>JAWNNI010000213.1:8085000-9313333 GCA_035043065.1 Hirtodrosophila confusa | reverse complement strand
GTATGCGCAATAATATGATTATGTGGCAACTGCTACTAACTGACAGATTGATGTCAATTAACTTGACATCAAGTCACCAAAGCCTAACGCAACAGGCAAACCAACAAAATGGCCAAAAAGGAAGAGGCGGGCGAGAGAGAGAGAGAGAGAGAGAGAGAGAGAGAGAGGACAACAACAGGGATATTTCCATTTAATAACGTTGTTCGAAATTACACATTCGAGCAGCATATTTGGGAATTGGTAGTTGGATTATTGGGTCGTTATAATTGAATATATAATTGAATATTATAAATTTTTAAGTTAATTGTGGTCTGTTCCCGTGCCCAATTCCATTCAATGGATTAGCTTTTCTAAGTTCTAAAGACGATAGAATATTGGGTTTGTGGGAATTCAACCTTTGGGTTGAATGAACACGATTCAAAGAAAACTTTAAAAACCAATCGCTACTTTTATGGAAAGCGGGAAAACAATATTAAAATCGATTCTAAACGAAAATTATTCTGGAATGAGAACAGTCTTAAATATCATAAATGGAAAATATATATAATATTAATATTTTATGTTTATAAAGTAAGAAAACAACTGAATTTCTAGCAAAAATTTCAAATAAATGATGTTTTGTGATAATATTCTTGGATTATAAAATGTTATCAGATTTTAAAAGGGTTTTTAAAAGTACTCTAAATATATTCCTTACTGTAATATCAGATTGAAAGTAATATTCAGAAGAAACTTGCATCTTTCACTATTTTATACACTCTTTAAATCAAATATAATAAGCCACTTGAGACAGTCACAAGGAGACCTTTAGCTGAATTCAAGCCTCATAAGCTTATTACACATTTTTGTGGTCAAGTGTAAGATTGTGCATTTTGGCAACTTGAGCAGCAGCCAACACATAAGTACGTATGCAAATATATGCCAGATAGCTCGTTAAGCATACGACCTGTTGTCTCAGAATGATTAACTTCAATTAGGCAAGAAGCATTAGCGAGAGCATTCACAAAATCAGCCAGTCGAGGCATGTAATTAAAAGGAAATAATGCGCATTACGACAGAGTCCAGAGGCAAATAAAGCCAAAGCCGCAAATGAAATGAAAACACAAATCTTATGGCTCCACTGGGGCAGTGCACTGTGGGTGGTTGGATATTTTGTGGGTTTGCTGGTGTGGTTAAACTGCTGCTGCTGCTGCTTGCTCTGGCCAAGGCCAACCGCATAAAATGCCAAATGCAGTGCAGGCAGGCATTTGGTTAATGCGGTTACACATATGCAAGTATTTAATGCAGGCGATATAAAGAGACAGCCGGCAGGAAGAGCAGACAAATGAAAAACACTTGACGGCACAATTAAGTCGCGTTTGTTTATATATGAGAAACGACGACATCAAAGTGAGATGAAATGACGATGACGTTATTAAAGTAATTTAGGCTCTTCGAAAATCATCATAAAAATACGGCAAGAAAAAAGATAGAAAAATGCAAAAAGGCGGCCAGAGAGCTGGCAAGGTGCGTAATTGGAGGGGCGGCATTGGCAGCTGTTGGCCCAAACAGTCGACCATTTTACGATTGAAGTGTTCACAACAACAAATCTATAAAAATAAAAAAAAATTCATTTAGCTCTCACTTAAATCTCTAGACTTCTCCATACTGTCTAGCTCAGATCTCTTCCGTTTCGTTTCGTTTCGTTTCGCTTTGCTTTGTTCTTGTTGTTGTTGTGATTTTCATTTTTATGGCTGGCAAATATTTGGGCTTGTAACACGGCTAAAACAATTTTGGTGACGAAGCCAACGACTGCGCCGTCTGCCAAATTAATTACGCCAGCAATTTATTCTTGGGTTTTCTTCTAAATTGTTTTTCTTCTTGTTGTTGTTCTATTCTTCTCAATTCCTAAATGGTCGCTGCTCTGTTTACGTGTCGATTTTACACCTACACACGCGATTGATAAAAACAATAACAAAAATTCCAAATTAAACACATAAAAGTTTTTATGCGTTAGCAATAAAAGTGTAGACGTAGCCAAAACGTTCTTCTTCCCATTATTTTTTTTGCTGATTTTGTTGTTATTGTTATTGTTCTTATTGACGTTGTTGTGGGTGGCTGCCCTTCTGCGTGGAGGCCCAGTTCCTCGGGCGAAGGTCAGGTAAACAAAGCAGAGCAAACCCAACAAACACGAGAGCATACAGAGACAAAGATAGAGATAGAGATAGAGAAAGATATAGAGAAAGAGAGCTGAGAGCGGCAACAGCTGGCTGACCACACATAAAAACATATATAGCTACACATATGTACATATAGATATGTCTGAAGCATTATAAAATCGATTACGTGATCAGCGGCAGCGGTTAGCCCAATACGCCATCAGCGTGGGCAAAATCAATGAGCGGGCGGGCCAAGAAAGAGCAAAACTGCAGCAGGGGGGAGGGCACAGTGAAATTCTTTCACTCATTTTCAGCGAATTTCCTTTATTTAGTTGTTTACCTATCCATTTATAAAACTGCATGTGTTATATGTTAAACATTTTTTAGTTTCTATAGGCTTCTCAACTTATTAAGGCTGAACTAAAGCAATTTTTTAAAGTAGTCGACCATCGATTAGATCATAAGCTCTATTTCAGCTGGTTAAACAGGTTTGAATGAGGTTACAAATTGTTCAAAAGTTCCGAACTTAATAAGTTATCCGGATAAAGTGACACTGAAAAGATTTGGGAATCGAACTCAAGTTTTCTTTGCCAGAGAAGCTAAAACATCGTATAGAAATTTATTGTAATCAGGTTCATAAGGTCCTCGAACTATTTCCCGTTTTTGATTACGATGAACACTTGCGGAGAGGTTCTGGTTTCCGAAAAGCGATTTGATTATTTTATTATTTTTATGGATATCAGTTTGATGTTGATCTTTAAATCTTATCTGTGTAGTTAGCTTTCTTAAGTCGCCGTTCATACTATAATAAATATAAATAAATGAGGGCATTGTATTGATAATTCAGCTTAAAAGGATATGATTTTGGGAAAATTATTCCGAAATAACTTCTAAAAGTGAAAGTGAAACTAAAATCGAGAATGCAATATCAAAGACGATTCGGAAAAGAACTCGGAACCGGGAATAGGGGTGAATATAAGATATAGCACTGACAATAACGAAACCCTCTATAAGCGAGGCTACCAAAAAGTTGTTGAAATTTAAGAATATATTATTCTCAAACACTTTTTGCATGATGCAAAACATATATGCTACTTGTCTTGTTTATATAGTACTGTGTAAGCAGTAAATGAGCATATTTTAGTCATATGTTTTTTGCAGCACCTTGAACCACTGTGCAGTGGCATTTTACATGCCTTCGACTGGCGTGGTGGCTGGCTATTTCCGCCTTGTTGTTGCCTGCAGCAGCAGCATCCACACAAAAATTTACAGCCAACCACTCGCATGGGCGGCAGCAGCTCCCCCGCCGCATCCCCAGCCACTGCTGCCACCACTGCCTGTCCCCGCATGCCCCGCCAACGTTGTCGAGCGTTCTAAAGTCGCGTGCAGCGTGTTTATTTGTCAAAACATTTTTTGCAGCGCCTTCGCCGCCTGCGCCTGTCCGCCATCTGTTTATAATAAATTTTAGTTGCAAATTGCAAAATGTTTACAGTGGGGCCAAGCAGGCGGCCATTGCTGCTTGGCCGTTTTGCCGTTTTGGCTGTTTTGGCCGTTTTCTACGCTAATATGCAGTTGATGTTTATTTGTTAGATAACGGTTTTGTGTGCGCCTGCCGGAAATTTTGGCCCGCCCATTGATTTGCCTTTTGGCAGTTTATATGCCTTCTAATAAGAGTGCCAAAAAATAATACAAAAAATAATGAAATCAGAATATAATATTGCATTGCGAAATGCATGCAAATAATTGGCGCCTTTGTCAGGGTCAGGGTGTGTGAACTTTAGGTTTTTTGGGGCTGCCGTCTTGGCAGCCACAAAGACCGACAAAAATGTCAAAATGCCAGCCAGGCGCAGGCGACAAGAGCTGTCAAAACTATTAGCGGCTATGTGGCTACCACTACACACACTCGCACACACACATACAGATATACTTACATACGTACCCATTTATTCAGGCCATTCAAAATGAATAAGATTATTTCTCTTCACTCAAAATGCCAAGCAAATATGTAGGCCAAATAGAAGAAGCCAAAAGAAAGAATAAAACAAGAAAGAAAGAAACTGTTGACAATTTGTGTATGCGTGTGTGTGTGTGTGTTGGGGCCATGAATGAGTTTTTGGTGGCGAGTGTGCAATGGATATGGTAGGCGTGGCACATCCATGTGCACGCCTTAAGTGCCCATAGCACACTGACAGCTTCATTAAGATTTTGCGCGCTTGTAAAATGCCTGCAATTCAATAATGAGCAAAGATCTTGACGGTGCCTTCGCTGACGATTGATGATGATGCTGCTGTTGCTGCTGCTGCTGCTGGTCAACGTCTGATGACTAAACAAAGCCAAGACAAGAAGAAGCAAAAACAGACAAACATGTTGACAAATGTCAAACAGCCGCCAGTTGGCCAAAACTGTGGGCGTTTGTACCAAATTTGTAAACATGGGCCAACTACAAAACGAATACATGCAACCGAAGGGCTACAAGTTTAAAGCTAGAGATGACAGCGTGTTAGAAATCACGAATTACTAGTACTAAGTTCATGTATTTCAAATGAAAGCATATTTTATTTACCCTCAAAAGCTATGCTTAGGAAATATAGGATCACAATTGTTGGGTTTACATAAAGTCAAAACTGAGAAATATTCTAGCTATCGCTCAATATATTTAAACAGTACTATAAAGTTGATAGCGTGCGTTAAAGAGATGATCATGAATAATCTCGAAATTGCCAAGATTACAAATCATTTCCTTAGGAAACTATTTTAACTAAACTCTTTAAAAGCTTTGTAAGCAGTCTACAGTTTAAAGCAAGGCTGACAGCGTGTTGGAAACTGATAAACACACAATCTATTTAAAACAAACCTCCTATATACTGTTTAGCAATCATTTGCACTTTAAACCTTTCAAAAAAAAATAAAAAAAAGGTAGTCTAGTCATGCCTCAATCTAATTTTAAGGAATCTCTTTTATCTGTTTAGAACCATTTGCACTTTCAACCTTTAAAGGAATCTTGTAAGGCATCTACTCACATTCTTTGTTCTTATCCATGGCCGGCTGCAGCGGACTGGAGTCCACAATGGCCTTTGGGGGCGATTGTCTGGCATCGTAGCAGTCGGAATTGTTGCCATCATCGCTGCTGCCCAGGAACGTAGCGTGCAGACGCTGTTCACCTGTAAACAAAGAGAGCAATCAATCATTAGGCCGGACTGTTTCGGCAATTAGTGGCGCCTCTTTTGGGGGCACTCACCCTCTGACATATCGTCGTAGGCCTCGTGCAGCACTATGATGTCCTGAAAAGTATGCTCCAAGGTCTTGCCGCTGAGCCGTGTGGCCAGCAGGCCGTTGCAGGTGGCGCTCGAGATGAGCTCAACGGTGGTCAGCGGCGATGTGGATAAGGTGCCCAGCAGCGATGAGCCGCCGCTGCCACTGCCGCTGCCGCTGGCGCTGCTGCCGCTGCCGCTGCTCAAACTATGCAGCGAGGCGGACTTGACCAATTGGCCAACCTTTGGGCTATTATTGTGCGTCTTTTGTGTGGCCTTGAGAGTGCGTGTCAGGCTCTTGCTGGGCGACGTTGATGTGGACTTGTTGAGCAAACGTTGCGCCGTTGCGCCACTCACTGACTTGCAGCTGGAGCTGGAACTGGAGCTGCTGCTGCAGCTGCTCACGCTGCTGATGCTGCTGCTGCTGCAGCTGCTGTTGGATTTCTTAGAAGAGTTTGAGCTTATGGATGAGGCGGGCGATGCTGATGAGGAGCAGCTGCTCAATATGGTTGTTTGTTGCTGCTGCTGTAGTTGTTGCTGTTGTAGTTGTTGCTGCTGTTGTTGTTGTTGTTGTTGTTGGAGTGTATCGTTGTTGCTGCTGCCGGTTGACTTGGTGTCAATGCTAATGGGTATGATGCTGGTGGCCACTAACTTTTGCTGCCGTTGCTGCTGTGGCGTCTGTGGCTTATGATTTGTTGCTGCTGCTGCTGCTGCTGCTGCGGCTACTGCTGCTGCGGCTGCGGCGCCTGATGTGCTTTGAAACCAACTGGGAAAGTTGCCCTTGAGCGTGTCAATTAGATCCTGATCGAGCGTTAAACGCCACGATGCAGGGCCGCCGTCCACGCTGTGCGTAGACTCTGTAAAAAATAGCAAAAAGAACAAATATATTTTAGTTTCTATATGTCGCACATGATAATTCTATGCTTTAAGAACGTGTATTATTGCCAATTCAGTACTAAAATATTGGATATTCCATTTCACACAACTTTTCTTAGCCTGTACACAAAATAAATCATGAAAATATGTACTTATATATTTCCAAATCCCAATCCTATCTCGAACCGAATTCAATGCAATTTTTTGGGTTTTTGCATGCTACTTATAAAAGAGGTTATTGTCAAGTTCTTACTACCATAACTTTGTCAAAACTGAACCAATTTTCATGCGGAATGTATTTTTTGTCAAAATTTGTCATTTTGATTGATCTTGCATTCAATTTGATTGATTTCTCCAAAAAAATATTTCATCAAATTTTTTCGATTTTTCCTTGCTACCCCTTGCACATTTTTGAGAAATTTGAAATCCTTAAAACAAATTATCCTCAACTTCCTACTGCCCTAACTTTATCAAAATTGAACCAATTTTAATGTGGAATGTCGTTTTTGTCATAACTTCATTACTGTATTGATTTGCCATTTAACTTTTATTCATTTCTATATATAAAAAAAAAAAAAAAAAAAAAAAAAAACTTTTTGAAAAATTTGAAATCCATAAAACAGGTTACCCTCAACTTCCTACTGCCATAACTTTGCCAAAACTGAACCAATTTTCAAGTGGAATACCTTTTTGTTCACCATTTCTACTGTAGATTGATTTTACATTTGAATTTCATTAGTTTCGGAAAATAAAATTGATTCAAAATATCCAAGAAAACTTTGCTTACTTCTCTATTATTTTGTGCATCTAAATTTTCTGTCATATTATTTAATTGTAAGAGGCAATGGAATTGCTTCAATTGGCACTCAATTAGGTTTTCCAATCAGATTTCTTTCTTTAATAGCTGCACACTTGTTTGGTCTAGTGGCTGAGTTCTTGGAGCTCTGTGCCACTCGCTGCCACTACTAGCGAGGACCCTTCACTGGCAGCAACAAGTGCGCAGTTGCATGAAAAATTTCATTAAGACTCGTTGCCACTTGACCCCTCGGCTGCTGCCGGGCAAGCAAACTCATCTTGCTGGCTTATATACTACACTGAAATATTGAATAATAATTATTTATTTATTTATTTGGTTGAGTTTTTTGCGCATTTATTTATTTTAATGTTTACCCCCTTGGTGGCAAAGCCAATGACGCAGCTGCCAGTGTGCTAGTTATTTATGCTAAGCACTGCCAAGTAACCTACTTAGCTGCTTCTCTTGGCAAAGACCACGCCCCCCACCCCCACCACCAGTTGGAGGCGAGGGCGAGGGCGAGGGCGAGGGCGAGGGCAGCGAAAACTTAGCAACGCGCGTGCTTTGTATTTGTATTGGTAATTGTATTTATTTATTTTTTAAATTTTTTGCCACGCAATTGGTTGTTGTTGCCGTTCGTTCGTTCTATTGAAAATCAGTTGTTGCCTTGTGTTTGTTTACGCACATGTCAATAGTTTTTGGCTTGTTGCAGTTTTTGGCTATAAAATATTTCATAAATTGTGGCTGTGAGTGCGTGTGCGTGTGTGTGTGTGTGTGTGTGTGTGGTTGTGTGTTAACTTAGCGAGTAATTGTAA
This sequence comes from Hirtodrosophila confusa, assembly GCA_035043065.1. NCBI lineage: Eukaryota > Metazoa > Arthropoda > Insecta > Diptera > Drosophilidae > Hirtodrosophila > Hirtodrosophila confusa. Next base: position 9,305,460 of record JAWNNI010000213.1, on the reverse strand, counting down.
ATGCGCCGAAAATGTTGGCACTGGCCGGCATTGCATCATACGCGCGCGACATTCCCAGACGCGCCTCAAGTTATGCAACAGTTTGTCAACATTTTTAGCTCTGTCCGCAAATAGAAAGCCAAATAAAAACCTTTTTATACCCTTTGCCAACAAGCTGACATGCACTTGTCAAATGCACAGTTTTGGCTTTGCCTCCTCTTCTTGCCATTGTTATTTTTGGCAATTGGCTGATTTGTATTATTTCTATTTATAATTAATGTGTGTTAAAAGCTAATTTACTTTGTATTTGAATGAAACTATATTTAGCGCGCTTAAACAACAACTGGCAGCGCTGCTTTAACTTAATGCCAAATTACATCAGTTGGAAATTCCATTGCATTTCTAGATGCTTAATGCATAACTGGGCTTGCCACATTTATTGCTCATTAAGCTCGGCGCCAAGGCAACTGCAATTGCAACCGCGCGAGGCATCAAACAAAACAATGGCCACCGCTGCCACACGCGACGCCTGTTTCCGCTTGGCAGCCATCAATGTCGCCATTATCTGCATCTGCATCTGCATCGGCATCGGCATCGGCATCTGCAACAGCATCCGCCTGCCCCCTTGCGCCACGTGGTCCTGCTTTGGCCCAGATGTGTGCTGCCGTCGCTGCTGCAGCATAGCTTTGATGCTCGCCCCGCTCATTGGCGCGACATGTTGTCCACACGCAGCCACAACACAACACAACACAACACAACACACCACAACAAAACAAAACACAACACATTACAATTCACTTCGATATTCACAAAGCCATTGCCAATTCTATTTTAATGCAGCCAGCCAGCCACTAGCCAAAGATGCAAGTGGTTTTTTGTCTCCAAGTCGCATCAGTCGCAACAGACGTGAACGAGACACGGAAACACCTGCCAACACCTAGCCTATTAAAATTTGTCAATGAGCCGTACGCCCAATGTCTGCATAAAACCAATTTTAAGTACCACAAACCAAAATATTTCAATTCAAATTGATAAAAATTTACTTGTAATATAGTAAGCCCCTGCTCAATACAATGAGACTTGGAGATACCCCGTAATAAGATCTGAACTATGCTTCAATAGGAAATAGTAAAACCTTATTATTAAAAGACTTTTTTGATTATTATCCGATTACTATACAGAAACCAGAAATAACATGCATTTATTACACTGATAAAAAAGGGCATAAAATAAAGATTTTGGTCTCAGAACTAAGTAATTTGGTCTAAATAGTTACAACGTATGCTAAAATATCGTAATATCGAACCTATCTAGAAACCTATCAAATTTTCACATCTCTAACTATTATAGTCTCTGAGATCGATGAGGTCATTCAGAACATACATAGCTGGATCGATTGGACCATAACCGCCTTCTAAATACATTTGCACATCGTTATTACACCCTTTTAAATAATTTTTATGAGCGAACAATTATAACATCTATAACTCTTTTATATTTCACTAAGTATTCGAGCTCTATAGCTGAAATTTGGTAAGCAGTGGCAGAGTTCAATATATTTGAAACCAGTAGAAACTAGGCTGAGACCTTCGTCTAAGTACTCTTTAAAATGGGTAACAAGCGGTTCATGGGCTTAAAACAAGAAATATACTGAAAGAGAGCCTGGTTGTACTACTACTCAACTAAATTTCAACTCTATGTTTCTTTCCCTTGCAAAGACAAAATTCTATACTACTTTTACTATATTTCTTAAATCTTTTATAATAACTGGCAATGAAACGTTTGTCAGATATGAACTGTTTGGGTTTGTCCAGCAAAATCAGTTATTCGTAAATTTACAAGCCTATACAGCACAGACGAATTATTTCGTTCAAGTTATTTGGAAACTTTTTAAAACTCATCGGAAACTAGTATTTACAGATTATAATCAAATAATCGAACAATAATGGCCGACTCGCCCGATAATCCACTGAGCAAGGAAAATTTGGCTGACGGCGCCGGCAAGGAAGCCGCCAGCCCCGAGCAGGCTGTTAAGGAGAAACCAGCCGGAAAGGGCAAAGAGGGAAAGGAGAAAAAGAACAAAGAGGATGACAAGCGCACTTCCGGAGGACCACCACCGGGATTGGGTGGTCCGCCGAAGCCAGCCGTTGTTCGTTATGCGCCCACATATCGCCTAGATCCTAAGAATCCATTGAAGCAGGAGCGTTTGGAGCTAATTGTCAAGTATGAGATGAATAAGAACTATGACGAGGACTACACTTTCCATCCGAAGTACTCATTGCATCGGGCTGCCCAGGTCAGCGAAGATATCAAAATACGCATCAAGGCATTAAATTTCGATAGATATCGCTATATAGTATTGATCACCGTTGGTGAATTTCTCATGCAAGGACTCTACTCCATGGCCAATTTTCTGTGGGATGCCGAAAAGGATGGCTATGTGAACTATAAAATTGAGACGCCAAAATTCTTTGCTGTCTGCACCGTATTTTATCTATACTACGACTGAGGCACACTCAAAATCCGGTTATAACATATTTTCAATTAATATATGTTATCTTTAAAGCTCTGCAATAAACTGAAAGCCTACCTGCATAAAGCAAGCAAAATAAATATGATAGTTGTACTTGAAAGTTCCCGACTTTGGTATAGTCTATTCCTAGTCTGATGCTATTTCTTTATCTCATCTTTCAGGCAAGCTCTAACAAGCAATGTGGGAGATATAGTTTCTTATGCGCACTTAGATTTCTCTCAAATATTACATGGCTTGCATAAGCTGAATATACTCCACTTTCATTTGGGGAAATAGTGTAATAAATAGCTCGGGCAAAACCCCCAAAGCCACCGCACAGCAGTTGATTTGATGGCCAAAAGCAACAGTCTTTCGGCCAACATCTGCCGACTATCCATGCACAAAACTAATCATTCAAAGCGTTAAAGGAAGTTCCGCCGGATGTTGTATGTTGTAGTTGTGCTGAGTGTGTGTTAGTATTTGTGTGTATAGTTATGTAACCGCTTGCCGTATCTGGCCTGGAGTAAACATCAATTATGTATGCTCACTGTAGTGTATATGCCAGCAGCTATACACGAACCAACGCGCCGCAAAGTATGCTACACTTTGTATATGTTTATACGTGTGTGTGTGCGTGTGTCTGTCCTTGCTGTCTGTGTGTGTGTGTGTGTGTGTCCCTGTTGTCTGTGTGCGTTTAGTGTGGCTGGCTGTTGCTTTGGCAACAGGAAACAGGATGCTGTAAACGTTACAATTCGACATAATCGATGCTTGTCGTACGAGACTCGCATTTAACCTGGCAATTTGTCGGCTGCATAAACATTAAGTTTTATTTGCAGCTTATCTTCACGTTACCTGGCCCAATCTGCCACATCCTTCCACTCCTGCCCACTGCTGCCCCGGCATAAATCAAATTGTGGCGCGCGAAACAACTTTAATGGCATATTTGCACTTTGCGCTAGGCCAACTTTATGGCCACATTAAATTTAAAGGCAACAAATAATAAAACAAAGAATTGATTAAAAAAAAAAACAGAAAGAACAAAAACAAATACAAAACGTGCAATTCGCTGACCTCTGTGGCAACGTGACGTTGCGATTTGTATTTATTTATGGGTTTTTATTTATATTTTTGTATTTTTTATTCTTTTGGTGTAAAACAATCTATGCGACGCTTTACATATTCATTTGAATGCCAATAGCAGCTGCAGCGACGCCGCTGACAGCTTCGACAAGCGAGGATTATGCAAGCGCCACAGCTCGTGAACAGAATCGAGACAACCAAAAATCAAATATATCGTACATATATCGAATACAACAATAATAACAACAACAGTGGCAACGATCATCGCCATGTGTCGCTGCAAACGGCTCTGGTGGGTGTATCTATAGATACATGGATATACTATAAGTCTATGCCTGCAAATTGAAATGTATATTTGTAAACAATACGCAGACGTCATAGACAAAACTCATTTAAATGGGGAAAAACATAGCAGCAGCAACAAGAGCAATAACAACAACCACAACATCTAAAATAAATACTAACAAAGAACAGCCAAATTCGGCGAACCGAAACTATGTACCCTTTTTCATACAGAAAACCTAAATCGATTGTTTCTATAGCTAAATAATATAATATAGCATATCAGATATTGATCAAATTAAAGCAAGCTGTGCAAAAATTGATAGAATTCCCAAATAAGCTAAGTTCTTATTCAAAAATCTATAAAAACATAAAGGTTTATCATAAAAATATTTTTTATCCGATTGTTCCTATGGCAGCTATAATATATAGCATATCAGATATTGCTCAAATTATAGAAAACAAAAAATAATAAAATACGCAAATATGCTGACCTTAATTGAAAAAAACACAAGAAAACAAAAAGGTTTATCATTAAAAATTACATTTTTTATCCGATTGTTCCTATGGCAGCTATAAGATATAGCATATCAGATATTCATCAAATTAAAGATGAAGAAAAACAATAAAATGCCCAAAAATGTTGAGATTAATTGAAAAATCTACATAAAAATAAAAAAAGATTTTTCATAAAAAAATCACATTTTGTGCGATTGTTCCTATGGCAGCTATAAGATATAGTAATGGAATTTGCAGCGAATTTAGAGAGCTTGTACAAAGCAATTGTATGAAAGCTTTGTATGAATATCTTGCTAAACAAAAAAGCAATACCTCAATTGTCGTACAATTGTTCCTAAAGCAGCTATATGATTATGATTATCCCAACTGGCTACTATTTTCATGCTATATACCAGCTGCACCAAAAGAAAGAACCGCTGCCAAGTTTCATTAAGATAGCTTTAAAACGGAGATACTAGTTTTCATATAAAAAGAAACTCAGATTTACATAGCTCGAACAAACTTATTAAAGCTGTTTTAGAATATATATGATTTGGAAGGTATCCTTCAATGCGTTACACATTTCATGACAATATTATAATACCCTCTGCAAGGGTATACAAATTAGAAAAAGTACAGCGCCAAGAAGCGCACAGTTGTTGTTTCTGTTGTTTCAATATTTTCTATATTTTGGTCATAACGCTGAAAACTTGTTTTCTCAACTCAACAGCAAGTTAAAAACGTATACAATATATACATTTAATAACAATTTATAGCAAACGTTGTTTTTTTCTTCTTTCGTTTCTGTTTCTTATAGTTTTAATATGCATTAAGTTGTTTTGCCTTTTTGGTGCTGGCAGAAATTTCGCATGTTATCGCAACTTGACAAGTGTCAGCGATACGTAAGGGGGCAACAAATAATAAATATAAAAAATATAGAAAAATATATATTAAGCGTAGCAAAAGCTAACAATTTGACAAAATGTGTTAGTTATAGACAGGCCAAAAAAATAAAACAACAAACAAACATTTCATAAAAAACAGCATTGAAAATCGTGTCAATTGGTTTTTCATAAGGTGCTTATCAGAGTTGTGAGTCACACAGAGATCTAACTTGTACAAAGATAGAGTTTATATCAATAGACTTACGTTAAGAATATTGTTAACTTTAGACTGGTTTGCTTGGTTGAAATGTGAACAGCTTTTGTTTTATGATTTGTTTACTTTCTATCAATACATTCTGTCTGCACTCTCACTGTTCGGGCACTTTTTATCTTATCACAAAACTTGCTAATTTTTTGGCTATTATTTTTATTGTTGTTTAGGCACATCACCTTTGTTAAGTAAGAGATTAGGCATAGACCTGGCCAGGTGAGTCACTGAGCCGCTTTATCAGCTGATTGGCATTGAAAAACGCGCAGCGTGTAAAATGTTGTCCAGCGTGGCGAGCGCGCACCGGCAAACTGAACTGTTTTGAGTGGCGAGCATTTGTGGAGCTCAGCTGGTGACGTACAGATTGACCAACTGACTGAGTGACTGACTGACTGAGTGGTTAAGTGGTTGAGTGGTTCAAAGGTGTCGCTCGAGGTGGGCGTCGTCTATCGACTGCCAATAGTCGACTTAACTGGCATTATGCGAGGTTCTCGCACTCTCTGGTAATTTCAACAGCATAAAATGCTGTTGACATATTTGCGCTGATTGATGGCACACTGCTGAGAAGCAGAGAGACGGCGAATCTCACAACAATGCTTGGTTAATAAGCGCACTCAGCAGGCTGCAACTGAAATTGAATTAAAGCTGTTTTTCTGCCACATGCTGCATGCAAATGAGTTGTGGCAACGTCAATGCCTGCGGCGGCTTTGCAGTCGAGTTGTTGGCCGCTTTACCTGACCATACAATTGCAGCCACAGCAAAATTCTATGGGATAGGTTTACACACACACGCACACACTCCGGACTACCGACTGGCTGTCTGGCAACATGTTTTGCATATAAAGCAGCGCCCATAATGACGTCGACTCGACAGGCAGTGTGCGCGTCCAGGATGTGGTGCCTTATTGTAGCACTTCGGGCACAATGCGTATTGTGTGTGCTTTGTGTGTACAATATGCGTATATGTACTCGCATTCAGTATGTAACTACGTGTATGATGGCTTTCCACTGGCTATCAGCCCGAGGCATTAGCATCAGGTTGCATGAAATAGTTTTAAGTGGCACGGAAAGTCATTCGATATTCAGCATTATGAAAGCAGCTGGAAGCCTATTGAACTTATTTAGCCACTACTGCTCCGAAGCTTTAATGTGTTTAAAAGCTCTTTTGAAATTTCAACTATTAAACTTGTTACAACAAGCAAAGCTCAACTACATTAATACAGCATCCCCTAAATACAATTTCAGATCTACTGATTAGAGCGTCAGAAGCCTTAAACTCAAAGCTCAATTAATTTTAATCACTCAGAGCTTTAATATGCTTTCGATATTCAACATTAGTCAACCCGCTGATTAATCAGCTTCAATCAATTCCATTTAAGCAACAATACTTTTCTGAAGCTTTTATGCGCTTCCTAGTTGATTATTTTGAATTAAACTTTAATTTTCAGCTTTTTTAACGAAACTTGTATTACAATTCAGCTACAAAAATAATTTGATATCAAATTAAAATATTTTGACAATTTTTCTTTGGCAAATTTCAACTGAACTTTGATCAAGCAAAATGTGTGCTTCCTGAATGAAATTTACAATTTATAAATAGTTTATACCTTTTTATACAAAATATGTTTGACAGCACGTAAACAACATTTGCAATGCATAAACAAATCAATGTTTAATCAATTAATTAACCAGACACAATTTAGTTGATTGAATTTTCAAAATTTAAAAAAAAAAATCGAAAGAAAATAATCAGGATGCTCCTTTTTGCTGCTGACCAGTGGAAACAGGCATGGCAAACATGGCTCACAAGTTGTGACATTGTGGTAATTGTCTGCTTAACGTGTTCTGTTGGCTTTTCATGGCCTGGTGGCTGCTGTTCCGGCTAATGTTCTCGAGCGCCATATAAATAGCCAAGCCGATGGCCGAGCTGTGTGCATGTCCTCAATTAAAATTAATTATGCCCAAACGATACGCTCAATAAAAATTTAATTTGCAAAAATATGAGTCAAGAAAATGAGCCACATAGACAAAATTTGACATTTAAGTGCTGTGGGTAAAACACACACACACACACACAACCAGCTTGAATAATTGAAATTGAATTTTCAATGATAGAAAAGAACACAAGATGACGATGTCAACTCGTCTCGTTGTTGTTGCTAGCCCACCCCCACCAGCAATTTTGGCCGAAACTATTTTTAATCAAGTGCACACACGTTGCTTGATTTTTGGCAACTGCAACACACACACACACACACACACACACACACACACATTATTTTTGTGGGCCGGATGCTGTGGGCGTGACCAGGCCGCAGCAGAGCAGCAGAATCTCAACTGGCAGCCCTTTACAGTTAACAAGCTCTCCAAAAGTGGCTCAAGTGGGCGTACAGCGGTTGGTAGAACAATAAACACTTGGCCGGAATATGTTTTGCATTTAGTTCGTTTTCTTCTTCTTTTTTTTATCAGATCAGGCGAGAAATAAAATTAAAAATAAATAGAAAAAAGCAGATGAAAAAAATCAAAAGTGTTAAATTCAACTTGTTGGCTCTGCCTCAGGCTCTTGGCCATGTTGCGTGCCAAGTGGAAAATATTTCGCAAGTTTTTCTACATAATACGTATCAACGTTGTTGTTGTTGTTGTTGTTGTTGTTGTTGTTGTTGTTGTTGTTGATTCTCTGCTCTATACATTTATTTATTGTGCGAAAAAAAAGAAAGGAAAGCAAAGATATACTAGAAAGCAGACGGACGGCTAGCCAGCCGGGCAGGCAGCGTGTTATGTTTAGTTTTTGTACATTTAATTTGGCATTGTTGTTGCTGTGTTGCCGGCTAAACAATAAAAAAGCATAATAAGCAACAACAACAGCAACAACAACGCATAGATTCAACATTTTTTGGCAAACAATTCAGGGCTAAATATTTTGTTTATGTGTTTTTATCAAACGGCGGCAGCAAACAGCATCAAAAGTTCTTTTTCGAAAACAAACCGCCAACAACGAGAAATTTCAAGTAAAAATTGCAACAAAACAAACAAACAAACAACAACAAAAACTCTGCAAAATTAATCGAATGCCCAGTTAGCTGTTTATATAGCAGCATTAATATCTGAGTTGGTATTCCTAGTGGGCGGCATCATCACCTGATTAGAGAAATATGCAGATTATCAGCGCAGGCCATAAACTCTGAGTGCGTATAAATATTTACTTAATGCACAAAGCATGCTCGGGATTAGCTTGGAAGTCAATTTAATTTATAACATTCTATTGCCCTGGCGTTCCTAGACACTTAACTATATCTATATTAGCGAAAACTAAACTTTAGAAGCTCTAAATATTTAATATACAAGATGAAATTATGCTTGCTAGAGAGTAAAGTTTATATTTCAGTAAGTGAATAACAATTATATAAAAAAGGTACTTAACTTTTTATCTACTTCTTAACTTTGAAACAGCGATATTTACACAAGCTGACTGCCAATTTCTTACAGTGTAAGGAGTGCACTCTCACACAGCACTACCATTAAATGTTGAGAATCGCAGAGAAGGGCGACCGCCAAATAGTCAATTGTATTGGACTACCATTAGCTTTTGAGAATCGCAGAGAAGGGCGATCAATTGTAGACCTCCAAAATAGGCAATTGTATTGGACTTACTTGAATTCTTGAGAATCGCAGAGAAGGGCGTTCATTTGTAGACTACCAAACTAAGCAATTGGATTGGACTCCCTTGAATTCTTGAGAATCGCAGAGAAGGGCGGTCAACTGAAGACCTTCAAAATAGGCAATTGTATTGAACTCCCTTGAATTCTTGAGAATCGTAGAGAAGGGCGATCAACTGAAGACCTCAAAACAGGCCATTGTATAGGACTTACTTGAATTCTTGAGAATCGCAGAGAAGGGCGGTCAACTGAAGACCTCCAAACAGGCCATTGTATTGGACTTACTTGAATTCTTGAGAATCGCAGAGAAGGGCGGTCAACTGAAGACCTCCAAACAGGCCATTGTATTGGACTTACTTGAATTCTTGAGAATCGCAGAGAAGGGCGGTCAACTGAAGACCTCCAAACAGGCCATTGTATAGGACTTACTTGAATTCTTGAGAATCGCAGAGAAGGGCGATCAAAACTAGACATCCAAAATAGTTAATAGTCTCGGGCTCCCTTGAATTTATGAGAATCGCAGAGAAGGGCGATCAAAAGTAGACTTCCAAAATGTATAATTGCTGACTCCCACTTGCTCTTCATAGTTGTGCATACCGTCAATTATACGGGAACTCATATTTTATACAGAAAACAAGAAAAAAGGCTATCTTCGGCGTGCCAGCAATGTTTTTTTATACAAATTTTAAATTTTCGTCTGATTGTTCCTATGGGAGCTATGTGATCCGATTTTGATCAAAATTATAGGAAATTATATGAAGTATAATAATAGTTTGGATGTAATATTTGTAGAAACAAAAAGTTGTTCATACAAAAACTCAATTTTCACCCGATCCTTAGGCAGCTATGTGATATAGTGGTCCGATATTGACCAAATTTGGACTGATTGTAAACACTTTCTAAAGACTCGAGTTAAGTGAGTTTGGTGAGGGTATCTTCATAAACAAAAATGTTGTTCATACAAAAACTTAGTCTTGGACAGATCATTCCTATGGCAGCTATACGTTATAGTGGTCCGATCCGGACGGTTCCGACATATGTACTGCCTGCAGCAAAAAGAAGGGCCAGTGCCAAGTTTCATTACGATAGATTGAAAACTGAGAGACTATACTGCAAAGAAACAGATGGACAGACGGACATCGCTATATCAACTCTGGTATTGGTGCTGATTTAGAATATATATACTTTCTTGGGTTGGAAACCTTTCCTTCAGTGCATTACACATTTCGAGACAACATTATAATACGCTCTGCTAGGGTATAATAAATATGCCCAGCTTTTGTATATATAATGTATCCTTCTTAATATTTCCTGACAAGTTGAGTTTATAAATTTCTTATATTCACTTGCCTATCGTCAAATGTATGCCTTCAATTAGCGCGGCTCTGATTGACAATCCTAAGAAACAAATCTCTTTGCAGCCATGTTTACTTGGAAACACTAAAAAGCAAATTTAGTTGAGTTTGAGGTCTTTGTGGGGCGGGGGCGGTGACGGGGTTGGCGTGCTTTAAGGTGCCTGCACGCACATACATCTAATTGCAAAAATGCTTAATTATGCATGAAACATTGAAATTAAGAAAGACTGACACACACACACAAACACACACACACATACACACGCAAACAACTGAATAATTCATTTAGCCCGCAGGCAGGCGAAACATTTCTTGATCGGCCTTCCACTCACTCATACTCATGCAACGTCTCCCAACACGCTCTCAATCTCACACGCTCTCTCACCCTTTATCCGCCCACTCTCCGCTCGGCTGTGTGGAGCGCCAGCGTTTGTAAAACAAACAAACAAACAAACAACACGGCACAGTGTGCACACAACAACAAAATACAACTACAAATAGCATTAGCAGCAAATAATTTGTGTGCCTAATGACGTCGAAGTCGACGGCGACGTCAACGCCGACGTTGACGTTGACGCGTCTCTCCAGACGCCAGCAGCAAACACAACACAAACAACTAAGTAGTACAGCAACAACTTTTTTGGCCTGGCCAACAACATTTCATTTGCAAATTGCACATCAACATATTCCTTAGCGCATTTTGACAGCAACGGTCAAGTTTGTTGTGCTATTGAAAACTTAGCCTGGCATACCCTAACGATAGGGTATAGCAACTATGCTCTGAACTGTGCCTAACACGCACTTATTGCCAACAAAATAGACCTCAAACTTATCTAGTTAGTGTAGATTAGCCCATAGACTTATTCATTGCAATGGAAAACTTTAGTGCTTTAGAAATTCTAACAATTCCTTTAGTGATAAGAAATTCCTTTATATATATATTTTAGAATATTGTAATATAGCCTAAGTTGCTTGTTAGTCTAAGTTTTGTAAATATTAATAAAATATATAAATAAAATAATAAGCAATTTAAAGTAAATGTGTTCAAAAAGAAATCCCTTAAATGCTTCTTCAGAAAATGTTTAAAATTAGTCAAAAACTCTCAAGTAGATGAAAATTCCGACTGTTACGGAAATAATTTGTCAATAAATCAACTTAAATATTGAAAATTCATATTTTAAATTATTTTAAGGCATGGTTTACTCTTTTAGGATTTATTTATTTAAAAACAAATCATATACTTAAGACTATATGACAAGTGTGCATCAGCTCTTTTAGGATTCGATATATGGTCTTCCGTAAGATTTCCTACAAAATATGCAAATTCTAGACGTACTTCTTTAGGTGTACTAATATTTTTGATCATAACAGACAGCTGATGAAGAATTTACCTCTCAAACTAGTTTTCCTAAGATCAGCTTTCACTTTAAGCTATGGTGAAACTCTATTTCAATCTTCATTTTAACATTTTACACTTAAGCCTGTAATGCAACTCGATTTAATTTCTTCTGTATACCTTAGCCCAAGTTACTAGAATAAGTTACAGCATTTAAGACACAAGTTATAGGCTATAATGAAATTAATCATTACAAGAGCTACCCAGAACTTTGTCGAACAACTGAGCAAACAGGGCTCAAAGCATGCTTTATTTTAATACTTTAGTCATATTACCCTTTAACCTTTAATGAATGCCAGAGTATTGCTTAAGTCGGCTTAGGCCAGATTGCCTAGCTTTGTGTTATTGTAATGCAAACACACACACGCACACATGTTAACATCTAGGCAGACACACACACTTACACGAATACATCTGTAAGCTTTTATGCTAACAAATTGCTTGCTGAGTTAGCCAGCATCAGCAGCAAATGGGGCGAGGGCCAAGAACAACAATAATCATAATGGCGAAGGCATTATAACTTACCTGCAAGTAGATAAGACGGTAAATTATATGGTTAATCGAAAGAGTAGCACTTATACTAATAATAATAACAAAAACAACATAATATAAGTAAATCAACTAATTAGGCATCCACATTGCGCATACGCCGCGTTGTCTTGTCTTGTTGGTTGTTGGTCAACGCACTCTCAAGGCTGCTCCCAGAGACGACAGCAGCTGCAAACATGTCGCTAATCATAATTTTGATCTACAAATTAATTAGCGTGCGCCTGAGTGTGATTGCAATTTATTGGACACCAATTGAGATGAAAATTTCATTCATAAACATTACAAAAGAGCAGCGAACGCGCAAAGTAGAGAAAAAAGAGAGAGAAAAAACTAAAATATACAAATTTATTAATTGCCAGCAAATGTTGCGCGTGTGTTGCACATTTTGTAATGTCGTCATGTGGTTGCCAGTGGTGCAAGCGCCCCCGCAGCCCCCCAATCCCCTCTATCAAATCATATTGCGGCTCTCAAAAGTTCAAAGTTGCTAAAAATCTTTAGAACATAAAAGTTTTTCGCACGTTTTGAGCATCGTTTCTATGCCGGCGGGTCGGACATACAGCAGGCGGAGGGCTAGGTGTGGGGGCGGCGGCGGCGGCGGAGGCAGAGTATATTATTCATAGCGCATATTTCGACGGTTTGGCAATAACTGAGCTGTCGACTGCGACGCTGACGTCGACGTCGTGCACATCGCTGGCAAATTGAAATAAATAATTGCAAATATTATTGGGCACTCAGAGCGCATGCCAAATGGCAACAACAATTACAACAGCAAGAACAACTAAGAGAGCAACAACAAAAATAGCTAACAAAAATTCGGCTCGCATAGTTTCGCAATAACTTTGCGATGACTCAAGATGCAAATTGAAAATTATAACCATAAAAAAAATATATTACTCTTGCTCGTTTAATGTAAAATACAATAAAGATGAAATCCCAAAGAGTTTAAAACAAAATATGGCGCGAATAACATTTTGACAGCTCAAAGGATAACTTGTCTAATAACAATGATTAAATGGTTAGCCAGGATGCTTGGGATAACATAAAGAAGTGGTAGTTAAAGATCTTGACTTTGTGTTTTATAATAAGCACTCTGTATGAGAATGTTCTATAGAATTTAACAAACAGAGGTATCCAAAGTGAGAGAGTTACAATAGATAGATATTTTCTCTAAAAACTATACAAATTGGGGAACAATCATTACTTAGATTCTTATTATAAAGCAGAAATGAGTGATATTGCTAAATTTCCTTAAGTTTTCTTCAAGTCCTATTCACACACAATGCAAATGAATATTAAGAGAATTTACTCATTTCTAATGCATTTTATTTTACAAATTACTCAATTTTCTATCGTTTATTTTCGTGCCTTAATTTTGTATCTATATAATATTGGTTTATATATGTTTTCTATTTATCTAACCCGTATGTTTGCTTTGCTTCTTTGACACACATGTGCTCTGAGGCTTTACAACCACAACTATTTCCACAATTGCATTGTGAATACTTACAACAAATATGTTGGGCTTCTGAATGATCCTGCACTTCCATGGACAACATGCTCAGTGCATGTCCTTTGACAGCAGGGGCGGGTGGAGGGCTCTTCTTTAGTATTTGCTCAGGTCGCTTTGGGGTTTGGCCCCTGTGCCATGCAACAAGCAGTTGCCAACTGCCCTTAAACAAGCCCTCCCCACCACCAACACCTGAGCTGTCTTTGCCGCAACCGCACGTCACCAACACACACCTTTACACACACACACACACACAAGCACACACATAAGTTTATGACCAAAGAAAAACTACAAAATAGGTACAACAAAAGTGCAGTTGTGGTCGCTCGTTTCTTGGCAGCCAGTGGCGCCGCTGACACCACCCCCAACCTGCACCGCTGTGGCCCATGGGCCGTGTGGGTCAATTGGATTGAATTTATGCGCCTCACGGTTCTCGTGAATTCTGCACGAATGGAATTACGTTAAATTCAATTTTGAATTATTTATATATTCGATTTACAAGCGTTCGATGCGTAAAAGAACAAAAATGCTGTTGGCCTTGAATTGGGCGCCAATTGATTGGTCTGTCGGGATAGGGTATACTGCTATAGAGGGGCGTGGAGGGTTGCTTACAGGCCGACTTAAATGCAGCGAATCTGCATTCCACGCCAGATTTAATTAAAATCCTAGCCAGCCAGCAAAGCTGGTCACTGATTTATGGCTTTTTGTTGGGCGAAACATCATTCTCTGCGCTAATTCCGTTGCCTGAAATTTGCATGCTAAATTTCGCGTAATGCGAAAAACTTAAAAATTTTCATAATTTTCACACTTGAAAGCGCGACGATTGCGGGCAGCGCACGTTATTTCTTAATTAAATTTATTAATTGCACACAACATGAGCCAACGGTATGAACAACGCCCACAACACACAAGAAATATGCGAAACACCTACCCACCTCTGCCACCCTCCGCCCCCAAACCAAATTGAAATAATAATAAAAAATCAAAAAAAAAACTGAATATTCAAATGATTTATTTATGCGATGAACATTTTACGATGGTTGCCAAGCAACGCTATAATACTAATGTCCTGGCATCATAAACAATAACTTTAAAGGCAATTCTCTAGTTTTCTAGACTCAGACTCATGCTCAATCTTTGGCTGGTTGCCTGGTACGTCATACTTTTGCAGGTGACTGTCAAAAACGGTTGCAGTCTCATCATTCATCAGTCTGCGGATATTTGTCACACATCTTTGGGTCAGCCCCCTGGCGACATTCGCCGTGGGCGTGGCTCGTCAAACAATTAGTTTTAAGTGGAGCAAAACGCCTTTGGTTGCTGTCTTCGTCCGCATTGAGACACTGCCGTGTGTCATATTTAGCCAAAATAACACAGCAAACAAAAAAAAAATAACAAAATATGAATATTTTTATCTGATTTTTTCGAAAACAGCGCCAAAACGGCAGGGGTCCCTAAGAGACGACAACTATGCGGCCAAAAGCTGTGACAAATGCCAAAGTAATTAAGTGGCCTCGCGAATGCAGGCTAAAATCTCTTGCCAAAATGTACACAACAACGCTGGCAGAGCGGCATGCGGGGGGCGTCAGGAAGCAGGCTAAGGGACAGGCAGGGCAGTCACAGCTTTGGTTACATGTTTCCATGACAATTTTCAACTAAATTCAATTAATTGGCTAGGATTCTTCAAGATATGAGCATATTATGTATGAAATTTCTCAACATCTCGCTTAGCTTTCTAAATATCCCATTTTAGACACAAATAGAATCTTTAAATTACTAAATTTTCTAAGTATTTTAAGGAAAGAAATCAAGAATACAATTAGCCTATTTTTAGGAATGTTAAATAAACAGTTTACATACTAATTTTAATAATATGCACTCGCTGAAAACCTTTTAATAGTCTTCAAGAAGTATTTGCAATAACTATTCTTAAGATTAGAAAGAACTAAGATAGCTAATATAAAATAATGCTTAAATTAATAATGCTTGATCTATTTTTGTTTTTATTATATGAACAACTGATTGAAAGATGGCGCGAATGTTTAAATTTGTTGCAAAATGCTTCATTTGAATTTGTATTTTTATATTTTTGGCAGAATAAAGTCATTGAGCCAGATCTACACCTGACGCCAATTGGTGACCAAATAAATCAGTCTGGTCGCTATAATAAAAGGCTAGCGAACCATCTAGACTGAATAGAAGACCCCGCAACAGAAGGCTGAAGCGCATCTACTCAGGGGGCCTCTCCAGTACGAGAATCCTCTTATAATCTTCACATTGTTTCTTAATGTTTATTTATTAACTTTTATATTTTCTGTTCTACACTTATGTTAAATTAGTCTTTAGTAACCCTGTAAATATGTATATCCTGGTTTATTAAACTTAATACTTGATTGGGTAAGATCGCAAGGTGCCGATCAAAACCACCACATAAATAATAATAATAAGAAATATATAAAAAATATATAAAAAATATAAAAAAATATATAAAAAATATATAAAAAATATATAAAAATATATAAAAATATATAAAAAATATATAAAAAATATATAAAAAATAGATAAAAAATATATAAAAAATATATAAAAAATATATAAAAAATATATAAAAAATATATAAAAATAAAAAACCTTTTTGGCATGATTTAACACAAATTTTGTTGAATCTTTAAACCTTTGCCAACATAATTGTAAGCGCTGTCTGTGGGGGCGTGGATTGCAACAGTTTTTAGACAGTTTCTGACAGCTTCAATAGTCAAAGAATGCATTCTTATAGGAAGATTGAAATTTGCAAAGCATATTAATATTTAAACGATAGAAAAGCCCAACTAACTGAACCTCCCACAACAAAATGGCGTCGATTTTAGCCATTTACAGCGCGCAGCGTAACAGACGAGAGGCAGGCCATCAAGCGATCAGCGCCACTCGACGCTTGGCTGCAATTCACAGCAACAACAACAAGAACTATATGCAACATTGTTGCCAACAGTTTCATGTGGGTGTCTAAGACATTTGCATACAATGTGAAAAGGCAGAACAAATGGATGCGATTGGAAAACATTGCAAGAAGCGACTTATTTGTATTGTTGTTTTTGCCTGTTGGTTAGCTACAGGTGTTTGTGCTGTTGTTGTTGCTGTTGTTGTTTTTGTTGTGGCACACACACACACTCACACACAGGTATTTCAATTTACATAGAGATAGAGAGCAGACTCTTGCAACGATGGCGTTAAAATATTTGCCAACGTTTCTCAGCTTTATTTTTGGCCATTTTGTCGACGCTTTTATTGTAGTTGTTGTTGTTGTTATTGTTGTTGTTGTTATTGTTGTTGTTGTCGCTTGCTGTCGCTTTTCTTTATTCGCTTCAGTCAGTTTGAAAACGTTTTTCCTTTTGGCTTTTGTTATTTTTATAACGTATGCATAATCTGTCTGATTATTTAACTTGCGCTAAATACAAATATTTAGAAATATTTTGTAGCAATTTTTATGCTATTTTTCTTGGCAACTTGGCTTTGGATTTCTACTTTTCTACATTTCTTTCAAAATGACAAAAATGAGGGTCATTAAAATATATATAGCGTTAAGTCTGATATATCTATGTATTATGGATATTTTCTTATTTATTGTTCGACTTTGGCTTAGACACACAAATTTCTTTTCTTATTTGTAGGCTACAGGTGGGCAAAAAAAACAATCATAGAATACTATAGTAAATATCTATACATACTAAAAACGCGTCTCCTCTATTTCATAGTATTTGTATTATTTCATAACCTTGAAACGCATTGCGAGTATTTCAATGAGTTTGTCTCTAAACGCCCACAGGAAAGTTTGCCTGGCCCCATAAACTAATTCCTCAAAATGTTTCTAAATACCGGCCGGCATATATCATAGATACAAATGTGAGGCAAATAGATATCCAAAATACTAAAACAAAATAACAAAAGACTTAAAACATTTGTGCTGATAATGATTAATAAATTTAAGCGCTAGTACAATAAAAAGACAAAAATAAACAACAGCTGCCGTCTGCCAACTTATGAGCATTTAGGTGTAGTATAATTAATGTTTTGACAATACAATAGAACTAAAAACTATAAAGTGTTGTGAAAAAAACAAACAAAAAGTGACATTTCAAGTGTGTCTCAGCTAAATGAAACGAATTCCAAATACTACAAAAACTTATTAATTTTCAAAATTTGTTTTTTAGCCTAACATTTATATTATGTTGTGTTAATATGATGTCTGCCTTAGTATTGTTTTATAAATTTAAAGCATAATAAATAGTAATTTGGGTGTCTATGAAGGTCAGTGACCCAATTGGTTAGCCGCAGCTAACGTTTACGGATAGAGCACAAAGAAGAATTGAAAATTCAAGGACTCTGGAGAGAGTAATAACATAATAAATAGTAATTTGGGTGTCTAAGAAGTTCAGTGACCCAATTGGTTAGCCACAGCTAACGTTTACGGATAAAGCACAAAGCAGAATGGAAAATTCAAAGGTTCTGGAGAGAGTAAGCGGTAGAGAATGAAAGACAACTTTATATTGACTTGGATTGGTAAGTTTTCTTTGCTGTTTTAACTGAATCCTTGGCACACTTAATACCTTCCACTGCTTGACCAATTTATGGCTGCAAAACATCAATGGCTGCCATTAAATCAGCTAATTTTCCATTAGGCTAAAACAACGCACAATTTACCCAACCATCAAAAATCATAAATTATAAACATCACATAAAAAACTCAATTAAGATGCGACGCGCCGCTCAAAATGTGAAACATGCCTAAAAATGTCTGCAGCACAAAAATGCAATAAATATAAACAAAACAAAATTCGAACAACGAAACAACAAAACAACAAAACAACAAAACAAACAAAAAATGGCAAATGACGCTAGAAAATTTGACAAGATTGCGACGGGAGCCAGAGCCAAAGTGCAGCGCCATTTAACACATGCGGCAAATTAAGAGCATAAATAATTACAAAAATATATAAACATAAGAATATTAAAGAAAGCAAAATCAAATGGGCAAATAGACAACGTCAAGCCGGCCCACGCCGCAAGATGCAGAAAAAACAAAAGCAAACAAAAACTGGAGGAAAACTGGGGGGGAAAATGGAGAAAACTCAGACGACAGTTTGTCAGTCAACACGGCAAACAGTTGATAAATTTGAATGGAATGAAATTAATTAAAAACCTGTAAATCTGCACGCCATGCAAAACATTTATGACATTCTCGAGGCTGCGCAATAAAGTTGTCAAATTTCCTGCTGCCCGGACTGCCCGGACTGACTGACTGATTGACTGACTGGTTGGCTGACTGACTGGCTGACTGACTCATTGGATGACTGAGGAGGGCCAAAGATTATGATGGATGTGTGTGGGACATTTGGCAATTGTTTTTGCTTTTGGCTCGCACTTTGCCTTTGTTTTATGCATTAACATTAATCATCATTGTTTATGCCAGGCACAAAAATATTGTCTATTTCATTTGCAATTTATTAACATTTAAGTTATTTATTATACATATTTCTGCATTTATATGTATGTATTTTTGAACAGCAACGTTTTAATTATCCGCATAACTTTTAATTATTTTGCATTTTTCAACTGTCAAATAATGTTTTTATTTTATTTTTTATTTAATTATTTTCGTTCAGGTTCAGTAGAGCAGCATACATTTTTAAAATATGTTTGTGCCACACAAGAATGAAGGCTGTCTAAAGTTCTTGCAACAAAGAAACCCAAAAATATGTCCGGAAATATATTTACATAAATTTTGCCAAAGAAGACAATTGAATTTCAAGGAAGTTATGAATGTTAGAATGAAATTCAACTTATGATGCATGTATCCCTTTTTGGTAAACCCTTTCGTATATATTTATACATGTATGTGCGACTATTGCTAAGCTTGTAAGTCTTTTCTCGTATAACAAAGTTTGCAACAAAAACTTGTTAAAAAGTGTATTAAAATGCCAAACATATTAGGGTTCTAATACCCACTAAAATTGAAACGCAGAGGCGCCCACTCAAATCCGCCTCAAATGTAAAAGTCAACACGCATTTTCCTTGCTTCTAGTAGAGACAGATGTGAGTGAGAGTAGTGTGTCTATATATTTCTATAGCTATAATTATTTTGTGCTACCTTTAGGCAGCGTCAGCGTCAAAGGTAAAAAGTTTTTCTTGTGCGCATAACATTCCGAAATGTGAAAATGGAACGCAACAAATCTTGTCCAAAAATAGACGACTTTTGTGTTGACTTTTGTGGCACAGTCAGGCGAGGCGATTGAGTGCAAAACTTGGTAGCAAAACTTGTTCACGCATTGTAAGTAAGTATCTAAAGTATCTAAAGTATCTAAGTATCTAAGCTGATTTGTTTTTTCATGGGGCAAAGGAGCTGCTCGAAACTGAAGCAGCCAGCTTCCACTTTTGAACTTTGGCACAGCAATTCATTGCACAAGGCCAAACGGAAATGGGCAACAGTTGTCAGCTATGCCCGCCTACATTTTCCCCCTCAACCCAAACATTTTCCCAAATATTTACATGCTATGTGGAATTGTGCGTTTGTGTGTCCGTGTCTGTGTCTGTGTCTGTGTGTGTGCGTGAAAATTTTCCACGCATTTTGCCGGACGAAGAAAATCAAATGACGGCGCTGCATTTGCTTTGAAGGCAACTGTCAAAGGCATTTGACAAGATTTTCAGTTATGCTTGGCAACTGAATTTCGCTCACCCTTTCTGTTTTCAGTGTTCATTTTCAACTCACTCTACATACCCTTACATATCTAAGGCACATTCCTTGTTGCTACCTTCAAGTTGTTGATTTTGAATGCAAAGTCAAAGTTAAATTCTTAAATCTGCTCAAAGAGAAATCAACACACAACACACACACACACACACACACACACACACACACACACGTAACAAAAAATACTTTTAGCCGCAGGCTTGTCATTTTACTTTATTTTTATTGTTTTCATTTGGTTTTTTTTTTTACTTTTTGGATTTGTTTTTCTGAAGTTATTTACATGTGCTGCAGTTGCCCGACAATTGACAACGCGCCCTAACTACCCTACCCCTGCTTCTGCCCCTGCTTCAGCCCCTGCCCCGGCAATACCACAGAGAACTTTTGTGCACAAAATAAAAGAAAAACAAATAAAATGCCAGCGGTTATTTGGCGCAGTCAGCTAGTCAGAGTTTTTATCAAGCGTTCAAATTTGTTGACAACATGTTGCGGCTGATTGTTAAACTCTTCGCCGTCTCTCTCACTCTCTCTCTCTTTCCCTCTCTCCCTTTTGCTATCTCTCTTGTCTGTTACAGTTGAACAAATCGATTGATTGATTTCTCAGGTGTGTTCGATTGCGCTGACGCTGTCGAGCATGGCGCAATGATTTTTATGTTGCGAACAGCGCTGACATTTTAGCTACTTTCTAGCTAGCTAAATCAATATTCGAGCTGAAAATTGTAGCCACAAAATTCTTAGAGCTTAACTGGAATACAACTAGTTAGAGCGAGAGGGTGCAGTCTAAGCTTAAGCGAGCTTTGAGCTTGCAGGATGTTTCTTTTAATACTTGAAGCTCAAGCTGCTTAAGCTTTTAGCTTTTTTCATTTATAGCTTAATTTAAATTTTCTTTTTAACACTTAATTCTGACAGAAACTTTGGTGTGCTTTCAAAGTAATTTCATGAGTTGCATTTAAAATAAAAACAAGGAATAAAATCAAATTTAGATTCTATATTTAAAATACAATTTTCTTTTTTTATATTTGTTAATCAACTTAATCCCACTTGAAGCTTTTATGTGCTTTGAAAACTAGTTTTTTGAGTTACACATACAAATGGCATGAGAACAGATTTCAATTCAATTATTCAAAGAAATTTGTGATCTATTTAAATGGTTGTGTTTTAACTTAAATCCACTTGAAACTTGTATGTGTTTGCAAGCTCTTTTCTGTTTTATAGCTAAGCTTGATTACATATTCAATTAAATTTGAGAACTCATTGTTTTCTTTCATCTACGTTCACAGTTTGCTTTAGCCATTTTTCCAGCTGAGCTGTCTGATATTCACACTGCCTTTTAAGGACCTACGGCGTTTAGTTTCGTGTAACGCCATTTTGTTTTTATGAGCTTGCGTGTGAATGTTTGTGCTTGTGCGACACTCACACATTGACGACTTAGCCCCGACTTGGCCGGGCCTTTAGCTGCTTTTGTTACATATGTATTCACGTGTTTGCGTTTAGGTTTTTATGGCGTCCGATTGTTACAGTGTCGCAAATATTTGTGAGTAGATATGAAATAGTTGTGTTGACACCGCGACTTGCTGCTATTTGTGTCTACTGTGCAAAACACACACGCACACACACATTCAGAGAGAGAACACAACAAAAACCTAGACCGACAGACCAATAGACCAACTGACTGACTGATTGTCCCTCTGTCTGCCCGTCCGTTTGGGCATTTTGCAGCGAGTTTATAGAGCTTGGCAAACGTCAAAGTGATGCGCATTGAATGCGTTTGGTAGAACGACCTAAAACCTAAATACGGCGCTATTTTCGAAAGTGCTTTCAAGTACGCAAAAAATGCGCCTTGTCGTTTGATGTGCATCTCGTATAGATGAGAACAGAGCGGCGCTGCAGCGAGAAGTGGGGACCTGGGAGCGTAGCTGACCAAATGAACAAATAAACAAACCAAATCAAGTTGAACAATGCAGCCAAAAAGGGAAGGATTTGCTGCTTTTTGTGGCCAGCAAATTAATTACACACACAGAAAATAAAAAACAAAGGCAGACAGCAACCAAATAAAACTCACACAAAACAAAGTCACAAAAAAAAAAATTATATATATAAAAAAAAGGGGCAACAAATGCTGAGCAAAAGTCCTAAATAAACAAGACCAAAAACTGCACGGATACGAATTCGAAACTCTGCCCCAACTCAACTCATTGCTTAACTCAGCGGGCCAAGACAAGTGAAATGCATTAGAATCTTTTCTCATGCATGGCCACGACATCATCCGTCCGTCCGTCTGTCTGCTCCTTGGACTCTGTGCCAAGTTATTTGCATTGCTGGCTGCTGCGTATCTTACAGATACAGATACAAGTGCGTGGCATGGCGCGGCATGGCGTTGTGTTGCGTTGCGTTGCGTATTTTTGCGCTTATTTGGGCTAAAAAACTTTGCCGTTTGGGCTCAACATGGCTGACAATGCTTAGACCTGTGCGGGATTTGCATGCTGACTCCGCTAGCTGCTGCTTTTGGGCTGACAGTTGGCTCGTGTCGATAAAATTTGTTGCTGCCCCGAGCTGGCTTAAGTGGCAACGTTGTTGCCTCATCTATTTATAATGCTGCTACGCCGATGCGGCCGAGGCCGGGGCCAGCAATCTGCCTATACCAAACATCAGTTCTCGATCTTTGTCTGAGTCTCCTCTATGCGTCTGTATTTGTATCTTTTTCTCTGTCTCTGTGTGCCGCATAAATAAAAACTAAGCGGACCAACTTAAAAATTGCTATTTACTCGCATACAGTCCAGGCATAATAAAAGTTTTAAACAAAAAACCCATCAAAAAATGCACAAAACACAAATTAAATCAAACATCCAACAACAAAAAAACGAACTACAATATGTTTGTGTATTACAAGAAATTTCAGAGTAATACCGAAGCTGAAATACTCTTGAAATGTAAATTAGATAGCGATGCTTGAGAATGAGTATATATGAGTTCAAAATAGTTTAGAGAATCTTATATTTGGAGCTTGGGAACTATAAAAACAGATATTGCAGTCATATTTTAAATTAAACATTCAGACCGGTTCCCAATTCCGATTCTTGTAATCCCGAATTGATTTCGATTTTGTGGTCCCAAACAGTTTTCATTCAACTGGATCAAAAAAAAAACTCGTCAAACCGAATTTTCACTCATTTTTCCTAATTAAAAGGCTCAATTCCCGAATATTTTGATAGGTTTCGGAAGTGGGAATATGCCTTTTTTCTTTAAAAATTCAACTCAACAACACTTTAAGAAATTACAGCTTTTTCCAACACTGCTTGGTCATAACGATAAATACAATTATAAACTATCGATAGTGTCAAAACAGATCCCTGAAAGCCTATCGCTATTATCGATAATGCAGCACTGCCAGAAAGATATGCAATAAAATAATATGGTATCCCTAAACTTATTCAGTTTTCCTAACATAAAAATTTGTATTTATTGTTTATTTTTTTTTTGTTAAATAATATTTTGGTCGATTGAAAAATTTCCTTGACTTTATTATTGTATAGGAAGGCTGCATACCAATTTTGAGCACCAAAATAATATGCTGTAACCTTTTTCTATTAGTGACAAATTTCTCAATAAACTGGCATAGAGCATAAAAAAAGCTGGCAATAACAGACAGTTTAAAATCAAATTACGCACATAATTTATATTCAAAACCTCAAGCAAGAACAAAGTTGAAATACAACGAGACAGGCAGACAGACAATGGGACAGAGAGACGGACAGACATGCACACCCACCCACACCCACAAGCACCTTCAGCTCCACCCCCACAATATAGCACACACCTCCGTATCCAAAACCGAATTCTACTGCAAAACTTTTATAGTCCGCCCTCAACATTATGCTTTCTGCCTGCTACCAATTGCCACGTCGACAACTGTTGTTGTAGTTCTGGTTGTTGTTGTTGTTGTTTGTTTGTTGTTTGGCTCGACCATTCAATATTTGTCCTTCATTTGAAAGTCAAATGCGTGTGGAGGCAAAGAAATCTGTTGCGCCATGGCCTGCGACTGCGACTGGGACTGGGACTCGGACTGGGACTGGTTAGGACTGAGTATGGGAAATGGTGAAATGGGAAATCTGACTGGGCTGGCCAGGGCGACAGACACTGTCTCACAAAAAAGAAAAAGAGAAATTTTTATAGTATAACAAAAAAAATATATACATATAATGAAAAACGAATGAAAACCGGCAGCAGACAAACCAAGGAATGTATGTGAAAAACATAACATAAATTCCAAGAGCCTGACAAGCAAATACATACATACATACATACTTACATACATACATACATAAAATGGCAGCAACCATACATACAACAAAATAAATAATAAAATAAAGTTGATATAAAAACTATGGGGCCAAAGCAGCAAAGCAGTCGGAAATTGATTTAAAAATAAATGCAGGCACATCAAAATTTATGATTATGATGATATCGCTGACTTCTCCACTCGAATCAATTTTCGGGCAATTAACAAGTCTAACACGGCCCACAAATATTGGCCGTAAAGTTGTATCGAAACGTTCTGAAACAGTTTGATAGAACTATTCAGTAAACTGAATGAACTGTCTTGTTTGCTTAAGCTGCCACCATAGGAAGCAGAAAACTTGTTTAATAACAAGTAAGAATGCTATACCGACTACAAAACTCCCTGTACCCAGGTTAAGAATTACCGATCACATCTTCGTACACTTACACATACACACACACACATACACAAGGGCGCACACACACGAGAGACGGCGCAAGCGAGGCATTTTAAGTGGTGGCTGTGCTGCTTCTTCACCCCCGCGCTGCAGCACTTGATCTTCTTTCATGAATAACTTCCGTGTTTATCCGATCGACTTGAAATTTAAACAGTAGATTAAGAGTGACCCAAGTATTCTACATGCCAAATCCCAAAGCTATATCGTTAAAATTGTTGGTATAAATTGAATTGCGGGGGAATAGGGGGAGATATGTTAAATTGAAAACAAACTTGATCTACGTATGGTATACAGGAAACTACATTCCAAATTTGGTGTATCTAGCTCTTATAGTTGCTGACATGGCCAAATCGAAATCTCTTTTGACACTGATCAAGAATATATATACTTTATAGGGTCGGAGATGTCTCCTTCTGCCTGTTACATACTTTTGCACAAATCAGGGGTATTGGATTTGTGCAAAGTATGGGTACCCATTTTATGGGTACAGGGAGTAAAAAACAAAACAAAAACGTCTAAAGTTCATTTGAAAGTCTTGCTCCTTTTAATCATTTTCTTGTTCATTATTGTTAATTTGATTCAGATTATAGATCTTTTTATTATAACAACTAAATTAGTGAAATATAACAACAGAAATTGCGCTTCAATTCTCAAAATGTTCGATTCTTTCGATACTGCCAACAATTGTTTACCAGCTCTAATACCGTTTAAACATTTGGTGTGTGTGACTAAAGGTAGCTACGAACGTGTGAGTTAGCAATCACAATGGAAGCATAAACAAAAAATAAGCATGGGAAATGGGAAATACGCAACTGAAACCAATAAAAAAGTCAAAATATCGCAAAAACCGACAGCCAACAAAATATGTACACGGTGCGTTGAAATGGAGCTAAACAAAATGCGTGAAAATAAAGCAATTTATGCAAATCAACAAATTTCCACATAACATGGCTAAATAGTAAGATGGCTCAAATGCGCTCTGCCGCCATGGCCATCAATTAACCACAAGGTGGCAAAAATCGAAATTGATCGAAAAATGGGCATCATGTGAATCCCAATTCCGTTAAATGTTTTAATTGCCATTTATAAGAATTTGCGGCTACTTCGTGGTCCAATAAAAAACAAAAACAACAAAAAAAGAAACCAAAAATGTATGAAAACTTTTCTAAAATCTGGAAAAATAAATAGAATTATAAATGCTGTGGCGCCTCCAGCGGGGGTGGCGGTGCCAGCTTGCTGTTGAGTTACATTTTCATTATGCT
The DNA here is from genome assembly GCA_035043065.1 of Hirtodrosophila confusa. Taxonomy (NCBI): domain Eukaryota; kingdom Metazoa; phylum Arthropoda; class Insecta; order Diptera; family Drosophilidae; genus Hirtodrosophila; species Hirtodrosophila confusa. The sequence continues at coordinate 9,278,758 of JAWNNI010000213.1, read as the reverse complement.
GCGTGCCATAATTTTCATATTTATTTGTTTGCTTTCAAATGAGGACACTGCGATGCGAGCCGCTGCCTGCCTAATGGCAACAAATTGCCAAAATGTCAATGAACCAAAGTGTCTGCATAGGCTTTAGGGGTAATGGGGGGGGTCTGAAGTGAGTAGCAACGGAAGCTGCGGCTGCGGCTGCTATTATCGAGCACAAAGTTCAACGCTTTACGCATATTACTCAGAGCAAACCATAAGCAGATTGTCAGGAAACGATTTTCAATTAGCCGCTTGATCGCTTGTCTGACCCCGATGCCCGCCCCTTTAGCCAAACAACTCTGCCTCAGCATATTTATTTTCCAAGAGATTTGGCCAAATACTTGCAGCAGGCAAGCCAACAATTGATAACAACAACAACAACAAGCAAGCTTAAGCTGGAAGGAGGACATTTACTTTGTTGATCAACTTAGCGCGTGTGTTTGTTCAAGTGCTTGGCAGCAGCAGCAGGGCGGCTGGTGGGGGTGGTGGGGCAGCCAACTGGGGACTGAGTGTTTACCTTTAAGAGGTCAAGGCTTGGATCCACTTTGCCTTGGCCAGATTGTGAAGACAGTTGTCACAACAATGGCTCAATCAGATTTCAAGCAGCGCCAAGTCTTGATAGAAAAGTCAACTAATATGCTAAAATGCATATAAATGTGTTTGAAAGTGTCATAAATATTAATAAGCCAGTATCAATAACAATTTAACAAAATAACAAACAATATCTAGGCACGTAGTCGCAATTTGCATAATTACTCCAAAGTTGCTTATCAATTAAATAAATAGTTATAAATAGAAATACCCAAGAAAAGTGCTGCAGCTTACAAAAATATAGAAAAGGCAGCAGAGCACGTTTTTGCACAGTATTAATAGTTGTTATTCTCATTTAACAAATATGCCAACCAAATGTTGTTGCTTTTCAAATTCAATATTTTAATTCAAGCCACAATAGGATGACTTTAGAGATTCGGGCACTCCCTGTCCGCTCTTTCAGCTCTAATCTAAGTAATTCCAGTTAACAGGTCCGCAAATTGTGTGGGCTTAACACAACCCAGGGACTTGAGCGACAGGAAAGCTTATTTGCCATGTTTACACTATGAATTAAACTATAATCATTTCATGAAATGGGTTAGAAACTGCGTGCACATGAATTCGCCTGGCACAAAAAAGGTGAGTTTCATTTAAGTTTCGTTTCAAGTAATGACGAAGCGCAGCCAACTTCAATGTGTCGTAAAACAGGTAAATTTCCATTTTGTAACATCTCTCTGCATTTTACACATAAGGTTAGTAAACAATCCACAGGCAGGGGCATTCCCAAAATCAGCATAATCGTAGTAAATGAATTCACTCCACATTTTATTTATTTATTTCTTTTTTTATTATTTTTTTGTTTATGTGGTAGTTTTGATCGGCACCTTGCGATCTTACCCAACCAAGTATAGAGTTAAATAAGCCAGGAGATGTTAAAAAAAGACTAACTTAGCATAAGTGTAGGAGAGCATAAATAAATATTAAAAATAAAATTTAAAAAAAAAATATTGTGTACATTATTAGAGGATACTCCTACTGGAGAGGCCCCCTGAGTAGATGCGCTTCAGCCTTGTGTTGCGGGATCTTCTGTTCAGTCTGTTGGCTCAGGGGTTAGGATGGTTCGCTAGCCTTTCACTATTCACACCACATAAAAATATGTTAACTACTCTCCACAAATAATTTCCTGTATTTTCAAATCATGATAACTACTAACAATGCATAAACGTAGCACATGAATAAAACGTAATTTTTTGAAGCTTTACTCCTGCCTGCAGCTCATTTTGTGAATTTGTAAAGTTTTGTGTTTTCGAAATGTAGATATCATGATTAGCAAAGCATAAACGCAGCAACAGCTTACATTACTAATACGCCACGTTAGCCCCAGCTTGGCCTGCAGCCAAAATTACTTTTTAGGCGCTTTGAAGTTGCTTTTGTTCGCCCCCATTTTTTATTAAGTAAGGGGCAACTTTTAAGACAACAACTGCAGTGATGATGCTTTGGGGTCGAGTCAACATTAAAATAGTTTAGGGATTTCTATTTATGTTGATTGCATTTTCGGGCCACGTAACTGGCATGTGCACGGGAATGAATCTACGGGCCAGCAACTACTATGTGTGCGTGTATGTGTGTCTGGGTGGGTGGGTGTGTGTGTGTTTTTGTGAAGAGGGATTTGTGTGAGAAATTGAAAAGTTGATGCCAAGCTGCCTGCAGATTTGTTCTGACTTGCCAGTTTGGGTATTTGTGTGCGTAAAATGCAATTTTGTGCCCTGACATATGCGAAAGTGGAAACAACTACCACAAAACTGCAATGTGAAAAGTTCAGAGTGCAAAGAGTCAAAACATTAAAGTGGCAGTAAAGAGCTCAACCCTTTTAAAGCAATTCAAGCCAGGAACATGCAGGGAAATCAACATCAGCAGCGAGTTCATAAGACTGGCAAACTTTGCTTGCTGGCTCCTCCTCACCAGTTTTGCTGCATTCCGCCTTGTTCCCGCCGCATGTTGCAACATGCACCTGTTTCAACTTCAGTTGAATCTGCTTTATTTATAGACAATTGCAGCGCCGCCTGACTATTTGCCATGTTTGACCCACATCAAGTGCCTGACAATTTCTAGTTATTAATATACAAACACAAACACAGCCAAGGCAGAGTGGGCAAAGAAGAACCCTAACTCTGGACAGCTGTTGTTGTTTCTTCACTGGAAATAAAGTTATCAGCAAACTGCTGCTTTTAATTGCCAGACTGAATGGCCCAAGGGCTGTATACTCTTTGTATACTAGATAGAAATCACGAGAATTGCAGCCCAAAAGGCGCTTCAACTGCGTTTAAAGAGTTCAAAGTTTTCACATCAAAAACATTTGAATAAAAGTTGCATCAAACTTGTTCCATTGCAGGTAAAACTGTGCAAACGAAGCAAATGCAAGTTCTTAACAAACTTATAGTTTATAGCGAAAGAAGTTGGGAAACTCTATAGCACAACAAATCCTTTTAAGTATAACAGTATTAATTAACAACACAGCATTGCACAAGCATTTACAATTAAGAATTAATGGATAAAAGAATATATATTAGAATATTATTAATATTTTAGCGATGCGTAATTAAATAAATCTAGTAATTAAATAAAAATCTTGTAACATAACAGATCATTTTGAGATTAACAGCTCAAAAGAATGTTATTCACATTAACAGTTCTTTACATAGTATCAAACCGATAGCTTAAGAGAGCGCTCCCATCACTCGATAGCTGTTAACTGTTCGCTCACCGCTAGATTTGAAGTGTTGGAAAACGTGCGAGGAAGCGCAGAGTTGAATTCTAAGCGAATTTTGAAAGCAAAAGTGTGTTGTAAGCTTATTCATTTGATTGTATTCGTCTTCTACAACACTTTAATGAATTCTCTTTACTTCAAGCTGCCCTGTAACTACTCAATTCATTCTTAATTGTTTAATTACATCTCTTAGGGCTTTATTAAAAGCTTTTAGCATAGCTAATCAGCTGCTTAATTCATCATTTAAATCACATTTTCATATTCATATACTCGTAGAAATATAATTATAATTAAATCCACATAAATCTCGCGTCAGTCACAAAACCCAATTCAAATGCAGAGTTCAGAGTTACGTGAGATTCTTTTGTTTTTGCTGAAGCTGTCTAATTAGATAGTCATATCACGAGTTTTAGCCTGGAAAGATACCCATTGTTTTATTTTGGTTGGGACTGCAGCAGAGCGCCGCGCCTGTTGGCAATTTATCTATATCGAAGTGGCATTAAAAATACAATGACCACACTTCTTGACATGCCATGGTCAAATTTTTGTGCATTTGTCAAAGTGAAAATAAATCAGAAAACGCCAAACAAGCAAACGCAACGCAAATGACAAATTTTCTTTAGCTTTTGGCAATTGTGTTGTGACTTTATCTTGTACTTTTGTTTTTTATTTTTATTTTTGTTTTTCTTTCTACTTTTGCTTAGAATAAAGAAATGCTTCATGCACCCAAGCTAATGAGCAATGTGACACAGTTTGCAGGACGCCCACGTTTGGGTAGATTAGGCTGTTTTTTAGTGAGGATTCAACCTCGATTTGATGACAGCAGCAGCGGCAGAAACAGAGGCAGCGGCAGTGGCAGCGGCAGCGGCAAATGTTGCTGCTAAAAATATCATAATATCAAAATATAAAATGCAAATTTTATGCCACATTTAAAATAGCCGGCGCAATGTTTTGTAATTTATCAACGACCGCCCGCATAAAGGAGTGCGGCAGGGGGCAGCGGCGGCGGCAATAAGACGCAATGTGGGGCGTGGCAGGCGTGTGACTGCAGCTACAGCTGTGGCGACGCACGACGACAACGACAACAACAACAACGACAACAACGATGGCGAAATTGTTGCAACAGCAACGGCAACGCCAATGCAGACATTTCTTGACACTTCTCTAAATAGTTTTGCGTGCGACGCATTGAGAGAGAGAGAGAAAGAGGGAGAGAGAGCAGGCAGGCGGGGTGGGGTGGAGAGGGGTCTAGCAACAGAGGGGGTTGCCACACGGTCACTCGAGTGCCAAAATGTCCCCGCACGCCATTAAAAATGTTGCGAAAATTACACAGCAAACTGAAAGGTGTTCTAATGAGGCGTGCGCCGGAGTCTAAGCATGTGTGTGTGTGTGTGTGCGGGTGTGTGTGTGTGGGTGTGTATGTGGGTTGCTTGAATAACTGTGGCATGAGTGAGAACTCAATGCACAAAGAACCAATCTGATGAAGCACAACCTATGAGTAATAATATAATTTGTGCAACATTTTTATTATGCACATTTTTTAAGCAGAAAATATTAATTAGCAGTCAAACTACTTTTAGCAGTAACTTGCACAGCAGCATAGCAATAAGAAGCCACTTGGTAAGAGTGAAAGTTGCATAATTTAAAGCTTTGCGCCTTAAGTCAGTTTAATTGCATTCAAGCAGTTGATTGAAAGCTTTACTAAGCTTTTAAGTCAGCTTAAGCTTTAATGAGCTCTCAAATCAATACATATAATCAATAATATCATCATATAATCAATAATTATATATATTATAATCAATAATATCATCATAAATCAATAATATACTATTATAATCAGTAATATAACCATATAATCAATACAAATGATGACCACTAAAATGATTAATGTGCTTTAAAGCAGCTTTAACAAGCTTTAAAGCTTTGTAGATTTAACTTTTACTTTTACTTTTAACTACAAAATTGTATTGCAGAGCTCTTTAATTTCAGGCCAAGCTCCCATCAAACCACCCAAGAACAGCACAATTTGTTAGAGCGAGAGAATAATGTGCTTTAAGTCCGATGCATCCCTATTACCATATCAAATGAAAGCTAAAAACTATCAATCAGTTTGAAAGCCCTTTCATTTGTTGTCTAGCTGTAGAGAACTAATGGTAAAAGCGTTGTAAAGTTGATTCCTTAAAAGCTCATTACAGAACCCTTTTCACAAAATGATATTGCCTGCCTGCCATTTCAATCTGCAGCCAAGTTCAATAATCATTTGTGTAGGTTGTACCTGCCCAACAACGAGTACCACAAATGTAGCAACCTAATAACTCAGCCATTGGCCTTCATTTGAATGCTGCAATCCTCATTTAATGAGTTCAAAATCAAGGTCGCCCCAAAAGGGGGCACAGAGGAGCAGAGAGCAGCAATGGTACATCATCCATGAATCGATTTCAATGCCCATGCGATGCCATGAATACGAATTGTTGCATTTACACAATCAAATAAAAAAAGTATAAAAAAAGAACGAAGAATTCATCGCATTCCATTTCAATAAAACGTCTTTACAGGCAAATGCAATTGGGAAAAAAAAGAAGAGAAAAGGATGAAAACAGTAAAAGCTTATTAAATATAAAGCAAAAATGTACAACATGGAAAATGAACTTTGGCAAAGGGAAGTGGGGGGGAGAGTTTCCATGGTTTTTGTCTGTGTGTGTTTGTGGAAGGGAGGGGGGCAAGCGCACACATGTTGCACGAAAGAGAACTTCAACGGTGTGCTCGTAATTGCCAAGAAAAATATTTTCCCAATAAGCCAGCACAGAAAGCGAAATGAAATGAATTTAAAAATACATAAAAACAAGCAACAAAACACAATTGCCAGTATGAGAGGAGGGGGTGTGGGGTGGCGAGGGGAAACACACCTGCAGATTGCTAAAGATATGAATACTCTGCACAATATCTGCGCTTTATACAACATCTCTATCTTTCAAGCTCTCTATCTCTGTCTGATTAATCCTAATAAAACTGGAATGCAGCAGATATCCCTGGCCTCTCACTATTTCATAGCATTGTTGTCCAAAAAATTGTGTTATTCCTTTTGTTTATTTGCACAAATGCGTGAGCTTTCATTTCATTTCGTTTCGTTTCATTTTAGCTTCATTTTCCCTCGAATTCCGAGGCAGCATTCAACGCTAATCAAATGTGGATGCCACACAATAATGCTGAAAAAGGCGGCCTGTTGCTCTGTCGAACATATGTCTGCAATATGCAAAAGTAATGCACAAGCTCCGACAATGGCAGAATACTCGTAAAGCAACCCCGTAAATCCATCCCCAAGCCCCGTGTACAATACTGTACCACCCCCGCCCACGCCCTTTGCCATGACACACTCTACACATCGTTTTACATGAATTTTGACTTTGGCGCGCCGTGCGATGCCAATATAAATGTGTGTGTAGTGTCTCTCTGTGTGTGTGTGCGTGTGTGTGTGTGTGTAAACATTGCGCAAAACCGAAAACAACAAAATTATTCATACGCCACGTTGTACCGCAGCACGGCAAAGACGTCAGCGAGACGCGGCTGATTCAGACAGCAACAGCAACGAAATTTGACTACAAAAATGGGCAAAATACAAAACAGAAACACCAGCAGCATCCTCCTGCTATTTGTAAGTGTGTGTGTGCGTGTGTGCCGCGTGTGTGTGTGTGTGTATGAGTGCGTGTGGCTTTTTCGGCAATTTTGCGGCATGTTTTTCACACTTTGGCGCGCAGCTAGGCCAAAAACAATTGAACACGACGCCCTGGCTGCCATGGATATCACAATGTTGTTGCTGTTATTTTGTTGTTGCTGCTGCTGCTTCCATAGATGATGCAAGTGCAAATTTATTTGCCACTTTGTTGCGCGTCCAGCACAAATTTCATGTACACGAGCATTATATATTTTGTTCACTGAACTCCCCATAGGGCTTCGATTGATTTGCATTTGGCGTCGCGTTAATTTACAACTGCCTGAAACTGATGGATCCCTGTCACCTACTATATAATGAAAGGACACCCACGGCTATGCCATTAGCAAGGCGCAAGCAAGTGTTAATTGAAGGACCCATAGGGGTTATATTGTAATTCAATGAACCAAGTGTTAAGCTAAGTGGGAAACCTTTCTAATCTGATTATTTATGCTAAACTTACGAGTAGTTTTTAAGTCATTTACATTGTTCTCTATACGAGTATATATTGTATATAAAAAATTTACTTCATATAAGAAATGTACTTCATATATCGATACATAACTAAAGTAAGGTATCGATTATGTACTTGATCTATCGATACATAACTAAAGGAAGGTACCGATGATGTACTTGATATATCGATACATAACTAAAGGAAGGTATCGATGATGTACTTGATCTATCGATACATAACTAAAGGAAGGTATCGATGATGTGCGTGATATATCGATACATAACTAAGGGAAGGTAAGGATGTATATCGATACATCAAGTACATTTTACAGTTTTGCTTATGAGTACTTATCCATAGATTATATTAACAGAGGTATTATTTAAATTCAAATTTATATATTACAATATTAACAGAGATATTATTTATATTTAAATGCATGTCTATAAATATTATAGATTATATATAAATATTATATAAATATATTATATTATAGTGAACATTCAATAGGTTTTCGGCATACAGAACAGCTAACAATTTCAACTCTGAATGATTTAATTGAAATTTGAGCAGATTGATTGTCTCATTCATTTTCAAACATTATATTTCATTGTCAGATCAAATATAGAATCTATAAAGTTAGTTAAACATTGAGGTATTTAACTACACAATTTGATTGTACTCCAGCTTATTCTATAGAGAATAAAAACATCTACAAAACAATCCATTTCGTTTCAGTCCAATCAACATTTTTTTGAGTTGCCAACGTGAATGCTGGACAGGAAAATTCTGGGCGTTGAGGGGCAAAGTTAAAAATAGCAGCAGCGACACTTACTTAAAGTGTTTAAGAGCACAAATACACACACAAGCACACACACACTTACAAACAATAACAACAACAGCACCTTGTGCCCCACTCAACACTAAAAATTACATTGAAAATGGCCATAAAAAAAGGCAGCAAATGCCACAGAAACAAGGCGCAGGCTGTTGGCCCTTTTGCTTATTTCTCATTTGGCTTTCATTAAATTTGATTTGATTGTTGTTGTTGTGTTGTGTTGTGTTGTTATTGTTGTTGTCGATTGTCGCACGGCAGCTAATTTCCGAGCATGTAAATAAAAAAGGCATAAACAGAAGGCGACGTCTGCGCGCAAAATGAAAATTTCTTTCTTTCTGGCATATAATATAAGAAAAGCCAAACTGCAGTTTACTGCCACACCCACAAAATCACGCTAATCAAATTGTTATACCAAAAGTTATATATATGTGTATATATATATGAAAAGGAATACAAATCACAACAACAATTTGAAAGAGTGTCAAGGCTTGGAACCAATTTACGTTGCCGGGCCACAAAAATGAGTTTTCCTTGCGGGTTATTTCGACTATTTGTAAACAATGCGATTCGTTGTAAACAAATCATTTTATATGGCTTGTTGTCTGTAGAGGATCAGTGTTGTTGCTGCTCTTGCCTGCTTTTTAGATTGATTAATTCTGGGTATTACAATAATTTATTTATTTTTAAATGCGTCTAGTTTTGCGGCGTGTGAACAAAAGTGTCGAACAAATTGAATGAAATGCTGAATTTTTTAATTGTTTGTCTTGCACAAATACAAAAGATGATTAAAGGCATTTGTACAGCTGTCAAAGCAGAGACAATTGACTTCAAATAAAGAACTACTAGAAACTAGAACAGGTTATATTTGAATCAAACGAGTATTATTAAGTACTTTACATAAATAAAAATATATTTACAAGTACATAAAAAGTATTACAACTTTTTAATAAACAAGCATTATTGAGTAGAATAATTATTGCAGAATAGGATATATTAAGTACATGATAAGTACATTATTTTGTCATATGAGTATTCTTGAGTCCTTCTGTGAATTAAGAAAGAAATAAGTTAAAAACCAAAATTGTATTTTGTCTTTTAACACATTATGTAATATTAAGTGCGTAATTTGTTAAAAGAGAAAATACAATTTTCATTTTTATAGTATATTTTTGCAAATTTGCAATGTTTGGTATTAAGTGCTTATGAATTTCATTGAAACAATTTAAACAGTATTATATATGGGATATAAGAGTACATTTTTCCCGAACTGAGAAATTTCTTATGCATTATATTTATACGCCAGCAATGCTTGATATTTGCCTTAAGATGCAGCAAATTATTTATATATATTATATACAAATAATCTGCATTAGTTGACAATATTTACATTGTTGCAGATACATAATTTTAACAGCTCGTTAGCAGGCGGGGCGGTGCGGGGTCTGGCTCTGACTCTGGGCAGCTGAGGAGATGGAGGTGAGGCGGTGACATTGAGCACGTGCCAACGCAAGGCTTATAGAAGCCCCAAGAAGCCTCTAGAAAACCTTAGAACGAGTTCTACACAGATTTTAATTAATGAAAAACCAAAAATAAAACAAAAACTAAAACTATAATTTAATCAGTCAGAAAATAAATAACAGATAATATATAGCTAAATCTGGTCTACTTTTTAGCTTTTATAAACATAAAAAACATGACGCACAGCTCTAAATTTGATTTCTTTGAGACCTTACATTAGGTTTAGGTAGTTTTAACTATTTTTAAAACTAAACCAATTAATATTTTCTATATTTTTCTTTTGACACATGCGAAAATGATGAAGTATTTTTGTGTGAAAAATAATATTTAGTATAAAATGAAAAGTTGTAGGCTAATTTAGAGGCCTAGTGTGGCGCTGTGTTTTGCTGTCATGATTTCAAAAATTTTAAGTAGACACGTCAGCGGCTTTTTAGTGGCAACGAACGGAGGCAGGAAAAACAAAGTGCCCAACAATTGTTGCCGTTCCTTTTCCGACAACAACAACAAATGAAAATTTGAAAATTAAAACAAACAAAACTAAGAGCTAAACTCGGGGGGCACAAAAGTTAATGCCAGTCAAGTCAGTCAAGACTGAGAGCGGCAGAGAGAGAGAGAGAGAGAGTGAGTGAGTGAGTGCGTGTGTGGGAGCGGGGAGATAGAGAGAGAGGAGAGGGAGAGAGGCAGCGCAAATTACGCATAAATCTTTCAATTGAAGCGAGCGGGGCAGTAGGGGCAATCAAATCGAAACGGTTCAGTCTCGTATCGGGTCTAGTGTTTGGATTTGCCTCAACTTAATTACCGGTCCGTAGTCCGTAGTCCGTAGTCCGCAGAGTGAAGCTAACAAAGGTACCTCTAATTTTCCATATAATATTTTGTTTCGTGTTGGGTTAGTGAACTCGCAAAGCGCAGAACTGCATGTGTATATCGATATATACATATATACTATATACTATATATATATAAATTCTAGGCATACCCTCACAATATTTGCAACATTTTGCTGGTGGCTCCTCGTTGGTGGCATCGGCAATGATCGGCATGGTCCCGTTCCACTTTTCCGGCCAGGTCCTTGGACGCGTTTCTTGTGTTGGACTCGCAGCTCACGACCAACACAATGTCAGCTGTTGCAGCATTTGATAACACAGCCACACACACGCACACTCACTAAATATATATGGATACGACACACACACACACACGCCGCAAACACTCACACACACACACACACAGACACACACACGCGTCACGCGCTTGCAATGATTGTGGTGGGGTAGAGGGAATTGTGTTTTAAAAACCACCTGCCAAATACAATTTGCCGTATTGCAACAAAAAATTGATTTGCAAAATCTTATATATTTTATATTTCTTCTCGTTAGCACTTTCGTTTAGTTTGGAATGTTAACAGCATTTTCTGCACAGTTTTTGTGTTTGTCGTTTCTCACACACGCGACAGGATCTTATCAACAGCGTGATATGATCTAATCTGATCTGATTTGATCGGATCTGATCGGATCTGATCTGAACTGGGTTCGCTTCGGTTTGCTACTGTCAGTGTCTAGTCTGCTTTGGGGACGTCACGCCGTGGCTATTTCTAGTCTTTGGCTTTCACATTGCGCTTTTCCGTGAATATTGTACGAGACGTTCAAACGTGAAACCTCCGCAGAGACCACTGAGCAGACACAGACACAGACGGCCAACCGTGCGATCTTTTGCTAGAATTTCGAATTTAGAATCATACGTTTTGAGCATATTGTGGCCAGGCTGTTCGAAAAATGCCGAAAAAACCAACGAAAATTCTCAACGAGCATCGTCAGCAAAGTGTTAGATAATTTGGCGTCGGCGCGGCCACAAAAACTTTTTCAACATTTTCCTCAATGAAACAATGAACTTTCACATTTCGAACAAGCAGGCACAACAACAGGCGTTGCTCTCTGCCTGCCGCTCTCTCTCACTCTCCCTCTCTCTCTCTCTCTCTCTCTGAGTTTCGAAAACGTTTTCGAAAATAGCACAGCGCAGAGAGATCGAGAACTACGGGGAGCGCGAGAGAGATCGCTCAGTTTTCGAAAAGTTTTTGAAAAAGTTTTTCCATTTCCTTCGCTCCGCGTTTCTTTTGAGTTTTGCACCCTACGCCGCAAAGTTCTTGACAAGGCATTCAGGATTTCATATAAGTTTCGTTTTCTAAGTAGGTTTGTGGGTCAAGGCGGGAGCAATTAGCTAATATTACGGGTTAAATTGGTTTTTGGTAAGACAGGAGGCAGGTGACAATTCGAACCTTGTTCTTCAGCTGCATTGACGCAAGTCAAACCAAGGCAATTCCAAAACTAACCAATACAGAATTTTAAGTTTAAATATTTAGTTTTCACCAGCATAGTCTGCATTTTTAAACAAGCTGGCAACACTGGCAGCTGTTACCTTAGGTTATTTGTGTTCGGAAATTAAGGAAATATACAATTGTATACTTTCCCTTTTCGAGTTTTTATTAATATGCTAAAATGGCATAAGATCTTACAAATAATAATAGTCAAACTTGAAAAACAGCAGAAAGATCTAGTAAGATTGAAACGTAGATGAAATAAGCTGAAATTTCTTTATTTTTAATAATCAAAACTTAAAGTATAAAACAAAGATTACATATTTTAATAATTTTTATTAATTTAAGTGAAATAAACTAAAATTTAGACAATAATTTAAAATAAAAACACGATATATTTAATATTAAAATATTTTGTTTTAATTTAACAAGAATTCTTAGGTTAAGAACTCACAACTTATTTTTGAAATTAAAAATCAAATTTGAGGCAAAAGCTTACAATATACATATATATGAAAAAAACCTCTAATATGTGATTTTGTTAAAATATAACAAGAATACTTAACAGAGCTCTGTTACTTAACGCAAAACGTTTTATAAAATAGTATGTATTAAATTGTTGGCATTTAGCCAAGAAATCTTAACTACACAGAGCAACAAAACAAGAGCACTACGAAAATCCTTGCTAAGCGGCAATAACAAACAGACAACGACCTTGAAAAACAAAGTTTTCAACAACTTTCGCAAGATTTCAGCATAAATTCGCATAAACAAATTCACCTATTGGCAATAGCGTTTGGGTACGCCAATTATCAATATTTAAGATAATTTATATGAGTTTTAATAAATAATCTAAACAAAAAATTTAAAAATTTGCGGGCACGTGTGTTCTCTCTCTCTTGCTTTTGAAAAGCGAAAACAAAATCGATTTGTGTTTTAGAAACACCTGCATGACTAATCAGCCGCCCCACCTGCCAAATAGACACTCTCTGGCAGCATCGAAGTAAATTGCAAATGTATATTTAGAACGCAGCCAACTAATTAATTTAAATATAGCATAAAATATGAATTTAACTCAAATATATGTGTATATTCAATAAAAAAATATGTCGAATAGACATACAAACATACCTATATATCTATATTAAATAGATTTCGAGCGCAGCGTTGGCAAAAATAAATCGCAATCAACGAAATTCTCCACCCCGCACAAACTAAAAATAAGAAAATTGACTCAGCTTTGGCTTTTATTGTTGTTGTTATTTAGCGACAACATTTTATGCACGAAATGTGAACAATTTTGAGATATAATATTTGAAATTTATTGCCAAATTGGGCGCAAGTCAAAAGTCGAACGTCAACAACGTTCGGAGAGACTTTCGTTAGAGTTTTCTCGATTTTGGGGTTCCGCATCGGAGCTACGTCCAGAACTGTGGGCGTGTTTAATGACGGATTTACGTACACTTATAAAAAAAACAATGTATTCCTAGAGTATTTTAAGTACTTTGATTTGTGTAGAGGTTTTATTATTTAAATTAAAGTGAGTTTCATTTTAAATGCATTTAAATGCACAAATAAGTATATGATAACAAGTAAACCTACAAAAACAATCGATGCCACGAACGATAGTATCGATTGTTTTCGTTTCCCACCACTATCGATTATTTTCTCACTATTGCGATATACATACACCGCAATTTACTCCAAAAACTATCAAGAAACCACATTTTCATAATTATCTATTATAAATTTCAATTGTAAGTTTACTTTATTTTGAAAAGTGAATTTTATTTAAGAATTGAAGTGTGAAAATAATCTTTTTGAATGTGATTCATTTAAGAATAAATTGTATAACAGGTTGTTTGAACATTATTCATATTAAATATACCAGGTTTTATATGAAAATTGTTATAAATTGTAATCTGAAAATGCTTTAAAGATGTCATATTAAAATGAAATATAATAATGTGTACATTTAGCCAAAACTTTTCTTAATTGTGACGTCGAGCCTGTTAAATTGAACATTAAAACCCACATTCTAAAACTATTCACTCTAGTCGTCTGGGAAATTGTCGTAAACAAAGTGCACACAATTTTTATAGGAAAATTGCCATTTGCGCACATTTCCTTCCATGCTGCAATGTCAGGGACAAACAAGCAACAAAAACAAAAGGGAATTTATTGCAACATTTTCGGTGGGTTGTGGTTAGAGAGTGAAGGGGGCGCGCAAGGGGGTGTGGGGGGGAGGGGTAGGTGTAAAAATTTATTATACACATGTTTTAAAAACATTAAAAAAATGTATGTGCAATGACATTTAGGATTTTGCAAGCAATTTAATTGCTGTTATTGTTGTCGCTGCCGCTGTCAAGCACCTCGCTCAGGGTCAGTAGAAAATCGCAAATAGTTTTTGGCTTATGAGTTACGAGTGGGCCGAGCATCTTTATGGCCCACTGTGCACGCTCACTATGCCAAAGCTGCGCCAATTCATTTTCCAAATGTCTTATTTGATGCACGCAGCCAACAGGAGATACATTTGCTTATTTATTTATTTTCCTTCCAAATATCGTCTACTTTTAAGTTCTTTTTTTGTATTCTTATGCATATAAATTATAAAACTGGTAGCATAAAAAAATAGAAAAGATCAGCTAGAGAAACTGAAATCGAGCGCGTCAGAATTTTTGTTGGCGTGGGCGAGAAATTGAAAAACATTTTTCAACATGCAAAAGTTGCTCGACTTGGGCTGCTACTTTGACGTCGTTTATAATGACGAAATGGTAAGCATTTGGTTTAGACCAACGATAAACAAACAACAACAACAATAACAAAATAAATGGCAGTGCATAGCAGGGAACTTTTAGCCATTTGCCAATTTTATTGAAATCAGCCTGCAATTATCCACAGGCTGTGGAAACATTTAAATTTCGTTTATTTTTATTGAGCGCATTTTGAAGTGAATATTGATCAATGATAGTTGATTTAGCTACCTGCTGAATGCTTTGATTACTGTTTCTTGACGACTCTTGATTATTGTTTTAATTGTCAAGCTGAAAGCTTCTGTTTCCAGCTGATTTTGTTGAAAAAACTTATGCTAAAGAATTATTTGTTAAATGTATTATTGCATTAAGTAACTAGCTTGATAGTTTTTAATCCCAACGAACTAATTATGGAACCATAGGGTTCATTTCAACTAGTTCCTTAATTAATTAAGAGACTTTTTAGCTAGTTCTTTATACTCTTTAATAGAACAAAGACTTTTTGCACTCTAGTTCCACTCAACCTTCAAACTGCTTTAATTTCAGTTTCTTTCAGCTGATTCCAAACAAATCCGAACACACCCCATAAGAACCAGTCTCGCAATTATTGAAGAAGGTACAGATTTGAAATTATAACAATTAAAGAAACATTTCTTAAACTGTCACAACTGCTGGGCAAACCAACTGACAGTCCTCGACAGTTGCCTGTTTGCCCTGGGGAAAATCGCTGATGGAAATTTTCAACTGCTGATTTCATAATATACGATAATTTATGTGATTACTTAAATGAGCAATGTTATATGCCGAGGAAAGAAACAGAATAAAACTATGCCAAGAACAACTAATTGGTGCACACAAAACCAAAAAAGAAATGTGAAAACATGGCACAGTGCGAACCAAGAGTATGCGCCCAGCTGTGTGGGTGAAAAGCTGCAACAGGTGCCAGCAAGTGCTGGCAATAAACTTATCGCTGACACTGTGCGTTTAAGGAACGCGACAACACGCCACAAACTATACAACATTAACACACACGACAACAACTCATTAATTATGGCAAATAAAACTAGAAATGCTAACAAACGTACGCTATAAACAAGAATTATAGTTCCTAGATGTTTCTTAAAGTCCATTTAATGATATTCAGCACTTTCTACACAAGAAAATAAAATAAATATGTCGGTAAACAGCAACTTTAGGTACAGCTTCAGATTCTCAACTTGCATCAGAGCTTCGATAACTTAATCGTGCCAACCATCTTTTCGATTATTTCGATAACACTTTACATTTCGTCAGAATAAGCATAATCTTAGATGATAAGGGAACTTTGGAGAAAAGAAAAGGGCTTTCACACCTTTTTTGCGGCTGATAACAAGGTTTTGCAATAAAACAAATGCAAACAGGTTTGTTTTATCAAGCAAAACCTGTTTGATGATGACATGAAACAGCCGTTTCCATAGTTTTAGCACTAAAATATACCAAAAATTCCACATATCGATTGATATTATCGAGCATTTATTGTATTTTTACGTATTTTCAGATTAGGAGAAGTGCAAGACTTTTCGTAGTCAAGGGTCTAGGTTAACAGTGTTGCATAAATTTGTTAGTACAAGTTGTGGTTGCCAAAACTTGCACTTCTGCTCATCTGCAACACTGCAACGTCAAGTGCACATCACTGCTCATCATTGTTGATAACGCAACGCTCAACGAACAACGCTTAAATTCAAAAATCTGCTAGAACATACTATGAATGCTCTAATTTACATGTGTATAGGCAATAACAGTCCTTTTTCAGCGACACCAAGCTTGAATACCCTTGCAAAATCTAGCTAAACTATATAAAGTATAATAAAACTTGCAATTGCTTGGTTTGCTAAGGCTATCTGTAAAAACAAAAACGTTTTTCATACAACTCATTTTTCTACCGAGTATTCTTATGGCAGCTTTAAGTAAAAAGTCGAATTTTAAGTAAATATGAGAAAATTGTGTAGAGTATAATTAAATTTAGAATTGGTGGATTTGGTCGAAGCTTGTTGAAAGTTTTTCATGCAACAAGTGAGTTAACGATGTTTCGTAGCAAATTTATAATACCCACAGGAAGGGTATTAAACACAACCATAAAATCCAATTAGATCGTATGCACACAAGCTCGAATGAAGTGTCCCAATAAGAAATATTCCTACCGGACTTTCCACCCAGCAACAAGTTAAATTCTTGTTGGAGAGTGTATGCGAAATTCGAGTAAGATATGCAACCTGTGGTTGTTGTTGTTGTTATTATTTCGATAGTTGTTATTGCTGTGGCTTACAGCTGTTTTTTTTATAACATTGACAAGGGAAATATACAAGAGCAATAAAATGTAAATGGCCCAAAACTGCCGCCTACAACAACTGCGACAGGGTTGCATAGGATTTATAATATGGATAGTTTTGGGGGGTCGTGGTAAAGGGGAGGTGTTGCTATTCATGATATCTGACAGCGAGGCGAACAAGTGGCACACGCCCCAAAACACCCACAATCAGCAGCTACTTATAAATAAGCATACGAGTACCTAGAAATTTATTATTGTTTTTATAGGCTGTGGGCGCTGAACAAAAATTCATGTGAATGTTTCATATTCGGTTTGCGAGCGACGGCTTTTATTCGTGAATGCAACGAACGACACACATACAGGCGTACGCACATACACACTAGAGTTGCAAATTGCAGTTCCCTGGATCGAGTTGAGTTAGTTGAGTTGCGCGCTGATGAGCGTGCCTGATTTGGTTCATTCATTTTTGTTAGTTCCTTGAATTTATTCTTTCTTTTTTATTTGCCTTCTCTTTTGTCATACTTAAAGAGAACGAGCAACAAGCTAACTCTAACGAACACACGAAACAATATAAACAAGCTCAAACAAGCAAACTTAACAACAATCAGGTACACAGCGTGTTCGTTCAGTTCACTGGTTCGTTCAATAGAACTTATTCTGAACGAAGCGCAACAACTCCAATACACACACACATAGTCTAACCAGCTGCACATGCGACTTCATATTGGAAAAGGGCGTCGCAGCGAAGCCGGCAAAACAAAGACGCGAATACGCCACAAAAGCGACAAAGCAAAAGCGCACAAAAAGAAATAGAAACCGCAAAGCAATGAAAGCTTTTTGCATTTTTTAGGCCATTTGTTTGCCAAAAAGTTACAACAAAAAAATTGAATAACAAAATAAAACACTAGCTGCAGCGCAACAACAATAAATCACAAGAGAAGCGCCAACGTCTGCGCCTCCAGGTTGCACCCAAAAGCAAATTTAGAAATAGAGCAGCTCACACACGCACGCAACACACACATGTAATGGGGCAGCAATAAAAAATAAACAAAGCAACAATAAAAAATAGCAAAATTACCTCAGCGCTGCTGCTGCTGCTGCTACGATTGTTGTTGGATTTTCTGACCGTTCCCGTTCCCGTTCGCTGTAAACGCGTCTCGGGCATTTGTTATTGTTGCTGCGGCGTTGGCAGTTGGCACTATGCTTTTGACAACTTTAAGCACTTATTGCACATGGGAGCACAGTATTTAGTTTATTTAGCGCATTGAAGTTGCTTAATTTTAGAATTTTATGCACAGACGTCGCGGAATTCATAAAAACACTTGCATTGCACACTAGCGCCGCCTGCAGCTGTACGCCAGAACTAAACAAAACAGTTGGCAGCCCTCAGCCGACAGAGTTGTATGCGCTGCGATAACGATAATCAGACGCAGCAACGCTGGCGACGCCATCATGCAGACTGAGCGTACTCTGATCAGGCTTTTGCAAGCTGCAACCCTACTAAGACGCCGGAGAGGGTATAAAGAAAAAAAAAGTGAGCCGCTTAGCTCTGGAAACTGAGAAAAACGCGCAGGCAACGAGAAAATTGCATAGACAGGTAGGCAGCAGTCAAGCTAATAAATAAAAGCATTAAATTGCCTGAAAAATTTAACTCACGTGGGATTTTTTCTACACGTAGCGCTGAGAAACGTGTCTCTGAGTCCGAGTCTGTGTCTGTCGTACAACAAAAACGAGACAAGAGCAAATACAACAACAACAACGCGAACAAAATGTCGGACATCTCCAGCACTCAACTCAGAGCCGAAATCCAGTCTGTGCTCAAGGATGCGGATCTTTCAACCATTTCGGCCAAGCGGGTGCGCGAGCAGGTGGAGGGCAAATTGAACTGCTCGCTGGTGAGCCGGAAGAAGGAGTTTGACAAGCTGGTCATGGAGGTTATCAACGAACAGCAGGAGGATGACGACGACGAGGATGATGATGATGGCAAGGACCCGGATGCCGAGCCACAGGACGATAGCGAGCCCAGCGAGGAGGAGGAGGTGGCCAGCAGCAGCGAGGAGGAGAAAACGGCCAAGAAGAAGCCGGCACCCAAGAAACGTCCACAGCCGACCAAGCACAAGGTGTCCGCCAAGAAGAAGCGCAAGTCGCTGAATGCCGACGATTCGGGCACTGAAAGCGATGCCGGTTCCGATTCCGACTATGAGGTGGTCAAGAAGCCAACACCGAAGAAGAAGGGAAAGTCCGCCGGCGGCGGGAGCGGCTCTGGCACTGCCCGCAAGAGCACCGGTTTCACACGCGCCTACAATCTATCGCCGGAGTTGTCCGCCCTTATGGGCGCCGACTCCTTGCCGCGCCACGAGGTGGTCAAGAAGGTGTGGGCCATCATCAAGGAGCGCGACCTGTACGATCCCAAGAACAAGCAATTTGCCATATGCGACGATGAGCTAATGAAGGTCATGAAAGTGAAACGCTTCCGCACCTTTGGCATGCTCAAGCACCTCAAGCCGCACTTCCTGTCCGACTAAGCTGGCTCCACAGCGGCTCCGATCCTCCCCAGATGCAAATGGTCAGCACATACACACACACACACAAAACTACACACACCCCAACATACACACAACAACGCATAAACACATCGCTTAATATTTAGTTAGTATTTTGATCCTTCTTTGTATGCAAATTTTCGGCTCTGCGACATTTGTTTGTTCCATTTTGTTTAAGAATTATTTGCACGCGGTGTAGACGACGTCGTCGATGACTTATTTTGGACTCCTTGGGGTCCACCCCACCAATGCGTTAGGATTAAACACCTAATTAAGACGAATCTACAGTACTTTCTTGTAGTCTACGGCATTTTAAGTAACGAATAACAAAAATAAATTTTAAAAATGTCTATAATTTTTTGTAATGTGTAATTTACAATTATGGTAAAAACAAAAAAAAAAGTATCAAAGAAACATAAAAATTTTAAGGCATATAATATCAAATAAAAATAGACGAGTGATGCATCTGATAAAATAATATCAAAATTTGTTTGGACTTTTTGGGACTGTCTTGATAAACCTTTTTATAATTCTGTAAAACCAAGAAGACATATTCTTGCTGTTCCGAGTATGTACACCTCTTTTTATATTCAAACTATCAATAGTTGCTTTGAAAACTATAAGATATAGTGCCCGATATTGATTAAAATTGGTCAGCATCTAAACGCGACGAAGGTTAGAATTTTTGAGTTTGGTTGACATATCTTAAGCATTAAAGTGGCTCATAAAACAACTATGGCAGCTATAGGTTATAGTGATCCGATCCAGCTGGTCCCGACATATGTAAGGCAAAAAGAAGAATCTGTGGCAAGTTTTATGATAGCCTTAAAACTGACGGACTTATTTGCATAGTAAAAGAGTAAATTGACTCGGCTTTTGATGAGCAAGAATATATAGAAATTGTATCCTTTATAGGGTCGCGATGTACATTTTTTGACCCCTGCAAGGTTATAACAATTTTTCAACTCATTGCTTAATAAAACTTCTCCTTTATTGTTTATGTTTTTCTCACAATTTTTGCTTAGATTTCAGCGCATCATTTTTTTTTTTTACAAACATTTTGTTTTTATTTCACTTTTGTTCAACTTGTGTTTTTTTTATACATAAAGTTCTCTAATATATGTATATACGTGTATATATATCGAATTCTTTATCTGATATATGCCTGCGTGTACCTAAGTACCTCAATAATTGAATAAATGGAATTCCTTGCACTGCATTTCAATTAACTTTCATCATAAACGACGCTCAAGAATACAAAAATTGCAAATAGAACAAAACACGAAGCAAATATGAAATTAAAAAGTAAGTACGTAAACAAATAATAAAATACTACATAAGTAAATTCCATGCATAGGCAATAAAACGTTTCAAATAATTGATATAAATTCTAATGCTTCAAATTAAGTACACCAAAGAGAACGGCGAATGGCTACAGTAGGGATAGAGCTGAGAGCGTGTGTGTTAGCAAAGAGAGAGAGTTTGGTTAGTCACAGAAACCGTTAGTCGCGTGCGCAGTGTTGGTAAATGACAATTATGTGGTGAAAATAAAATACTTTTGCGGCTCTAAGTTCAATAAAATCAATTAAAGTGTAAATATTTAAATGCTAGCAACTAAAAAGCGTCCGTTTTGTGTGGTTCGTTTTGGTGTTTCGTGTAACAAACTAAGCAATACAAATGTATAGTAACTTTGTGTTGTTATTGTTAGTGTTCTTTTCTGTTAAGTGTTCTTGTGTTTTGTTTGTTTTTATGTCAACAAATTGTGAGAAGCTCAATTCTCGCGTAAATAGTTTTTTTTATAATCTTGCAAAGAAAATACTTTCGTTGGCGTTGTGTTTCTAATTGTTGTTGTTTGTGTTCTTATTGTCCCCGTCCTCGCCATCGTCTAGTAGCGATAATAGTTGGGCTTGAAAGGACCGGCCTTATTGAGGCCCATATACTTGGCCTGCTCGTCGCTCAGCTCCGTCAGATGCGCATCGAATGTGGGCAAGTGCAGGCTGGCCACATACTCATCCATCTTCTTGGGTAGCAAATATACATCGGACTTGTAGCGGCCGGGCGGCGCATTGAAGAGCTCAATCAGCGCCAGCGCCTGCGTGGCGGATGTAATGGATACCGCAAATGAGGGTATGCTGGAGCAGCTTAAATTGACCAGCCGACCCTCGGCCAGCAGTATGATATACTTGCCCTCGGGCCAAATGATGTGATCCACCTGGGAGCGCACCTTCTCCCAGGTCAAGTCCGGTGTGCGCAGCCCATTCACATCGATCTCCGTATTGGAGTGGCCCATATTGCACACAATGCAGCCGCTTTTCATCTTATCCATGTGCTCGCGCACCACCACATTCTTGTTGCCCGTCGCCGTCACCACAATGTCCACATTGCGGATCACCTCGTTGAGCTTGACCACCCGAAAACCATCCATGCTGGCTTGCAGCGCGCAAATCGGATCGATTTCAGTGATGTACACAATGCAGCCCTGAGAGAAGATTTGGTTGAGTGAGAGTATACAAGAAAGTATGTTAAGCAGATGTGAATGGCTCGGAATGGCAGGTTTAACAGATGTTTGCTCTGTTAAAGCTTTAAATACAATTACCATTTATTGCCATACTGTCTTACCTGACCCTTGAGCGCCTGGGCACAGCCCTTGCCCACATCGCCATAGCCACAGACGACGACCTGCTTGCCACCGAACATGACATCCGTGGAGCGCTTGAGACTGTCCAATATGGACTCCTTGCAGCTGTAAAGGTTATCAAACTTGGTCTTGGTCACCGAATCGTTGACGTTCATGGCCGGCACGGTCAATTTGCCAGCCTTGGATAGCTGGTAAAGGCGATGGACACCCGTGACGCTCTCCTCGACAATGCCCTTCACCAGCTTGAACATGGTGGGATACTTTTTAAGCATCAGATGCGTGGCATCGCCGCCATCGTCCAGTATCATATTGGGCTGCCAGTTCTCGGCATTGACGCAGCGATCAATGCACCACCAGAAGTCCTCCTCCGTCTCGCCGCGCCAGGCAAAGATGGGTATGCCCGATTCCGCCAGTGCAGCGGCAACTTCGTTCTAAAAAAGGAAAGGCAGAAGGGGTGTGAGCACCTGTGACTGGGCCTAAAGCACAGCACTTGGCTGATAAGCCGACAGCTCGCAGCGCTTAGTGTGTGTGATTCAGTGTGTCAATAAGAAGTCGATAAGGGCACAGCCCCCCGTCCGTGCCTGTGTGGGTAGCGCGATTAATTAGAAGGCCTATAAAAAAAATGTGCAAACAGCTTTGGAGTGTCAATGCTAATTGCATTCGACATAGCCCGGAGGGAGCTGCTGCCGTTGAAGCCGGAGCCAAGCGCCAGAAACCAGTTCAGCTCAAAGCCTGGCGTGCGTCCGGCGAGACGCGGGGCACAGACCCAATTTCGGGCGCACACATATCAATTATCAGCGTTGCCTCTTTGATTGCCAAACCGACCACTTGAGCCGCCCGCGACCCCTTTAACTTTGTCTGCGTCATTTGATTGATGATTTGTTTGTCTTGGTATATTTGTCTATCCGTGTGCCTGTCTCTGTCTGTGTTTGTGCGTGACAACAAATTGGCTCAAGTAACTTGCGTGAAGCAAATGGCGCAGGCCCACAAACAGTTTCCACAAGATCTCACACAATTCAGCATTACTATTACTATACCCTTGTAGCGGGTATTGCAGTTTTGTCACAAGAGAGAACAGGCAGGAATATATTCTTGATTACTCAAGAAACTCAAGCCCGTTTGTCTGTCCTTCCATTTATATTTAAAATAATAACAAGAAGGAACGGCCATCTTCGGAGTTCAAAAGCTATATACCCTAGCAGCAATGTTCTTTTACAAAACTCAATTTTCGTCTGATGTGGTCCGATTTTAATCAAATTATAGAAAACTATAATTATATGAAGTTTAATAAACTCCCACTTAGTTTGGATGTAATACAAAAAGTTTTACAGACAAAAACTAATGTTTCACCCGATCCTATGGTATTTATGTGATATAGTGGTCCGATTTTGACCAAATGTGGTCAGATTGTAAAAACTCTTCAAAGATTCGGGTTGGGTGAGATTGGTAAGGATATCTTTATAAACAAAATAGTTTTTCATACAAAAACATAATTGTCGACCGATCATTCCTAATGGCAGCTACATATATGTTAAAGTGGTTCGATCCAGCCGGTTCCAACATATTTACTGCCTGCAGCAAAAGGAAGGATCTGTGTCAAGTTTCATTACGATAGCTTTAAAACTGAGAGACTAGTTCGCATAGAAACAGACGGACATCGCTATATCGACTATAAAGACTATAAGTATATACATTGTTGGGTCGGAAACGTCTCCTTCAGTGCATTAAACATTTCGAGACAAGAATATAACACCCTCTGCTAGGGTTTAATAAGAGGCTTATGTACTATTCTACCTCAATGAAACTTGGTACAGCAGGAGACAAAACAAGCGTCGAAAGCGGCTGGTTTGTATTTATATATCTTTTATACTTAGCTGCTATGGGAATTCTTATAACACAGAAATCTTGACTAGACTCAACTGTGTCTGTAAGAGTATTTCCACTTCGGCACACCGAAGTTATCAATTCTGTGATAGACTTTATGATAGATGTACCCTCTCCAGAGCTTGTGACAGGCTATCTGACACTTGCCAATCAGCTGCTACTCACTTGGGTGGAGTAAATGTTGCAAGCGGCCCAGCGCACGCTGGCGCCCAGCTCGGCGAGCGTTTCAATTAGCACTGCGGTCTGGGCATTGATGTGGGTGCAGCCAACGATTTTGGCATCCTTTAAAGGTTTGTCTTCGGCGGCGCGTTTACGTAGCGCCATGATGCCTGGCATCTCCTGCTCGGCAATCTCAATTTCACGGCGTCCGAACGCATGCTGTGCGGAAATGTTGCGCACACAGAAATCGGAGCTGCCCTTGGTGTTCTTTTGGACCTTTTCGCGGGGCGGGACATCGTCGCCATCCTCGCTGCTGCCCGTGTAGGAGGCCGAGCTGAAGGAGTCCGTGGAGGAGGCGCTGAGCGAGCGGCTGCGATACCGGCTGGTCTTCTTCAGGGCCGAGGATTGTTTGGTGGCGGGTGGGGGCACCACAACGCTGGCGTCCTGGGGCTGTGTTGTTCCCGCTTGTTGCTGTTTATCGCCGCCGCCAAAGCCCGGATCGACGACGACAGTGTCCGCCAGATTGTTCATGTTTTGCGCTTGTTGTTATGTAAAACACGCGTTACAGGATGTCCTTTGGTTGGGGGGTATGGGGATGCTAACGGGTGCTTGGCAGGAGGCAGGAATATCACGTAATCACGCAATTATCACGTGATGTGTGATCAATTTTTTACTGGCAGCTTTGTTGCGTTCGTTATGCGGCACCGCGACAATTTAACAATACAAATTAATTGTGTTTCTGTGTGCGCTGCGCCGTCGCCGTCTCCTTTGTTTCACCTCTCCGCGTTTGTTGCTGGGGCACTTGTGCCTCTTTACGCTCCAGCTGGTGTGCAATAAAAAATCAAACAAGCGGCAGTATTATGGGAGTAACGCGTATCGTTTATTAGTTGCTTTTAGCTGTAGAAGAGAAACGAACTGAATGCGTGAGTGCCGCAAAACAAAAGGTATTTATGGTAGAGTGGAAAAAAACAACAAATTGCCGTTCGCTTATCTGCCTGCCGCCACAAGTTATCGCTCGTTGGATATGAATCGATAACAACTGACCTCAAATCGACATTTGCACATGTATCGATTGACAAATTCAATACATAAAAGAGGCGCCATTTGATATTAATTAATATTATTAATAATTGTAAACAATAGTATTCGAGCGTTAGTTAACAAGTGTATTACATATGCTGCTCCAAGTAGCCACAAAGCTCGGTGTCATCCAGATCGGTGACCAGGCGCGCCTCAGTAAGCAGCGCCGCTTTGTAGGTGTCG
The DNA here is from genome assembly GCA_035043065.1 of Hirtodrosophila confusa. Taxonomy (NCBI): domain Eukaryota; kingdom Metazoa; phylum Arthropoda; class Insecta; order Diptera; family Drosophilidae; genus Hirtodrosophila; species Hirtodrosophila confusa. The sequence continues at coordinate 9,253,064 of JAWNNI010000213.1, read as the reverse complement.
CGCTTCTCCACCACCCGCGAGAGATTTGGAAGGGCCAGTGGTCCCAGTTTGGCATGCTTCTTAATAAACTGACCCACCTGCTGTTGGTCCACCACCGACATGGTCAGACTGTAGCCCCAGGCCAGCAGCGCCAGTGGTCGCTCCGGCGTCAGCGACTGTGATGGCGTTATGAGATGACGATAGAGACAGCCGCCCACAATGTGCCTCAGCTGCTCCACCTGGCCATGATAGGCGCAGGGATGGTATAGCATGACAATGGCGCCCTCGGCCAGATTACGCATATAACGTTGAGGTGGTAAGTACTTGTAGCTGCCATAGACGGCGGGAATCGGACGAAAGGCGCCGCTGCAACGAAAAATATATGTATGTATTTTAAAAATGTTAGTTGCCAATTTGAAGCTTACTTTGTGGCTGGCTCGTGCGTGTAACCAATAGACTCATTGAGACACTTGGAAGGCGGCACATAGGCACTGGGCAAGAAATGTTGAGTCAACAAGGATTCAGTATTCAGATTCGGATCGTAGAGGCTTCGATTGCTTTGCAGGCACAGGTAATTGAAGTTCTGACGTATGTCTTGCGGTTCGTAGTCCACAGACAGATTTTCCTAGATAATCAAATGATGAGTAATCATAAATGGGAAAAAACCGCACGTAGAACTTGGGAACTGTACTGAACTTAGAACTGGTTAGCTTACCACGCCATCATCACAGATGAGGATCTGCTCCTCCTTGGCCGGTTTCTTTGCAGGCTGCTCGACCTTTAGCATGTGTGGCTCACCTGGAGCTTGGGGAAACCATCGGCCCTGCCAGCTATATTTAGATTTGGCTCTCTTTTCGGTTTGTAGCTCCTTTTTTAGAATATGCGGCTCGCCAGGCGCATAAGGAAACCACTTGCCTTGCCAGGAATTATCAGTTTTGTGTATTTCATTTGACGGCGCCTGCACACGTTGCACTTTTTTTATATGCGGCTCGCCTGGCGCATAGGGAAACCATTTGCCCTGCCAAGGTCTCAATTCTTCCAGTGGCTTCTGCAGGTTCGCCTCGGCTTTTTTGATGGTCTTGGCTTGGCAAGAGATTTGCGTGGCGCCGAGCAAATACAAGATAAGAAAACCGTGCAAGGAACTTAACATTTTTAATCTAATTATAAACAAACAATAGCTGACAACAGGTGCAAGAGAACAAAGCCGACTGCGCAGTAAGCGCAAACAGCTGTTCTAAAACCCAATTTACGTTGCTCAACACTGGGTGTCTTTGAGTTTTTTTGAATTTTTTTATTTTTGGCTGAAATTTTGGTATGCATGGGAGCTGGGCGTAATCACAATTGTAGTTTGGTGGTACTTATTTACACAGATTTAAAGAAAAGTAATACAAATGCCTTGATACACAGTCAACAAAAGGGCAACGAGCACCCGTAGAGGCAGCTGTGGTTCAGTTTGGTCCAAGCCAGCGCTTAAGTTGTTTGCCACTGTAAGAAAAATAGACGTTTACATATTTTCTTCAATGCTTTTTAAACTTACAACCATTAAATAACCAATTCAAATAAATTATCGGAAGCCGTAAGCTCTTGTTCGATAAATTGATCGAAATTCCTTATTCACTCACCCGCAAGTTGGGGCTGTTGCCGCCTTGACGTGCCGCCTCCTCCTCTCTGCGCTCCATCTCCGCAGCACGCTGCTGCTGGCGTCGCACCTTGTCTAGATTTTTAACGCCTCGCGATTCATTTTCCTGTCTTCGACGCTCCGCTGCCTCCAGCTGCTGTCTGCGACGCTCCTCCTTAAATTGAAGCACTTATAAATGTTTACTTAACCCATTTGTAGTTACTACTTACCGGAGATGGCATTAGATTTGTCTCTTCGGCGCTGTTGCCGCAGCAGGATAAGCACATGCCCATTTTGCTGCTGCTTTAATTATATTTGCTGCTCTGCGAAGTTGTTGCTAGTAGGGCTTCCTTTTTTGCGCAGTTTTGCATTAATTACTTTGCATTACTTTCTGTGTTGCTTGTTTTGTTTTGTTGTGACAGTTCGCACAGCTGGCGTGTACGCCATTGTGCCATCACTAGCACACAATCAGCTGTTTAGCTTTTAGTTTGAGATGAGCAGTTGTGTGAAGTATCGGTCAAATTAATAACAATAGTTGTGAATCATTGGGAATTATGTATTTAAATCTAGTTATAAGTGACATTTACGTTAAGTTTTTAGTTATTAGATATATCAATTAATTTCTTTTACGCCTTCCAAATTATGACATGAGCCTTTGAAGATTACTATGCAATTGCAGTGACTCATTCACAGTTACTCCTTAGTGGCTCATCTCTAGTTCTTATGCTCAAGTGTTCTCCAATCAGAGAACTTACAGCCGCATCAGTTTTATATCTCGTTGTTTCCGCTCTTGTTGTGTTTTTACTCTACGCCAGTTTATTCAAATTCGTTGCCCTAAGTGGTCTTGTTGTGCGGTAATTTTGTCTGTCTTTGTGTCTGTGCTAAATTGCACCTGAGTAATTAAATAACGTCTAAATTGAAAAACAGTGACAACAAAATGTTGGATGTGCCACAAGAATCCAAGGTAAGTCTTGTTGTTAAGTCCATCTCTCTCTCTGTAGTCTCTCTCTTCCTTCCTCACTTTAAACACGCTCGCCTTGTCTCTCTTGCAGTTTGTTTGAGCAGCAATGCAGCGTAGATTCTCCAGAAAATGCAACAACTATTTTGCCGGTTTTTTACTCTCTATTTATAGCCGCCGTTTTAACAGCGGTTGTTGCACTTTTCTGATTGGATTTTCCCATGGGCTGCACTGGTAACGTTAACCTTCAAGTGACCTAGTCGCCAAGTACATACAAATGTTTTTTGTTTCTATATAGTATGTACTACACACAGCGCTTGTGTCTTTCTGTGTGGGTGTGTGATTTTGGGGGTCTTCTGCCCAAATTTGTTTTTGGGTTTCATTTGGCGCGTCATAAGTACATTCCTGGTTGCCTTACACGCGTTTACGCTCCAATATATGTAAATGTCTTATCAGAGGCTGATAAGACAGCGCCTGAAGATAGTTCGATAATTATTGCAATTGTGTACATTTCTTAATCCCATTAAATGTGGGTGTGTTATTGTTGCTTGGTTGATAAACAGCTGCGGACACATCCCAGTTCTTAGATCGGGTTATGCATTGGGTAACACAACTATGCCATGCAGCTTGTAACACAAGTACATAAATATATGTATGTATGTATGTATGCATACATATGTATGTATGTATATACGTGTATTCTCTTTTTTTACTCTGCTCCCGATGAGAAAAAGAGTATATTGGGCTTGTGAAATGTCCGTCTGTCCATATGAACACAATTTCTTTCCACACCATTGAAGCTTGAGTAACCAAACTTGGTACACTTGATGGTCCTTCGTCTCTTTCCGAAACCACAAAGAAGCAAATTATACCGAACTGGGAACAGAGTATTCTGCTGTCGGATACGACCGACTGCAACGTTCTTATTTGATATCATTAAGTTTTGTGGTCAACGACCTGTCAACGAGCTGACATGAGAGCAAAGCCAGCGTCAATCAAAGTTTCAATTGCAATAGGCTCTCACGGGAAGAAAGGTGATTTTTTTTAGCTCCAGTTGAAACTTAAATTTAGCTTTAACTAGTTAACCTCTTTAACCCGTTAACCTAGTTATCGTGAACCCCCAAACAGCTCAAAGGCTCAAAACGGGCTTGCGATTAAGAATTTACACTATTTATACCATATCAAAAATTGAAAAACATTTGCTTGTCGTTTTAAAATAAACTAACAGAGCTGCTCCCACTTCCGCATAATCTTTTCGGAAGTGAATTTCCTTTAATGTTTAGATTTGTATTACCTTTGAGCTACTAAATTGAGACCTATGTCAACGGCAAGTACTTTTAATCTCAGATGGAAGGCAAAATCATATCAAAAGTAAATTTGGAAACATTTCCGCATTGATATGTTGCAAGTGAAAATCGGAACAGAATGTTTGTAACTGATAAGAGTACTCAAAATTCGTTGTGCCAAAGAAAGGTTCTCGCTATTTATTGTTTCAAACATTTTTCTACGATTCTCATTAAGTGGTCGGCGTGCTGCTCGTTTACTACTTCACTTGCTCTTTGGCTTTCAACGCGCTTCTTACAATTCTTTTTTTTGTTTTTGTTTTTAACTGCTGTCATAAGCACACAATTCACACACACACACATACACACACTCACACTCATACTTTTACAGTGACGCTAAAACGCTCGCTATCACTTGTTGCTGTTTCACTTGTCGCTCTGCCAGCGTCGCTGTCGCTGTCGCCGTCATCGTTGACGACGCTCTCTGTGTACTCGTGTTAAAAAATTGTATTCAAATTCAAATTCATATTGAATTCTAGCCGTATTTTCAATTTCACAGTCGACGCGCAAAGTTCGTCTTCGGAGTTGTCGCTTTGTTTTCGCGCTTTTGTGTTGCTAAGAAGAATTAATAATCAAACAATAAACATAAAACAAAAAACAAAATACAAAAAAACGAAAGAAACAAGTGTTTTAAAATTAGGTTTCACAATTCTAAATATAAACAGTTGCTTAAGTTTTAACCATGACGTCAGGTATACGACCCATTGATGTTTTGCTGCAGCGCGCCGGTGTAAGTTTCCAAAGTTTTCTGGATACAACTCGAAATATGATATATGGGCCAAGTTTAACTGAGTACTACCACAATAAATAACAACGATTTGTATATTTACGAAATGTGAAAAACGTGGAACCAGAAACTTTCCCAAGGGGAAGTGCATTGTATGGCATAAGAAACCTCTTCAAGGGAAGGTTCTTTATACTATGTATAGCACTTGAAAAGTACTTGGTGCTTATCTATAGGTGCTACACATTCCGTTTGTTTATGTCTCAAACAACTTTTAACATACCTATCAAAACTTTAACAAGGTTTTAACCATGATTCATGTCTAGGCACAATCTGCATATAATTTCTTTGGCATCGATCTACAAATAGCAATTTCCTACCAAGTTCAAGCACTTGGCAATCTTATCTGACCGTCAAGTTACCAGTTAGAAACATTTGAATTTACTTCAATTAACGCATCCAAATGTTTGACAAAGTTTTCTCTCCCAACGAATGTCAAGTTTAATGAGTGTTTTAAGTTAAGATCACACGTGCCAGACACATATCTGACACAATAATTGCTTCATTTCATATATAAATAAACATTTTATAGCAGCAGTTGTCTGCCACCTTTGAGCTCAGCTAATTATGTACTTTTAGGGCCCATTCAACAGATTTACAGGATTATAATTTGCAAAAGCGGAAACTATCATTAATATGCCCCTAAGTTGCAGGGTATTCCGGCAGCTCCTACAGGTTAATAATTATGCCAGACACGCATTTCGTTACAAGCCTTCTAAAAATATAATGCAAAAGCTGCAAAGTTACGGGCAACAACAATGAACAGCGTCAAAACATGCGCCAACTTATCTCAGCTGTTGACCTTCCTGAAGTTCAAACACCTGCCCTCTGACTCGGTCTTATCACTTGGCCGGACCGGGCGTTGCTTATAAATAACCCACATGCAATCGTCGCAGTAGTACTATTTTCCATCAAGCCGCTTCTGTATGTTATTGCGTTATTGTGGAACGTTTATGGCAATTATATTTTACAAAAGTCGACGATGATTGTGCATATTTATACCCTCACAAAGAGGGTGTTATACTATTATCACGAAATGTGTAACGAAAGGTGTTTATATGTACTATATATGTAGACATATCAGTACCGCTTGGATGGGATCAGTATAATCTATAGTATAATCGATCGAAAGTTGAGTTGTTGTAGGAAAAAGTTATAATAATATAATAATAAATTATAATCAAAAGTAATTCTTAATATTTACAGTAAAAATTATGAAAATTTGACTAAGCTTGTTTATTTGTTAAGATATTGCTACCAAACTTGCCAAATCAACAATTTATTATGTTTTGAACAAGCTGATGAAATTTGCTTTGAATCGGACTACTATAGCTGCCATAGGAACGATCAGTCAAAAATTGAGTTGTTGTAGAAAAACGTTATACCCTTATACCTTTATAATAAGAACGCTGATTTAAATAAAGAGATCTGTCAGTTAAGATTTGAAAATCCAGATCAGCCAGATAATAATAACTATAAACAACAAATAAAGAAAAATTTGTTTGAACCAAACTCAGCAGCTGCAAGATATATTCTTCTATATATAATTCGGATAAAATTTATTTAAAATCAGATAACTATAGCTTATTACTGGACGAAAATTATGTTTTAGTATATATGATAAAGCTTAGGCACCCCAACGCTAGCTGTTTTTTTGTTGTTGTTTTTTATTTAAGTAATAAAATTTGCACACGCGACTCCGAACACTAGATGGCGCTGTCGTCGGTGTCATTGGACTAGCTTAAGTTTCGGCCAAGAAACGGCAAGTTAAACAATTGCAGCTAATATTTGAACGGGTTGAGTGCTTGATTGATTTGACCAGTTATATACGAATATATAGACAGCTTCATCGGCATCTTCGCTGTCATCTTGGGGGGGATTGCAACCTTGCTGAATGTCAATGCACAGCACACAAATAATTACACAACAATTTAAAGTTTTTGCGTTTGTCATTGCATATTTACCAAATCATTATGATTATTGTTTTGTTATAAACATTATTGATAAGCAGCTTTTTTGTTAGACTTTTGAAACTCCCTTATTTATATGGACCTTACGTGCTATCTTCAGTTTGCTTTGCTTCAATTATTCTTTATGTTTGCTTGATGGTGAAATTAAACAAAATTGGTAGCAATAAAGTAATCAGAGGCTAGGAAATAATTATGTTGATTAAAACTGAAAGTCAAGGTCATCTAAAAACCTTCAAATAAATATTGAGATTATAAATCCTTATGGAACTAAAATATTATAGTCAAGGCTGTTATTTATTGCTTGATTGCTTTAATAACTGGTTAGAAACCTATCCCAACAGTATAACTGCAGTATAACTTCCGTAGATTCCACCCTCGAGATCTTTCCATTGCATTGTGAAACAAGAGTGCAGAATTACGTGTGCATCTAATAATATTAATCCACTCCAGATAGTAACCCAGATTATAAGCCAGAACCTGCTTATCAGATCATGATAGCGACTAATCATCTAGGCAAATCAAAGTAGCAAGGTAACAAAGTTCTAGCCAGACACATATAGATACATATATATATAAATAGATCATATATTGCATTTTAGAGGTCGTTTCATGGTACATTAGCTCTCCATTTTGGAACGGCCTTATCGCTGCGTTCAAATGTCGACTAATTACAAAACAAATCATCAATTTATTGATCAAACTAAATATAAACTAAATATGTATATAAATATTATGTAAGTCAGCTGTAAATATGCGCCTTTCATCAGAACTAATCGCTAACTGATTACCGCTGACCGCTTTGTCTTTTCTGAACGATTGATGATTGCTTTTTGGTCAGCGGAATCACTAAATTGTTCGTATTTCCTTAAAATCGAAGTCAGAAAAGCGCAAATCAGTCAGCGTTTAGTTGTGTTGAACGATTCTTATAATTGGGGCTCAATGTTTGGGCAATGTTATATTCCTTGGACAGTGCTGGGCAAAGCGCGTCTCACAGCCTAGGCTGTGCTTCCTAAACTCATCCAAGCTGGGCAAATACTTGAAAAAGACACTGGCGTTCATGTAATTGCTCTCATCGTACTCCACGGGCTCGCCAGCCAGACGCTTCTTCAGCGAATCCTGCATGCCCCAAATGATGGGCGAACCCTTGCACATGAGCAGCTTGAGGCAGGCGGCTTCGTTGCCCTCCGGGCTCTCCTTGGACTCAATGATGTCCACAATATGCTCGGGCAGCTGGCGATCCATTATGCGACGCAGCATGCGCTGGGTATGTGCTCCAGGACGCTGCAGGAACCAATCGATGGGGCTGCCAGGAGACAGCGCACGCGGCTGATGCTCATTGGGCTCAAAGAGCGCCTCGGGCCCAGTGCTATGATCGCTGCCGCCACGCGTAGCCTGCACAATGGTGCTGCCAATCTGGGAGGGAAATGCCGTAGATATATTTGAGATTTTTGGGTTGGGTTTAGTTACCGCCTGTGCAATCATGATGATGGCATTGAGAGCCAGGGCGCCCAGCTTGCGCGGATCGAAGCCAATCATGCGCATCATGTTGGTCAGCATTTGGATGCTGCTGAATTCCATGGGACGTCGTCTGGTGCCCTGTTCCTCTTGATCTTGCTCCTGATTAGACCCGTCTTCTTCCTGCTGCTCCTCCTGCTCGTCCTGCCGCTGTGTTTCGAAGCCCTGCTGCAGCATGCTCATCAGATCGGGTTTCTTGCGCGTTGTGACCTTGGAAAAGGCCCTGGCCACCAGATCGGCCACATCGGCTGCTGTGTTAATGCCAAACATTTGGCCAGCCATCTTCAGTCCATCGTTCACATTATCCATAACGCCAGCTGCCGTCAGTTGGCTTAAACTGAGCAGCAGTAGACCCACAAGCAGCGACCAACTTCTTACCATGGCTGTCTCAGGAAAACTGTCGCCAAAAGCGTTATAGATGCCCTCGTCTGGTTGCCAGACCAAGCTTGTAATTGGCCCAGGCACGCATTACGCCAGCAGCAACAACAATTTGTCTATTTTGTGTTGTTGTTGTTGCAACTTTTGTCACTTGAGTGCTCTTTAGCTTGTTGCGCTTTGCTAGCCACTTTAATCGTTAGCTTGTTATAATTTTTTCCAGTGTATTTTAATGGTAATTTTTGTTGTTTTGTGTTGCAGGTGCGCGGCCATCAGCGCGCTCCATCCGATTCGAAGGAGTTCCATGAGGTAACCAAGCGCGATGCACTGCGTCTGCTGGAGAACGATGTGGATAGGCTTTTGAAAACTACGGAGCCGGCTCGGCATCCAGCGCTACAAGCGGAAATGAGCCGATTTGCTGATCTCTTCGGACGTTTTCTTCAGGAGGGTGAGATTTCTACGTTTCCACCTTATACTAAGGATGAAAAACAAATAAAGACGCCTTATTACCTACCTTACTTATAATCCGTAACTATCTTTGTAGAGGGACCCGCGCTGGACTGGAACAAAATCCAGAAGCTGCCCGAAAATGCGGTCATGAACTATTCCAATCTAAAGTCGCCCAAAAACGAACAGGTATGGAAGTGATGCTACTATATTCGAGTAGATGTCCTTTTTAAGGTTTGCTGGCCCTGGTTTCTTCTCAAAAAGACGCGCCTACCTGAACAATCCAAACTTATTTAATGATAACTCTCTTATGTATAAATACTTATTTTTTTTTAATCTTTACATATTTTCATGTACTTTGATTTGAATACTGAATTGTACTCATTGTTGCCGTTGTTAATGTTGCAATGGCTGTCTTATGGCTAATGTCTGCCTATATATACAATATCATATATAGAATGAGGTAAAAGCGTTTTCTTAACTCCTCAACTTCTCTACGCTAATCTGGCGCTTTCGTGCTAAACTCTCACGCTCTTTGCTCCACTCTAAATCTCTTTGGGCTACTGGACGCTTATTTAGTTGTTGGTTTAACTAGTTTTTGCTTTAGTTTGGCTCTTACCACTAGCGCTGTACTAAATTCCAATTGCAGCTTAACAACTCCTGTATGCTAACCAATTTAATTATTGCCCAAGAACTTCTACTAATCTGTTTGACATTGATACCACGCAGATACGTAATATGTTGGACAAACTGGTGGTCATTAAGCTGAACGGTGGTCTGGGCACCTCCATGGGCTGCCATGGACCCAAGAGTGTCATTCCCGTGCGCTCCGATTTGACATTCTTGGATTTGACGGTACAGCAAATCGAGCATCTCAACAAGACGTACGATGCCAATGTGCCCCTGGTGCTGATGAACTCTTTCAATACGGACGAGGATACCGAGAAGATTGTGCGCAAGTACAAGGGTTTCCGTGTGCAGATACACACCTTCAATCAGAGCTGCTTTCCACGCATCAGTCGCGAGCATTTTCTGCCCGTTGCCAAGGACTATGATGTGGAAAAGGATATGGAGGCGTGAGTATAACATTTACAGCCCCGAATTATATAGTTGCCTAATAAACTACTCTTACAGCTGGTATCCACCTGGTCACGGTGACTTCTACGATACTTTCCGCACCTCGGGCCTGCTGAAGAAGTTCATTGGCGAGGGTCGCGAATACTGTTTCCTGTCCAATATTGATAATCTGGGCGCCACCGTTGATCTGAACATACTGAACAAGCTGGTGGGCGAGGAACGCGCGAGCACGCCCGTTGAATTTGTCATGGAGGTGACCGACAAGACCCGTGCTGACGTTAAGGTAGACCAAATGAAACAACTCCCTTGTGGCCTGTATTAAAACTCTCTCTTTTTGTAGGGTGGCACGCTCATTCAAATGGAGAACAAGCTCCGCTTGCTGGAAATCGCTCAGGTGCCCCCAGAGCATGTGGATGACTTCAAGTCCGTCAAGACCTTCAAATTTTTCAATACCAACAACATTTGGGCCAATCTGGCGGGTGTGTACATACTTTGAAGCTGTCTATCGTAAATAGCGCCTAAAATGCTGCTTTTATTTGCTATGCCCACAGCTATTGATCGCGTGCTGCACGAGCGCACGCTCAACATGGAAATTATTGTTAACAACAAGACGTTGGAGAATGGACTCCGCGTCATTCAACTGGAGACGGCGGTGGGTGCGGCCATGAAATGCTTTGATGGCGCCATTGGCATCAATGTGCCGCGTTCGCGTTTCTTGCCTGTGAAAAAATCGTCTGACTTACTGCTGGTCATGTCCAATTTGTATACGCTTAAGCATGGCAGCCTGGTAATGTCACCACAGCGTATGTTCCCCACCACCCCACTGGTCAAACTGGGCGAGAATCATTTCTCCAAGGTCAAGGAGTTCTTGGGACGCTTTGCCAACATACCCGACATCATTGAGCTGGACCATTTGACGGTTAGCGGTGATGTGACCTTTGGCCGTGGAGTGTCGTTGCGCGTAAGTTTAAGAACGTTACTTCTTTGGCTCTTACTAATATCCATCTCTCCTGCAGGGCACTGTGATTATTATTGCCAACCATGGTGATCGTATTGATATACCCGCCGGCGCCATATTGGAGAACAAAATTGTTTCTGGCAATATGCGCATCTTGGATCATTAATCAACAGACATGTAATATGCCAGAAACTGTCATTATCTCAGTAGCATTATTAACTAAGTTTATGTAGTAGCCATGTTCAAAGTTCCAAATTATGGGCTTCATTTAGCCAATTGTTGTAAGCACAAAGTGTCATTTAGTGAAGCCGCATTATATAGTCGAAAGTGCTTCTGATTTGTAAATAATTAAGTTGAAAACAAGATTTTAAAAATATTTGCAATGTGCTATCAAAATTATTGAACTATCGCAATTCACGTTAAATTCAATTAAAACATGTTATATCTATTGAAATTGTTTTCTTTAAAGCTTCGAGTTAACATAAAATGCTTATAGAATAATTTAACATAAGAAGTTATGGCAGATTATTCGGAATGAATGCCACTCAAAAGCGTAGCACCTGTTCAGTTTATATGTTTATCAGCTTATAATCCTCCGATAGTTTGCCTAATTTGACGCCCAGTGTCAGCAGGTCTTGTGCGACTTTCATTTGACTTGACGTGGCTTTGGACGGACCCACAATGCCCACGATGAGACTTTCCAATTGTGGCTCATCTGTCGTAGCATCGCAGCTGTAGTCCCAGCCCCGGCCCACATAGACGATGCCACAACCACCCACCACAAAGTTGAAGTTGATGTCCCTTTTGTGGAGACCCTCCATGTCAAGGGTTTGCAGGAATCGTACGCGATAGGTGCACGATGCTTGCGTCGAGCAGGACTCTGACGCTGTGGATACAAAGCGCACGTTTCTGACAGGCAGTGACAAGGGTGGCAGCGGTTCCTGCGGTGGCTGAGCCAACCAAGCAGCACGGGCGACAAACTTAACCGGTTCATTGTTGAGACGACGCACTGAAACAAAACATTGGATTACGGCAAAAGACATGTGACAGATTGAACTTACGTGCAGTCACATCCTCGCTCCAACGAGGCCAATGCTGCATCAGCTCAAACAATTTCTGGCCCGGACTCTCGGTTGCGCTCAATTGCCTGTGGGCGTATATGTGATAGTCTGGGTGCAGCTTATGCAATCTGACACCCTCCTCCATCAGCCGTTTAGCAGCTCGCACTTGCTGCTCTGGCGGTGTCAATTTAACAAAGGTGCCTATAAAGGCAATGCTTATGGAAACGGCACCATATCCTTTGACGTGCTGACCCTGTGCATGCCAGCCGCGTCCTACATAAACTTGGCCATCGCCACCAACCAGAAAGTTGTATCCAATGTCCATAAACCCTAAAGAGCTCATATGGAAGTTTTGTATCATACGCATGCGATATATGCAGACATCCTAAAATAAATAATTTGAAATGAATATATACTTGGGAATTGAAATCGTAGTATTCATTACTATGCAGCTTAAAACTTTATGTAAGATTTAGTATTGTATTTTGTGAAATGAACAAAATCCTCATCTAGAGGACAAATTGTGACCAAAAAGGTCTCGCAAAGAAAACGGTTCGGGTTTGCCAAAGTTATTGTTCGGTTAAGTCTAGAACGATCTTTGGAATTGAAGTTTTGGGTATTTACAAGACTTGGCGAATAGCCAAAAAATGAATTCAGAGATATGAATATAATTTAAATTATATGAATAAATCAAAACCTTATGGCGCATGGAAACCGATACAGTTTTGACAAAGTTATAACTTCGGAAGGAAACATACCTCTGTCTCACAACCCTCTGAGGCGGTGTGATGAATGATTACATTGGATACTGGTATTGCAAGGCGTTCATAGTCAGTAGGTGGTTCCCCTAGCCACTCGCTGCGATCGAGTATGCGCAAATCACTGCTGGCCAGGCTGGTATTTTTGGCTAGACAGTAAATAGATAAGCGATTCAGAGTGCATATTCAATATGTGCAAGGGGATTGCGTACTCATCATCCAGACAAAGTAAGCGGCTGCTGTGGCCACCAGTACCAATAGAACGCCACACATCCATATCAATCCCCGCAGCTGTTTCACATTTGCACTTGGAGCGTGATCTTCGTTCGCCATTGTTGATTGTGGTGTTTTCATTCTGACAATCAGTTAAAATTTTCTGAGCACGCAGCGTTGGTAGTCTTGTCAAGCCGGTTGCCTTTTGCGAACTGAGCAAAGCAACTTGTTGATAAACCGCAAATTACTTATATTGTTTATTTGTTTTACTTGTTGTGTATTTTTAGTGGAAACACAAAAAATCCCCACACTTAAGTGCGCATCAGCCGCGTGCCAATGAGCTTTTGTCAAGGCATACGACATTGTGGAACTTTGGTTGTGAAAGCTCTTGCTTATACCCTGTAAGCGTGGATCGTAATGGGTAATATGAGAAAGTGGTAGTTATGAAACAGGCAGGAAATTATTTTAATTATTGATAACTGCAGAAAAGAAGCGATCAACAGTAGCGATAAAAAGTAGGAAATTACATAGCACTCCCATTAATTCTTGAGAATCGCAGAGAAGGGCGATCCGCTCTAGACCTCTATAACAGGAAATTGTATTTATTCTTAAGAATCGCAGAGATTATTCGAAATGAAAAAATTACTTAAATTTGAATTCTTATCAAAAAGTAAATATATTGGGTGTGTAGAATCACAATATTTAATTTAAAACAATATTTATTTATTAAAAAATGATCAAAATATGAAATATTGATAAGTAAATAACAGTATAGGGTATTTTCAGAGCGTGTATTCAATCATGATAGCTTGTGCCTACTCTGTATTGCGTATTCTATCTTTTCCAGTTTTTGGGGCTCGTCGTATATTCTGTTACGCATTTGGGATCACGATCTCTAAAAAACGAACGGAGCTTAAATTTACAAGCGCCAGCAGCGATTCGAATTGAGTCACGTCTTTAAGACTCTCCGTATAATCTAGAAAAACCGGCGTTCAGACTGCGATAAGCTCCATTAACACTGATAATTATTCATTTATTTCATCTTTCTTTTCTTTTTTTTATAATATCACAATTTTGTATACAAATTCTTAATTCTAGCTTAACTAAATATGCCACATATCAAATCGAAAAACTAGTCATGACTACAATATATTTGTTTGCTTAAACTACTGTGCTCCAATGCGTAAAGTTGGCAAAGCTCTTATATAGCAGCTCCGCATTGTACTCGGTGATTGTTGGCTCCAAGCTACTGGCCCCCACCAGCTTGTAGTTGCTCGCAATCTTGCCCAGATTGACGCCTTCAGCGAGCAGCAGGCGGGTGACGTTCATCTGCTTGGACGATGGCACCTGATGCCGGAAGGAGCCGATGTAGGCAAGGCTCAAGCTGCGGGTGTTGTAGCCGCGCATGTGAGCACCCTCCAGATCCCAGCCACGTCCCACATAGACATTGCCATCGCCGCCAATGAGAAAATTAAAGGTAATATCATCTCGCTGCTGCGATTCAATGTCAAAGGTCTGCAAGAATCGCACACGGAAAACACATTGCGCTTGGGTGCTGCAATTTTCGGAATTTGTTGGCAATACTATGACTATTGGAACAGGTAGAGATAAATCAGGTAACTGCTTCTGTGGTGGCTGTGCCAGCCAAACGGCGCGCGGCACAAATCTCAAGACCAAGCCACCGCCAATATTGTCGTGATCTGTAAAGTAGGTGGAATATAACATTAGAGGGGATGATATAGAAAATTTATTGGATGTCAGTGGTAAAAAGCAATTCAATGAGTGAGGAGTAGAAAAACATGAAAGAACACAACGAAATTAAATGGTAAATATGTTTGGTACTTATTATGCGATCATTATGCAATTTTTATGACAGATCAGCAACACTCTTAAATATAAATATAAAAAATCAAAGGCATATCTTCCTCTTTTCATCGATTTGCGGAGGTACGGGGAGCGAAATTAAAAATGTTTTTGCTCTTAGAGTCCCTAAGATTGACTTGCTATGCCGAAAAGACAGACGAACTCACATGGAACGAATCGGCTGTTGATTGAGGTTCGGAAATCTTTTCTAAATATATATCCTTTTCACCCCTTTGTCTAATACAAACCGGGTATACTAAATTGCCATCCAGTATGCGTTTTTTTTTAGACATTTTATTTATATATGTATATAACACAATTGTATACTTTTTTAACATTTATATTATAGTCGATTCAAAGATGTTTAGCAAAGTGTGGCCAGGTCTTTATGATGTTGTATAAGTTGTCGCCTGGACTTTTGGTGGCGTACAGCTGCCGATGTCCGTAAACCTTATAGTCCGGCGATAGTTTCTTCAGACGTACACCCTCGGCAATGAGCGCCTGGCAGGACTTGAGCTGTGGTTCCGTTGGAAAATTGTGATCAAAGCCCCCAATGAAGGCGATGCCAATGCTGTTGTTATTGAATCTTTTGGTGTGTGCTCCAATGTTGTCCCAGCCGCGTCCCACATAGGCGCGTCCATCGCCACCGACCATGAAATTGTAGCCAACTTGTTCCCAGTCTAATGTGTCCATATGATAGGATTGTATGACCCGAGCGCGATATGAGCACACATCCTGGCATAAATAATAACATATAGTAGTGCCACTAAAAATTAATCATATTCAGCAGCTCACCTGCGATTCACAGCCCTCAGTTGCGGTGTGCGCTATAATGACACGATCCACGGGTAATGTTAGGGGTTCGAGACTCGGGCGCGACGGTTTTCCGCCCCAGTCCTCAATGCTGACCAAAGTTAGTTCGTTTCCACCGTTAGCTGCACAAAGAGGCTTTGGTTAGTTGGTCAGTTGGTAAGGAATTGACAGAATACATATATAGTAGAAGCGTGCATTGGGAGTGTACGTACGTGCATTATAAATATGTGATTATAAACACGAGTATATAATTATAGATTCATATTCCATTCAACTCAACTCATCAATTGATTTCTGAATTTTCAACACTTCACAACACTTTTGACGGCACAGTGATGAATAACGCGATTTGAAAAATGTGGTATGGAAAGAATATGAATAAAAGATGAACACGATGCAGATAAAGTAATTTAATTTAATCTTTAAGTCTTTCGTCGATGACCCCGGCAGTTGTTCGCATTTTTATTAATTAATTAGTAATAATAATTAATATTTAAAGTAACTGACTAATAGCTAATATACTAATAAGCCTTCGGCTCATAAAGATTGACAACTGATGATTCATAAGTTAGTTATGACATTTATGTCATAACAGAAAATGTGTATCTAAAGATAATATTTCTGTGTAAAGGTTAATTAAAATAGTCGTCATGCGTTCTTAAGAAAAATCCAATCCAGTTTCTTATGATACCCACTTTATTGAAATATTTACAGAAAAAAACTTAATCTATTAGCAGAGTTTTATAGAACAACAGGTTTATTTGTCCAATGTGGCCAGGTCTGTATGATACTATACAGTAGCTCACCAGGACTTTCGGTAGCGCTCAATTGCCGATGCCCATAGAGCTTGTAGTCTGGCACTAGCTTTTTCAGGCGCACACCTTCATTCAGTAACAGCTGACAGGATATGAGTTGCTGCTCCGTTGGTCGAGTCTTGATGTAGGTGCCAATGAAAGAGATGCCAATACTATCGTTATTGTAGCCCAAGGTGTGCGCGCCCTGACTATCCCAGCCGCGGCCCTCATAAACAAACCCATCGCCGCCAATGAGGAAATTATATCCAATATTATCCCAATTCCAGCTGTCCATGTGAAAGTCCTGTACAATACGCACACGAGCCGCACAGACGTCCTTCGAGGTAAATTAAATATTGTAAGAACTCTATATTTCGTGTTTGTTGTTAAAGAGTTGTTGAACTTACCCGGGACTCACAGCCTTCGCCAGCTGTGTGCGAAATAATCGCACGATGTACGGGCAGGATTAATTTTTTGAGTTCACCCTTCGCTGGCCGACCGCCCCAATCCTTAACACTGAGCAGCTGCAGTGTGTCTACGGCACGAAGGTGTTGTTGTTATTAATGAGTATGTTAAGCACAAAGTGCGATTCACTTATATATTCCATTCAATTTAACTAAGGTCACACTTTAAGCACTTTTCAACACTATTAAGCAGAGTACAGTCACGCACAAAAGCCAATACCGATTTACCCGTAGAATTTTTTAGTAGTTTGTTACATAGCTTAAATATGAGAATGGATGCGTTTGCTTTGTATTAACACAAATAGAAGATAAAAATGTGATGGCGAGTGTGCCAATATCTATCACCAATTTGAAATACATTTTCGAACACATAGAATGAAAGTAAACTGTACCTATTGTTGAATTGATTGGAATATTTTGTCTGGAATCGTCTCCATCACCAAGCTTACTTTTATTCAACTTCTTGCCAAAGAGATTTGTCGTTGTGGCCAGTAATACGCCCAATAATATGGTTAACATTACAAAGATTGCCGTTATAACAATGGCCTTGCGACTGACTGTATGTGGCAGAAATGGACACAATGCTGGCGCCTCACAGGACTCATTCGCTTTGGTACCTGAAATTAAGGACAATGCTATAATTGGTATCTGGGATAAAGGAAAAGTTGCCTTCTTATATTAAGCAGCCTGTGGGAAAAGTATTTAGACACTCTACTCATAAATTATGCAATATCGAACTTATAGGTTATGTAAACCATGATTCCTAAATTTAAAATCATAGATTATGGGAATGAATTGTTAAATTTATGGAATGTTAGACATAATAAGCAAACAAAGCGACC
Source organism: Hirtodrosophila confusa (assembly GCA_035043065.1). Taxonomy (NCBI): domain Eukaryota; kingdom Metazoa; phylum Arthropoda; class Insecta; order Diptera; family Drosophilidae; genus Hirtodrosophila; species Hirtodrosophila confusa. The sequence continues at coordinate 9,235,232 of JAWNNI010000213.1, read as the reverse complement.
TAAATTCAATTTTGTGATTAAGTTAAGCCTAAATACTGCTTAATTTTTATTTCTGTGACACTCACGCATCTGAACGACCTGCTCCAAAATTTCTAAGCGTTTTTCATATTGCTTAAGACTTAGCTCCAACTTTTGACTAAGATGCTGATTGACTTGGCGCTGCTCTAGGCAGCTATCACAGCACCAGCTAATGTTTGGTATTATCCGAATGATTTGAAGCTGCTGCTCGGTTAATCCAGTGCAGTGTCGATGGGAGACACGCCCACAGACAACGTTATCACATTGGATAGGATCGGCTTTGATAAACGTGCGGCACTTATGGCAAAATTGAAACGTGTACTCCGACATCTCTTCGACTACTGAATGACAACAGCAGCTAAAATCCGAGCAAAGCAAAAAGTGATTCCTTATAAAAACGGTTCTTTTTTTGCTCTATATGTATGTTTACAGACATGCATATAATGTACATACATATAACACCAACAAGTGCGTGCTAGATTTTGCACTTGTTATTCGTGCCTTGGAGAAAGTAATTAATACACATGCGATTATAGCAACAACATTAAAATCCCCCTGCTGGCACGTGCCCTTGATTCCTGTTTTGTACCCACGATTTAGGGGAAACACCGACTAACATAATACAACCGAATATTCCACTTTGAACTCTGTGTCTTGCTTGACTTTATGAATTAATACGTTAAAATTCTTTTTCTTGCTTTTGTTTTGCTTCGTATTTTTAATTATGGTAATTGTGAAAATCATTCATGTAAACAATTGTATCTGGTACCAGCTGCTATTGTTTTTGCTTGCATGTGGCTTTTGTATTCCTTAAGTTTGATTGATTTATTATTCGCCGTCCACTGGTGCACATTTTTCAGCCCACGCAATAAATGAGCCGAAAATTATTGCTGCAACATCCTTGACTTTTATAAACATTAGTATTACTGATGCAAATGTTATCATGAATGAATGAAATATATTACTACCTACAACCACATTTTATTTTCACATAAAGTGGCAATTTTTATGCGTCAAGAGAAGTTTTTAAACCTATAGCATATTAGCAAAAATTCGCTAACTTTTCATTAATTAGCAGCTTATACATATTTTTAGAATTACTGTGTGCGAAAATTCTGCTCTCGAATGAATTATATACCAAGCTGAGGCACTCGGTAAAAGTTTTTTATACTCTGTTCCCGAAGGGGAAAAGTGTATATTGGGTTTGCGAAATGTCCGTCTGTCCGTCTGTCTGTAGAGCAACCAACACATGTTGGTGTATAGTGTCGAGATCGACCAATGGGCAAAAGCTATATTTCCCACACCTGTACAGGTAGAGTCACCAAATTTGGCATACAGACTAATGTTAAGCTCCTTGACAGATCTGCATCAAAAGAATTTTGCCACCCCCACTCCCTGCCCCGCAAATGACCAAAATCTATATCTATCTATATTGCTAAATTTGAAATACAGCCTACTGTTTTTTCACGTCTCTTCCCGAACTCACAATAAGCTAATTATACCGGACTGGGAACAGAGTATTCGGTTGTCGGATACGTCCGATGCAACGTTCTTACTTGTTTTTCTTCTGTAAACAAAAGAAAGAAACTGCACGTCCCCACAAAACAAATAAGAGAATCAAGGTGAAGAGCAACGGATACGAAAAGTATAAATAAAAGCAACAGACAGGCAACAGAGTAATCTAACTAATACACGTACTTGTACATAAGTTAGCTCGTTGATTTTTAATATTTATTTTAAAAAGTTTGCTCTTAAATTCTTGGATTATATTCTCTTGTTCATAATTGCCTGCATCCGGTTGCTACGCTATCCAAACAGAGAGAGGGGGAGAGATAGAGACTGTCTCTATCATTTTACAAAATAGCTAAGCTAATTTATTTATTAAATATTAAATACTATTGCCAATAACAAGTTGCGTCATATCGTAAAAAACTTTTGCTGGTCACACTAAGTGCCCTCAGTTCAATATTGCATGTAAATATGAGATAGTGTGAACAGTTGTTCGATGCTTACCTGCTGCGCTTCCGTGTGATGTTGCTTGTGGATTGAAGGCGGGATTATCCTGACCAGCCGGCTCGCCATCTGCCGTTTTCCACTTGTCGCGACTATCGATCAGGATCTGTTGTATCGTGACAGGACCCTCGTAGTAATGCTTATCCCCAAAGGTAACATCGGTGGTGTTGCTCAGCGCAATGCTGCCAATTTGCTGAGGCGTGGCTGGAGTCGGGGGCGCGGCCAGATTCAGATTGCCATTGAGCAGCTGCTTGGCTACTATATCGGGAGCTGTTGTGGGTGGCCCCTCTCCGGAGCTGGGCAACACCTGTCGGCTAATCACCGTCAGCCCCTTGTTGAGCTGCGTCAGTTGGGCGCTTTGTGGCGGGTTGCTGACCTGTTGGCCAAGTTTGTGGACCGTGCAGCCATCGTCTGGTTCCGCCTCGGAGTCGCTGTCAATGCAACTGGAATCGATGGCATTTTCATCAATGGATACGATGGAGATCGTAGTGCTGCGTATAGATAGTGCGGGTGATGATTTTCTGGCCCTGTTATTGCCAGCTGACTTGTTGAGGTTCACAGTAGCCTCAACCTCAATGCTGATACGCTGCGGATTTGCTTCCGTCTTTGCCTCTGTCTCCGGCGTGCTCTCTGCCTCCTCACTTTTACGGCCGCTCTTGTAACCGTTATCTTTGGTCGTTGGCCCCGCCCTGAATGTTGCCGCATTATCAACCAAACCGACGCCAGAATCTGTCGAAGATGTGCTGCAATTTTTCCCACTTGTTCTGTTTATTATATGTATATTTGAATTTGTGCTCGTGTTCAGCTCCGTTTCATTGTTGAAATACATTTTTCGCAGCCCTTTAGCACCTGTTTAATTTTGAAATGTGTGCTTTACCAGATTTTCGTTTTCTTCTTAAAAGTTTCCTGTTGTTGATCGGCCCTAGTCTCAGCAGCTGTTGCACCTCTGTTGAATCATTTTGACTGAGTATTTTGCTGTTAACGTTCTTGTTAATTGGCCTGGCCTGCGCTCTGGGCAAACATCACATCATGAGCATCTGAAAGTACATTTATTTTTACTTAACTTGGCAATTTGATAAGGAAGGCTTCAAATTATGAAATTTGCAGAGCTTGTAAAATTGTTGTAAGACTCTTTTTAAATTATCTTATAATTTATTGTATACATATGCTTTTGTGTATTGTTGCTTTGTCTCAAGTCTTTATTTTAGTAACTGTTTTATCACAGAATATATTTTAATATAATATAGAGATATGTTGAAGTTATATTACTTAATAATTGATAAGAAAATGAGACCAGTCGTGAACTATTTACAAGCATATTAACGATATCTGTGTGTATGTATAATTATTATTTCTGATCATAAAAGTTATTAATTGAAAGCCTGCCGTATATTTTTATTGCACTATAAAACTTCAATTTAGATAGAAGACTCAAATTAAAAGCGTACATAAATTAATAAATATTTATCAAATTTTTCTTAAAATGATCAAATTCTTCTTTACATTAAGAAAAATGTTGAGAAACCTAATCAAATCAAGTGTTAATTTCTAATTGAAATCTATTCTACATGTTCCATTAATTAAGTTAACTGTCAAAGGATTTTAAATCAGAATGCTTTGATTTATAGTATTATAAAAATGTTTTGTATATTTTAAATAATTACTTGACGTGATTAGAATTATATTAATCTGCGGTTACAGGCTTAGTAAAGACTACTAGTCTAGCTATTGTTGATCTTAAACGTTTAGCTTTCCGGCCCAGACAGCGGAGAATGCGCCTGCCTGATGCTAATTATAATAATATACACTTAAAACTGGTAAAGTGCATTCTGAGAATTGCGCTGTCCACTGAAATATACTTGGCAAAATACATATGTAATGCAAAGTTCACAATGATGGGACAGTTTTTTGTATATTAGCATTGTGAAGGGCTCAATAAAAGTTATATTTATCTTATTGACGCTAAATATAAATAATTGTTTGACATTTAGCAATTGGGCGATCAGCTGCAGTTTAGGAACATGCCCCAGGTTGAAGTGGGGCAACAATTAAGTTCTTTCATTGCGGATTCGAAGTGTTCTCAGAACCAAGTGATAAAGTCAGCCAATACATATGGCACTATACTATATGTAAGTATGTGTGTGTGTGTGTGTGTGTGCGGCTCAGCTGGGCCTTCGGGCAGGGGGCGATAAGACTGACGCTCCCGTGAAGTTGGCACAGAGCGCACTCTGAGATAACAGCGCGCCAACGGCAACGGCAACAACAACAATAACAACAGCAACAACAAGCACGAGCGGCGATATCGCGATGCGTCTCTGAGCGCACCAATACCAATACACCGGCATTTAAGCGGCGGCCATTGTCACTAATACACGTGCCGCAATTGCTCTTGTGTGTGCGCGCGTGTGTGTGTGTGTGTGTTTTGGCCTGTTCGAGTGACAGGCAAAAAAGTAGCATCATTACCAAATTCTGCTTTACTGTTTCATTTATGCTAACAATTATCAATCGTAATTTGCAATTAATTATGTTTTTTTTTCTTTCCAGGTACATATATTTTTGCTTATTTCAGAACTTTTTAGCTTTAGTCACTTTATTTCGTTTGAATTATATTTATTTTATTTTTCTCCGATTTAAACTCAATTAATATGTTAATTTGTAACACTTACCACAAGAACATTCATTGCTTCTGTTGAACTTATAATTTTCAGTTTTCTTAACTTGTTAAATGATTTGTATTTCTTTTATCATTCAAGTATTTGTGCACTTGTGTGTTTGCTGAGTTTTTATTTGTTTATTTTATTTTGTTGTTTTAAGTAATACATGTACTTGTTTATTTACACTCTTGAAAACAAGTTTAATATCTTCCGTAAAATATAGCTATAATGCGCTTAATTCTGTTTGCGCTACTAATTTTCATTGAACTCGCTTCATTACCGTAAATTTCAGGCATTTGTACGCCGATTTTCGAACGAACAACGACGTTAAAAACTAAACTATAATTCAGTGCGCGTTTTTGTAACCAATTTATCAACAAACTAACACAAAACTTGGCAACGTAATATATATATAATATTTTTTTCAAGCAACCGAATGCAAAAAATGTTATTACTACACAAAGGTACACAAAGGGTATATACTAGATGTAGGTGTATATACGTTGAAATACTATATACTCATGTGCAGTATTTGTAAGTAAGGTTAGCGCGTGCCAAAATGCGAATACGTAGAGCAGCGACACGTTCGAGAGGCTCCGATCAACTGAGCGTCGATCAAAACACGATGCGAGTGGCTCAGCCGGAGCTCGGGAGCGTTGGCGGCTGCTGCTACCGCCGTCGGTGCAGCTGGGAGAGCGAGAGAGGAGCACAGGAAAAGAGAGAGATAGTGGGCGATCGACAGAAAGAGATAGAGAGGAAGAGAGAGAGAGAGAGCGCCCGCGCAATTGAAGTAACAAACAGACAGTAAAAATTTTTAAATGTATAATTTTTTCCTAAAAAACAATTGATGTGGGCTTTTCCAAAAAATGTTGCCCCTTAAGGTACTAAAGAATCCCCTTTTCATCCAAATATTACATCCAATAGTATCTCCAATTTTTAGGGTTACCAATCTTTTGATAAAAAGAAACCTTGCTCTAATTATGCATGTTTTGACTTTGCTTGTCGAACAGCTAGACGACTTTAAGTACCATTATTTATTTAAATTCAATAACTCGTTATGCTCGGTTGCTTTTCATTTAATCGGAGACTGCTCCACATTTAAACTGGTTCTTAACTGAGAAAAACCAAAGAGTCACAGTGATAAGCTCTGCAGATTAATGCATTCTATAATTGTTTATCATGACTAAAACTATTCCAAATCAAAAAGTCTGGTTGTTAACTAAGAAACATCTAGAAATCAATGGTGATAAAGTTTCTAGCCTAATGCACTCTAGAATTTTTATCATTCAGCTGTGTTTCCTCTTAGTCATTAAAATGAACCTGTTCCCCGCTTTATTTTCTGGCTGGGAGTTGCTTTCGATTTGATCTTGGGTTTTTTTTGAAGTTATTGCTCAAATTTTAATGATATTTTTTTTGTCTAGTTGCGCTCTTTCTTCAGCCTACCTGACTCTTGACTGTTTGATTATATTTAGACGTATATTTCTTTTGTTTGCACAACTTATAAACAACAAAAATTACAAACACACGCCTGAAAACATACGCATTGAGTGTGGGCAGAATTTCTGAGAATTATTTTGTTTGTTTGCGGCAAGCAGAGAGTGTATATAGTTTTGAGTCTATTTAGGGGAAAGAAAGTGACATTACTGGCCATTAACAATATTAAAAATATTATTAAAGTTGACTTTGAGTTTGAGTACTCAGCTATCCTGAGATTTCTAATCGAATTGGCATTGAAGTGCACTGATAAACTATTAGGCTCTTGAACATTTGTTGACATAGGTCGCTAGCAAATCAGATAAGCCGATCACTTGATCAATCTTTACAATCTGAAAAGGCGCAATTTATTGCTAGAGTAGTTAGTTTAAAGAATGTCAGGTTTTGTTTTTATAGTAAAACTAACCAGACATACGTCTGGCGCTTACTTTGTTTTTTTGCTGTGTTTCAGTTATCAGTGGAAATTTAATGGTTCCAAATGATATACAGTTTTTAATTAACTCGTAACCACAAAAACAATACGGCTACAACTTAAACAGAACAGCATCAATATGATTAACATATTTGTGTGTGTGTGTGTGTGTGACAATAATGACTACAAGTTGGCCCGATAATGATGTTGTACTAGTCGTATACATATAGTATACACCATATACACTTACATACAACCCGTCCCCATATGCTGATAGGTTTTTATTTTGCGCTTGGGAATTTCCAGCTTTTGAGCGCAGCGCAAAATGAACAAAGTAAACAGCTTTTGAGAGCGCCAATACTGAGAGACTCAGTCTGAACGCAAACTGAGGTTTTGAAGAGAGATGCTCTATAAATAAAACACCTGAGGAGCACACGCCTTTGAACCGGTTCCAAGCCGAGTAAATAAAACTGAATATTTGCATGATTTGGTATTGTGTTTTTGTTTTGCTTTATTATTTGGTTTACTTGTTTAAAGATGCATAAATGTTGTTTTAAAGCTTAAAAGTTGGCTCCAAGTCTGTGGTTACTGACCACCAATCCAGGCGGCAGCCGTCATGCCCAGCTCGCTGCCACATTTGGGCGGCTGCTCCATGTTGCATGCGTAAAAATGCGGCCATTTGCTAATCTCACGATAAACATTTATGCCAGGACTCTTGCTGGTTTTCGTCTGCAAAGAGAGCACAAAGATAGATTAGTTATACCTCTGAAAACCATCAAATAATAGTGAGCTTTTCATAACTTAAACTAGATATTTTCGTTTGAAAAAAGATTCTAGAAAATTCAACAACTAAAGATTCTAAGAAGCAACAACAAGTTGCTATCATTATAAGGTAAATTCCAAATGGGCAATTATCTAAGAAATTCCAAGACCGGATGGCTTGACATTCAAGAAACTGAATAACAAAGTTCTGGACTTAATTCACATAAGTAAGGTTATACCCTAAAAATAATAATATTAATAGCTTTCATAGAAATCTTAATTGCAACATTAAGAAAATTTCATAAAGTCTCTAGAAAACTAAATGAGAAGTTTCGATCATTAAAAGCTAAATTCTTAAGTGGCAATTGCTTTGGAATTAATTAAAAATATATACAACTACATATACTATATTTTCAAAAGGTTTCTAAACTAACAATATTTAATTCCTTTTCTATTCATTACTATCTAAAATCAATCTATATTCTATCATAGCTGTGCCGGCTGCCATTTTTGTAATTTTCTTGTGGCAGTTGAGTTTTCCTTAATATTGTATTGAGTTGGAAATATTCTAATTTCTAAAGTATCTTTCGGTATGTTTCTAGAAAACTACAAACAATATTCGCTGATGTAACCCACTCTACTTAAAGATGAGAAGTTGCCCTAAATCATTCAAAGTGAATTGTAAAACAAATCACGAAATGTTTAGCCGTAATTTACCATTACAGTTTAGTTGAACTTGGAAGGCTGTTGAGCGCTTACCTGATTCTGGGCGACCAGTTTGTAGTTCAAATCCAATCTGCGATTGGCCACCCCGTGTGCCAAAAGGAATTGGACTCCCTCCAGTTGCTTGGGGCTGGGCGTATAGCGTCCATAGTCGCCCATAAAGGTAATAGCCAATGTGTGATTGGCATACGTGTTGGCCCACTCCCAGCCGCGGCCGACATAAATGTTCCCCTCATCGGATACCTGGGCCGTAACGAAAATCAACACAATTTGCGTAAACGGAAAGCGAAATGCGAAATGCCAAATATCCAAAAGTGTTGGTCAAATGGACGTGCAGGGAATTTTGGTGCAATACTTGAGTATCAAGCTGGCTGCTTACATAAAAATTGGACTGTATATCCGGCAGGTGTTTCTCCGCAATCGCCGAGTCTTGTATGGTGCGCATTTTGATGGAGCATTTGTAGATGTTGTCGCAGGGCACCGACTGCACGCCGATGTGTGTGATGAGCACATAGGGTATGGGCTGCTGCAGCGGCACACTCAGCTGCTGGGACACATCGGAGCCCCCCCATTGCTTGCGTTCGATGACCAGATGACCCATTCCTAAATTGGGAACTGCAGAACTTGTGAATAGGCTATGGCGGCCATGGTTGCTGCCCACTTACACGTGCCATCCTCATAGGTATTGCCAAAATAAATGGATTTATTGGCCAGCACGCCGCGTGTGCGATTCAGCTCCACATAGACTATCACAATGGCCGTAATCAGGACCAAAAGGACCAGCAGGCTGAGCAGCAGCGTATTCCGTGTCAGCCGTCTCGATTTGGCGCTGCGTTTCTCACTGCTGCCCTCGCCGCCGCTGCCGTTGCCCCCGCTGCTGCTGCTGTTGCTGCTGTTGATTCCTGTTGAATAGTTTCGATTAGTCTCTGGATTTCAACGATAAGTCTGAAATTCTGATCCCTACTGCGAGCCGGCGATGGTGTATAGGTGCGCTCGGGTGTGCGACGATTGCGGGCTGTGCGCTCGGAATGTACTTTGAGCAACACTTTCATGGCGCTGCCAACTGAGGGGCGACTGTGGGTGTCGGCGTGAGTGTGAGTGTTAATATAACAGTAGCACACACATACACACGCGCACGCTTATCGACACATACACAAACACTTTTAACTTTTTAGTAATGTTTTTTGCTTACGCATAAGTACACTAATTAAACTAATTGTGTTTGTGTGACAATTTGATGACTAATGCGCTCAGTTTTCAATTGATCCATGCAAATGATCATAATCAAGAGCTATGGCAAACTGCTTCAAAACCGTTGCAACAACAACTGACTGTGTGGCACATAGAGGCGCCTTTTTGACCGATAAACAAGCGTTGTTCGATGTCGACGTCGACGTCGGCGGGTCTTCAATAAGCAACTGCCGCACCTGAACCCGTCACTGAAACGACTGAAACGCTGCGCAATGGCCCGCAGCTGACGGCGGCGACAACGACGGCGACGGCAACGGCGACGACGTCGCTGTCCAGCCCCAGCCACAGCCACAGCCCCAGTCCCAGCCACATTTACACCTCTTGCCTGCCCTGCGCTGCGCTGCCCTGCATCTGCCCTACAAGCACCTCGGTTGACATGTTTTATTTAGCGTAGCTGGCTGCGTCATGCTTTGCCGGGCTTTATTGTTGTTTTGTTTTCTTTTTATGTTTTTTTGTTTCGTCTTGCCGGATTTGCTATATCGCTTACACCTTTTGTTTCTCGCTTCTCTCTTCTCCATGCTCTCTGCCTCTTTTTTTCGCCAAGTCTGCTTTTAATTGCGGCGCGCGTCGCCAGACAACGTGACGTATGCGCAATGCGTTACGCTGCGCATGCAAATTGCGCTTCTGTTGCGCCCCTCACATAGAATACTTATCTTCGATATATATAGTTTTGGTATTACCCAGCTGAGTTTTCAAGAATTCCGCTTGATATACTTATGTACAGACCACTTGAGCTGGCTTAATGTTTATATATACTATTCGCAACTGGGAACTCGCGCTGACTAAACGAAAGTATCTTGTAAGGTTTCCATTATATCGTACAAAGCCGCCCACATTTTTAAATGAGCAATAAATATATATTAACATTTTTGTGCTGTTTAGCGCGTACTTTGCATTAACTATTACAAAGTTTTAAGAAAAAGGTTTACTGTACTTTGCACAAATCAAATATTTGTTTTCTAACCCAACTTTTTTTTTTAAATTAATATTACAATCAAGATTTCAAACACAACAGATTAGTTTTTGTTTAAACAAAGCAAATTCGAAATTCAATTGTAGGTTTATTATTTACGCGATATGCAAAGCTGTTGAATTTAAGCTCAGTAATAACATTTGAACAAACTTCTGTGAAAGACCTACTTCTGTAAAGTTGCTATTCTTGGTTAGTTCCTGAATCACTGCTTAGCTCCTCTTACCTGGATGCAACTCACCTGCAGCTGTCTGCATGCTGGCATCCATGTAGTATATGCTGACCGGCCCCTGATACTGTGTCATGGGTCCAATGACCACATCCGTGGAATTGGACAGATTGATCACACTGGAAGGCTGTATGGCTGGATTGGTAAAGATATTCGACGGGATGGGCATGGTAGAGCTGGACGATGAGGAGAATCTACGATTGCCCAGCCCTTGAGCGGTTCCCTGGTGTCCCTGTAGTGTCCACAGTGCAGCCTCCCCCAAAGGTCGCTCCTGTGTGCCCTGCTGCTCGTACATGTCACCTGCGTTGCTAACTGGGAAATTATATCCGTTTCCGGAGTTGTGTTGCGCTCAGCGTGCCGCTCGAGTGCTAACTGAACAGCGACTGTCTGAAGTTGAACTCGGCGGATCCCCAACTGGCATATATAATGTGAATAATGTGTGCGCTCTCTCAGATTGCTTGGCAAATGTATTTGTATCGGATATAGGCCTGCTTGCCACTTACATATACACCTATTATAAATCTCAGGCAATTTTAACTGTTCTGTTGTGTATTTTGCGATGACTGGCAGCCAAAACAGTTGTAAGTAGAAACACATGTGTAGTTATTATTATAACTGTATGGGTTACACCTTTAGTGACCTTTGTTGGCAACAGTATCGTATACTTGTTATCCAGTTGATTGCTAGCCAAGTCTGTTACATTTATACAAACTGTAAATCGCGAATCTGAATTCATAAATTTTCGTTTTCTCACCAGCTATAAGTACTATATATAAATGAGTGTATATTAATTTGAATACAATAACTACACAATCTATGATATAAACAACTGCACACAATTACAAAATGTATATGTAAGTATTAAACTAAAGTCGTATATATAAATTACATAAGGCAAAACGATTTAATTGTTAGAAAAGCTCAAATTAATTGCTTGAATCTGCAAATCAGCTATGTATATACTATATACGTATATAATAACACTCAATGAAATATTTACATAAGATAAGTCTTTAAAGTATACTTATCCAGCTGGCAAATAATAAATAGTAAAAAACGTATTAATATAATAAGTAATGGGTATTAAAAACGCCACACAGACTTAATTATATAGTCTCTATATTGTGTATTAATTAGAATACTATTTTTCTTAATGTGTTATAGTTAATTTTAATAAATAAATAAATTAATATAATAAATATTAATATTTAAATAGCTAAAACTTAAATCCGATAAAAAAGTTCAACAAATATTGAATCAAAATATTCTTTAACTTAAATTAACATTCAAATAGATAACTAACATATTAATAATGAATCGTTACAAAAGCGCCATCTATCGTGCAAATTAATGATACATATTCAAAAGCTGTTGAAAAGCTCTCGCTTTAGTACGTAAAACGGCCAACGCGTGGGATTAAAAGCTGCGTGTATATATTAATCATACGCCCCATCAAACGTTGAATTATGCTGTTTTAAAAAGAGAAAGAAAAGTAAAAACTGACAGCCTGAAGAAGCCAAAAGTCTGTCAGATTCTTTGAGTGCTTCCAATAAGCACAGATTATGCTTATATTGATTTATAAATATGAATAAGTATAAGTAATGAATGCTTGTAGAAGGCTGTCTCAGCTGTGCCACTTTAAGTTGCCTCCTATTTAATGCGTATGCATCAATTCACGCCTGTGCACACTCTCACTCACTTTCGCCCCAAACACACACACACACACATACATATAAGCCAGGTGCAACACTTGACTTGCCACGCCCAACTGGGCCGCCTTGTGTCAAGTCATGCAACTGGCAACTGGCAGCGTCTAACACGGATGGGAGCTATTAACACGCAGCAGCAGCAGCAAAAACAAAGCGCATACTTTGATGTATGTCCTCCTAATGACGACCACGAGCATGGAGAGCATGCTGCATGCTGCATGCTGCACAAAGACGGCTACGTGCAACTGCCAGCTGCCGCATCCCAATGGGGCACGACTTTGTTCCTGTTCAGCTGACTTTAGTAGCTTTTTTTCTTTTTTTCTTGTATGTGCCCAACGCTGGCCTCCAGCACCTTTATTTTATTTAACCTTTTTATTTATTGTATGTGTGTGTGTGTGTGTGTGTTTGTGTGTCGTCTGCCGACCATTGTGCACTAGGTAGCTGGAGCAGCCGTCGCAGGTGAAAACCCCAAAGTGCCCTAGGACAGTGCGAAGTGCTGAGTCAAGTGTCAACTGCAAATGACATTTGCATTTCGCTGGCAGCCCGAAGCTGCAGCTGGAGCTGTTGGGGTGGTTGGGGTGGCTGTGGGTGGTTGGTTGGTGCACCAAGTGGCAACCGGCGGCTGCCTTCTGCCGTCTGCCGTCTACCGTCTGCCGTCTGTCGTTGGTTGGTTGGTCGGTGGCTACGCGTCAACTACGACTGACATTTGTTTTAGTTTTTCTTCCGCTTTGCGCAAGCCATTTGGCAGTTCGTTGTGTTTCCTGCACAAAAAATAAAATTAAAATAAAAAAAATTGTGAAATATGCAACAAGAGCGCTACAAAAAAATGTCGCTGTGGAAATTTAAACTGTCACGGGGTCTGCTAATACTTAAGTTCCAGCGTTGGTGGTTAGCAGTGGGTTAAGGCCTGTGAGGACTGTGGAGTGCGGGGCAAGGCATTTGCGGATTTCACTATGCAGCTGGAATTAAGAAGCTCCTCAGCGACTGCTCACCATGAAGGAGGTTGCAAAAGTGTCCTTTGAGATGCATTTCTGACAAGCTTATTTGAATGAAATTAATTAGATTATGGATATATTTGATTTGATTTCATTGCAGCTCATCTCAACTAAGTCAAGCGTACAGGGGAGAAATTCAAGCAGATATTATGCGTAAGTTATGCAAGAGTTACATAAATAAGTGTAATCTTGAATAACCAATTGCAGAGATTTTAAATGTGGCAATTAAGCTAGCTAGCGATGATAATTAAGCAATAGATTGTGTTTAAGTTGTGCTCAATTTATGCAGAGTTATGCATAATAAATGCGTCGGGCTCCTAACTGCTGTATAAAAGGACATATTCAAAATGAAATGTGCATAACTTTTCTGCCAGTGTATGTTTAAAAGTTGCTAGCATTCAATTTTGTATTTGATGTATTTAATTATAAATAAACTCATTTAGCTGCTGTCAGAGGTGAAGCTGTAGTCCACAAGTCATTTTAAGCATGCATTTAATTATGTTGAACAGTGTGTGTTGCGTTTTAGGTTCTTAAATAATTGCCACCTTAACCAGTGTTGCCAACTGTTCGTGCCACCAGCCTGCAGCCCTGCCTGCCGCCTGCCACCTGCCACCTATGCCCTTGCTCCAGCCTCCTGGTGTTGCCTCCTGTTGCCTGCCTGTGGTCTAACCTCGACTCTGCAGCTCTTTGTGGCTGCTTGCCACATGTTTACTTATTTTCAACATACATAATTACATTTTCATATGCAGAGTAATTAGTGAGTCCTGGCCTGCTTGCTGTATGGCAAAAGTCTAGACTTACGTTCACTCAGTTAGTTTTTATGGCTCTGAAGGCGACTCTGTGCGAGGCTGCTCTTTGGCCATCCAACGGTTCATTTCATTAACGTCTAACAAGCCAATTGATTAGGTTTGCTGCTCTGGATATCCCCCTGACAAACGCCACTCCACCCCTTTGCCCACCCGCCGTAATGCAATTGCATCAGACAATATGCAAATTAGTTAAACCTATGCGATTCACTGCAGCTGAGAGCGTTTGAAATGCTAAATTGTGGGCATAAACTACATTAGCACACATTCCACTTGCTTCCTACTATTCCTGCCACAAGCCCCAGTCCCACGCCCACATCCCTACACCCCAACACCACCCACACTCCCTCTTGCCACGCATAAGTGGCAAGTTAGTTGCTTGGCAGCACGCTTTAAATTGCTAGCGATTTGTCTGCCCTGAAAGCATTGCCAATTGGGCGTTGCCCCCCGGCCCTGAAGGGGGGCGTTCTGTGCCAGCAAACAAATGAGTAAAGTTAACTTAAATATGTATGCTATATATACCATATATATGTGAATGGTATGGATACACATTCAGCTGATGGAGTATTTTATTGTATTCCAGACAATTGTCTACTCTACTCTTAATGCGATTACAAGCAGGCGTCATTTGGGCAAGGACTCGCTAGATGATTATGGATCAACTTGCTAAATCGCATTACAATTCAAGTTTAATCAAATTAATTGGTGTTTGCTCATAGCAAACCCATTTAAATATTTATGAATCACACAGAACGTAGCAACAACAACAGATTTTCCGTTTTGATTGTTAATAAACTATTCATCGAAATTAAATTTAATCATGCATCACAATTGCTTGAATATTAAAATGAATATTACAATTTGAAGGATCAGTGTTTCAATTTGCCGATTAACCTTCTTTGTTAATGCTCCTTTATTCATGTAGTGTTGCTGAATGTCCTCGTCCTTGTTTTGTCCATTAACACTTTATTGTCACTTAAATCAGATATTGAGAACATTTAATTGTGGGAAAAGCAGTGACAATTATTATAGTTAACCGACTTCTAAGGTCAAGCTTACTTTAGACATGTTTCCCAGGGTAGCAAGTATGCTATTCGAGCTTGGAATCATCTATATTATCCTAAAACATTTAGAGGCACTTCAAAGATCAATATATCGCTTAAAAACACACAATCAATAAATGCATAAATATAAATATAATAATTAGTAAACTATTAGCTTAAGAACAAATGGTTTTCTTTTATAGTAATTCCTAATCTGAATTGTCTGATTAAAAATATAAAATTATAAACTATTCAATGATAATATTCGTGACTAGCGCAGTAAAGTAAAAGTTTAACTCTTGTAGCACCAGAATATGACAATAAATCAGATTAAAATTAAATCAAATTAAGATTTTGTTTATATATATTTAAAAACATCAATCTTTGAATTAAAAATATTATAAAAGTTCTATGAAAATAAACTATAAACTGGTTTTATTCTAAAAGTGTTTGCAAGCACTTTATACCTCAGTTCTTTCAACATTTATTATCTTTATGACTACTTTTTATTCGTATATTAATTAACAGGTTTGTTAGTTACATAAAAAGGCAATTATTTCACAAACATTCGGCCAAATAAGTTAGCAAGCTGTTAGCCTTTGTTGACATCGCATTCATAAATATTCAATTAAGCTGAATGGAATGCTGCAGCTATTTATTAATTGGGAATATCAATTGAATGTTTCGCCCACCGTTTGACATATGGGAATGTCATCTTATGCCCCAAAGCGAGCCCCAACTATCCATCAATGCGTTGTCCTGGCGCGTCACACGCCGCGTATGCATAACGGCATTGCGGCCACCAGCTGGGACGGCGTGGCATTTATGCACATTGAGTGCCGCTGTAAATACAATAAATGGTGTTTGCAACAATTTTTGACTTTTGGACGCCCGCAGTCAACATTGACGTTGACGTTAACGTTAACGCTGACGTTGACTTTGGCGTCGCGTTGCATTATCGCAAAGTACACAAAATACACACATTTTGACACATTTCTATGACGTCGACTTCGGTGGCGGTGGCGGCTGTGGCAGTGGCAGTGGCAGTGCCAGTGCCAGCAACAGCGGCAGCAACAGCGACAGCGGCTGCTGGCAAATGTAAAACAAACACAAACAATAGCGAACGCAGCCCCGAGGCAATAAAGGATGAACTCTAGAGCTGAAAAACTGTCGATAGTGTCACCAATCGATAGCTCTGATAGTGATTGGTTGGTATATCGATAGTAGCGATTCAAATGTGAAAGAAAACTGACTGAAAATGGGGGCATCCAGACTATCCGACTATTCAGACTATCTAATATTTACGGGCAATGTTTTCTGAACTTTTATGGGTCATTACCGAAATATAGCCTGACTATATTAGATTGTGCTCTCAATCGATAGTTTAGATAGTGTCAGCATAAAATATGACAAGAAAACATACTGAAAATGGGGCTATTTACAGTATAAGCCTAATTCAGACTGTCTAATATTTGCGTGCAATGTTTTATTACGTGCAAATGTTCAAATATAACCTGAATATATTAGATAGTGTATTCAATCGATAGTTTAGATAGCAATAGCTTAAAATAAGTAAGGAAAACACAATGGAAATGGGGCTAATTATAATAAGCATAAACTTAATACTGACTGTCTAATATTTACGTGCAATGTTTTAAGAATTTTTATTATGAACAACTGTCGAAATATAACCCAAGTATATTATATAATGTATTCAATAGATAGTTTAGATAGTGCTAGTGACAAATTCTGGCTATCTAATAATTACATGCCATATTTCGTGACTTAATATTTTGCGCAAATATCGAAATATAAACTGAATAGATTACTTTGTGTTTAAACTGGTGTGTGCAATAAATTTGAAGCTGCTGACTTTTCAGTATTACTTTCAAAGAGACTGTCCCGCTTTCAATGTGGCGCCACAAGCTGGGCAATATGGCATGCAAATATTAGATACTCCATTCATTTGATTCATTTATCGCATGCAAGGCCAAGA
Organism: Hirtodrosophila confusa; assembly: GCA_035043065.1. Classification (NCBI taxonomy): domain Eukaryota; kingdom Metazoa; phylum Arthropoda; class Insecta; order Diptera; family Drosophilidae; genus Hirtodrosophila; species Hirtodrosophila confusa. The sequence continues at coordinate 9,218,157 of JAWNNI010000213.1, read as the reverse complement.
AATGGGACTCTAAATCAATTCCAATGCATGCTTTGAATTGCAAAGTGTCCGAGAAATAAACCTTGTATGCTATCGGTAGGAACCATCGCTTGTATTCCAGCTCTATTGCACTCCCCCCCCCCCCACCCAGTAGTACACCCTTCAATTTGGACCTGCCCCTTTGCCGCTCCCCTCAGCGTTAGTCAGCCCCCTCGTTTAGCTACTCGCACTCTAACAATAAAATCGAAACTTTTGCATTGTGCACGAAAATTGCCATTTGCTGTTGCTGTTATTGTTGTTGTTGTTGTTGTTGTTGTTGTTGTTTTGTTGTTGTTCTTGTTGTTGCTGGGGCATTATGCAAAAGAAAAACTTTTTTGCAGAGCGCATAAAATTTTATTTGTTGCTACTTTTGGGCTTGCGCTTGATTTGGCAGCTTACACACACACATACAGTTGCTTCCAACAAAATTCATACACATGTAAAGTGCATGGGCGGTTTCCTTGTTGCAATTGCCGCACACCCGCCCGCGCCACCCACTCCGCCTGGTCCGCCGAAGCACCGTGCCCCGTCAATTCTGATATTTGGCATATTTCGTGCACATCAATATATCGCGTGCTAGTTGGCAGCGTCCGCAACGGCCTCAACCCGTTCCCGATCCCAATCCCAATCCCTATACCAATTCCATGCTCTCAGCCCCAATCCTCCAAGCCCCACACAATTTTCCGCCCAATCCCAAGTTGCCAAGGCCCGCGGGCGCATTGGCTGCGCGTTTTGTGGTGCGGTTACAGCACTGTCAGGACTAGAAGGACAGGCGGGTTGCGGGTGACTGCTACGTGTATCCAGCGCAGCTGTGTGTTGCTGCTGTGTGTGTGTGTGTGTGTGTGTGAGTGCGGCGCATATTTCGTATTTCATTCTTGAACTATGTGAGTTTTGGTTTGCGGCATTTAAGCAAATATTTTCTGGAAATGCAGTCAGCCTGGGCGCTCTATAAGGTATCCTTGTGGCTCGCATTGAAGGCATCCTTGCTGCTACTGGCTGGCATACTTTTTGCAATTATGGCGTGTGCAATGTTGCTGCTGCTGCTGCTGCTGCTGCTGCTGCTGCTGCTGTTGTTGTTGCAGTTCTTGTAGCTCTTGTAGTGGGCGTGGCAAGTGCGTGACTTTGGTCTAGCCAGCCAAGAACTTTTTCTAATGACTTTGTCAACAAATGTGCACAGTAATTGACAACTGAGCAGCCAAGAACCAAGAAGTGTTGCAATTTCAACAAGCTTAACTTAATTTTCTTTTCTTTTTATTTTTATTTAATTTTTGTATTTTTTTTTTTTTTTGCAGTTTGTTTTTTTTCTGGTTTTTCATTTCTAAGCAAATCTCTTCCGTTCTCTCACAGAATTTCGATTATTTCCACGCTCTCAATTCATTCCCATTCCAAACATTATCATCCATGTTCACTTTATTTGACAACGTTTCTGTTTCTGCTTTTTTATTGGCGTTTTAGTTTTCTTTTTCTTTTCTGTTTTTGAATTTTTTGCCAAGTTTAAATTAGACAACATTGTGATTATTGCCATGGTCAGTTTATTTGGCCATAGCTTTCATTTTATTCCCACTTTTATCACTTCCATGTTCACTTTACGTAAAATGCCAGACTTTTGTTAGCCAAGTTTCTAAATGTGATTTTTGTTTTGTTATTTTTTTCAACTTTTGTGTTTTGTTTTTTTATTATTAATTATTATTATTTTGATTAGTTTTAAGGGTCATTGTCAAATTGTCATTTCATTGCTATTGAATATTTAGATTTTTATCTTATTTTTTTTAACAACTTTTGTTTTCTTTATTATTTAGTTATTTATTTTAATTTTTTTTTTACTGGTCACTGTCAAATTGTCATTTTATTGCTATTGCATTTATATTTTCCCTAAATGTCAATGTTCTTTTATTTTTTAAATATTTAAATTAAATGATTCCGTTTACAGTTTACAGAGCATTAACACATTCTGTTAACTACCCCTAACAACGTCAGCTCAAAAGGTACCAAAACGGGTACATTTTAAATTGGTACACTGTAAGTTCCTTCACAGAACAGTTATTTATTCAAGTTTGGTACAAATCAGTGGCAGCTGTGCCCCTCCCCGCTGGGAACAGTTTTGGCAACGCATGCGTTGCAACCCTTGTGATACACAGAGAGGGGTGAGCTTAACAGCGTTAGTAGACAACATGTTTCTGCTATGTTATGGTAGGGGCACATAACATATGTAAAGTAGCCATAAAATTAACATGACGTATGTTAAGCTGCCATAAATTGGCTTAACAGCTGTTAAGAAAATAGCAGCATAACATAGCCAATCATAAGGGGTAAGCTGTGCCACTGTTGAGACAACTGTTGCTTAACATTTGAGGCACACTTAACAGCAGAGCCTTTAACATGCAGTACACAAGTGTTAAGGCGGGGTAAATTGAGTTAACATGTTTTGTGGAATTCAGTGGATTTTATTAACCGTTTTTAATTAAATGAATGCAATTTGCATTGATAATGCCAATTGCGACGTTGGTTAAGTGAATTTCGCATACTGTGATGAATGCATGAATGTCCTTTGCGGCCGTACAGCAGCAGGATACACTGAAATTGCAGCTGCCCGCAGACATGTGATTTTCGAACAGCACCCAAAGGTATGCTACAAATTATAATATTGCCCGCACAGGCACACCCACACACACACACGCACACACACACTCGCACACAATGACATTCCGGTGTTTTCGGTTGTGTTCGCATTGTGGCGACATTAGCATTGAGCAAATTGTCAATTGAATTGTGCAGCATAATTGGAATATTAAATGTTTACAAAATGCAATATACAAATACATGAGGCACAGCAACAAGGACCCCCAGCAGCAGCAGCAACAACAAAAACAGCAACGACCACGCACAGTGGGCAAAGCAAACAATCAAAGATTGTTTTTATTTCAATTTTCATCTGACGAATTGTGTCAATATCGGGGGCGACACGAAACTCTCTACAGAATTTCGGTTGTGCAAAAAAATTGATTTTTTAGTTAATGGATAAATAAACTATTCCTTTACTCTGGCAAATATAAACAGAAGTTGTTATTCCACCGAATCAAATTATGAATATCTGAAGTGTAACATCAAAAAACCTAAAAACATTGATGTTTCTTGTTGCTGCAAATAATTGAACTTCGAAACGATTTAGTTTTTTTGTCACGTCCGCAACGGCACATGTGCTCCATTTTATTACTCCAGCGTTGCCCGGCAAGATAAGGTTATTTGGAATTGAGAATATTATATTATTATATATTATTCTTTATTGTTAACCGATTGATCTGGATCTTGGGTTCTTAAGATCTTAAAGGTAACATCCGCAACGCAGGAAGAGCCTATAATATTTTTGCACACTTATTATAAAAACTGTGTTATTATATGGGAGATAGAACTTTATTAAAATATACCTTTATTAAAATAAATTATTAATTAGGAATTCAATTAAATTTTTGAAGATTTTTAAGAGCTATATTTGTTTATTTATAAACTAATTATATAAAGTTAAAAACTAATAGAAATATAATATAATTTAGAAATTAAATTATATTTTTGGGTATATTTGAAGAGCTTTATTTATTGATTTATAAACTAATAAAAATATAATATAATTTAGAAACGAAATGAAATTTTTGGGAATATTTGAAGAGCTTTATTTATTGATTTATAAACTAATAAAAATATAATATAATTTAGAAACGAAATTAAATTTTTGGGTACATTTGAAGAGCTTTACTTATTGATTTATAAACTAATCATAAACTTAAGACTTTGTCATAAGTGCTTAAAAGCAAGGGCTGCCTTCAGCTGGATAATGTTTTAGTACACTCTGGAAAATAATGTAGAAAGTCGCCATACTTATGTAGCCAAAGGCAGTTAACCTAACTTTTTGCTGAATTTAAGAAGTATATTACTCAAATTTAGCAATTATTTCTATTAAACAGAAATTTTTCTGGCTTATATGGTGATTTTCTGAATTCAATGGCATTTATTTTTCTGGGTGTAGGTACTTCAATTTAGGATCATGAATTCTAATTAATATTCTATTATATTTTTATCAGTCACTTTAGAACCACTGTGCAACGGCTACAATTTGCACTTAAATGCACACGCATGGGACATAAATCAAACAACGGGCGACCCCCAGCCATCTAGCCGCCCCCCTAGCGCCCTAGCACCCTACTCTACCCCTCTCCACCGTCACCCCAATTTCCTGCCCGGGGCTGTACACAGTGTGCGCTGTTTAGTGGCCTGTTTCCAATGATTTGCATTTGAAACAATGACAGCATTTTGATAGCTTACCCTAGTTACCCCATGCGTAAATCTGCCCCCGCTTAAGTCCGCTTGATCCACCCCAAACAGAGTGCCTAACTGACTGGCAGGTTGTCACAGTGTGTGGAAGCCACCACCCGCACCGCCGCACCGCCGCACCCCGCACCACCCGAACCACTGAACGGTGCACTGAGTGTGAATTGAGTGACCATCAATGGGAAAATGTAGCTGAATTATTTTCCGATTGTTTGATTTGTTGTTATTTTGATTGTTGTGGGGCACCGATAGCCTTTATGCCACATATTTGTTAATATATTTGTGTTTGCTGCTAAAGTGCATATGTCAACAATATTTGAATAGCAGCCAGGACGAAATAACAACAGCCATCAGCCCATAAATATTAACACTTGATAATAGTTGCATTTTTCGACACATCTCGCCCAAATGAATTTTCCAACTGCAAATGGCAAATGGCAAATGGCAAATGGCAAGAGCACCAAATTCATAAAATATACATGGAGCATAATGAACTGGACCACGCCCACAGACCCAAGTTGGGGCCACATGTGCAACTGACAAATGCACAACAAGCACACACACCCAGACACACACACACACACACTGCCATATACGCACACAATTTGGGCCCAAGGAGCAGCTTCAGCAAATTGTTTGCTCTGCCAACATAAATAAAAGAAAAATATGAAAAATAAAATTGAAAAAAATAAAAATAAAAATATTTGTTTTTTTTTTTTTTGGTACGTTTTGGTTTAGTTTAAAGTTTTAGTTTTTGGCCAGCAGCGTTTTTAAGTGCGGATATTTTATGAATTTTATACGCTGCTTGACCTGCCAGCTACATCCATACACCCTCCCTCCCCCCACCCCATTGCCACCATAGCCCTCGCACCGCCCCCACTCTTGGCTGTCTCTTTATCGCAGCCATTGCCCCAAAATGCTCCACTTACTCTTATTGTGTTTGCTTTGGGCTTCCGTTTTTGGGGCGCGCTGCCAGCCTGCTTGCCTGCCTGCCACATCTTGTCGCAACTCTTGTTGCTGCTTCGGTTATTTTCTGGTCATTGTGCGGCTTGTTTACGCAAAGGGCGTGGGGCGCCACGCCCACTTATTGCCTGCCGGGCACATCTCTCTGGACCAAGTTAGTGACACTCAATTTAAATTTATGCCGGTTTATAATCATTGCCTGCCTGCCAGACAGCCTGCCTGCCAGAGAGCCAGCCTGCCAGCCTGTCATAAAGCCGTGAAATTCTCTCTCTAATAACCCAGTTCCGATTTCCACTTTCGTATCGATTCCACACAAACATGTAAAGCCCACTTTAAGGAACGTTCTTAAATGAAATGTGCGCACAACAAAACCAAAGTTTTTAATCCGGTGCTGCTCCAACAGCTCACGTTAATAGCATCGTCAAAACTGCCAAATAAGTTGGCCAAATTAAACCGGCTTAATGGCCCGAAAAGCCCAAGAAGCACTAAATGCTGCTTACCTTGCCCGTCAATCGTTATTCCAACCTGGCGGACGGGATTCGAGTTTCAAGGACCCATCAGTGTCAACCAGTCGACAGCGACTGGAACAAACCGGTTCTCCCATAATTGTGTCATCGAAAGAGAGCTCCAATTAACGAGGATAGGGGAACAAATTAACAGACAGTCCAGTCGATACAACAACAGACTCTCATCCCCGGGGAGTTTCAGGCAGGAGACCTCCGCTAACATCTACGGAGCAGGAGATTGAGGCGACTCCACCAATCTGACCTGCCAAACAGAAATATCTAAACCAAATTAAAAAAATAATACCCGCGGTTCGGATTATGGTTCGAACCAGTGTCTGATATGTTGGTTCGGTTAAAACAACATTCAGATAATTCTGTTAAAAAGTCGTGAAGGAAAATACCAATACAGTTGTTTCCAGTTAGATGAATGGAAGACTTTAAACGGTTTTTAAGGATTCATAAGTGGTTTTTAAGCTATACCGATAATGAAAAAACAATCAATAATGGCAGAAAATGTAGAAACTAACGATCCTATCGATAGTACCATCTATTTACAGTTCTCATTCTAAGTTAACTTGATATTCTCAAAATTTAAAGGCATGCCTTTTCAAATTAATAATTTTTGGACAAGATTGTCTGAAAGTAAATAAAACAAAAAGGTTGCTTTGCTCTGGAAATTGCTTCGAAAGTGTAATTTGGAACGTGCCACGTAAATATTTTCTTTCTGTATTTTTGTATTTTTATTATATATTTTTTTTGCTGCGCTTCTGTTGCTTTCTGTTTTGGCCTTTATGTAATGTATAAATTGTGTAAACTGTTTAGCAGTTTACTGTTTGAAAGCCTGGCTGCTCAATTAAATGATAATAAGGCATTATATCAGCGGCTTACCTTGCACCTGATGAACACCATTTTGCGGCCTTCCTGTTGTCTTGTGTTGTGTTATGCTTGGGTGTGTGTTCAAGTGTGCTTGGGTGTTGGGTGTGTGTATGAATAGCAGGCTTTGGGCATAATTTACCCACAAAGCTAAATTATTGAGAGGCGCGGTGGGTGGGGCAACTGTGGCAACTGGCGCACTGCATACAGGTGTTGATTTCAGTTGGCAAGTGTTTGCACTTTGGGCCATGATTAGTCCAGCTTTCATTACAAGTCTTATAAACTTAAATGCGCTCAGACTTCATTCATTCCGTACTCTCAACTTGAAATCTAAGCCTTGCAGTTGCTTAAAGTTTCTCATCTCATTTTACAGCTGCCTGCTAGTATATAAATAATTTAGTTTTAATTTCGTATTGCATTTTTAGTTTTAATGCTTAAGAGTTTTAACTGCTGACATTTCACATTTGATGTCAAAGTATACGATTCCCAGCTTAAGATCCTTTTCACAAGTTTCAAAGCACATTGAAGTTCTTTGAAAGACCACACGCTATAAATAAATTTGGTATTCTTTGTATTAAAACCTGAACCTTGAAGTTGCTTCAAGTTTCTGACCTAATTTCGCAAATTCTTTTTATAAGTTTATAAATTATTAATTTATAATTGCAATTTTTTGTTTGTTTTCGCATATTTTTGTTGTCGTATTTAAGCCCCTAAAGAAATACATACATATATTGCTGAAATTGTATGTTTAATTCAAAGAGATTTCAACTTTTAGAGCCCTTTCACAAGTTTGTTTAGGATTTGCCACGAATATTTTAAGCTGTTTCAAATACCAACCATTTTTTTCTTTTATTTTTTATAAAAGCCGCGTCAAATGTTTAACAGCTTAAGTACATGTTTTATAAAATATCAAACGGCGTATATGCATTTTTAAACTCTGCTTAAAAAACTTTTTGGCAGAATGAGAAAACAGAGTCCTTCTATCCGTTCGTTTGAGCTTAATTTTTTGAACACATTGGTAGCTGGAGCTACCAAATTTGGTACACATATAGCTATATACTCTTGGCTTATAAAGTGTCTATATCTCCCCCTACAGATCCAACCGGCGCTCCGAAAATGAGCAAAATCTATACCTGCCATATAGCTAGAGTGAGCAAATTTAGTATGGGGACTACTGATAATCTCGTTGAAAGGGTCGACTAACAATAATTCTGCTAAGCCCATCTGCAAACAGAGTATACGGCTGTCAGGAATTGCCAACTTGTTTATAATACGCTATAGGCCTTTAAAATTGTTTTTGCTCTTTAACAAATGAAACACTTAACACAAAAAGTAACTCCACCATTTCTCAGCCTTTGTTCTTTAAAATTGCTCACTAAACGGCAAAAAGCCTTTAGAAATGTTCTATAAATATCAATAATCAAAACACCTTACGCAGATTTACACTAATAATCTACATTAAGAGCCTTTCTTATGCATCAACTGGGCTTATTAATTAAAAATATAATGCCATTTATATAAATAGTCGAAATATTTGACACAATTTGACGCAAATGTGCTACAATTTGAGCTTAATAAAGGAATGTGATGAGTTGCAGCAAATTGTTGCAATACTTGTTGAGCAATCGAAACTTGCAACATAACAGCTGAAGTTTAATTATTAACTAATGATTAAGTCTCATTACTCATCCTTAATTACATATGAAACATAAGTGAATTTGTGCTTTAAATCAATGCCACTTCAAATAAATATACACACACAAAACATATACACGCACACACACTTATACACACATATTAAATTACTTGCTGCGGGCGAACAAACTTGCCCCTGCCACTCTGACCCACCCGTAACCGCCATAGCCCCCACACCCCACCCACTGAAAATTGCGGCCATTTGGCCACTCAACGTTTAATGAGCAACAAATGTAATTTATTTATGGGGTCCACTGTTGAGGCCTTTGCCTCAGTTTCAGCCCGCAAAATGCTTCAAGTTTTCAGCACAATTACCATAAGCACACACACACATACACACATGCAACAGAGATAGATATATATGAGACAGAGACAGAGAGAGGTATGCTGTGTAAATCGTTGGCCACTTTTAGCTGCTGTTTTCTCAATTGCTCCGGCTCTGCTGTCTCTGTTACTCTTTCTATCTCGGTCTGGCTGGCAAAGTGTTGATATTTATGGATCATTTGCATATGTGTGCCAATGCTGAAGGGGCAGCTTTCTTTCCTGCCACGCTTGGCCAGTAACAATGGGCCAAAAAAGTGCCAACTGGCGAGACAGTAAAGCATTTGCTGCCACTTCCGCACAGCGGCAGCAGCAGCAGCAGCAGCAACAGCAGGAGCAGGAGGGGCGTAAGTGGGGGCTATGCTGGATCTATGGAGCTGCTTTTGAAAGTTGTCCAGTTGCGGTAAACATAAATTCTCGTTGACACGTTAATATTGTTCCCTTTTGGTTTTGTTGTGTGAGCTGCCACAGTGCCTGACTGCCACTGTGCTTTGCCCCAGTCCTCCTGTTCCTGCCACTGTCCCTGCCTCAATCCGGCGCACATTACAGCTGCTGCTGTTGCTGCTTCTGCAGAGAGTGTGTGTGTGTGTGTGTGTGTGTGTGTGGTTGTGTGTGTGCATTTTGCTGAAAATGTCCAACAAAAGCTTAAAAACATTTAAAAGGGATTTATAGACATTTGGGGAATATGCTAGCCAGACGTACGGCAGGACATAGTGAGTGCCAGGATACGTAGTCAGTAGTCAGAGTACGCAGCAGCCACGTATACCAGCCAGCCACAAAAGTCATTAAGCCGGACAGACGGACAGACAGTACAGACAAAGAAGTGGCCGAAAACAATAACAATTCTCGAGCTCAAATCTAATTCATGATTTCATTACCAGGGCCGCGCCCAGTTTTGTGAATAGTCTCTCTGATAGCCTTCTTGGGGTTCAAGGAGACTGGGTGCCTGGGAGTCTGGCAGTCTTGAAGTAGCCAGAAAATCATTTCCTGTTTAGCACTCAATGCTGCTGCCTTACAGCTTCAAACCGCACGCCGCCCTGCAAGGGGCCGTAATTGTCTTTGGGCCTTTTTTACGGGCCAGTGATAACAACTGAAAGTGTCACTATCGATGGAATGAAAAGCCATTAAAGGAAATTACCCAACTTGACATTCAGTTTCGGAGCATTAAATGGGCACATTATAGAAGCCAATGAAAGTCCTCAAATGTTCTGCTAATCACATTTTGGGCGTTGCTCATACGCCGCAAGGCACGCACACACAGAGAAAATTGAATTGGCTTTTGAGCCTGGGCAAAAAGCATTTGCACTCAGATAACTACTGCTACTACTACCCAAAATGAAAATGAAAATGAAAATCAACTGTTGCCTATGATTTTCCAATCATTTGTCCCAGCACAAATGAATCAGGTTTGGCTTTTCTTCAAAGCCTTGGAGATGTTAACTGACATCGCCTGCCTGTCGATACACATCGCTGGCTCGCTCCACTTTGCCGAGCCACTGCCCCATAATTTGATCTTCTGTGGCACCTTTGCGGGCTACCTTTTGATTGCAATTATACGTTTCATGCGCCTGATGTACGGACAACGTACGGTGCTGCATCCGGAGCTGTTCATAGATGCCTCCGGCATGCTAATGCACTTCACATGTGCCCTGCTCTCCATGTACTATGCGGAGTGTGACTTCCATTTGGTATTCATGGGCAACCACGAGGAGCTGGATCATGTCTTCTTTGGCTACTGCAAGAAGCAGAGTGTCGCCTGCATTGCAGCTGGCGCTGTGTATCTTATCCAGGCCGTACTCATGCTCGACTTTATTGTCAAGACGTTGCCAAACGAGGACTTGAAGCCCATGCTGATTGTGACAGAGCCGCCTGTTTGGGACGACACATATGAGGATATGAATATCGATGAGCGCGATAACTTGGCCAGGACCACGGCGGATGTTTATCTGCTGGGCAAACGTGTGGATCATTGGCTTCGCATGAAATCCAAGTGGTTCCGAAAACTAGCTGGTGGCCAACATCTGTTGAACAAAATTGAGCTGCCGCCGGAAACCGCAATGCTGAACAGTCCTCAGTCCTCGCATGAGTTCGAGTTGCTTATAGCCAGGTCCACTGAAAGTGCAGCCGTTAAACAAATTAAATTTTCAGAAAATGACACTCAGCAGGATAGCACACAGGTTGATAATATAAGTACATCAGATTCATCTACTGAATCCACTGATAAAGATGACAACTCAAGTAATGTTGTTAAGGTTAGACGCTAAAATAAAAACCTTTTGTAATGAAAGAGTCTTCTTGGATTACAGTAGAAACATTCATTAAAACTCAACTCACATTTACGTGCAATATTGCGATACTTCAGATGTCAGCTAGTGTGACTACAAAACATTTTATGATGAAAGCTCTGATTTTATTTCGTGTCCGAATTGCATGTTATTTTGAACCAGTGTTGTACAATATTTTCCCAATGAAACTCAGTGTGTAAAGTGTAGACACAGTGTTGTAAACTAATTAATTGTAATAAATTGGAAAAAAATTTTATCAATTATTGTTAGTCCTTAAAGGAAAAATGTGGAGATGCCATAAATAAATTAATTACAACTAGTTTAAGCTATCAAAAAGGAAGCAGTACAACAAGTTAAATAAATATGAAAATTAAAAAATGGCTTAACAAATATAAATGCAATGTTAAACAAGTAACCCGACTAGAAAACTCCCTGTGTACCCAGGTCATAAATTTCTGATGGCATTTGCCATTTTTAGTCACAACATCTATAAAAAGAAATATGATTAATGTGACGCTCGGCCCTGTGAGAATCTTGTTTCTACTTTAACCAACTTAAGCTTTAACTATTTGGGAATTATACTATGCATCACAAAAAAATTTACACAACAAAAGGTGTTGCCTAAAATAGATAACTGGGCTCAAATGTTTCATCCTTTTACATGTTATTTACAAAAAGCTTAAGCTTTCAAAAGCGTAGTACTGCAGTAGTAGAAAAAATGGAAAATTTTTTAACAAAAATCAAGTAAGAATGCTATAGTCAAAAATTACCGATCGCATTTTCGTACACTTACACATACACAAAGACGCACTCATATAAGCGACAGTGCAAGCGAGGCATTTTATGTGGTGGCTGTGCTGCTTCTTCCCCCCGCGCTGCAGCACTGAATCTTCTTTCGTGAATAAATTCCGTGTTTATTATCCGATCGGATTTGGACAGGAGATTAAGAGTGACTAAAGTATTATACATGCCAAATCCCAAAGCTATATCTTTAAAATTGTTGTTATAAAACGTTTTTATCGAATTGCGGGGTAACGAAAGCAGATATCTGAAATTGGAAACAAACAAACAAACAAATCTGCGTATGGTATGGTAAAGGAACCTACATTTCAAATTTGGTGTCTCTAGCTCTTATAGTTGCTGAGATCGACGCGTTTATCCGGACAGACGGACAGACAGACGGACAGACAGACGGACATGGCCAAATCGAAATGTCTTTTGATACTGATCAAGAATATATATACTTTATATGATGTAATACCCCCTTTTTACCCATTCTATGGGTACAGGGAGTATAAATATTAAATGCTGTGAAAACGCCTTAGGAGAATTTTTATTATTATTATTGTTTTTGTGGTTTAAGTTAGGATTTTCATTACATGTCAGTATTTTAGGCATTTAATATGGAAACACTTTATGCATTTTGTTCGAGCACAGCAATTTCTTTGGCCTATCGATTATTTACTGCAGACTTTCGTCCTGTCATTGACACAAACAATGGCTGGTGCTAATGATAATGAAAAAATGTCCTGTCATATGGTCTTTGAAATATGTTGGCCCACGCTCATAAATAAGTAAAATGTCTAAAATTGCAATATATTTTTCTATTTTTCTATTTATTCTTTATATTTGTGCGTTTCTTTGATATGGCAGCAGCAAGTCAACCAGTCAGCCAGTCAGCCAGGACATAAGCATTTATATTTATTTCGAGCAGGCTCTGTTGTAGCCAGTAGCCTGTAGCCTGTAGCCTGTAGGATGCCCAACCAAATTGCTGTCACATATCCCATTTCATGCATTTGACTGCCCAAATTGTCAACTTGACATGGCAGCCAGCCTGAAATTAGAAAAGCGCCAGCATTTAAACTTGCTCCAATATGCAAATGAAAATGCTCAAAGAAATATATTTTATTTTTTTTTATTTATGTATATATATGAGTATGTATGTATGTATGTAAAAAATACATACATATATAAATTTTTGCATGAATTTTATATTGTGTATGTCTGCGTTTTAAGGCCACAAAATGCTGTGATGACTGCATAAAATATTAAAAAATCTAATTTCCAAGTTTTCTTGCTTTCCCAGCTGCCACGCCCCAAAAAAATGAAGGCAACAAAAAGGAGGAAGGACTCGCCGTCAGCTTGGCAGAGCTCGTAGCCCTCGTAATTTGTATAAGCTTTTTAAAAGCGCCAAATGCAAAAATCGCTGGCTGAAAGTCTGTCCGACTGTCTAACTGTCTGACTGTCTGTCTGTTTGCCTGACTGTCTCACTGTCTCACTGTCAGTTGGTTCAAATCTCTTGCAGCGCTGACAGTTGCTCTGGCAAAATGAAATAAAAATATGCATGTTAAATAAAATGTCAACGAGAACGCCATTTAAGAAGGGCACGGGCGGGGACCAGGAGACAGAGGTTAGGGGTAGGGGTATGGGTAGAGGTAGAGGGGGCACCCGCGCGTTGTAAAGTGAGCAAGATTTATGTCAAGAAAGCCAAAACAGCAACAAAAGGCATTCAGAATGTTCATAGCTCTGGGTTCTTAAACGGGAAATGTAATGCGAGTAATAAAAGCGAAAAAAATGGCAGTTGCCATGGCTACCTGGCCTGTTAATCAGTCATTTTTTAGATTGGTGCTCGTAGAGAAGGTCAACGACACCCCCTAGCGGCACCTGAAAGCGCCTTAAGCCTATTCGATTTGAAGTGCTTTAATAAACTGAAATTCCATCATATATTATTTCAATTTTTAATGGCAAGCACATTTAACTTAATAGTCTAAGACTATTTTCACTGCATTGAGCACATAAAGCAAACAATGTACATTTAAGCAGCCTTAAAAGCACATACAGCTTGTAGGAAGATTATATAAAGACCATTTATAGCTTTTAGCCTGCTTATGCTTCTCTCGCTCTAACCAGTTGTTTCATTCATAAGACTTTTAGTCGCAGAGTGTTTCAGACAGATTGCTTAACTCATTTTGTTGGCACAAAAGCTTCTAGGTAAAATTATTGAGTTATTCAAATCAAAGTCACTTAAAGATTCTTTATAAATCTCTCGCTCTAAGCACTTAAAGCAAACAAGATACATTTAAGCAGCTTTAAAAGCACATACAAGCTTGTAGAAAGATTATATTTAAGCCATTTATAGCTTTTAGCCTGCTTATGCATCTCTTGCCTTAACCAGTTGTTATATTCATAAGTCGCTGAGTATTTCAGACAGATTGCTTAACTAATTTCGTTAGCATAAAAGCTTCTAGGTAAAATTATTAAGTTAATCAAATCAAAGTCGCTGAAAGCTTCGTTATACATCTCGCACTCTAACCAGTTATTTTATTCATAAGACTTTTAGTCGCTGAATTTTCAGCAAGATTGTTCAAATATTCATTGCGTTACCAAGTTTAGTTAACATAAAAGCTTCTAGTTGTGTTTATTTTAAGGAAGGGGTTAAGTGAAGTGACCCCACTACACCTCTCCCGTACAAACAATATTTTAACGTAGAAAGTTCATGACAAAACTTCATCGTCTATATCCAGTCTAACTTTAGTATTCACTTAATCAAATCAAAGCTACTTTAAGACTTAAGCTACTTTAAGCTTTAAACTACTTTATGCTTCTCTAGTTCTAACCAGAAGTTTTATTCACAAGGTTCTTGTTGTCCTCCCTTAACAAACTGAAATTTGCTGATTCTGGCAAAATATGATAACAAATAGTGTTAGCATAAAAGCTTCTGGCAAGTTTTATTGTATTGAGTTAATCAAATCAAAGCTAACGAAAGCTTTAAGCTGTTTTATGCAACTCTCTTTGACCAGTTGTTTCATTTTAACAAACTGAAATTGCTTTTTATTTGTATTTATATATGAAAGCAAATGCAGTTAACTTAATAGCTGTAGACAAGTTTCTTGGCATTGGGCCACATTGAAATACACACAATGAACAGCAGCTAAGCAGCTTTAAAATCGCATAAAAGCTTTTAGCCCAGATTTAATGTATTGAATTAATTAACTTTAAAGCACTTAAAGCTTAAAGCTACTTATGCTTCTCTCGCTCTAACCGGTTGTTTTATTCATAAGGGTTTTGGCGGGACTCTTGTTCAGCGAGATTGTTCTAATATTTAAGCACCATTTAGCCATGATAATATTGGCTCATTAGCAGTTGCCTTAACTACAGCAAAGTCAGTTAGGGCGAATGGTTTTGTGGTGCCTTGAAAGGTGCTGGCTTAAAGCAATCCATTGATTACCAGCTTGCCACATATTCCATATCCTGAAGACTTGAGTGCGCTCTTTCATTTCTCTTCCCGTCTCTCTCTCTCTCTCGCGCTCTCTCTCTGCCTCTGTCTGTCTCATTCATCGTCATCCATCTTTTGTGTGCCAAATGGCACTCGGCTAAAGTTGCTGCAACCACTTCCGGCAATGCGATGGACTCTTGGCCAACCCTTCAGCAACTCAATTGCATCTTTTGTCCGCTGTTGTTGTTGCTATTGTTGTACTGTGTGTGTTGCTTTAATTGAATTGCTGTAAAAACGCGGCACAAATTATTGACTTGAAGTGGCAGCCAGCCAGCTGAGTTTTTTCTTCCATTTTTCAATTTTTTTGTTGTCTTGGCAGCCAGAAAATTTTTCCATAATTTGAGTGGCCTGTAGCTTCAAGGAGTTTGTCGAGCCAAAAAGCTCCTGAAAGTTTTCCATCAAAACGTTTATAATGTTTTTTCCTGTTGCCTGTTGGGCGTACACACATTTCTTTTTATCCCACATGCTGTCCCCTGTGTCTCCCAAATGCTCACCACGCATTTTGCTATTGTTCAAGTTTTGCTAGAGGCCCGCCCCTTGTCTACCCTCTTTGCCCTAACCTACTTTTGGCTTTCTCAATGTTGGCTTCTTTTCAGTGTTTCATTTTTTATTTGTTGCCGTTGTTGTTGCTGCTGCTGCTGCTGCTGCTGCTGCGTTGCTTTTTATGCTGCTGCTGCTGCTGCTTTTGGCTCTTATTCTTCCTTTTTTGACATAAATTTGAAACTTTTCAGTTTTATTGTTGCGGACTCGTTGGCAGTAATGGATTTCAAATAGAGTTACTCATGGGTAAAATGTTTCATACTTTGGGGTATTAGCAAATCTGCAAAATGACGACGAGACGTTTCGTATTAATATGTGACTTAACAATGCGACGCAACTGTACTTCTTAATTTTTGCTTTCTTTATTGCGTGTGCATGTCTCTGGTTTCATTCCATTTCATTCCAGTTCGTTTCCTTACGTTTCGTTTCGTTTTGTTTTGCATTTGCCGTTGCATACTTTTGTGCGCACTAAAAGCCTCAAGTTATTTGTTGCTGCCTTTGGTCTGCTAATGCACATTTTATTGAAATAAATTCCGTGCTCACTTCAAGCAGCTGCCGGTTAAGGTCCTGGCCCCGGGTTTTTGGTGTGGTCCTGGTTCTGGTTTCCTAGCACTTGCCTTGCCTCGTGCTTTGTGGCTGCTTTTAGCTGATTTTATGGCCTTAAGAGGCGTTCGCTGCGGTGCTAGCGTTGATTTGCTGCGGTCTATGCAGCCCAGGGGCCAGTTTATGGCTTAAACTTGGCTCACAGAGCTTAAAGACACTGGCAGAGCACTAAAGCTAGCTCTGGCCAGCCAAGGCGCACTTAAAAATGCAAATGATATTTACGTTTTTAGCTTGAGCTTCTGCTTAAGTGCAAAGTTAAACGACGCCCCAAAGTATGCAACGCTCGGCGTGCTTGGCCTGCATTTTTAATTACGCACTGCAAATCGGTGCAGATAAATGCCTGCTTGTTCTTCTTCAAATACATCTTCTTCTTCTTCGTCGACTTCGTTTCCAGCACGCTCTCAGAAACCAATTCTCATAATTTCCTCGATAACGCTTATGCAAGAAATCGTCTTGGTATCAAAAAAATAAAAGAAGAGAAAAGAAATCAGCATAAGAAACTTGGCAAAAAAGATTTTAGCTGCATATTAATGAAACCGAACGTTTGAATTGGAAACAAGTCTCGTTTTGCATAATTGGAATGCATAAGAAACTTGGGGGCGAAATTAAGACGTCAGCTTCTCAAGATACATATTAATGAAACTGAAACATTTGAATCCGAAACAAGTTTCTTATTGCATTTCAAATCAAAATGAACTTTATTCTCGAATACAAATTTGATCGAATCAGTAATAATCATGTTAAGTTAATATATGTACAATGCAAGAATTGTATTGCTAAAAAGTTCATTCCTGATAATATCTATAGATATAGGAAAGTGATATATACATAAATGTGAATATAAAGGCTTCTAGGCTAAGAAATATTTGCAGTATGAGGAAAGGATAGTAGTCTTAATTTTAATATGAGAGCAACCAAAGTACCTAAAGTACGAAAGAGACTAAGTGGAGTTCGAACTCAAACATTTGCTGTTCCAGCAACTGAAGCTGACGACCCAGATAGGCCTCGAATCTTTTACCAAAGCAAACTCAGCAACTGCAGAATTAGAGGGATGTTCTACTGGAGTTCGAACTCTGCCTCAGTTCAATCAACAGAAAATGAATATCAGGATGGATGAACAGAAGCACTTAGGTCTCAAGCTACACAGCCAGAGCAAATAATTCAACCTGATAATAAAGTAGACTGGAGTTCGAACTCTGCAAGCTAAACACTAACTCTCCGGAGAGACGAATAGAATCATTTGGGTCTGAGACTTCGCAAACCAACAAAGCAACTAGAGTATAAGAAAAACGTTTAGCGGAGTTCGAACTCTGGAAGTTTGGATTAAGACAACCAAAACTTAGAAACTAGATAGACAAGTAAAAAAAAAAGGTAAAAAACTGGATAGTCACATCGAATACATAATGGAGTTCGAACGCTAAAGGTTGAGTTTGAACTTTACCTTATTGTTTGAACTTGCTGAGTCACACACAATATCTTATCGAATTTGGAAGAGAGTAATATTTCAAAGGACATTCTTGGCTGCTCGAGTTTCGAACTCTTCACAGTTCGTTCAACTTGCTTAGTTTTGCCAAGTCTTTCATCGAATTGGGGCCAAAATCATATTTTAGAACACATTCCTGGCTACACTGCACTACACACATTCAAGCCCGTATATGGAGCAAACTTCCGTCGACCAAAACGCGACGTTAGCGCATTTTAATGGCTTTGTCTTGGCAGATGGCAAGTTGCCTGCCGGCCACCCTGATCCATCCTCCATCCCTGGCCGCCTACCTGGCCAGGTGTGCATAAAGTGGGCGTGGCATGCCTTTGAGGCGTGCTGGGGGCTCTGCTGCAATTCAGTGTCATGCTGGCATTTAATTTCACTCACTGCGAAAATGTTTTATGTCTTGGGTAAACACTTGCTCGCTCCTAGCATTCGCTCAAGTGAATTTTATGCGCCGCACGACATTTTTGCAGCTGCTGCTTTGCATTTTTTTGTTGCCAACTTTGGCCGAAAGTGAAAGCGCACAAAACAACAACAAAAAGAAAACACACAAAAAACGGCAACAAGAAATACGACAACAAAAGCAACACAGGTGCAAATTTTATGTGCACATTTCACACCTGCAGCGTCACGTGGCACACACATACACAAGCACAACACACACACACACACACACGTAACGTGTAAAAATTTGCTACTTTAAATGTTGGCCAAGCAGAAGGGGAAGGGCTGGGAAGCGGCTGCCGCCAAAGTGCTGCAAAATCACAACACAAAAGAATTCAATCAGCAGTGCTTAGCAGGTAGCCTGGCACACTTATACCCACATGCACAACAGGTACACACACACACACACAACCACACACACACAGTGGCTTACACATGGCAGCCATTGCAGCTGCGGTTAACAGGCCAAGCGTAATATAAACTTGAGCTCAAAAGCGAGCAACATGTAAAGGCGTGGTGTGCGGATTGTGAGGGGAAGGGAGGGGGGCAAGAGGTGTCGTAAATGTGTGTGATGTATGTGTGTGTGTTCGGTCCATGCGTGGCATTTATTTTTGCATTTTCAGCTTGAACCAGTGAACGCCTCTGTTGATGGCGACGTCGTCGCTGGCAAAGCGCAAAACCGGAAATGCACACACGCATACAAAAAGCACACACTCACACACACACACCAACAGCACACCTGTGCTGCTTAAGCTGCTCGAAAGGGCAGCTTTTAAACTTGCCAAACAAGGTGCCAATGTGGAAAAGCCGCCAACGCCAACAGTTTCGATTTGTGTTTGCTCAGTGCTCATTGGGTTTTCCACTTTTTGCAGTTTTCCATTTTTCATTTTGCACTCCTCGAATTTTTCATCTTTATTGCAATTGAACAAAAAGGGGCTGTATAAATAAGAAAGCCACTTATAAAGCAGTCTGAAGTGAATTTTAAACAATTACACACTGCCACTGGGCACTCTCTGAGCTAACATATCGAATTGCACTCATAATAAAAATAATAATAGTATTTATTACTCGTATCCACAAGTAATAGAGGAAATAGATGGTGTGGCAAACGGGAGGGGGATATCCGAGTGTGAAAAATAATATTATAATAATTCCATTCACTCTTCAAATGCTGATGCACTGTCATTAAATTTATTGATATTAAACACTCAGCTCAAACTCGAGCTCATAATAAATTTAAGCCAGCTGTCAATTTAAATTAAAGTTTTGTTTATTTATAGCTTTACTTATGCTTTGCCATTGCAGTAAATTCTTGTGGATATAAATGAAATATTTTCCACATAAAACAATATTTAATTGCGGCTGCTTTCTGTGTGTCTGTGTGTGTGTGTGTGTCTCTGTGTGTGTGTGTATATATATGCTTTTATCTGCCACAGCACCACCAAAAAACCACTTGGCCATGCTATTTATTTTGCCTTAATGAAGCGAGCTACGGCAAACTGATAAACAAATATGAGAGCATCAACAGCTGCGTTTTTGCAACCCAAACTACTACTAAAGCCATTTTTCCCGACATTTTCCTCACAATCTCTGAAGGCTGACGAAGACACGAATGAAATTCAAGGAATATTTTTGCCCTCAGCCTTCGGGTCATTTTACAGCTAAGCCCAAATTATATTGTTGTTGTCAACGCTCTTGTTGTTCTTGTGTTGAAAAGAATTTTCCATTTTTTATGCTTTACTCTGGCAGCTACCTACTAATTTTCTGATACAAACGAAATGTATGTAATTTCCCTGGAGCCAAATTGACATAAGCAAACGTAAAAACCGCCAACAGACATAAATGACAATCAACTCGATGGGGGAGTGAGTGGGGCTTGGGGAGGCGTGGCAAGGGCTGGCAACATGGCTTCAATCATTACTCATCATCCATCAACGTTGCAAATTTCATCTTCGCCTTTTTTTTTTTGGCACGCAAATGTGCAAGTAAAAAATGAAAAAACAAAAAAAAAAACGAGAAAATATTCAGCAACAAAAATGAAAAGAAATAAAATAAATGAAAATGAAAATGGTTGCCGTTGGCAATTTTACAGCCTTTTTGGCCAAATTGCTGGGCCAAAGGCTATGGGGCATGGAGGGGGTGGGCGGCGTAAGGTGGGGTAACGGGGGGAGGGGGGGGGGGACAGTATGCGGGGTTAGGGCGACTAATTCGTGCATGCGTTGCGAACGGAGTATAAATTATCATCATGGAAAACAAGTGCAAAATGTCATTTATCATATTTTTCGGTAGAGCGACAGCAAAGCAGCGAAGCGACAGCAGCAGCAGCAGCAGCGGCAATCACAGCACATACACACACACGAACACACACAACATTTATATACTCATATCTATATACACATAATGTGGCAAATCCAAAGGGAATCCAAGCATAAAATAAAAAAAAGTTAAATCCTTTTATGCTTTTTTGCTGTAATTGTTCGATGCTTCCAAGTTTCCAACAGCAGATTTGAAAAGTTGGAGATACTTTTGAAGAATCCTAATGTATTATGTTAAATCCTTTTAGGCTTTTTGTTGTAATTGTTCGATTCATCTAATTTTCCAATTATACATATGAAAAGTTGGAGAACCCTTATGTATTATGTATTCTTGAAATCCTGTAATCTCCCGGGGCTTGGGAACTACGTTTTCTTGAGGTACTTTTCAGACTTAAGCTCAATACTCGTCACTCATGACCAAGTCAGCCTCTCAGAAATTGAGAGTTTACAGAACAGCCTTTAAATTGTTGCATATGTGTTTTCTGGATATTTCGAACTGGTGAAGTTCTAAGCTTCTGAATCTGGTATTCCTCTATTTGCTTCCTCAAAAGAATTTTGTCAGTTAAAACCCCGAAAATTGAATCTTTAGTCTGCTGCATGATAGTAAATATTGAAGAGTACTGCAGATTATATTTACCACCACTGTACACATAAGTATATATAAGCTAAACACATAAGCTGTTAAGCCCTCCGCAGTTTTGCGTCGCATTTTTGCCTAATTCCAACATAAATCTTACAAATTTGCTCCCGAAATCCAATTCTTAGCAATTACGCGAATTGTTATTGTTGCATACTTTTTGGGGGCAGGCCCCAAAAAAAGTGGCCATGTGTGGATAGTTATCTGGCACACATTAGCTAATGAAAACAGTGGCAAAAAAACAGCGTACAAATTTAAAATGCATAACTTGAACTGAAATCGAGATAAAACCCAACAACAAAAAATACACCATATTTCCTTGGACCTTTTTACAACAAAATGCGACATGTTGAAATAATAAAATGACTGTGGAATTTTTTATTTTATTTCCTACGTTTTTTTTGATATATTTTTCCTTTTTTTTTTGTATTTTTTGTTTTGGCTTGCGCGATGACAAATTTACAAATGTTTTGCCGTTTTCTAGGTCACACTTAATTTTTATTTTATTTTCAGCAAATATTTCTTTCTATTGGTTTGCCTTTTTTTGCTGCTGCTGCTGCTGCCCCTGCCACAAAGGCGCATTCGGAGTGAATGTGTGGGTGGTGTTTGGGTGGTGGCTGTGCTGTGCTGGTGGGTCGTTGTGGGTCTTGGCTCGTTGCCTGTCAACTTCATTAACATTTTTATGATGCGCCTTGGCGACCGCACTGTGTGATCTGGGCAAGGAAGTTCTCTCTCCCCTGCCGCTGCCCTAGGTCTAGGTTCTATGCCACAAATTCTTAAGGCCGCATGCCAAATGCTTTGTTGTATTCCTATTTGTTGTTGTCACACGCAGCCTTGACGCTTCTTTTTTGTTTGTGTCGCTAACGCTATTATAAAGATTTTTTATCTAACTGCTTTTTGTTTTTATTTTGTAGCCAGGACGAGCAGGAGAACCGAGAACCGAGGGCGTCGACGTCGACGTGGGCTAGAGCATTGTGTCCAGGCCTTAGCTATGACGGGGCTCTATAACAATGTCAGCGATGTCCTTCGCCTCCTGGCACCTGAGCCATGACCAAAACAAAGCCATTACAGTTATTTGTTTGCTATGCGGCGCTCTCTTGTAATTTACACAATAAATATATACAAAGGCGACCTCTCAGCCCCCCAGCTAAGGAATAGGTTAGGGCAGGGCAGGGCAGGGCAAGCAAGTAGCTTGAATGTGCAACTTTAAGCTGGCGCTGCCACGTAAATCTGCAGCTGAAGCTTGTGTGTGTCATCCAGGCAGATTGAAAGCGCCACTGATCCATGACTGGAGCAGCTCCTACATATGACACCATTATTTGCACAGCCTATGCAGGACACCCGAAAACGACATCCTGAAACCCAACCGAGTGCTTGGTTGGGCCTGTCAAGTTGACTTCACTTTGAGCGCGTGTGTTTTTCTTTGCTTTGTCATTTCGGTTTATTTTCTTATGGCTCGCTTTTAGTTTTGTGTCCTTCCTTTTTAGTATTTGATTTTCTTTCCATCGTTTCTTTTTTATTTTTTTTCTTTCTTTTTTCATTGTTTGCTTTTTGTCTTCTTGCTAAGCGTTTTGGCTGCAATCACGACTTTTCCGCAGATTTCGAGTGCAATTTTTTCTTGTGTGTGCTGCTGCTCAGTTTTTGCTCGTCTGTTTGCTCAATGCCAGCGAAAAATGCAGACGATGACAACGACGACAAAAAGGGGGGTCGGAACTGACGGTGGGGGCGGTGCAGCGGGGGGTGGGGGGACAGAGTCAGAGATAGTATGGGTTTGCTTTATAAGAATGGCAATGACTTTGGTAATGTTGATGCTACTGCAGATTGTTGGCAAGTGTCAATTGTTTTCGGCAACTTCTTGGGGATTGCAATTTTGTGCCAGTCAAGCGCTGCTTGCTGAGAATAAACTGGAGACTCTTAAATGAAAATACTTATACTTATACTTATTTCAGAATGGATTGTGTCACATTGTGGCACATGATAGTTTCAACTATTGTATTGAACAAATTTGTCGTTCTATTCGAATTTATAGAGCACTATCAAATAAATTCGAACTTTTATATGTCTTTTTTGACTTCAATAAACAAGCCAATGTATTTTTTAAAATAAAACTCAATGGAATTTATCGACACTGTTGATAGTACTATCGATTGTCTTCCAGCTGTGTTCGCTAGTCTATTTCGTTGGCCCTTATAAGATTGGTTCGAGAATCTCGACTGTGACTTAAAAAGACAACTATCACCAGTATCTCTAAAATCAACGATTATCTTGATTTTATTGCAGCTTAAGTCGTAACTAATTTAAGGCGTGCAGAAAATACAGAATTCTAGGCAGATATTATGCATAATCATAATCATGAAAAACCAATTATAAAGTTAAGTTTTAATCAAAATAAACGGGTTTTTTTAAACAAAGATTTCAAATGTTGTTTGCCCTTCTCTGTAATTCTCAAGAATTAATGGCAAGCCAATGAAATTTCGTAATCCATGGTCAAACAGCTCAATCGGACCTGGTGATATCTCCACTCCGTCGCATGGTCGTCGCACACAGTACTCCCAAAGAGGACGAGTCCTACATCTATGGCCATCCGCAGGTGAACATGCCGAACAGATCGGCCACTCTGCGGCACTTCAATTAGTCAACCTGGATGAGGATGCTGCAGAACTGACTTCAGAGTGGGGTTAATTCCTTGCGCAGCTAATTTAGTGATGAGTTGAATACGAATGAATACGAACTCATGTTTAACCATTCTTATGTATATTTCATGCAAAAAAACAATAATGTTAATATTATTTAACGTGTTTTGTAGAAATCTTTAAATTTTCGTGTAGTGCAAAATCTTACGCTTAACAAAATTCGGGTTAGCGATGTTTCAGTCAGCATTCAACGATAATGGGTTCATGCTATTTATCAAACTACTGTTAAAGTAGCAGATTGAAGAATATTCACTGTACTGTTAACTCACTTTAACATACTGTTAAAATGCTGTTAACTCTGTGTTATAATTCTGTTAACCCTAGTTATCATACTGTTAACGGACTGTTAACCGTCTGTTACAGCAATGTTAACATACTGTTAACCGTCTGTTATAGTAATGTTAACACACTGTAAACCGTCTGTTATGGCAATGTTAACACACCGTTAATGTTCTGTTAATAACAGACTACTGTTATTTACATAGTTGTATAACAGTCGATTGTCTGTTATATTAATCAGCAACTGTTATACTATTTAGCGACCTTCTGCTGATCTCTGTTCGCCTGGTATATTTTGCCTTTTTTTAGCATTTTGATGCTCACAAAGGAAAGTTGAATTCTGAAACAAAACTTCAGTGGCACTGCCGAAATACCAGGCGAACAGAAATCGGCAGAAGGTCGCTGTTGTTGCTGATTAATATAACAGCCAATAGACGAGTAGAGAAAACCTCGATAATAGATTCAACAAATTAATAATGCTATCGATTTTCTTGCATCCAAAATACAAGCTACAAAACTTCATAAGGTTTTGTAGCATTAGGCAACTTGTTTTAGGCTTACTAGCAATCCAATTAGGCAACATTTTGGCTTTTAACCAGCTAATTAGCTTTTCATGTACTTGCGCAATGTTTTTGAGGCTCGTGGCCTCTGCCCCAACTGCCACACAATTTCGCTCAATATTTCAATTTCGCGCTACACTTTGTCTGCCAATCAATGCCGACCCCTAAAAACCAGTCAGCAGTCGGCGCTGCATATGTGAGGGCGCATTCAATGCCCATTACTGACCCCTACACCTTCCTTCCGCTCTTCTCGTCTAACGCTTTGCATGCCTGGGATGCCATTGCATAGTTTAAAAAACAGAAGAAGAAAATAGAAAATGGAAAAAAAAATTCCAATAGTTTTTTGCTGGACTGTGGCTGCTGCTGGGCAAAGCATTTTTTAGCGCCAAACCCCAAAACATCAAAAAGCGAAAACGCCAACACACACACACACACACACACACATACACAAACACACATACGCACGAACAGAACATACATACAAATAACTATCATGTAGATGTGTTATATAGGAAGCCACGTTCACATCCTGGCCATCATCCTGGCCAGCATATTGGCCGCGACGCCCAGCAGCATGGAGGAGCAGCCAGCGGGCAGCGGGCAACAGGCAGCGTTGGCATTTGGGTGAAGGTTGCATACAACATGCCAGTGATAAATTTGTGCATGCCGCGCATAGATTTCCACGCATCAGAGGCCGACCAGATACCATAGACCATAGCCCGGTTAGACCAGAGATGTAGGCTCCAGGCCGATGGACCCACGATGACCACGTTCAACTTAACCGCAAATATGAGCGCTATGTGGGCGATGCTTCTTTGTAGCTGTGGTTAAAATCCCAGAGCGGCTAGCTACTGAAAGCACTGCAAAAAACTAAAAATAAATCGTGGGTAAAAAAGCAGATGAAATAAAAAGAAATTAAGGAACCTGCACTCTGATTAACTTTATGAGCTACGTGCGCCGTTTTAATATGTTGTAGTAAACGGGGGCCCAGTTTGCGTTATCACGCATACGCCTCATTGCCCAAGTCCTGACCTCGTCTCAAGTGTAACATTTTGTGCTGTGGCTGCCAGTGTGCAGTTGAAATTTATGCAGCTGCCAGGATGCGAGTCCTGGACGCTAGCTGGCATTTTATTTTATTTTATTTTATTTGCATTAATCACGTCGCCTGCGACGCTATTGAAAAATATATTTGCCTGCTGGGAAATTTCGCGCACATCGCACCGAGTACTGCACACACACACACACACACAGAGTGTGAGAGAGAGAAGCTGGCGCATGCAGTTGTGCAAGGACATGCCACCCCACGCAGCAGGACCAACAGCAGGAGCAGGCACCAGAAACAGTCGTCTTGGCAAGTGCATACGTTTCGCTTTGGCTGTTAATGTGAAAACGATGGCTCAGGTTTTTGGCTGCCAGCTACGAAAAAGAAGCTGGCAAAAGCAATGCACAGAAAAATTGCATAAAGCTCGCAAAAATACAATAAAGTACGATGGGACTATATACGAGTGTATGAATAAGTATATATACACACAATATATATATATATATACATATAAAAATATATATATCTTTAGATAGATGTACTTGCATTGTAAAAGATTTTCTCAGCGCCAGCTGCAAATATTGTAGCAACATTTTTATTGAGGTTTTGTCTGTTTGCCCAACAAAGGCAAAAGACGTCCAGCGGGGGAGCTATTACTCTTCTTTTTTTCTCCATTTTTCTTTTCTGTTTTTTTTTTATATGTTTTTTGGTAGATTCGACGTCGTCGCCTTGCATAATTTCAATGTAAAATTGCTGCAATGAAACTTGCACTGAAATGCATTGAGGCGCAGACACACAAAAGCCAACGCGGCGTATGCGCAATTATTTAAAAATGACGTTGGGGATGTTGGCAGTTGGTAAGTGCTTGGTTAAGTGGATGCTCTGCCACTACCTAGAGAAGATAATTAAAGTATAAATCGCGACTCCCAGTGACACCAGCTGAAAGTGACAACCAGATAATAGATTATTATGCATTCAAAACCAACTCGCTGGAGAGTAGAGTACTGGCCAGCTAATCAAGCTGAAAGCTTTAAATAAAATTTAATTTAATTGAATTTAATTGTATTAAACTGGCTTTCCAGGCAATTTGCTACAACTGCCACATCTATGAGA
This sequence comes from Hirtodrosophila confusa, assembly GCA_035043065.1. Classification (NCBI taxonomy): domain Eukaryota; kingdom Metazoa; phylum Arthropoda; class Insecta; order Diptera; family Drosophilidae; genus Hirtodrosophila; species Hirtodrosophila confusa. Next base: position 9,191,185 of record JAWNNI010000213.1, on the reverse strand, counting down.
TTAGTATACATTTGTATTAATTTAATCAAATTGAAAGCTTAGAAATGATTAAATTGCATTCGCTTAATGCAATGAATGTTTCTTTCTTAAAGGCAAAATGCACTTTGCGCATATCATCGCATATTATACAAGAAGGAACTGTAAAATGTGATTCAGTTCATTTGAAGAAGAAATAAATTGCTTTCAACTAATACAATTCATCGCTCTTAGAGCTTTAACGCACTTTAAAAGCACTTTGTTCGTTAAGAACAGTTATGGAATAAGTGAAGTAAAAAGCATTCATTTATTACAATGCAGCTCTCTTAAAGCTTTAATGTGCTTTAAAAGCTCGTTGCTCCGATAACATGTCACCACAAGTCACAGGTATGCAAATTGTCGCATTGATGCCAGTTAATCAAGTTGAAAGCATTTAAATGAGCTATCATCCAGATTGCCTGAAACTTTAATGTGCTTTAAAGCTCTCTTATCTGCCATCTTCTGGTTTCCGCTGCAGTCCCAAACTGTGGCTGCCAGCTGATGTGCCTCGCGCGATGATTATCACTCAAATTGGGAGCATAAAGAGAATTGTTTGCCATGTGCAAATCTTTTGTACTGGTGTTAAATCTTTGCCTATTCGCTCTCACTCGCTCGCACTCGGCGCAACTGTGCCCGTCTCTGTTGTGCGCACATGCGTTGCCTTTTAATTTGTTTCATATTGCAGCGTTTTGTTTAAATGCTGGGCTTTGTTCGGCTGTTGTTATTGTTGATACCCTCGGCAGGGCTGTTGCATTTTATGAAAATTCAATTGGTTTCGTTGTCGTCAACAAAACAAAACAATGCCAAACAAAAACGAAAACGCTGCGAAACAAAACGAAACAAAACTCTCGCGTCTCTGGCGTCTGCATATTTGGTTAAAATCGTTGCGTTTCACTGTTTGCCATTTCAATTATGTGCAACGCGGCGTATGAACAATGTTGTAATGAAATGGGCACACAGTCCCAAAAAGCAACAACAGCAAAAGCAACAGAAACAACAATAGCAACAAGAGGCACACGCATAAATATTGCCAGAAATGGTCATTGGAATTGCAGTTCGTGCAGTTGGCTCAGTTTTGCAGTTTCACGAATTGGATTCTGTTTCGGTTATTTAAAAGGGCATTTCTCGTTTAGCCCCGAACAGCAAGTGGACGACGGGGACCACAAGGATGACGGAGGACGAACTGCAACAGCAACGGCGATGCCGACTGTGACTGTGACTGCCGACTGCAGTTGCAGTTGCAGTTTCAGCTGCAGCTGTTTCTGCATAGTGTTAAAACTTCATGCATATTTATGGAGTCATTCATATTAAAAACGTTGAACATAAAACGCATTTAAACGCTCGCCAAGCCAAAAGCTGTTAAACATAAAAGTAATCGCTCGTATGGTAATTTCAACTTCAATTTCAACATTGCGCCTCTTGTCGAGTGTCGAGCTGGCCATCAATCATTGAACTGACTTATGTTCCAAGCCAATTCAACAATTATGGCAACAACATGTAGCATCTTATCTAATTTGTCTTCATCTATCAGTTATTTATATTTATATGCCTTATTGATATACTTACTACAAGCCCAAATGTTTCTCTGAACGCAATCTGATACTCGCCATCAATAATCAAAATGATATACCCTGTATTATATAAATGTCGTTAGTAGGATGTAATATACGACTGCTTCTGCAATTGTGTTTCAAAGTTAGAAGAAACGTATGAGTTGAGACAGACTTTGGTATGCCTTTCAAGAAATGCTATAGAAAACAAAACTCGATACTAAATCGATCGTTCCTATGGCAGCTATAGTATACGATTTGCATAAAATCAAAACAAACTATATAAAGAAGGAGAAAACTAGCATTAACTGACTATGGTAGAGATATCTTAAAAAACACAAAAATGTTTTTCATACAACAACTGAACTTTGACTGATCGTTCCTATGGCAGCTATACGATATAGTGATCCGATTTCATTAAAAATTGTTAAAAGTACACAGAGTGTGATATAACTAGCTTTTGCAGAGTTTGGTTAATATATCTTAATAAACAAAACAGTTTTTCATAGAAATACTACATTTTTGATCGATCGTTTCTATGACACATATCACATATCTATGACACATGCTCCGATTCGGCCGGCTCCGACATATGAACTGCTTCCAACAAGACAAAGTATCTGTGCCAAGTCTCACTCAGATGACATTAAAACCGAGATGCTTAGAAACACACAAGTAAACAGGCCAACAGACATACAGTATAGAAGCATTTACTTTATGGGCTGGCCTGTTTTAATGCATAGCACATTTCGCGACAAAATTAGAATACCCTCTGCCAAATAAAATAATTTACTATAAATATTCGAGTGTAAAAGCGAACGATGTCGGGTGCGCTACATTCGTGGCCAGCACTGTAATTGGCCATCATCTTTAATACGAATGGCTGGCTGATAAGTTTTGGTGGGCAACCAAATCCAATCCGACAGTTACTCATATGTCAGATTGAAACTGCCAACTAATTTATTGCATTTGCCGGCATGCCCCCGCGTATACCCTGGCCAGCAATATAATAGGGCTTATTTTGTAAAAGTTGCCTTTGGCAATTTATAAAGTTTACTACAACTTGGCCGTATTGCCCATCCGTAGCACCCGGCTCCGGCTCCGGCTCCGGCTCTGGCTCCAGCTACGGCTCCAGCTCCAGCTCCGACTCCAGCTCCAACTGAAATTTCAATTCGCATTCACCATTAGCAGCTACTTTTCAATGTGGTTAGCTGGCAAACAAAGCGTTGCACATTTGCGCAGATAAAGTTCTCACTCAATAGACGGGTTCGGCCAGGGGCCAGGGGTCAGGCGGTGGGGCTGAAAATAGTTAAAAATATGTAAAAGTATTTTAGTATACCATTCTTATTTCCTCTTTTCATACCCTTACTAAGGGTAACTGTATTCTGTTATGTATCAAACATATATAGTAAATTATATCCAATATGCATTCTAGATCGGATGCAAAAGAAGCTTATATTCTGATTAATAAAACCTTATACAGAAATCGAATGACTTTATCATAAAGCAGACACCGTAGTGATCTACAGAAAATTGTAGTAAAAGAAATTCTGTTATTCTTCTTATCTAAACTTACCAATTACAAATTTTATTATGCTTTACAATAGAGATGGGATCAGAAGGGGTCTACTGATGTGCGCCCTTCTATGCGATTCTCATGAATTGATGGTAGTGCAATACAATTACCTATTCTGGACATCTACTGTCTATAAGCTTAGTTGAGATCTAAGGATCCAGATCAGTCTGATCACAATAAAACAAAATACTGATGATCGCCCTTCTCTGCGATATATTTACTTTAAAAATCAGTATGCAACATATGAGAATATCCGTTCCATTTTTGTTCAACACTATTTGATTAAGCTTTATTTACATACGAGTAGATTGTGTATATCAAAAAGCTGCTTAAAAAATTCCATTTTGTAATAAACTATTTAATTGTACAAATAAAAATAAAATGAGAAATATACTTTTTAGTGCAACATAAACAATTTATGTGCATTTAAGTGTCCTGCTACAATATATCATTTAGCTGTTATAGTAGCAAACAATCTAAGAACGAGCTTTTGTGTAAAAATCTTTGAAATTATGAAGATATTTGCTTGAAATTTAATAACATCCTATTACAGCAGTCTTAAGAGCAATTTAATTAAAATGTCTGCAAGGATATTTAATCTTCGGCGCTTTGTCTGCCCTTTCTTATTTGTTTCTATTTTATTTACGAAAAAGTTCTGGCAAAATGCACAACAAAAGTTGACCATAGAAAACTGCACACATAGTAAAAGTTAATTGCGTGTGTGGTGGTGTCTGTACGTGAGTCTGTACGTGTGTGTGTGTGGTTGTAAACTAAACTTTTTATTTAGGTAAGTTTATGGCTAGAAAGCATTCAACACGACCCCAAGCGACTCGTCTGGCTCGTAATAATTAAACACACATTTTATGCTAGCTAATGAAACATTAGTTGTTTACATTTAATTTGCTATTTAGCACCAATTGAGTGCCCCTGCCCTGAGACACCCTGCACTCACCAAAATGTGCTAAAGTTAACACAAAAAAACAGTATAAAAAGTTGAAAGCCATGCAAAAAGGGTTAAGACCATCATTAGAGTGCACAATTTTGTGGCCTGCCTTTAAGCTGATAAATCTCAATTGTTCGCATTTCTTGGCAATCAACTTTGCTGCATAGCTCCAGGGGCTAAATATGGTTTTGATTTGTTGATTTTCTACAAAGATTCATAAAACATACATTGTATTTGTATGTGGGCCAAGTAAAAGCCGCTTATGTATGCAAAAGTCTAGAGATTACATAGAAAGTTGCACTATGGCAGGCCCTTGCAACCCCGCTTGCCGTCTAGACTTAGTTGTAATTTATTGTAGAAATTGCCAAAAATGTTTGCAATAAGGACAAGATAAGACAAGGCAGGCCAACAAATATGCCTAGCGCAAATTTGACTATGTGAAAAACATAAAATCATTGGAAAATTGGTAAATTGAAAAGCGTATTCTTGTTGAATTTACAAAGTTCAAACGACTCTATTGACACACAATGGGGAACCGTGACATTTATCATTTACTTTGATTGCCAATAGGAAATGGGCAAATGTATGGATAGCACTGACGACAAACCACAAAAATTTCCAAATAGAGAGTGAGATTCTGTTTGTAATTTATGAAGCCATTACCTTTAAAAAAGAAATATATATGTACAAGTGTTCGACCTGACTGACTGACTGATGGATCAACGCACTGCCAAAACCATCAGAGCTAAACACCTGAATTTTTCACAGCAGTTTCCATTAATGATGAAAGTGAGCACTAAGACGGACAAACTCCTTCCACAATGGTGGAAAATTTATGGCAACTTATTGGTTTTCGCTTTCAATGATGTATACAACAAATCATTCGATAGGTCTTTCACTAATTTCAGAAATCCCAACATCCTGTGCGGAAAATGGAGGTCGAAACTGTACTTTTCGTCCGATCATGCAACTTTTTTGTTTCTTCAGCGTTTGACTGCAAACTGATTTTCAAGGTTCCAACTGCAAACTGCTTTACTTTACTGGGGCTGTGAGCAGGTGCGGAAGAATTGTAAGAAGGAGATATGAAGCGGGCGACGCCGGGTATTACCAGCTAGTATATATATGCTATATAGCCAGGTAATGGCAGTTGCTACCAAGTTTCAGCAACATTTATGGCGAATTGTATGCAACGATGCATGAATTTCATTTTTGTGGGGCCAAATGTGGAGCAAACCGCCCAAAAAGTATTAAAAATGGCGCTTCAAAGTGCTGCCTACATGTTGGCAAATGTTTGCGGTTTCAGTGGGTGATTGGGTGGGCTTTGATGGGTTGCCTGACTGTGGATTACATTTATGTGGTTGCAATTGCCAAATATGTACAACAAAAAAAAAGAGACGTGATCTCGAAATGTTACATATTGCCATATCCTGTTCTCTGAGCCATACAATTTTGTGACCCTTCCGCTGTACAATGCATATATTTTTTCGCTTTAATTAATATGCCAATTTGACAAGCTGGTAAATAGAAAATATGCCAAAAAAAAAAAGTTGCAAACTAATTGAAACTGTCAAAATCATTGGCAACTAATTAATGAAATCAAGCAAAAGCATTATATGAAAATCAATAGAAATTAATTATTATAATAGAAATGGGAAATGCCATTGAAAGAAAATCCAAAACAATTATTGTGCATACGCCCCGTGAGCCAAAAGCCAAATCCCCACAAATATCCAATGCTTAATTGCTTTTAGTTGCATAGTTTGTCATATTTCATTACAAAAATAAAAACAATTAAAAACAATATACTAGTATTTGAAATAGAGGAGCATTGTTTTGACTGCATAGCTTTTGGGAACAGAACAAAACCAGGCATTACGAATAAATCTCTTTCAATAGTTTATAGTTTTGTGTACGTAATACTATATATGTACATACATATATAAATATACATATATGTATGACTTTGCTGTACCTGTTCAGCATTTATAAGCTGCAGCTCATAAATTTCGAGCGCTTTTCGAATAATGAAATTATAGTTTTGGTTATTTCATTTTTTTGTTTTTTGCAGCTTTCATTTGTTATTTGTTTTTTATGCGCGCCTTATGATAACTCCATATATAACAAAAGTTCAGGCTAAAAACTTATCAAAAACTTTCACGTTCGTCATTTGCAAATATTATGAGTTTTCGTGCGACCCAGACTCTAGAATTTGTTAGAGTGTTGAGCATGCATATGGGAATCATCATATTTTTTATTGCAAATGCGTGGTATGGCCCCCCGCAGCACCGCCTCCACCCCACTCCCTCTATCTCTCTTCGCTGCTGGCTGTGGCGCGCCCTGCTGCGCCACTTGATCTGTGTGTCATTTTGCACGAGTTACACTCACACACACACCCGCAAAAAACAACAAAAAAATCACGAAAAAAAGGAAAATGAAAATCCGCTGTGATTTTTGGCCATTACCAGGCAGCCACGCTTATCTCTGGCAACAAAGCATGGAATATATGGGAATACACATGGTACATATGAAGCTATATCTATGCATATATCGCACGACTGAGATCTGCGACACACATTCATTTCTCAAACGCATTCCTCATGCTCTCCGCATTAGCCAGCACCCGGACTCTGACTCTGACTCTGAATCAGACTCCGGCTCCGGCTCCGACACTGAATCCGGTTCTGGCTGCGTAGTTCGGGGCTCGTCCTCGTTTTCATTTTTGTCCTGTGAAAGTTTCAACCACATACGCCATATTACGCAAAATGCAAAGCATGAGGATTGACAAAATAAATAAATATGAAAATTTACGGCAAAAGTTTTTTGTATTTTGGCAGTTCACTTAAAACTGCTTTCAGGGGGACCGGCGGCGGGGGAGCGGTACACGGGGGCGTTGCGCTGGGCAACGGCTTTGAACTTTTTTTTTTTGCGTGCTGCTTGAATGTTTCGCAATTTATTGAAAAATCGATTTTTGAGCATTAAATGCGCCCTACAAAAAAGTCAGCCTGCTTACAGTGCCACAAATCCTGCGGCTTTTCAGCAAATCAACACGGCTTGAAGCCAACCGTTTCCTTGAGGCTCAGCATCAGGCACCAACTCATCCCTGCGCCCCCCGCGTTCCGCACCTACTCACAATTCTACGGCAGCTCGCAACTCAGCGCGTGACTCTGTCGAACTTTGCTGCCCCAAAGAAGCCAAAAAAAGAAAAGAAAGAAAGAAATATAACAAAAATAAGAAGGAAAAATAAAAATTTATGCAAAGCGCCTGCGAGTTACTTAAAGTAAAGCCAAAGCTGCTGCTAGTTTTTCTCCACGCACCCGATTCTTGGGAATGGCCAAAAATTGAGACTCGTAAGCTGAGGTTGCCACTTGTTAAGGGTTAAAGGTGAAACTTTGAGTTTGTCTAGGGTTACAAAAGTGCCAGAGCGTGATGTATATAAGTATTTCACAACGAGCCCGTGCGAATAAGATAACTTTTTTGTTGGTTTAACTATGCGGGCCACAGATAAAAGCATTTTGTCGTCTATTCGCAAGGCTGTCAGCGAATTAGGGCAATAGGTGGAAGGATATTCCATGCTCGTCTCCTTATAAGTCACACAAAACTGTGATAAGCACGATTAGCCCGGCTTCAACTTTGTAACTTTGATGATTTATATTTGACTTTTTGACATTGGATTGCCATTTTAAATAAACATACATATTATGCAATTAATTTACGATTTTAAATATATTCGAATAGTTCATATTTTAAGACTTCTTTGCCACATCAAATATTTATTTACATATTAATAAAACACTTTTTATACCCTTGCAGAGGGTATTATAATTTCGATACACATTGTGTTACGCATTGAAGGATGCGCTTTGGACCCCAGAAAGTATATTTATATATATGTATATTTCTGGATCAGCCTCGATCTACAGATGAATGAAATTTCCACAGATCTCCCTTTTTTTATCGAGCAGTACCTCATAGTATGTCGAAGCCGAACGCATCAGATAACTATATCATGTAGCAGTCCAGGGTGCGATCTGTCACAATATGAATTGTTGTATGAAGGACTCATTTGATTCTTAAGATATGCTTACCAATCTCACCATATCAAAGTAGCATATTGCTTTAAAAAAGACGATTAAATTTGGTTGAAATCAGACCACTATATCATATAGCTGCCATAGGATGGAAGGTCCGAAAATTGAATTTGAATTGAATTTACAGATTATTAAACCAATCTCAGCAGTTGCTAGTTTTCTTTATACCTCACATAGTTTGGAAAAAATTAATTAAAATCTGATCACTATATCATATAGCTGTCATAAGATATATCGTTCGATAAATCAGCTTTTGTATCAAAAATCCTTCTTCAAGGGTATAACTGCAGCATTTTGAAGATAGCTTGTTGTTTCTTGATTTAAATAGTATATTCACGCTTGGTAATAAATATTTATTATTAAAAGCACATTTGGGCAAAACAATGCGGATTGTTTCGTGAATCAACGTGTCTGTGCAAGTTTTGTGTATTCGAGTAAGAAATTGATTTATGTTTTACCTTTATTTGCCATTTCAAAATAAATCGCATTGCGTTGAAGCTGTGCACAACTTTAAATAAATTTGTGTGTATTTTTTTGTTCAATTTCAATTTCAATTTAAAATTTAAAAGCTTGCGTGCCATACAAAATGTAAATTTTTGAGCACAATATTCATGCTTGGCAATAAATATTTATTATTAAATGCAAATTTGTTTAAAAAAATGCCGATTTTTTGTTGGATCAATTGTCTGTGAAAGTATTTTAAAAGCAGAAATTGATTTATCCGTGACTTTTAATTGCCTTTTAACAAAAATTTTAAATAAAAGATTTATTACAATTTTCCAATAAATGTGTGAGAAATTCAGTATACAATTTGAAATAAACCCTTTAAATGCTTATTCGCCATATGAAATATGTATTTATATTTCACTACTAAATATTTGAATATTATGTGTTCTCAAATTTGGTAATAAATATTTATTATTATACAATGCAAATTTATTAAATAGTGTCGATTGTTTCATTGTGCCTGTAACATTATCAAAGCCATTAATTATCCGAAGCGTTTTCAACGCATTCTATGACAAACATTTTGTAAATATTGCCAAAACAATTAATGCATTGCATAATCTTTAAAATATTTGCACTCAACAATAAATGCCATTTAATTAAATTTGCCCGCAGACATTTGATTATAAAACGTTGCGCAAGCAACACTAAAAAATAAATACAAATAAATTAAATATCAAATAAACCATCGAAATGAAATCTGGCTAATTCTTACAAAGCTGATTTGCCGCAATTTGGTTAAAATTGGTAAAATTTTAAAAAGCAGCTAAAAATAATTGCAAGGTATTAACGTAAAATTCAATTCAAATGCCAATTCAATTGATGGCCAATATCTAATTAAATGCACACAACCACAAACATAAACACACACACACACACACACACACCAACACACACGCATGTACAGAGCATGATAACAATTATCGAGAGTACATTTGCTCGCCATTACTTTTTGTTATTTGTATTAATTTGGCTCAATTACAAATTGAAACTATGCGCAAATAGTATGTGGGGGATATGGCATAAAAAAGTGTGTGCAACCAACTCGACTTAGCTGAGCTGCGTTGGCTTTGTTGACGTGTTTGTGTTAACTTGGCGTGCATGCATAATTTAGAGGCAACTACGCCCCCGCGTGCACCCCACCTTGCCACAACCCGCCCGAAGCCCGCAGCCCGCAGCACTCGTGTGGCGCTAAACGCAAAGTTTACATTGAAAGCCGCTTAGGTTGTGCTGTCGACGTAGCTGCTTTGTTAAAACTTTAAGTCAGCTAAGCGGCTTACTCAACATACACACACACACACACACACACACACACACACATATATATATATATATAAAATTACACACACTTACGCCTTACACAGCTCACATACTATACCTTCACACACACGCACAGGTGCGCACTTTGTATAACTCATACGCCGCATTGGCCAAAGCCAAGTGTATAATCCCAGCCAAAATGTAAATGATACCCTTGTGCTCTCTCATTCTGTCTGCTTAAAATGTATGCTTTATTATTTGGAATAATTTTCACTTAAGCGCTAATTACAGCTAGTTTATTATGCACTCCATTGTATACATTTATCAAAAATACAAATAAATATTCTGTACAGTTTTAGAACGCCGCTTGCCGCTTGCCGCTTGCCGCTTCCCGCTTCCACCTGCCGCCTGTCGCCCGTCTCATTCCCATCAGTTTGATTGCCAGCGTCGTTTAGTTAAGTTTTTGAATGCGTGTATTATAATATTATATACAAGTTAACTTTGCTGATTTGCTTACATGCTATACTGATAGCGTACATTGGAGGCCAGCTATGCAAGTAAATAAGAGAGTAAAAAGAACGTAGTTAGAATCAGGCAAAGCATATTGTTTATTTAAATCACAATTTTAATTCTGTTTATAGCTTTTGTCCTGGGCCCATTCAGCAGAACTTATCATTAATTGAATTCCGCTTACTGATTGATTTGACTTTTCTGAACGCTTTCATATAGCTTAGCTTGCTTTGTTGACAAATAAAGACAGCTGAGTGAAACTTCATTCAAAGTTCACACTTACAATAGACTAAAGAGCAGCGGAAATCAGTCAGCGATTAGTTCTGGTGAACAAACCAGTTTCAATCACAAAAATATATAAATTTCAAGTAATTATATTTTTATTTTTCAGAGTACACACATATTTTTAGTATTATTATTTGCAAAAAGAAATACTGAAAAATACTAGCTTTAGTATTTTTTCAGTATTTTTATACTAGCTTTAGTATTTTTTTCAGTATTTTTTTGTATTTCATTGTTTGGTTCAAAACTGCATTATATTCTAAAAATATTCAAAATAATACAAAATACTGTATTCAGTATTATTATGAGTATTTTACTACTACTAAAAATACTTAAAATAATACAAAATACTTTTCAGTATTATATTGAGTATTTTTAGTTGGTTTTCGATTGCCTCACCTCAACGCCCACCAAACGCTCGTCGTAATCGCTGCCGGCCTGCATGGCCAGCTTAGCCTGGGACTGCATAATTGCATCCGATAGAGAATCCCGCTGATATGTAGAGGGGCCCAGCATGCCGCCAGCAGCACCATTGGCTGGCGCCTTCAAGCGCTTGGCCTTGCTGCGGCAAATGAACTCCAGAATGGCCACAAAAACGGAGAGCAGCAAGCCTCCAATGAGTATATAATAGATGCCAGCCACATTGCTCAGCGATAGCTCATTCGGGGTTGCGGTCTCCTGGTTATCCGAGTTGGTATTGCATTCGGTTTTGTCAAACCACCATTTATTGCGGAGCCTAAGCAGCTCACCGTTCTCAATGAGCGACAACACGGCCAAGTTGAGGCGATTCCTAAAGCGGCAACAGATAGTGCTCTACTTCCAGATCTGTTTAGGCTATAACCACACTCACCTCAATGGCGAACCAATGGGCGTGGCCACACCAAATCCCTTCGTATCTATGTTCCGGCCCACTTTCATGGTGTCGCATGGCGCCCTTGCGTTAACATACTCATTCTTGGGCGATTCCACAAGCAGCGCATACTTACCCTTGGAGGTACGGACACGTCGGATGCCCTCGTCGTAGGAGTGCACCGACAGATGCGAATTGGCATTCATATACTCCCACATCTTCTCATGCAGGCCAATCTTCGAGCGCTAAAGAAACATTTGTTTAATAGGGTCTTAGTGCTACAAAGCTATCGATAGAGAGTGTTTATTCATTATCGATAATTATTCATCAAACTGTTTTTTGTTTACTACAAAATTACAACTAAATTAAATAACATTTATAATTACTAAGGCTTTAAATTTGAATTTAAATACATAATTAAATGGCGGAAAAATTGTGGAAATCAAACGAAAATGTTATTTTATTATTCATTTGATTGAAAAAGATTATTAGCGCTGTTGATTATATTCATACTCATGCAGAAAAATATATAGTATATAACTATCGACAGCTTTGCATTATATTTAATGTATGTGTACTATGTTGAACTTACTTGAAAGAAATCCCAAGTGGAGCCGTGTAGCAGTGTGCCATACTGCACATCGGTCTGCATGGCCAGATCCTCGGGCGATTTGATGGGCGCCACCATGCGCTCCACAGTGAGAAAGGCAGCCAAGTTGGCTGTGTATGACGAGATCAAAATGATGGTAAAGAACCACCAGACAGCGGCTGCAATGCGTCCAGCAAAGGAAGGTGGTGTCAAATCGCAGCCCTGCTGCATGAAAGCGGCCAATGAATACCAAAAGGAGTTGAGCAAAGTGAAATCGTTGGCAGGCACAGGAGCTGGCTGTTGCTGCTCCTGCGGCTCTGTCAGTTGGGCACCACCAATGATGCCTGGTGGTTGCTGGGCTGCGGTGGCATCGGTGGACGAGCGCCGCATAATGCGCCACTCGTGGGGTGGACAGCGGGTAACAAAGTAAAGTATAATGCTTACGCCCACATAGCTCAAGATGACGCTCATCTGCGGAGCAGAGGGAAACCGCTTAGGACTCGGAAGTAAATAAAAAGAGTTGCAAGACCTACCCAAATCTCCTGCGAGAGCGGATTGAGAAAGCTAAAGACGCCGGGAGTTTGCTTCACTGGCTTCTTGATCATAATGGAAATGCCCAGCGACATGAAGGGCTTGGTAAAGTCTATAACCCGTTCCCGTTCCGCCGTAATTGTCATGGCTGCAATGGCAATATCCGCCTCCTTTAAGCCCAAAGGACAAAGAGACCGTTACAAAGAGCTGAAGAGATTTGTCTGTTCTGTGTGTGTATTTGTGTGTGTGTCTGTGTGTATTACTTACCTTCCGCACCAGCTCCCCCACCATGCCATCCCAGCCACCAGGAGCAAACTGATTCTCGGAGCCATAGCTCTTATCCTCCGCCATACGCAACTCAACTGGCATTGCAAGAGGAGGCAAAGGAAGAAAAAGAAGGAGATGGAGAACATAAAGGATTATAATTCATTGACTTGCCCAGATTGACAAGTCGCAGCTCTCAGCTGGCAACTCACATTTAATGGCCAGCCTGCTGGCAAGCAGCTCGGCCAGATCCTTGCAATATCCTTCATAGCGTTCGTTGCCAACCAGCTGCTCCCCATAGCCAGTCCTCAGCATTAGATACGGCTCCTCCAGCACACTGGTGACAATGTAGGTGTGATTGCGTGTATAATCCCCACTGCCGGAGGCCGTTGAGCGCCAGTTTGTCCCATGGCTGCGTCCATGCAACGGGTGTAAGCCAGCATCATCCCGCCACTCTGCCACCTGTTGCAACGTGCTGTTGACGGACATTTCTACCACCTGCAAGGTGTAGTTGACGCGCCGGCCATCATCATCAAAGCGCACTGCACCCGTTAATCCATCGATTTCGACCTACAAAGAGAATGTGAACAATGAGATTAGCAATGGGAATTGAGAATTGAGGATTGCTGTGGGGAAAAAACTCTGCAGTTTTGTTTTTTGTAGGTTTTCACTGTTGGTGAACGGCAACAGGGAATTGGAATTTAAACAAAAAGTACTCAAGACAGAAAGTATTTCTTTCGTTTTGCGTTCTTAATTATTTCTGTCTGTTCAAGCATAATTTCTACTTTTTTAGACGCAAATATTTGCAAACTTTTACTTATCAGAATTCATTCCAACGGACACCTCCTTGTAAAACAAAAGATTTACAAGTTTTTCAGTTTGTCTTCTGCTTTGTGATTTTAATACTCTGTACATCTAAGATGTAAGAAAGGATATCAAAAAGTTGTGCAAAGTTTAAGGGAAATATTTATACATTTCAATTCAATAGTTTTAGTATACTTCAGAACTGCGTAGAAGGCATCCTTTGGTCAGGCAGGCTCTGCTAAATAGTTTTTCAATGTTTCTCTCTAAAAGCCTTAAAAATGTCCTGTATATTAAAAATGTCCTGTGTACTTCTTCATTTTCTAAAGTCCAGTTCAGCAATTTTACATTTTTATAAGTTTTCTACAACTTTTGCTTGAAATAAGTACATCTTCTGATTGAGCACTCTAACTTGATTTGTTTTCTATTAAAATCTTACAATAATCTTTCAACATCCTTCCTTGAAAATTAAAGCTTTTAAATAAGTTTCTTTTTCAATAAAAAATGTTCTTAAGAATTCTTAAAACTTTTGCATCGAAATAAAAATTTCATCAACATTTTTGCGCCCGCATGGAAAAAACAACATGTTTGTTGTTGTTTTTCTTTTCAGTTTGTTTGCTTTTTCCTTGTTTTTTGCTTACCTTGCGCAGGACTCGCGATATTTTCTCCCCCTGCTCCCAGGGTGTAACCCAGCCCTTTGATGTGTTGCAGTCCAACAAGGCGCTGGACTCATTCAATGCACTGGAGGAGCCGGAGCCGCCCGCATGGCTACGTCGCTGTAGATGATTGGCACGAAACTGATCTGGTTTCTTGCGGAGAATGCGATTGAAGGCCTCGACAAGCACAAAGACAGCATCGTACATGAGTGCCGCCTGGGCCTGTAAAATGAGGAAGGAAGGAAGGCAGGCAGGCAGCAGGAAGGAGGTTGGGAAGTGGCATTGTTGAAAGTGAGTTGCGTTAAATGAACACATAAAAAACGTGAGCCTGTGAACATTTACCGAAATGGCTGGCAGGTTGCCACCGCCACCGCTGCCGCCGCCGCCGTTGCCACCTCCCGCTGTGCCAGCACCACTTGCCGGCTCCAAACGCTTCCGGCTATCATGAAAATCACGCAACGCGCGACGATTAGTGTCCACAATGCGAAAGCCAGTGATGTTGATGGCCCCAAACTCCACCACATCGCTGGGCCAGTGGTTATCCATGACCTATACACCAAAAAAAAAAAGAAAGAAGAAGACCGTACCATCGAGAGAGAGTGAAAAATATGAAAAGAAAAGCACGCAGCACAAAAAAATAAAAGGATAACAAAGCCCAGCGGATGCTGGCAATAATTGCTTATTAAAGGTGCCCAGCGGGCTGGTGGGGGTTTGTCGGTTGGCTGGAACCACTGAATTTATATTCTGGTTTCTGCACTCACCAGTCCGCTGAGCAGATAATGATAGGTGCGCCGTCCCAGCTTTACGTCCCGCACATGCTGTATGATGATCTCTTTGGCCATTTCCGCCGGGCAGTCGAGCACGATGCGCTTTTTGCTGAACCGACCCAAATCCTCCATCGTGTGCAAAAATTCAATGGCCATCGTTACGTTGGCGATGCGTTTGACCATTTGCACACGAAATGTTTCATTTCCGGGCTTCAGTTCTTGATAGATTTGCTGCAGGCGCAGTAAGCCTATGGGACGGGGGAGGAATGAGTGGAGTGAGCCGACAAAAAAACAACAAGGCAAAACAAAACAAATACATCAAAAACAAACAAACAAACAAACAGCAGCTGCCGGTGGCGTATGAGTAATATTGAGTGCCATATACGCGATACTGTAGTTGTATGTGTGTGTGTTTCTGTGTGTGTGTATGTGTGTGTGTGTGTGTGTGTGAAGGGCAATCAAAAGTAAACGCGATTTCAGAGATAAGCCCCACAAAAAAATACCAATCAAATATACTTATATCAAAGAAAATACGCGAAATATTTTGTTCGACATATTTTTTGGCAAGGCCCACAAATCGCTTATGAAAAGCTTATGAGATTAAGGACCTAAATGCGCAAAGGTAGCTTCCTAGGTCCCATACAGAATCCTTGGCTGGCTTTTATGCCAAGTTCACAGTCTGCTGAAGAATTTTGTTGAGTCCCTAACCAGCAGGGCAAATAACCATAAAAACATTATTATTTATCGGGCGAAACTGTTGAATATGATTTTTATTTCTATAGCATTTGATGCCCCCGAAACTATAAAATGTTTATTTATCTCTTAACGCTATTTGCTATTGGCCTATGTACATATACATATGCTATATGTATTTGTATTTGTATTTGTTGTTGTGTGTGTTTTGGAGTGTGTATCTCTGGCTGCTTATGAATACTTTATACACACACTCAGTCACTCAGTCACACTCAATCACTACCTCAATCTCTCATGGTTTGGCCGCAGGAAGAGAAAAAACATTTTCACACGCCATTTGTTGCACGTCGTTGTTGTCACAGCTGCTGTTGTTGTTGTTGCTGTTGTTGCTGTTGTTGCTGTTGTTATTGCCATTGATTTCTGGTTGCATGATTTGTTGGCAATGGCCACAAAACAACAAATAACACCAACAACGAGAAGAGGAAACGGAAGTGCACAGACAATTGAAGTACTTTTTTGTGGCACGTTGGTAACATTTCAATAAATAGCATGCCCCCAGACACCCTCCTCCCCCCAAAATAAAAATGAAATAATAAAATTGGGTGCGTGTTGTTTGTTCAGCCATTTGGTTGTAGTTGTTGTTGTTGTTGTTGTTGTCTGTGTGTGCGATGATGTTTTATTGAATGCTTCCTATGTATTTCGCGTATTGCTTTTTCTGCAACTTTTGTATTCATGAATGCGCCAAAAAATATGCTACCAATTTGTCGCCGTGTGCGCTGTTCGTTTACCGAACCAACAACGGGACAACAACGGACAACAACAACGACAACAACAACAACAACGGACAACGACAGCAACGACAACGGTTGCCGATAACAGCGGGACAGGTCTATATAAGAACAAAGCAATAACAACGAACTGCTGACAGCGGCATTAAAATATAAAGTCTCGCTGTGGTGCCTTTCGTTAACAATGTAAACGATGCTGGCAACGTGTATTGAGCTGAAGTCGGCCAAAATGCCAAGCCCAACAATAACAACAGCAGCAGCAGTAGCAGCAGCAGGAGCAGCAGGAGCAGAAGCCCAAGCTGCCGCTGCTGCTGCTGCTGCTGCGGCATTTCCTTTTCCTGCGCCGAGCGCCAGCGGCAACAATGTCGGCCTACTTTTCGGCAAACGGCGCAAAATATTAAAAAACGGCCAAAAAAATAATGTTAAGGCAGCAGCAGGCAGGCAGGCAGGCAGTCAGGCTGGCAGGCAGCAGGCAGGCTGGCAGCGAAAAGGACCAAACCAAGCACTGCCAGCAGTTGCATAAAGTCATAAATTTTATTTCACACAGAGTCATTAACACATGACACACACACACACAGAGATGTATATCCACACACAATGGAGCAGATATAACGACAGCCTGTGAACTCATTACAAAAGGCGCAAAAAAAAGGCGTCGGCATAAAAATGTGTTCAAATAACACACGCAGAAATCACTGCGGCGTATACGTAATATCATATGAAATTTTTACAGACATCCAAGTCGTCGTCGCTCGCTCGCTCGCTGTCTGCCATTGTGTGTATTATACAAGCATATACACAATGCTTCTGTGTGTGCGTTTGTGTGATTCGACGTCTCGTCCTTGATGTCTTCATCTTTGGCCGTAATTGCTGCCTGCGTCGCTGTCTCAGTCGCTGTCTCAGTCGCAGTCGCTGCCGCACGTAGACTGCAGGAAATTGCTTTGAAATAAATTTCAATACAACAAAAAGGCTGCCTACGACAACAACAAAGGCATTATGCGGCTTGTAGCATGGGGCACAGCTGCTGAGAGTCAGCCATATGTGTATTCTCTGTCTGTTCTCCCACCCCACCTCTGCCCAGCCTCCGTCTGTCCACTTGTCGCTGCTCAAGCAGCCGAACCACTTCTAAGCGCTCGAGAGCACTCAGGCAGCCTGTCTGGCAGCTCGTCCTTTTACTTTTACTTTTACAAGATGGCGCAGCCTCTTTGTGCCGCTTATTTAATTACATATTAGCAACAAAAAAAATCAAAAAAAAAAAAAACAAAAAAAAGAGGAAGGAATAGAAAAACAGAGCATAAATATCAAGGGGCAGATGAGGCTCTGGCCCTGTAAAGTGGCAAGTAGACACAGGATACGAGGATAGACATGTGTTTGATGGCTGATTTACATTTACATTAGGCGTGGGCTGGGAAATTTTGTGGACCGTATAAGAGCTGCGGATGAGCTTCAGCAATTTTGGAATTCTAGGGAATCTTATTAATACCCGTTTTAGTATTATAAATATTGCTTTAGTGTCTATTATAGGTCATTTAAAATGCGTTGAGCGACCCTTATTTAAAGTCATTTATAATCAACAAATGGGTCCAGTTTTATTATACAAAATATTATAAAAAGGTAAGAAAAGAGATAAATGTTGCTTGTACCCAAATTCATAATTCAGTGGTATAATGTAAATAATGCTCCTTTCAAATATATGAAAATGATAAACATTATTATTTTTGCCTTTTGAAATGTTGCTTTTAAGATTAAAATTGTACATTTGACCTTTAATTGAAGCGCTTGCAATTCTTGCACGCTTCTTCGTGCAACAAACTAATCAAATTAATGTAGCACACAATCTTTCGTGCAACTCTTTCATGCAACTTGCACATAAATAGAGAGTTTTCTCTCTATGCAGCATTTGATGTGAAACTTGTTAAATATAACAAATTCCTCAGACGCTCAGTCTGAACGCAAACAAATAAATAAGTCATCTTATATAAGTATGTTGACAGCTAAGGGCCATTTCTCATGCAAGAATTGCATTGTCTAATTAAACTCAATACGAAATCTGTGCCCATGAATTAATCTCAAATAATTGGCTCGGTTTTTTTGTTGTTTTTGTAGCAGCTCTCGTGCCATTAACTCTGTTTATCCAGTAGATACACTCGAGCACACACGCACCCATACTCCCACACTGCCATACACCCACACACCCATTCACACACAACAAAAATGTCAAACCCCCAGTCACAGACAACAAAAAACAACAACAACAATAACCATTGGCGCCCCATTTGTTTGGCGCTAATGAAAGCGAAATGAAATGAAATCAAAATACACGCCGTAAACAATGGAATAATGTAGCGTACATTTATCGCCCCGACCCGACCCGGCCCTGCCAGGACCTGCCATGGCCTGCCCCAAGACCCACCCCCCCCCCCTTCGGCTATCCAGCCGATTATATCATACTCACCATCATGCGAATCGTATAGATAAATAATGCTTTGCCAGCCGTAGTATTGTATGGTATCAATAATTGCCTGATGATAATCCGGACGCATGCTGATCGCAAAATCCAGCAGGCCCGACGATGGGGTAAGCACCTAAAAGTATGCAAAACAAAGCGATATATGAGTGGGGACTATAACTTTGCTGGGGTTAGGTGCGGGTGGGGGGTATAGAGTAGAGAGTAGCCTGATTTGCGCCCCTAGAGTATAACAATGTAATGTGCACGCTACATGAAGCAATAATAAAATGAAACGCGTTTCCGCTTTGACGCTGCCAGCGACAGCGACAGGCTGACGGCAGGCGGGACAGGAGAATGCGGACAGCGCGAAGGACATGCTAAAGTCCTGCCTTTTGCCTGGCAGCCAGCAAGTAAGTGCGAGCGTATATGCGAGCACACGATATGTATATGGTACGTCAAGAGATACGAGTACACAGAGAGATACACTGCGACCCGTTTCCGTTTACACACACACACACACTTACGCACAGCCTAAAGGGCCAGCAAATGCGCAGTTCGTGTGTGTGTGTGTGTGCGAAAGAGAGTCCTGTGTATGCTGCGAGTCTGTTGTTGCTTTGCCGCCGACGCCATATCTTGATTTATAGTGATTGAAATAAAAGAGGCCAAGAGCGCATCATAAATTTTTTTGTGCTCACTGTAGAGTCGCATTGGGGGCGCTCGTTTGGCATTGTCTTCCGGCTTTGGCTTTGGCTTTGGCTTTAGCTCTGGCTCTGGCTCTGGCTCTTTGGCTTTTTGTTTTCTGAAGTGCCAGGCACAGTGACAACGGCAACAACAATAACAAGAGCAACAACCAAGCGCCACAACAACACCAACAACATCGAGTCGACTGTTGTTGGTAGTAAATTTTCTTCAAATTACAATTATTATGATTTGTGCTTGGCTTTTGATTTAGTGCAGCGTCTGGCAGCCACAACAACAATAAGAACAACAGCAGCTGCGCGCGTGTGTGTGTGTGTGTGTGTGTACTTATAGCCACTTTATGCGATGACTTTATTTTTATAAACTCCAGTGTGTGCGGTAAGTGTGTTAGTGTGCACCCTCGTTGGCTGCCCCTAGAACAACTGAAGCTTGATGTTTAAATTAGAATCCTGGCGTCTGACCCACGTTCGCCCTCATATCCACCCCAATCCTCCCTACACACACAAACACACACACACACACACACCATAAACTACAGCTTAAGCTGTTAAGTGAGCTGTATGAAAAGTTATTGCCCGAGAAAGGAATAGGAAAAAATTCGAACTATTCGAAGAAAATGCTCTCTCATAGTTGAACAGGACTATTTGAAACGCCTCGAGCCTTGAAAAATATTGAAGTGTTTCATGTTTTTGAAAATTGTCAAGCCTGATTGTGATAAAACTAAAACCAATTGACCCAAATTAAATGGTTCTGCAATTTTACTGTCGGCTGTCAACAAATGCGTTCATTGTGTAGTTGTTCAATCTGTTGTTAAATGGTTTTTCAGTTCGTATTGCGCCATCATTGTTTGGAGTTGTCAGAATAATTATTTTGAGTTGCCACTTTGATTGCTGTCATTCGTTCGGGGGTTTTTTTTTCAATTGTTTCACTCGAAAACACAAATAGGAAACCATCAATTTGTTTGCTTTACCCATTTTGGGGGGAGGGCGAAATTAATTGAAATTTTCGCATATACGTTGACTATCTTTCTATTTATTAAACATTTAAATTGTTTGGCTAGGTCAGTTTGACTGGGTCTCTCTAGTTTCAATACTAAACAAGAGTCAACCCGATTGATGTTTATGTTTTGTATCTATTTTAAACTATTTTATCATTCCATTGCCTGACAGTCCTATATTTACAGAATTATATTATCCTTTATGTTAGTTCTCTATTTGTTATGCATTGAAATCATTCAGTCAGGTAGGTCAGCTCAACTCAACGGAAGCTCTGTGTCCTCGTTTGTTGAACTGATTTACAATGTGAACATCTGTTTGAGCAGCATTTTATTTACTCTTTCAATAGAGCTTTTTAATATACAATATATACATATTTCATATATTTCAATGTTTTAATCTTACAGCATTGAAGTTGTTCAACAGCTGCTCCCATTTGTTAGCAAACTTAACTAAAAACTGATATTTGCTCTTTTTTTAATCAAACTTTTGTTTACCAATCGTTTGGGGTGACAGTTATAGAAATATACGAGTATGTTAAATAACTTTTCGACCATAAATAACAAAACATTCTTTGAAAAACTGTTCATTTTATTTAGCCTGAAACTCTCTAGGGATGCGAAAAGCTGATGAGCTGATGGCTTTAATTATAATTTCTCCTACTCACAATAGCATTCCGTACATTTTCCACATATTCCCTTTGTTTCATTACGAACTTTTCGCTTTTCCGAGCCCTCGGGCAACTTCATTACTCATCAGCCCACATAGTACGGATTCGCTTGTATGTAACTTAGTTTATTGACTCTCATTCTCTGTGTGTGATGTGTGTGTGTGTGTGTGTGTGTGTGTGTGTGTGTCGACAGGACTCATAGTATGACTGGCTGACAACAAACCACATCAAATGTAAATAACTGCGCACACAAAATCAATTACGTATGACAAATTTTTTTTCTATTATACTCTGTTTTTTGAGTGTAAAGGAGTATGTTTGGAACTTGCCGTGTGTCTCTCGTAATGAGCAATATTTCTTATGCAAGTGGTCTTCTACAAAATTAGTAAAAATTTATAATGCCACAATTTTGAAGCTATAGTGTTGATGATCCTAAATGTTACCCCCAAATTGATGTGATGACTACTGATGAACATCCTGAAAGATTAGATCAAAAAGGCACCTGCATTGATATCGGGGTTTTGATGATCTTCTTTGAGGATGGGACCAAAGAAGACCTTTCGAAAAGTCACCGAAATTGGTAAAGAGAATAATCACGATGATCTTTAAAAGATAAGATATAAACATTTATTCCTTGTCCTCTCCCGCAAATAAGTTAAAGCCTAGATTTCTAAAAATCTTATAGCTTTAGCAAGCTTAGTATACTCCTCAGGGACTACTGAAGACATCTTTAAAAGAGGAAATATAAATAATTATCCCAGGAAATTATCCGACTTCCGCAAGGCAGCAAAGCTTGTGTCGTCCACAATTTTAAAGCACATCTGATATAAAGACTTCTAAAACCCTCCTTTAAAGATGAGGCCAACACTAATAGTGTCCAGGACTCTCCCACTTTCGTAAACTCTTTCCACACCAAATATTTTATTTTTTACCTCTGTTCTTACACTAGGAACAGAGTATATCACTGTCGGAGGCTGTCAACTGTTACATACTAAATTTTTTTATTTATTGTTGCTTGTAACTTACCTTTTCGGGAAACCAGGGCGTCACGAACGGCATTTGGAACGTATTCGAATAGGAGTGCAATGTGTCAAAGGAGTCCGGCGATACGGCGCCCAGCATTGAGTAGACTCCGCGCGAGAATTGATTGCAAACTGCAGGTTACAGCAATAAATTGTTTGTTTTTTTGTTGTTGTTATTTGAGAAAAGGAGAAAGAGCAGAGAGTAACAGAGAAACCAGCACGCGACAGGGAGAAAATGTAGATGTGGAATCGGATTGGTTATGGGTAGCATCCCAAAGAGACGACTGTGTGCAGTGTCTAGGTCGTGATGTAAATGAATGTGCGCAATTAGCTGCTGCTTTTGGTGGGGTGTTGGGGCGGTGGGAAGGCTTGGAGGTGGTGTTATGGAAAGAAGGGGGGTAGCGGGTCGGGTAGTGCAATTTTCAATAAAAATGCGCATAATTAATGCAGACAAGTGCTGTGGGAGGCAACAGTTGAGTGGTTTCACTTTATTGTAATTGTATTTGTATTTGCTTTGCTTTGCTTTGTTTTGTTTGTTTTGCATTGTTGTGTTTTTAATGGGTATGTGAGTGTGTGCGAGTGTATGCGAGTGTGTGGGAGTAATGGGAGTTGGGAATTGGCGTGGCAACACCTACTCAAGCGCGATAATTTGAATGCATCCGCCGTATTGATGACATCAACGTACGCCTGCAGCTCGAAGCGACGCGAGCTGACATTCAGATTGTGATTGAGCATTGCATATTTAAAGGCTGATTGCACATCGTCCGTGCCCTGCTCGAAGATGGCACCTGCGAGGATAGAGAATATAGATGGAGAGAGAGACTCGTCAGTGGGAGAATGTTAGAGAAATAGCGAGCAAGTTAAGGCATATAGCATATTTTTTTTGCTTCGTTAAATATTTAGGCGGCTTTTGACACGGTCCCCTTAATATTAAACGAAAGCGCACTGAATAAATATTTACACAAATGATAGTAGAACACACAAGGCACACATAAACACACACAAGCACACACCAGCACACACAGCAGGACACACAGCAGGCGCTCTAATGCAAACGAAGTGTTGATGCAGCAATTTTGCAAGCTGCGCTTTTGCATGGCCAGGCACCAGGCACCAGGCACCAGGCACATGCAGCGGCGGAATCCTGCAACAGGATCAGGTGAATGGCTTCGTGTGCAAGCCAGTCAGCATGACTGTCACATTAGCAGCGGGCAACATGCCCAAGCACACACACACACACGCACACTTAGCCCAATATGACTGCAGCCTGAGGCGCCATCGCGTAATAAAAAATAAAGCAGCAAAAAGGAGCACGAACGAAAATTTTAAAAATAAAATAAAAAATATTCAGGAAATAACGTTAAATTGTATTGCTTGTGTTCCTGCCAGCGCTTTCGCCACAATTTCAATTATTTTTATATGGCTTATGGAAATATTTAAGTTGCTTTTTTATTTGCTTGCACATATGAACATATTTCTATCAGCTTACGGCCATCAATAGGGCAAATAAAATGAAGTAATAAAACAGTTTGGTAATATTACAGATTCAGAGCCCCAAGTAATGTTCACACGTGCCGCAAATTTACCAAAATTAAAGCACAGTACAATTTTTAATAACTTTTTTAACACATATCCAATTCCATTGAAAACAATTTAATCAATTTTATAAAAATAATAACTTGTTTGGATTAAAAGTTGTAAAAAAGTTAATGTTAATATACATTTATTAATAACTCAAAAGTAGAATAAGTTGTCTTATCACACTTCTCAATTAATTTTTCAATTATATTAATATTTCTCAGCATCAATAGATCTATTTAAATATATTTCTGTTTTATTTTGTTTGCTTTTAACAGCAATGAACATCAAATTTTAAAACTGCAATCATCAAATAATTCAATTTTACTTTTATTAACAAGCATTTTCAACAAACTTTTTTAATCATATATTATTTTTGATGGAAGCAAATAAAGTTTGCTAAAAGTTTAGTTTGGAATTGTAAATAAATATTGAATAAAATGAAAAACGTGAAAATTACTTTTAAAGTTTGTCATACTTGAAAAGAAACATGAGATTATTACCATTAAGATATACTTTATTGTTCATGTATTTATAAATAAAATATATGTTTTTGCGCAAAGTTTTATTACGTTTATTTTAAGAAGTTTATGTTGAAATGGAAAATAATGAAATCTTTGCTTTTTCACAACTAATAATTGAAAATGCTTTCATTTATTATTTTTAGGCACAATTTTGCTTAGGAAATTTCTCGAAAATGTGTTATTTGAGTTACTATTTGAGGAATATGAAATAAAAATAGTTAGCAAACGATTTGGGAATAAATCAAATCTTTAATAAAGCTTATTAGATCCGACAATAAAAAACTCTTGAAGAATATTTCTGATTTTAGATATTTAAGAAAACTTATTTGAAAATAAAGAAAATGTTTTATAAGATTTATTGATAAACATAAATCAAATTATAAAATAATAACTTTTGAAAGAAATATATTTGAAACTAAAATAGTTAGAAAATTATTTGGTAATAAATGAAAATTAATAATAATGCTTATGGATAACTATAAATCAAATAATACTCCAAAGCTGTCAGTTTTCATATTATTCTTGATAAAATAAAAGAGTTTAAGGAATTTGATATAAAAATAGTTGGAATCTGATTTGGGGAACACATTCCCATATGCATGCCTCGCTGCATGCACACAAATACAGACACGCCATAACTATTGCCATTACACATTGTAGCAAATGCTGGCGACAAATGCTGCGAGTCCTTTTGGTCCTGCTGCTCTTACTGCTTACTAGTGCTTCTGGCCTGTGCTTCGGGCGTTGCTTTTGAGACTCACCTAATGGTATTTTCTCGGTTAACGATGCAGATTGTTGTTGTTGTTGTTGTTGCAGCTGCTGTTGTTGTTGCTGCTGCTGCTGCTGCTGAGCTGCGCTAAATTCCAGCAAGCAAATGCTGCCAGCGCACATTAAATGTAAATATGCCAAGAATTTTAGCCTCGACTGCATTTTGTATTGCTATTTGCTGCTGTTGTTACAAATTCGGTGAGAATTTTCCGCTTGTATGTTGTTTATATTGAATGCGCGTTATTTTTAATATAAATATATATATAGGTATATGTATATGTATATGTATATGTGTATATATATGGTATTTTCGTAGAATTTCGTTAACTCAATTTGTAGCAATTACAGAGTTTCTGGCTGCCGTTTGCTGGGCGCGTGGCAGCGTGCAAAAATGTATTGCCTACTTATGGGCGCGAGTTGGAGTTGGGGCAAGAGTTTTGTTAGTTGGTTGTTAATTGTTGTTCGGCGTTCGTCGTTCGTCGTTTGGCGTTTAAGCGTCGCTTTTATTGCACTAATTAATTGGTTATTATATTAATTAGTTGATACGTTGATTGGCAGTATATTATAGTATATATAGTATATATATGAATATGTTAATTTATTGTAGTACTTATGAGTATTGATGTGTAGGTTAACTGCTTAATAGCTACGTTTAACGTTTTGCCTAACTGCTTATACTATTAGTATAGTTCAGTAATTATTTAAATTAATTCTAGCTAGCTTGCCGTAATAGTCACTAAGTAAGTTCCTTTTCGCTCTGCGCCCTTTAAATCGTAAGTAGGCTTGACTTTAACCGTAGGCACGCGTTACCCTCAACCCTCGAGCGTCATTCGATCTCCCTAAGCGCACACGCACACACGCACGCACACACACACACAAGCACACACGCAGACTCTTAAGCACACGCAGGACATAAACAGGAGCTGCCGTCAGCCGAGGAGCTCTGCTGCAGTCACTAGTTTGTCCGCTCACATGAACCAAACGGCAACGCGTTGTAATCAGCACTAAAAACGCCTAAGCTGCTCAGTAATATGAGACCCAGCATCCCCGTGCTCGGCTACAAAGCAACATTTGTCGCTGTGTCGCGCCAGTTACAATGAGCAACCCTCTCGGGCTCTCTTACGCACACGAATGCTGGATGCTGCGCTCTTTGTACTAAAAATGTATTCACGCACAATTTCACGCGCTCTCTCTATCTCTTGCTCGCGCTCTTGCTATTTGTCTCTCTTGGCTGCAAAGTGATTCGTGCATTGCCAATTACTGACCTACTACGTTTAGGGCTATACGGGATGCAAATTGATGTTGTTCTTGTTGCTGCTGTTGTTGTTGCTGTTGCCACTGCTGCCTTCTGCTTCGTAAAATGTTTGTTTACGTTCTGCCTTGCATTTTTGGCTGCATAATTGATACGGACAACAGCAACAACAACAACAGAAAATGAGGCAGAACTTTGTGGTCGTACACACCCAACTGCATTATACTCTGTTTCCTGTTTTGTTTGGGTATCTGAGGGGTGGGATTGGGAGAGAGTAAAAGATCTTCAGAAGTCCCCACAACATATCAAATTTGGTGACTGGAAATGAGTTTAACTAGAAGGCACAGCAATAGATCTCCCTAGAGGGAGAATTCTATAACACCCGTATATCCTTTTCATATTTTTATTCCCGCCACTTATATTAAGTTACACTTAAACTATGCCTAACCTTAAAATGAGTGACCATATATCTAATAAAAAGACATAACAAAATTCTAAGGTCATATAAATATAGCTTATTTCTGGGTACGCGGGTGTGTGTTGCAAAATCTTTTGTAGTACAACCTCTTAATGATCATCAGCAGTCCCTATACCAAATTTCGTGACTCTAGCTATAAAAATGCGGGAAATATAGGTATTTACCCTGGTTGAGGAAAAATCTGCACTGTATCTGACGCAGATATGTACCAACATGTGTACCACTTCTAATTGGACAGATAGGTGCTCCATATACCCCTTTACCCTTTGGGGTACAGAGTATCAAAAACAGAAAGAAAGGCAACAACTGCAGCTGCTCGATTACGTTGAAATCGTTTGCCCAACGGAACGCAACGCAACTCGACGGGGCACATTTTTTCTGTAGGTATTTCTGCATTTATTTTTTGCCGTATTTTTGGTAATTACAAGTGATGCCGTGACAATCCTTTTAACAAATCTCATTAGGCTGTCAATTACGTGCCATTTGCCGTTAGTGCGCACTGTAATGAAATCTCATTAATCGACTTGAATTTTGCAAAACAAAACTTAAGTGTGAGGCGCAAAATGCTTCTAAGTTCCAGTAGAGTCCTTGCCACGCCTTGATAGCCCACGCGCCGTGGCGCCCTGGCGCC
This sequence comes from Hirtodrosophila confusa, assembly GCA_035043065.1. Classification (NCBI taxonomy): domain Eukaryota; kingdom Metazoa; phylum Arthropoda; class Insecta; order Diptera; family Drosophilidae; genus Hirtodrosophila; species Hirtodrosophila confusa. Next base: position 9,163,449 of record JAWNNI010000213.1, on the reverse strand, counting down.
CTGGCGCCTGCATATTGTCCGGGGCAGGTCGCGGCGTACGATTCCATCATAATCTGTAATTAGTTTATAATGCGCACAGGAAGCGCTCGCAGAAAGCAGGAAGAAGGCAAGAGAACAAAGTGCCAGCCAGGACAATGCCGCGCGACGAACATTTCTACTTAACCTACAGCAAAGTGCGCTTAACTACAACAACAATAACAACGGCAACAGCAGCAGCAACAACAACAACAACAATCACAACAACAAGATGAAATAATGAGGATAAGAAGTGTGAGCGGCCGGCCAACAACAAATGGGAAAAGTCAAGCCAATAAACATAAAAGTTGATGGCAAAATTTTTTAATTAAGAAAATCAATGAATATTTTTTCATGATTTCATTTTCAACATTATGGGCATTGCCTCTTTTTAGCTGCTTCTTTATGGCCAGCAGTAATTAATGGCCTTTCATAGGTTATTACAACTTTTATGTGCAGTTGGTACATATAATACTAAATTTATCGATACTTGTCATTAAATTGTAGATATTGATCATATCGATAGTGTAATCTGCCTTGTAATTTCCTATTTTGGAGCTTTACAGTTGATCGCACTTCTCTGCGATTCACACGAATTAAATGGAGTCAAATAGAATTGTATATATTTGAGATCTACTCGTTACCTAGCGGAAGAAAATGTTGTATTTCTGTTAATTACGTCTACTCATAAGAGCTGCCATACATTGATTCCCTGCTCCTTTATCTTTAGGATCATCGTTATCTAAACTGAACTTTCCTCTTTTGGTGAACACTCAAATAACCTTAATATTTGTTGTTATTCAATCCATTCCCCTCTCAATCTCTGACATACTTCGATTGCTAACTTCTTTGCTCAACACTTTCTTTGTTCATTTTACAAAACTTATCCTTTGCCAGCGTTGCCACCTTGGAAGAACTGTATTATCCGTGAAGTAAGCTTGTAAGGTCAGCGTTGCATGTTTTATTTTAATTGAACCCATCATGTTATGCTGTTAGTTTTTAGATATTTCCATTTGCGGTCCCATTAACCAATCAACATTAGCACCTCCTCCATGGTCACTTATGTAATAACCGTTTAGTTGCGCTTTCAGCGGGTAAAGTGAGCATAAAAACTATGAAAATAATTACATGTATAGAACACGAAAGCCATCATTTCATATACATTCATTTGTGGTCACATTAGCACGTCCTCCTTTGTCACTTATGTAACTTGTGGGTTTCAGTTTCACCAGCATACAACTGCAAGCGCCAGCTTTAAAAATCTATGCACAAACTGGCTGCAACTCTTTAACGTTTTGACGTCATTAAACTAACTGGCAAACAATTAAATAAATGAACAAACAAGTGCATACTTTGATATTATAATTAAATTTGTCTTTCATTCGTTTCTTATGTATCCAGCTGGGACTAGTTATGCAATTTACAAACAAAAATCAGACATTTTTGTTTAATTATTTAATGCAAACGCCAATAAATATTTTAATTGCTCTTTTTCATAAATATGTAAATTGAAGAATGCGTCTTTTTGTTCTGTTCTGCTGGGGTGCGCTAATTATTTACAATTAAAATTTATGCGGCTGCCTAAATCAACAAACTAAATCGTTTAATTAAAAAGCCGCGAGCACACAAATGTAATAACAACAAAAGTAGTAACAACAGCAACAACAATAGCAACAAACAGCAACAATAGCAACAAAATGATATTGCTTGAGGCCACAACAAAATCACAGCCGCAAGTACAAAGATAAATAAGTGGCATTGTCGGTTTCATTTCCGGTTGTTGCATTTGCATTCAAATGGCTGTGTGTGTGTGTGTGTGTGTGTGTGTATCGGTGTGTTTATTGGCGTGTGTATGTGTGTGTGTGTGTGTGGCTGCTTGTAAGCGGTATATAAGCACATTTCCAACTGCTTTTTAGATTTAAGCGCTGCGCAGCTAAAAGCACAAAAATAAAGCAATAAAAAGCAGCACGCCACAAGAAAAGAAGAAGCTGCCACATTGAGGGGCGCCACTTCTTACAGTTAGTAGCAGCTGTCGTTTCCGTCCAACATCTCCCTCACTCACTCAGCATTTGTATTGCCTGCTCCTGCCAGCGCCTGCCTGCTCCTGCCAGCTTCTGCCTGCTCCTGCAGCTTCAGCTCCTGCTGCTGTGACTTAGCCTCGACTGTCTTTCAGTTTCTCACTTCATCAGTTACGCCAAAAAGGAGACTCTGCAATAAATTTCGCTGATTGCTTCCGCTCTTTTGCCGCCGCCCTCGACTAGGACTGCTAACCTCGACTCCGATACGGCCGACTGCCTCATTTTTTATGCCGCTTGATAAAGTAATATCCGTTTTAGGTATACTCGTACTTTGTTGGGCCCCGCGAATAAAAATGACCCGCTAAGGCATTGCTTTATGCTCATATAATACCCTGTAGCTGCCGGCATCTACTTGAATATACAATATTAACAGGCTCAGGACTGTCAGCCGTTTAAATGGAATTAGGTTTCATTTTTGATCTAGTCCGTGCTGCCCATGAATGCAAAGTATGCGTTTAAATTAAGGGGTATTAAATTCATTTTGGCTGCTGCAAATAATGTGCCAACTTTGTGCTATAATTTGGTCACAACGAGCTGCTGCACCACCATACAGTTTTTGTTGGTCTAGCACACAGATTTGTGGCCTTGCGACTGGACTAATGGCTCAAGGGGCGTATGCGTCATATCAGAGCACGCATACGCAGTGTAGGTCAATGCTGATGGAGTCCCCACACACTGTAAAAAACTACAGAGATGAAAGAAATACCCAACTAGTATACCAATGCGCTGGCCTTGCCCAAACCCCAGGCGAGTGAATGTGTCTGTGTGAATGTGCATTTCAATGTGTTTGTGTGTGTATGTGTGTGTGTGTGTAGATGTGTGTAATTGAAACTTCCGCTTTGGTCAGTTAGCGCAATTTAGCAAGCTGCAAAAAAGTTAGATACGGCTGAAGTAACAGGCAAAGTGCAAAGTCCATTGCAGCTACTTGGCTTTCATTTCAATTTAAACTTTAAAAAGCCAACACAAACGTGTGTGTGTGTGTGGTGTGTGTGGTGTGTGTGTGAGTTGTGTGTGCAGCCACATGTACAAATGAAAATTATTTAAAATGATTTATTTCACAACAATTTTCATTAGGCGACCAACTGCATTGCAGGTCTGTCCCCCCTGTCCGCTCACCACCCTGCCGTTCCCGCTCCGCACACCCCTCCTCACACCATGCACTAATTCACTTTTGCTGATTTCTGTGCAAAATATGCGAATGCTGCCTTGAGAAGCCTTGGCAAACGAGCCAAGGTACGTGGCACGGGCTTTCATACATGTTTCATATGAAATAATTATATATGCGGTCAGCCGACTGGCTGCAGGCAGTGCAGCATCCACCCCACCACCATTGCTGTCCCCTGTCCCCCCAACACCCCGCTGCAATTTGCTTTTCGCTTAGCCAATGGCAAAAACGGGAATAAAGAGGAAATGTTGCAACAAAAAAAAATAGAAAAAAAAATTGGTACAAAATGTGCTGCTGCTACATGTTCCGTGTTCCGTGGCGACTGCTGCATAACTTTTGCGGAAATTTGACTCTGGGGCGCAGCAGTCACGCCCCCATACCCCTCAAAGGCCCGCCCAACAACCCACCGCGTAGCCCTGGCCACTGTCATCGTCTGTGCGCAAAAATTAGTGGAAAAGAAGAAGCAGAGAAAAAAAAAATTGGTAAAAGCTGAAACTTGAAAAAGGTTAACAAGCGGCAGAGCGGCGAGCGGCGAGCAGTGCGCAGCGGAGCACAGGGAATACACCAACAACAAAAGAGAAGTTATAATTTTTGGCAGGCAACAACAGAAACAACAACAACAACAACAAACAACTACAACTACAAAAGTGTACGTTAATGAAAAGCAAGCGTGAAATAAAATCATAAATTTTGCAGCGCTTGCAAGGCACGACAACCAGTAGAAAATGCCAGTGTGTGTGTGTGTGTGTGTGCATGTGTGAGTGTGTGTTAGTGTGTTGTCCTTGTTTTTGTTTTGCATTTGTCTAAACACTCCCGTGTGTGTGTGTGTGTGTGTGTGGGTGTGTGAGGAAAAGAGCTGGACATACTTGTGCTTGAACAAGTGCATTTGCGGTCTACCCCCAAATGTATGCTACATTAATGCTGAGCATGGAAAGATGTGCGGGCGTCCGTGTGAGTGGCTCGACATTAACTGCCAACACAGTACAGTGTCCAGAGTCCAGAGTCCAGTGTTCAGATCCTAGACTAGTCTTGATGCAGCAGTGGTCAGCTTAGTGTGTAACTAAGTGTTTCTCTGTGTGTGTGAATGTGTGTGTCTATGTGGGGTGTTAAGGTTGGGTTTGGTAACTTAGACGCTACAGCGGAACTCAAAGTGCTGCTAAACATCTGGTCTGGAAAACGAACAGAACAAGTGTGGAGTCATGTTAATGCTACTTAGCCTTGATATACAATAGAGATGAGAACTATTGGGCTCTGATTTTCAAAAGTATTTAAAATTCCAAGTTTTCAATTTTTAATTAAGTTTTAAGTTTCCTGAGGGTAAAACATAATTAAATACACATTTCGCATGGAAATGGAAATGGAAATATAATTGTTACCTCAAAATATATATAATAACTCATAAGAACTTGACATGCCGCATGAAAATTGGTTCTTTTTGACAAAGTTATGGTAGTAGGAAGTTGAAGAAAACATGTCTTATAGATTTCGAATTTTTTCCAAAATGTGCCTGAAAAAAACCCAAGAAAATCATAAATATTTTTTTTTCGAAAATGAATAAAATTTAAATGCCAAATTAAAAGACTATAAAATATTACAAGCAAGACAATGCGCCTGAAGATTGGGTAATTTTTGACCAAGTTATGGCAGAAGGAAGTTGGGGAGAACCCGTTTTATAAATTTCGAATTTATTCAAAAATGAGCAAGGGGTTAGCATGAAAAAATCCGAAAAATTTAAAAATATATATTTTTTTTAAATGAAAAAAACTTAAGTACCAAATCAAAATAGAGGAAAAAATATGACCAAAAAGATATTGTGCGTGAAAATTGGTTGATTTGTTACCAAGTTATGGCAGTAGGAAGTTAAGTCTTTGACATTTACTTACTAAGTTACAAATGCCAAGAAAAAATAACTCCACATTTAAATCGGATCAGTTTTGACAAAGAAATGTGAAGGGAAGAGCTATACATTAAACATTTCGGATAAAAACTCTGTTGGAAAGCTTTTTGTACTCCCGAATGGTTCGGAACTTGGCTAACTAAAGCATGCGAGGGTGCGGCGCCATTGAGCTTTCCAAGAGCTTTCTGCTCAGTCCAAAAGAAAATTTCCCGCATACACAGAAATATAACACTTAATATTTATAGAAAATTGTGTACATGCTTTATTTAACTGCATTTGATTTAATGTACTTTGCATTTTGAATGTGAGGGCGCTAGAAAACTGCCAAGTTGATTGAAAAACATTCGCAACGTAGGCATAATTAATTCAATCTTAACCAATCGATTTTAAAACGCTGCGTTTTCATTTGAGTGTCTTTAGATATTAACTAATAAAATGCACAATTCTGTTAACAATTTGTTGTGTGTGTGTTTAATAATTCACTATGATTAATGATAATCTGATTGTTATTGTTATCTATGCGATTTGATTTTGCTATAGCACTTCGTAGTAGGAGTTAAAGCCAAAACCGAGCAGCAGCAACAGAGTTCATTTAATAACGCATCTCATAAATTCCATTTCTGATATCCGCACAACAATTAAAATTACACTCGCACACACACACACACACACACATAATAAACAATTCGCTTTCTTTTTAGCTATGAACGGCTCAATAATCATAATTTGCACTATTTTTACGATTTATCAATTGCGTTTGATTAATTGTATGTATTTTTGGTTTCATTTTCTGTTTATAGACCGGTGATAAATGCTTATCAGTATGTTGTATTTACTATACCTATAGGTAAGTAATTTGTATGTATTTTATATATATACTATATATTTTGAGTCCAGCTACAAAACGTTGCATAAAGTTTGTATAAAAGTTGTTGTTCTTTTGTTTTCCTGTTTTAGTTAGTTTTTGTTTTTGTTTTTAATTTTTTTATCTTTGACTAGTAAATACAAAAACCCAATCAATCAGTTGGCGACGACAGTTAAACCTACATTCGCTAAATATGTAACACTATATAATATAATATAATATATATGTATATATTCTATATGGTATAGTATGTTAGAAACAGCTGCTATAAAATCACTGCCAGCCTTGGCCAGCACTTGGTAACTGTATAAATGTATTGCCCATAAGACTAACATTATAATCATTAACTATATTTAATTCATAAGCGCTAATATTCGTTAATGCAACAAGTCTATGTGAGATCCTCATCCGCAGATCAATCGAAAATGCACACAAACACGCGCAGGCAGTTGATGCCCACCTTCTCCCAGCAGCCCTCCTCCGTGGCCCGACCCTCGTGGGCCAGACGCATCTTCTTGGGATAGTTCTTGGGGCTGCTCCGATCGCTCAGATGCACCGGCATGCGGGCATATTCTGCGCGTGGTGTGCGAAACTTTTCCAATAGCTCCGATTGCTGATCCGTGAGGTTCTTTAGCTTTTTGCCTGCAATTAAGATAAAAGAGAATGTTAGAAAACCCAAATTTTAGTTATAATGATGGATTTTAATGACAAATGTTGGGATACCAGGGACATACAGATTAATCATAGAAAGAGTTCTAGAGATTATGCAGAATGTCCAGTGTTTAGATCAGGGTTTCTATTTCTACTCTAGACCTATCAGCAGGAAGGGAAGCTGTCTTTATAAATATAAATACCCAACAGCAATTGAAACCTTTTCCTGATTGAGAATAGCTTCTATATGTAAGAGGGAAGACATTAAAACTTTAAAGTGCAGGGTCCTGTTGGCTTATTACACACCACCTTCAAAAAATTTATTTCATCCCTGAAGCAGAATGTAGATTCTGCAGAGGATATCGAGAATTCCATATCTAACCTTATCTTATGTGCTTTTTTTGGGTATTATTTGAAGTATAGGGAAATGTTAGTTGAGTGAACTCAGAACTGCAGAGATTTGAAAGCTCTCGACAAGAGGCCTGGTCTGCCTAGTAAAAGGAGGTAAAGCAACTCTAATTTCTATAGGCTGCCACATTTAAGACACCTGGTTTTCCTCTCTACTCACCTTCTAGCGCATCGCTGATTAGCGACGTCTCCAGCGGTGGCAGCAGCTCAAGGCGTTCGCAGCAGCGTCGAAACTCCATCGGGCTCATGCGAAGATAGCGCGGCGTTAGGCAGAGCGGGCCGAGCACGGTGCGTCGATTGTCCGGCGTGGCATCGAGATTCTTGCGCGCACACTCCGCCAGACTCCAGTTTGCCAGGCACTCGAACAGCGTCATCTCGGAGCGCAGCTGGAGGGTGTCGCGCTTGGCCAGCGTCTCCAGCTCCTCGAAGCGCAGCTCGCCAATGGCCGGCATGGACAGCAGCAGCTCAGCATGCATATCGATCAGCTGGAGTGTGTTGTGGAGCAGCGCGACGCCATAGTCCTCGGTGGTAAACGGATTTGGATTGGGTATGAGATTAACCTGACCGCCATCCCCATCGGCGCCATTCTCCTTCGTCTGAGCCGCCTGCGCAGCGGCCAACTGCTTGGCCGCCGCCTTCGCCTTGGAGGCCTGCTTCCTGGCCAGCTGTTGTGCAGTCTCTTGTGTGGTGATCACCGTCTGGTGTTGGTTGGTCAGCGCAATGCCCTGGTAGAACCACAGCGCCTTGAATATGTCCAGTGCGGTGGCACTGGAAATGCTGAGATCAAGTTCGCGAATACAGTAGATAATCTGTTTGATAAGATAATAAGCAAAGGAAATGATTGTTATATCATTTTCCATACTGGGAAAAATTACAAATATCATGATATTGAGATAGTGAAAATTTAAGAATGATTGTCGAGCTGCCTCATTCGTTCAAACGATTTTATGAACTCACCAAAGCGGTCAAGATATCAATGAAAATAATCAATAATCGTAAATGATAAATGATAGCAATCTACATATTAAAGTTATGTGAGTTGATCAATTGAGAATTGATTTGAGACTTGAGAAATAAATAAAACGATAAGCATATAAGCTCGTTTTATATCTTATCCCTATTCACTTAAACGAATTTCCTGAACTCACCAAATCGGGCACATTGAAACGATCCGCCAGTTCGAGTATCTTCAGCAGATGCTTGTGATCGCGATAGGGTATAAAATGTTTCTCCATGTAGCGCACGATCAGCTCGAAATCGTTCTTGTCCACGTTGAGTATCTGGAAATGGTTGTCGCTCTTCCGGCCGCTGTTTGGACCCGCATGTATTAACTTGGCCAGCTCCACGCTGCGCTCCAGCACCGACTTCCGCTCGCAGCGTATCATGTATCGATCATCGCCATTTACCACAATGAAATCGATGTAGGGATTCACAATGATGGGCACACCAGTGTATATGTTGGTCTGGCCACGGGCGTAAAGAGGCGGCATCACCATGTGGGCGGGTGGTGCACTCGGCTGTGGTGCGCTCTGTATGGCATCCGCATTGTGCCCATCTGGGCCAAGGCCAAAGGGCAACACCATGCTTGTCCTATTACGTTCGTCGGCGTCTAAGTCTGCGTCCTCGTTGTTGTTGTTGTTGTTGCTTATGTTGTTGTTGTTGTTTGTGTAGATCGCTCCGCCGATGACAGTGGTGCGTGCCTGCAGCGCCTTGTGCACCAAAGTGCCCACCAGTGGCAACTTTGTGGTGCGCTCCTTCTTGGTCAGCTGCTCCTCCGGGCGGCGGTTCTTTTGGCCAGGCCGCTTGTTGGCCAACTGCAAGGCAAATAACAAAATAGAGATGATAAGTAAGCCAATTTGAAGCCAGCTCATATTGCTGTATAGATAGCCTTATTGAGAATATAAGATGGCTTATGTTATTAAGCCCTTCAGAGTGCAGAAGCGGCCTGAACAATATAAAAAGTTAACGTGTTATGTATAAATTTGAAACGTTAATTTATAGCTTAGACACTCAATGAATGTACTGTCTGTTTAATAAATTCAATTCTGGGTGTAGAAAATAACCTAATTCTCAAATTTTTCCAAACACCCTACGATTATTTCGATACTTTTCAAAGTTTTATCCCAAGTGTAGATTAAAGTGCCACATCTAACTGCTCCATCCATTGGCTTCCCATATCAGTTATCTTTCTTTTATGAACACTTTCGCTTATCTTTAGCCAATATTTCCAAGCCCAACAGATATTGGCTTCCACTATTTTACAGTATTTACTACCTGGCTTATCTAGTCTTAACATATATTTTATTACCATAAGCAAGTAAGAATGATCTAGCTGACTACGAGACACCCTGTATCCAGGGGAAAGCCTTACCAAACACATCAAGCAGTTCAGAAGCATCGCAAGCAAGCAGAGCACTTCAAGTGTCGGCTGCGCTGCTTTGGTCTTAGATTAATGCTCTGATCCGGACGGATAGACTGGTGAACAGGACCAGAGAGACTCGATTGTTGATGCTGATCAAAAATATATATACCTTTTAGGGTAGGAGGTAGGTATCTGGCCATTAGTCAGTGTCGCCAATCCCAATTACACCACATTTCACAATCTATAATTGTACGATATATTGGCCATATGAGCAACTAATGACAAGTGTTTCCCCCACCAACTACTACTTTCACATGACTTTATCGCCTGGTCTTTATCTTTCAATTGGCGCACTTACTGGTGAGCACATAAATCGTTTTATGTTCGGCTATAAGTTTAATCGCTGATTTTTGCACGCGACTGTAAATAAAAGGCTTTAAGTAAGCGGCTAAAGAGTTGAGATTGAGACCACAATTTTTGGGGCAGAGGTCAATCGGTTTAGAACATTCAATCGTTTGATTGCCAGCAACTTGGTTGCAATTCATCATCCAATGCCCATAAATCATGTGGCCCACAATCGCGCTCATATCGAACTGCTACCCGTCAGATACACAAGCGCGTGACAGCCCATAAATTGTATAATGCCCCCGAAAAGACCAATGATAGTGTCAGACCTAGGCCCACTTCCAGTCCGCACTTTCAGCGGCGGCAGGAGCACCTAACAGTACTATCCAAGCCTCTGACAGCCTAATTTTTACGTCAACTTGTCTCACCCACTAAGCTCCCTCCCGAACCCGCCGGACATGGCATATGAGAGTACTCGAATAAAAATCCAATTGGCCATGCCATATAACAATAAAACGATTCATTACTAGGGACCATATATTAGCTTTAATCTGCAACTGATAGCCAACGACCTAGAAAATTTAGGTAGTTTTTAGATCTGAATAATGTAAACCAAAGGGCGATCTTATCTTTATCATATATATATCATCAAGCCGTTGAAAATGGCGTAACATGATCCATAATAACTAAGCGAATTATATAATCTAACACTAATTGAGCATACTCATATTCTTAACTATTATCTTAAAGTTATTCAAAGTTTTAGATGTATAGTGTCTTAAGATAATGTAGATAATACCAAGGAATTTATAAAGGTAGCAGTAATTAAATGGCGTAAGAAGATACAGAATTTCGAAGCGAATAATCAATCTATAATATAAATAATTAAACTTTGTTTTTTAACACTCATATATTTATTATATTTTACATATAAAGTTAGCTGTAATTTGATGCGAAAAACCTTATCAAAATCTGCAAGAATTGATCAATTTTTTTGATTAAATATCTTTATTTATAATAGTAATCAGCCTTATTAAATCCATGTCTAATTTCGCTTTAAATTTTCTTCAAATATTTATCTATCAAACAGTACAGTTATGCCTGCCCATCAATAGTTATATAGCTATCTTTAAATGATCGATTCGCGTCGATCAAAAGACAGCATTGTGCCCTTTAAATGCTATACTGAAAACCAAACCCCAACGAGTTTTCCAGTACCCAGCAATAGTTTTATCACAGTTCTGCACGTTCGATTCACATGTGTTTACTGTTGTTGTTGCGTTGTTGTTATTATTGCTTTAAGTACTAAACAAACAGAATTAATTGTAGCACGCCATGATTGCCAAGAAGTTCGCAAAAGCGCAAAAATAATTATAAAAAAATAAAGTTCAAATATTAAAAAGTAAAATAAAAGAATATACAGCCAATGTTTGAACAGTTGTAAGGAAGACAAAATGTCGAGGCTGACGAGGTGTTGACATCAACATCGACATAACATGCCACAGCCCAATAGCCCCACCCCACCGCACCGCAGAGCTTATAAGTTGCGGCCCCAAGACAGTAATGCCCGATATTTAAAATATTTGCTCGAAGGCAACGCTTGCCCTGTTGATAGTGCAATAAAGATATTATCGTATGCAAATAAATTTACTGTGTTGTGAGCGATTTTCACGACGCGTCGTTATCTGCACAGCAGTTACTACTGCCACCCACCACTGCCATCCCTCTGCCCCTTTGCCACTGCTTGATTGTGTTGACCACAGACTATTTTTATTTGGATCACACTATATGAATTAACACACCACGTATAGTCATAATCAGAAGCTGTTGCCTTTGTTTAACGCAGCTCTCTCTCTCTCAATGTGCGTCAACCTGGCTGACAGGCGGCGGGGGCGTTGATGATGGGGAGGCTCTTATTGGGTGGGGTAAAGGGACAAGTATTTCAAAGCACGTACTTGAACTTTACGGGTAACAAATTATGGTATCACGGACTAGGCCAGGCCCTGCACTTCTTACATTATTTTCTTGGCCTTGTTGTTGCTGTTGTTGTTGTCTTTGTCGGTGCCTGCCTCTTATCACTGAAGGCTCTTTCCATCAATCAATCAAATGCGATTTAGTTTCGTTTGCCGCTGACTTTAGATATGTATGTGTGTGTGTTTAAACATAAATTTCATACATCAAATTTTAAAAATTTGTTATTAAGTATTGTAAATGTTATTATTAATTAAACGTTTTGGTCAATTGCTTTCGCACAGTTTCTATTTTAGAGTGCGAACCGCACGCGGCAAGTTTAGAACTTCGACTGGCATATTCAAAAGGAAATGCTGTCAGCGACGCCACTGTAGACGTCGGCGTCGGCGTCGACGACGACGCAAACTTTGACTGCGTATTCAACGAAGTTGCCATCCCAAGCGCTACTGCGCTCAGACTCAAATGGGTTCCGTAATTCATGTCAAAATAATAGGATACAACTAAGAAATAACTATAAATGCTAAAAATCTAAAATTTGTTCTTTATTATATTAAGTATTATTAGATTAAGCGATTTAACTAACGCGTAAATATAATTATTTTCAAAGCACAAAAATATCAACAAATTATATCTTTTAATTACAAACACTTAATGAAAAACCAATTAATCCAATTATTGAATTATGTTTTTAAACGTTTCTTAGTGTAAGTATGCGTGTTTAAATTGGAAAGTAGTTTTTTCATAAATTGTATAATAAATACCAGTAACTTTGCCAAGTTTTATTAAGATATCTCTAAATCTGATCGTCTCGGTTAGACTGATGAAGATATACTTTTTGGGATCGAAAACAGCCTGAAAGTTCTTCAAAAGCTTTGTTCTTCTTGCAAATATGTTAAACCAGTCAATATATTATAGCTATTTTACATACTATGTTTTTCTCTCCACATTATACTTCAATTAATTCACCAACCCTATAAATATCACTAAAAACTTTTGAGAGTCGCATATATTCTTGAGAGAGAAGAGAACACTTGCGTGAGAGATGAGGGAGAGACAGTTGAGCCCGCATGTTGAACTACTCTCTGGAGTTGCAAAAAACGAAGGCAATATCAATCTAAATGGAATTACAAGAACCACCCGATAAATGCAAGCAGTCCGAGGAGACGCAGCGGAAGTAGCCTCAAGTTCTCTGCCTTGGCAACCAGCGACTTAATTATCAACTTAATTATCAATTTAATTTACTATGCAAACAGCCAACGGCAAATAAATAAATAAAGATTGGCGCCAAAAAAGCAGGCACAATTCAATGTTTGATTTTCAAATTAACGAGTTGATTGCAGAGCACGGCCCATGGGATAGGGATCTGGGTGTGGGTGTGGGTATGGGTGTGGGCGGTGGGTGTGGGAGTGTGTGTGTGTGTGCGTGTGTTTGATATTTAACAACTGTAATTGTTATGGAGGCGTTTTGTGTGCACAAGCAAATTACGATCATCTTTTATTGATAAGCAATATCAATATGCTGATTTAACTGAAGTAAGCCAAAGCGCAGACAATTTTAAGCTGCTTAAGTAAATGTGACAACAAGAGCAACTATAACAGCAGCCTCCCACCTCCCACCCCCCGCCAAAAGGGCATAAATATCAGCAGCCAAGGCCGTGACAAAGTCGCAGCGCATCAAAGCTGCAAGTGCCTAAGTTAAAATGCATACAAAGCGAGGGCTGCTCTACAAGTTACCGACCTTATTTTGCTAAGCAACATTTTTGCAACATTTCAGCAATTGTTCGCGCATTTATTTAAGTGGAATACAAAATTACTTTAAAAAATTTGATATTTCTTTATGATTTCTTTTCTTTCGGCGTTAAAGCTTATTAGTACTAAAGATCCAAGTCAAATCTTCCTCCTTACACCAATGTTGTATATTTATTTTGTTAAGTGCTCAATTTTTAAACAAAAATACCTAAATAAAAAAAAAATTTAAATAGTTCAAACATATTTCAATATTGTATAATATTGTATGTTTTTCAAAATGTTCCTATTATATTAATTAGTCAATATGAATTATTATCTAAGTATACTCTCTTTTTAATTAACTTCTTGCAAAGCTACCTTCTTACATTTCTGTTGTTTGCAAAGATTACTAATAAAGCCAAACAATTTTTTAGCTATACCCAAACAAATTTGTGGGTTTTCAAGTCTGCTTAACTTCTGGCATTAGCAGCCTATTGTTGTTCTGCTCAAACAAAACATTCAATATGTATTTATGGAATGACTCATATTGTATGCTCTTTGAGCAGCCCTCGCCAGCTGAATATAGCTCTAGTTATTGGCATGTTTACATGTGACGATGACTCTGATGATGATAATGATAATGATGAGGCTGCTACTGGAAATTGCCCGCTAATGAGTCAAATCGCGGAAGCCGCTGAGAAACAGTTAACAGTTCCACGCACCACCTTGACACTGGGCCTAGAACACTATGGGCTCAACTGAGTGGCAGGCTTTGTACATAGAGGCCCCACATATCTCGCCTTTACCCCGCTGTCCGGCAAAAAGCCAACAGATGTTGGGCATTAAAACACGTTTACGATCGCAAATATTACAATAACGTACTTCATTATCATGATCTCACGTAGAAACAGATCAAATATTTGTGTTCATAAAGAAAATTTGTTAGCAAAGTGCGAGAAAACAAGAACAACAAGAGCAAAGAAGAAAATCCATTTAATTAGTTTAATTAAACATAATTATGCACAAAGCGTAAACAATTTTGAAACATTATTAAATACCGAAGAAAAACAAACAAAAGCAAAACAAAAACGAAAACGAAAGGGAAAACAGTGGAAAAAGCAAAACACATGAATAAGCTGTGGAAAATGCGTAGCAATTTAGAAAATCTGCCCAATGATCAATGAGTATATTTATGTACCTGTAGCCCCACAGGGAGCCAAGAATTCGGCGTCTAACAGGCCCAAAAATAAAACACTTGCCACATATTCTTGGCCAGCCCGAAAAGTTCAACGAGTTTGGCCGAGTGCGTTAGCCCAGAGCTCTATTTATAAAGGGGTTTTTGCATTCAAATTAGCCAAAAACAAAATGAGAAATACAATTGACACAAAATTTGTATACTTTATGAAAAGTGCATTACCCCAAAGTTATATATTGTATACACTATATAAAGAGAAGCCGAAGCTCAATTCTCGACCGATTGTTCCTATGTCAGCTATATAATATAGTCATCAGATAATTATCAAATTTGACCAATCTATAAAAGGCATAATAAAACTTGCAGTAGCTGAGTTTGGTTGAAATATCTGTAAAAACAAAAAAGTTGCCCATAAGAAAACTTATTTTTCATCCTTTGTTCGTCTTTGTTCTTATGGCAGCTATAAAGGAAATAATACACCTTTTGTGGTCGGAAACGGATGTTTACTTACGAATTCCTTTTGCTAGCCTGTATATCAGTCGGATTAGAACCCAAGAGCTTTTGTTTGCTCTAATATAGATGTGACAGTCAATATTCGAAGCTTGATCTCACAATCTTTATAATGCTTAATGCCACTCTAAATAATTCAGCTAATAGCTAAAAATAGACTGTGAAATTATGGCTGCGAGTTGGCTTAGCATTTGTTTATATATAATTTATATGACTCTATGCATAGCAAATGAGATTTGGCTGGTGAACTCGCCCGGCCTGCGCCGACTTTTCGAAGCCTGCCAAATGTCTATGAAGTGCACGGTAATTTGATTTACAACGGATACGTGGAACGGTGGAACCTACAAGTCAACTACAGCACCCCCGACTGAGTCATGGCAGATAACGCCCTGGGAGGAGTGGGCAAGGCAGGATTTCACAAAGTGCAAATGACATCATACGGTGGCGCTTTGATTCAGTTTCCGCACTCTTACAGAGCCGGCTCAAATTGCGATACAAATAATAACAAGAATAACAATTCACTGCACTTTAAGCACTATGGATGACTAATCGGCTCTTAGATATAGAATTGGTGCCGCCGTCTTGTCAAAATCAAAAACATGAAATGACTCGGCTGCAATTCTGTCCAAAATTGTTTTGCTATCACTTGGACGTGTGCCAAATGTAACAGCAGACGTCCAAAAAGATTCAAAAGTCAGCCAACGACTTGGCTAAATTGAAAACAAGCAAGAGCGTTGCCGTCAGCAGGTTCCCAACTGCGATATACTCTGTTGCGGGCGTACAAAACTTGAAATATCAGAATAATATAATTGGTTGAATTTTTCAAGGAGATTATGAGTACATCTCATTTGTATAAGAAATACAGAACTGCTCAGATTATAATTTTCATCATCATTTTGCGGAAAATGTTCCAATTGCCGTCGAGCTAGCAAATGGAATCCTGGCTGGTGAATTCAATCCTAGTTGAAAGCAAGTGAAATTAATCCGCAAAATCTTGTTAAGAGTGAAAATGGGAACATACTGACAACTTAAATCGAAAGGCATTAATATTTAAAATTAAAAGTTAAGTTTACTTCCGTAAACAAACCTAATCGATTTAGCTGATCTGCAAGCTTAAATTCATAGACAGGCAGAAGAATAGAAAGATAAGCATTGCACACACCCAGTATACTCTTTTACACTTGGGAAACAGAGTAGGCCAATAGCATTCACCACAATAACAAAGTCATCGGAGCAATGATCTGCGGGGGGTTCAATTGAGTCATTAACTAAATTAGCACAATTATAGCAGCGGCTATATACAATATAGTTAAGTATAAGAACCAACAAGAAACCCTAGAAGAAATGATTAAAATTGTAGTTGGCAAACTTTGAACCAAATAAAAGAAACCCCAAATGAAATATTTGGCTGCATTTTACCAAAAAAAATATAAATTGAGGATGAAAACTTTCACCTGAAGTGTAATAAAAGCGTTGGGCCCGAAAAGGCAAACAAAACGTGGAAAAAGGAAAAGCGACAAATGGAAAACTAGAAACTCACCCTATGAAAAGTAAAACCCTACGCAACATGTTCCATGTTCAACGGGGCCCCGCAGTGGGGTGTGGGATGTGGGGTTGGGTGGGTTGCTGGGTTGTTGGGTTGTTTTTGGTGGTCTGACTGAAACTGGAGCACGCTCTCTGCCACAGCGGCGACAACAATAAGGGAAATAACCCAAACGAACAAATTTTCATTTGCAGCGGCGCGAAACACAAAAGCCAAAAGTCAGAGATGCCAGCTGGGGAGAAATTGCAGCGTATTATGAAGCGGCTGAGGGGGGGACTTTGGAATAGAGTTGAACGCGTGTCGCATTTAAATTCGTGACAGATATGACAATAAATAATTGTATATCCACAAAAAAAGTGAAATTAGAACTAAAATATGTGCATAAATATTGTAAATACATTGAGAATGAATAGTAAAGAGTACTTTTCCTTGGTTTCCTATTTCTTACACGTCTCGGATAATTATAGTTGAAATAAATATATTTATTCCCAACAAAAAATGTGCCTAAATTACACAATGCGCTCTCGAAGGAGAAAACTAATTAAGAAATTTGATATTCTAACTATTAAGTAAAATCTAATAGGAAGCATAATTCTAAATATTTAAGTTAAAAGTCCTGTGTGCTTGTGTCGTATCATGAGGTGTCCTGTCCTGTCGTGTTGGTCAATTTTTAGAGCGTGCATCTTCCACAGTTCGACTTCTTGTTCGAGTCGTGTTCGAACACGCTGCCATCTCTAGTTTGGGGCACTGACTGACTGATGCGGGCGGCTGGCTAGGCCAATAGCCAATATCAAGTGCGCGACGATGGCCGTTAGGATTTGATGGGGATTGGGGTCGATGCTGGGACTGGGAGTGCTGTCAACTGGTGCCAAGGGCGCCGCAGCCAAATGGCCGCGAGTAACAATGGCTAAAAGTAACAATTGACAAACGCGGCGTATGCGCGATGCGATGTCTCAGCTGATGTTGTGTGTTCTTGTTGTTCTTGTCACTGCCTGAGACACTGACACACTGAACGAGTTTCAGTGCGCACTCACACACACACATACATATAATTACACACACCACTCACTCACACACACACACACACACACACACACAGAGACAGGGAAAGCAACTCTCGCTTGGTTCCTTTTCAGCAGGCGCGTGTCTGTGTATCTTATGGATACACAATTTATGCTTGCCAATTGCACGCTTATGTTTACTATATTGTACGCTTTTATTATTATTATTATTGCGGCTGCCAATCGCACACAGCAGCTGGATAGACAGATGGACAAACTTACCCCAGTTTCTGGCAGCAATTTGAATATTTAACAACGCCTTTGTTCCTTATAAACTTATAAACTCTGACCGCCAATTTTCAATTTCCGCCAGCATCGATTTGCAATCTGCACGATTGTTGTTTAAACAATAAACTAGCCGCATTTGTTTATAGCAATTTCATGCTATATCAACATATATATATGTATATATAGTATGTATATATATATATCGTAGCATGAATATTGAAAATGCTGCCTCGCGTATTTATCGAGCAGGTTTTTTGCGCGCGACGTGCCAAGCAAATTGAAAGGCAGCTACGACAACGTCGCTGCTCGAGAGTCGAAAAGCGTATATACAACAAAATATTTGGTGTGCCTTTGTGAGGATTACACACACCACTCACACACACACACACACACACTTCAAGAGTTGAGCAAGCCGCGGCCAAAAACATCAGATGAAAACACATACCAAATTTCCCAAATTGGCGTTGCCACTGTTCTTCTCCATGCCGCAGACGCTTCTGCATATGTAGACAAGCTACAGTTGCTGCAATAAGTAAATGTCTGATGCACTTTAGTCAAATGAATTGAATATTGAGTATATGTTGTATACTGGAATGTTAGTTTTGTAGCATTTAAAATATGTGTACTTTTGACAATTGAAACTTGACCATCTGGCAGCTTTGTGCTGGGGAAAACTCTCCGGAAAACCGGACATGCGCACAGGCGCTCTTTCCGCTTTCTTACGCTCTGCCTCGACCCACAGGTCGTATGAGCAATCGACAGTTGCTCGCTGCAAGGCGCAACATTTTCGAGCGTGTGATAACACACAGTTCACAATGACGCCAACGGGCCTACGCACAACTATCCAATACTTTCGCTTTTCCAAACAGATAGAGCGGGAGAGGGGGAGTGGGGAAGTGCAAGAGTAAGAGAGAGAGAGAGGGAGCGTGCGTGGGTGCCGAGTTAGGGAACGAGGGCTGTTGCCTTTCAGGCCCTAGACAACCGAGCGCTGCGTTGAGTGAGGTAGGAAATTTATTGCTGTTATCAGCGCACACACACATACATACATTCAGCCCGAGGGAAAGGCAAAACAAACAACAGAATACAGCTAATGGTAACTAGGTCAAATCCCAGCACCCGAAAAACCCGAACACCACCCACAGCAGCCCCCACCCACGCCCCCAAGCTGGCGGCTCCACATAATTTCAGCTGGCATTTCGTAATGCATTTTTCAGAAATTACATGACTGCGAACAAATGCAATGTATTGAGATACTTTAGTGCATATTTATTTGTGTTTTAATGTTTCATCGTGTGCTAGAGTATGTTTAACTTCGGATGTAGAATGCAAAATCATGTCAAGAGTGAAAGTTAGAACATTTAAGTAATATAAAATTCCGCAAGATTTTGACGAAAATTAAAACAGGAAAAGTCCTGATTTTGATTAGAAGGAAACAACAAAGGCAATCAAATGCTTGAAACTACAAAATGTATATTTTGCACGATTTCAGTGTAGAATTCTTGAAAGTATCTCTCAGAATAGAATAGGATAATAACAATGTTAAAGAAACACACTGGATGATATCCAATAAAATTGAGTATTAAAGATTTATGTATGTACTACAAATGATATATAAACACAAATTTTAAAATACGATTCATAACGATTTTTTTTTTTTTTTATTTATTTCAGGAATTGTCGCTAAACCAATTTGTCTGCTTTTGCGAACCATTTAAAAATTTTATTTAGATTTACAGACAGTGTGATTTATTTTGCGCTCAAATGTGTCAATATTTGATGTGTTTTCTTAACGCATGGGATGAATGCGATGAGTACACATTAATTATTTGCCAGCTATGCGAATTTCACAATTTTCATAGTTTACTTAAAAGGTTTTATTGCAATACATCATCAGGGGCATAAGGGGAAATACAGCTAATTTGCCTGTGCTCGTGGCTCGCTCTGATGCGTTGCAACAAGCACCAAAAGTGTTTCTCGAAAACTGAACTCGAATTTATGGTAATAATTATGAATTATTGGTTTGTGTAACTCTACGTATGTATGTAGTATATGCATATATTGTACATATGTATCTTTGTGTGTATAATTAGTTTGCTGATCTACTGGTGGTCATAAGTGCACTCGTGTGGACGCCGCCATTCAGTCGCTTAATGGCAATCTTGGCAACGCCTTTCTGACACTCAACAGAGCCGCCCATAAGCACAAGGAAGAGTCCATTGTGTGCCACCGTATTCCAGACTCTCTCAATGAATTCGTCCAATTTGGCAGTCGTACGCTCGGCGCTCTCCAGCATAAAATCCTGCTCAGGCACCAGCAGATTGGCAATGGTCAGAGCATTCTCCAGCGCTATATCGTTAACTTTACGCACCACCTCCTTGGTGCTGGCCACCTCATGCACATGCACCGCTTTGTGACTGTCCTTGGACGCCGCCTCCTTCGCCTTTTCTATGATTTCTCTAAGGCGCGGCTGCATATCACCCACAGTAATAATGGCCGTGCGCTTGTCCCGCTTGGCTCCATGCGCAAGAAGATTGTTTTTGATGGTATCGCCGCTGCTGGCGCGCAGGACATCATGTACTCGCTTGCGCTGTGTGAGAATCTCGTCGCCAAACTCAATGCTATTGGCCAGCTTCATCTTGACCAGCTTGAGTGTGGCGCGTGAGTCCTCAATGGAGTCGTGGCCATCCTCATTCTCCTGTATGCTCTCCTGCAGAAACGTTTTGGCCAAATGCTTCAGCTTGCTTTTGCGCTTGCGCACGCCCGTTATGTTGAAGCACACGCTGGTGTCTATCACATACGGATGCATCATTCGCATGGCATTCAGATCTGAATTGAGCGACTGGCCCACTAATATCGCATCCGGCGGCAGCAGCTCTGAAACCTCGCGTTGCACATCCACTAGCTTCTTAGTAACAGACTCCATTATGTCCGCCGTTATGCCCGAGTATTGGGTGAGATAGTCGGTGATTTTGTTGACCGGACGCACCAGGGTCTCGTATACCGTGTGATACCTTTCATCCACAATGGAAATACGCGTCAGCTCATTCGCGCCAGTCACAGTCCGACACATCTCGCAGTCCACACCAAACATGGGACTGCGATCGGTAACGGGAGCATATGACTTCTTTGTGAAGATGTAGGACTTGAAGCGAGCATTTAGCTCGCCCTGCAGCGGTATGGGATAGCCCTCGTCGACCATTTGCAGCGCCGAGAGCAGCAGCTTGGTGCGTGGAAACTTGTCATCCGGATGCAAAGCGGCTGCTTCTGTTTGCGTGGACGGCAACTGCTTCTCAATGGGAAAAATTGCCTTTACAAACAGTGTGGGATCCTTGTTCAGTTCCACAGCCGATTCCAACGAGCCGTGTTCGTTAATTAACTTTTGCGCCTGCACATTGGTTAGTGGAATCTAAAGAAATGCTCAGTTGGAGTTATATGTTGCTTTTATATTTGAATTATGTGCATAACTCACCTGTGCAATAGCTTCAATTAGTTTGCCCTCGTCCTGAGGGGGCAGCATCACTTCCAGCTTCGTTTCGAATATTCTATTGGTTGCCTCAAACTTGCTCTCATTAGAGAGATAATGATAGAGCGATAAGCCTTCCAGTATGAGCACCACGCTATGCGAGAGACTCTGACTCTTTTCCACATAGCACCAACGATCTGGGACACAGGGGCTTTTCTTGCCAATGAGCGCAGACATCAGCAGGTGCTGTATGTCGGTCAGAAAGATGGGCGTTCGATCCTGCTGCGGTATATCCAGCATTGCCCGCCTGCCCATCTCGCGCAGATGCAGGCCGGGCACGCTCTCCAGCTCGCGCTTGCGACGCCGCAGCTGAGCGGACAGGCATTTGTATTCCTCCTGCGTGAGTGTGGCGCTCACTTGGTCAAGTGTATTGTCACCTCCGGCGGAGTTGGTGCGACTGCGCTTGATTTCGGGCTCATCGGAATCCGCCTCGCCGCTACTTCCATCGGCGGCAGCAGCAGCGTTCACAACGCTGTCACTGCTGCTATCCGCTATGATGGTTAGACGATTTCGTGTCTTCCGCTTGCTGCTCACTGGGATGAAGCCATCGTCTTCCTCCTCCTTGTCGTCCTGGTCACGGCGCTTTGATATCTCGGCTGCCTCGTGTATGCGATCCCTGTCGTTCATTTGTATTAGATTCGCCAGTGCGGCCAGCTTTTTCTTTTTCTTTTCATTGCGCTCCTGCTGCTTGGAGGACAAATGCTCTTTGACTTTCATTCGCCTGGTGGGTAAACTAAGCAAATCGAATTGAATGAATAAAGTGACAAACGCGATTTAAACCAAACTCGAAACACGAGTGAAATAAAAACACATGTGAGTTTTTTGATTCAGTTCAGATTGTTCGCGGAGCAGGTCCACGGAACGAGACTGAGAGCATGAACTAAATCGTTCATTTAGTTCATTCATGAAGTGAACTGTGTTTAACAGCGAGCAGATAAATGCGTTTTAATTTAGCTTAATATTTTATATTGTAAATGGAAATAGGTGGGATATGGTCTTAATATTGATCATAATAATTCCAACAGACAACCTATTTAAATAAAACAGAAAAGAAAAGAGGTTGACCTCATAATTCTCAGTTGTTGAAAAATTCCGAATGAATAACAGAGCAATAACAGACAACTACGCAAACTTAACAGTGACCATCTATAAACAGTGTCTCAACATAATGACTCCCCAACTTACAGAATTGCTCCACAGTGCTCAAAGCGACTGTAAAAACCTGTAGCGACCGTTCTAAAATAATACAATTTACTATAAATATTATTACAAAATTTCTCACTGTTTCTTTCTCCAATGTTTTAGTGATTTAAGACCATTTTGCAAATGCGATGCATGGCGACAAGTGTAAACAGTGATTACCTAGTTCAAATACCAGGGACACGGCTCTGTTACTTAACATTTCGTGACTGAAATATATCGAATGAAAATGTGCTAAAGCTCATCTCTACAAGCGCACTGATCTACTCTAACATTAACCGTTAGAATGCCGCGTGTTTTCAAGAAATTCATCAATTAAAGTAAAAGTTAAAGTGAAATAAAGATTTGTGAACAACTTGAGCGACAAAATGTATACCGCAGTTAAGCCGCTCTCCAAATACTTGCAACAGAAGTCGGTGCGCATTTACGATGGCATCTTCACGCTGCACGCCAAATGCACCTGCGCCCTCTTGCTGGCCTTCACCCTGCTGCTGTCCTCAAAGCAATTCTTCGGTGATCCTCTGGTCTGCATATCCAGCATGTCACAGTCGGACTTTGTGAACTCCCACTGCTGGATCATGGGCACTTACATTATGGAGTACAACAGGTCTGAGATGACGATGGAAAACATTAAGAGGAACGCAACCAAATTGAGTCCGCTGGTTCGGGCTTCCCGTGAGTACCACAACGCCGTTCCGTATGGAGTAATAGAGAGCAGCTTGCTGTACAATGTGGCCGTGCTAGAGAATGAGAAGGGACGCAACCGCGTCTATCAGCGCTACTATCAGTGGGTGGTGCCGGTGCTCCTGCTGCAATCGTGCATCTTCTATCTGCCGGCGTTCCTCTGGAAGATCTGGGAGGGCGGACGAATGAAGAACCTGTGCGCCAACCTGGACAATACGCTCGATTCGCATGAGAAGCATCTGCGCAAGCTGCGCAACTACTTTCTCAGCGACCACAAGGAGACCCATCAGCGTTACTTCGTCTCCTACATATTTTGCGAGGTGTTCAACTTTGGCATAAGCGTAAGTAACATTGACGATTAAAAATTCAATACTAGTCCCCCCGCCTGTGCCCAAACATGTATTCAATCCAGATAGCGCTCTGTCTCATGTCCTTATAGCATGCACAGTTTAGCTTCTCTTGTTACAAAATCATCTGTTCATTTCCGAAGCCAAGCTAACCATAAATTCTGTCTAGATTGTCAACATGCTGCTGCTAGATGTGTTCCTCAATGGATTTTGGGCGCTGTACGTGAAGGCTCTGGTCGCAGTGCCCAGTTACGACTGGGATGAATGGAACCGCATCACCACGCACATATTCCCAAAGCTGGCCAAATGCGAGATTATGCAATACGGCTTTGGTGGTTCGCGGGAATATCACGATGCTCTTTGCCTGCTGCCGCTGAATAATTTAAATGAGAAGATTTTTGTGTTCCTTTGGGTATGGTTCATCCTGATGGCTATACTGGCGTGCCTTAAGCTGATCTATCGTCTGCTTATCATACTTAATCGTGGACTGCGTTTTCAGCTAGTGCACATTCAATCCCGTTTCATGCCCAAGTCATCCTTGAAGAACGCTTTATGCGGCTTTAGCTGCAGCGATTGGTTTGTCCTAATGCGCGTCAGCCACAATATCAGCCCCGAGATGTTTAGCAAGCTGCTGGAGCTGCTTCACAAGGAGCAGAGTTCCACTACCAAGTCCATTTCACAGGGCTTGGACGCCGCCTAAAACTGAACTCTACTCCCAACAAAATCTGTACTTGCCAGATAAACTAGGCATTTTTGAAGTCGCCTATATAACTTTATTCTCTGTAGTCTTAAGACCAATTATTTCATAAGTTTTGTGAATTCTGAACTGAAGCCATACATTAGCATTTGATTACTCGATATGAACGTATTATCGAACCGAAGCTTGACTTTAATTTGAAGACAAACAAATGCAAAAGGAACTGTTTTTCCTTTGCTTAACTTACAAACATAAACATTTCCCTTAAGCGCTTGCTAGATGATGCAATTCTATTAACAAATCTTGGATAGAAATATGTTATATTAAATTAAATATAACAAACCGACGCTATTTGATAAAAGTTGTAAGAGAAAACGCAATTCTTGAAGTCTTCTTCTGAAAGAATCTTAGATGATGTTGCGTTCGAGAAAGTTTATATATTTCATTATACTATTTCCACGTGAAAGAATTTTACGGGTTAAAATAAAAGTTGCACGAAGAAGCGTGTAAGAATTGCCTCGTCTAAGCAGCGCTTTACTATTATATAAGTTATATCTTTAAGATCTTTCCTATACGCAGACTTACCATTCGTTCTGGCTCTGCTGAGAATAGAGAATTGTGCCGCACATCTTGCTCACCCGTTGTGGTAGGTGAACCAATCGCAGTAGTTGATAAAGCACACACTTTACTGAATTTTGCATCAATTTTTTGTGAATGATTTCTATTTAGGATCATTATAGTTAAACATACCATGGATAGGTTAAGAATTGTTTGAGATGAGAAACTACTTACATTAAATCTGATAAAATTTTGATAAAAGTTCGGACTATTTCCTCGGAAGTTTTCATGGAGGTATTTTTTTTAACGGGTATATTTATTTTGCGTGTCTGTTTTTTAAGTCTTTAACTAAAAAAATATTTTTGTTGTACGTTTTTAGTGTACGGATTTTGTAAAATGACTATACAAATGTTTAGTTTCTTAGTGTATAAGTCAAGGCTTGCTCGGCCCCAATTCGGGCCATTGGCACCTAATTCAATTATTGATATTGATGAGTTGGTTTGGTGGCTCCCTCGGTGGGTGGTTGTTGGGTGGGTGGTTCGTTGCTCTGCAATTCCCTTCAACTTGCACTTTGGGCAGCGCGGGGGCTTATTCTGCTGTGCTCGCAATTTGTTAGCCATTTTCATTAACCAAAAAATTGTAAAGTTCAAAACACAGCACAAAATGCAACACAGAACTGGGTCGACAACATTCGCTGATCCACTTTCCAAAAGCTTCATAAGCGCGTCCACCGCCGACGACGGCTTCAGTTGCCGTGTGGAGTCGTTGGAACCGCGCGGAAGTCGCCACAATTTGAAATCGTCGTGATATCTTATATATCAGAACATTGGATTATCAAGTACCTGCTGATTGTTTTCATTTTTGTTTTGTGTTTGAGTGAACTGTGTGCGGTTGTAATTCGATGCTCCTTTTGGCAGCACATTTTATAATAAACAAGTGAAGCAGAGTGAAAGCTATAGTAATTACAAGTGTCCAAAAGAAACTGTGTTTACAGTGTAACGTGCTGAAATTAAGGATGTGTTAGGGATATGTCTAGAATATTCCAAATATAGACTCATAGTGCACACAAGTCTAACAACAGCTATTAAAATGAAACTTAGCTTGGATGGTAAGCTGACGGCTTGATTACCCACGGGTATCGCATAGCATTTGTAATTCTTGGGAAACTAACATAACTAACATTGATATTACAAGCATATAATTATACATTATTGTTCAGATATTTAAGCTTAAGTTTTCATTTTGCTCGGCTTGATAATTTAGCGTATCAGCGATATTTTGGAAATTGCGAAAGCGGCCTGCGAGAACTCGCTGACCAAATTAAAAAAACCATACAAAAAGTTGGACATTTTTTATACAAAAATCGTTTAAATGATGTTAAACTTAATAACTTGTAAACATAAATTTGTGCAAAGCTATACTAAAAGTTTAAATTGTGTCTATGAGCCTCCTAAAATGAAATTTTAATAAGAAATAATATAAAAATTTAAGTGGAATCTGTGATGCACTCCAAAAAAAGTTCGACTGAATGAAATATATATAACGTAGACTGTAAATTTCTTATAGATAAAGTTGGAATCTTGTCCATAGATTACATTTAACTATAATAATATTGTTATAAGCCACATTAGCTGAGCCATGCCCTTGACTTTCTCAGAGCTGGAGGCCAAGCGTCCGCTGCGTAGTCCTCGCCGTTGCTGCCTTCCCCGCCTGCCCTGCACACGCATCCTGTTTATATCCATACTGGTGCTTCTTACACTGCTGATCTCACTGATTTATCATGGCATTGTGGTGGAGCGCATGGGTGAGTAAACTTGCCTGTTCATATACTCTATGCTATAGTTTCTATGTACTTTACAGATCGACTGCGCCAAATAATGGTGCTGAATGAGAAGCATGCACAAAAACTGCAGCAGCCCATCGATGAGGATGCCTTTGTGATAAGTCCACAATCGCAGCCCTTTCACATTCCTCTAATGAAAGAAGATTTAGATGCAACTGCGACTAAGAGCGAGGAGAAGGCGTTGCGGTTGAAGCATCTACGTTTCAAGTTTCGCATGAAGCAAAAGCGTCGTGCACGACGCAGTCTGCCGTCGCTGGATCTGCTCGATCCGCTGCAGCTGGAGGCCAATATGCAGCAACTGTATACCAGGCTGCGGAGCAAGCGTGCCAGGGCAGCCCTCAGCCAGCTGGAGAGCGAGTATGTCCGCTGCAAGAAGCAGACACCAGAGGATTGCATGACAGCCTTTTTGCGCATGTACCAGATGGCCAAGGAGATCACCGAGAAGATGGACAAGATGAAGGAAATCATAAGAGGGCACCTGGGCTCCGGCAGCCTGGAATCGCACGAGTTTGAGCCATATGCGGCCGCAAACAAGACCACTACAACCGCAGACCAGTTGCTGGAGGTGACAACAGCAGTCGCAAATGAAAGCGTTGTCAACGCGGAGACAACACAAAAACCTATAAGGGTTAAGATAAAACCGGCAAAAATCAGTTGGATTATCGATGGACATGGACAAGATGAGCAGGAGGCATACGTAGAGAATACGCCAAGAGTGGTGGCCACCACAGAACCCATCAATGCAACAACAACTGTGGCGACCACAACGGTGGAAAACACCACGCCATCAACAACCACAATAGAGAGTTCCACACCAACCAGCAGTAGCAGCAGCCTTAATCCTTTGGCAGATCTCACTACCGAGCCACTAGGCTTGGATAGCATCACAAATCCCATTACCTGGTGTTGGGTCACTTCGATAAGCCGAAAGAAATTGTCCAAACCACAGCGCGAACTAATGAGAAAACCAGCTCAGGCACTTTGGTGACTTCTGGTGATTTCGAGGAGGCAACCAATCCACCAAATATTGAATTGAAGCCTGTTCCACTGCACTCGGATAATCACATGACCCATGCCAGCTCAAATTCAACTACAGAGCTTACTACAGCTGTGACTGAACCGCTTGCAACCACAACTGCAGCTCAGAATGATACGGTGCCACGCAAGCTGCTGCATGAATGGATTCTGGACATAGAGGACAACGAGGAGCAGCCCATAGTGCAGCCAGGCACCACAACGCCCCTGAGCACGCTTAGCCCCACCACCACATTCGATGTTCTGGACGCAGTCAACCAAACCGCTTATCCCACCAAGCCGAAACCCTTGAAAATCAGTTGGATCATTGACAGCGATGCCAGCAGCAGCGAAGTGAACAGTACAACTGAAACCACAGCTCAGACTACTGCAGAAACCTCACCCACTAAAGCCACCACTGTGAGCTCACGTGGTGTGCATCCTCTGGACAATCCCAGCAGCGTAGAGAACATGCTCGACAGCTTTGAACGGCATGAGCAAGAAAAGCCACTTATTAAAGTGCTCTCCCAGAATGAAACCACAAATCCTGAGGTCACGATTCCAGGTGTCTATGATCGCCAGCATTGGGTGCATCAGTTCGAGGAGTTAGCATCCTCGGCACAGGACGAGTTAATCGACTCGTTTGGCACTGAGCTTGATGCCAAGAACCTGCAAAAGATGGGACCCAAGCTGAATCCGGCCAATGGAAAGGAATGGAATGGTAAGTGTCTACGAATAAAAATAATCTCTGCAAGACCTTAATATACCCTTGCTTTGTATGTCCAGCTGCCGATGCACAGCTTGTGACGCTGTGTGCGCACATTGCGCGAAAATTGCGACAAAAGGCGGCCGCGGGAGGTGCCTCGAGAGCCTCGGGGAGGCGGAAACATTCACTGCTTCGCCCAGCGTGCAGTTTACCAGCCGTGGACCTGGCGGCTTTCCGGTGTCCGGTGAGACAATGAAAGCCTCCGCCCAGTTCATGTTCAATCCCAACTTTGGCATGCCCAGCATACCCGTGTGCTTCTACATGACGCCAGCCAATTTCCGCATGCCGATGTGGTCGCAGGCACCTTCGTTCATGGGAATGCAGGGCGCCCACTTTGGTGGCTCTTCCAATCCCGGTGGCGTCTTCCTTGTGCCGCAACAGTTTGGTCCTTCCGGCAACTTCTTTGGCGGCAGCGCCGGCACAGCTGGTGCTGCACAGAATCAGATGCCCAATATCTTCTCGAAGAATGCCTCACCGCAGAAGCAGGGCAATGGACAGCAGCAGGTCTACTGCACCTACATGCAGAATCAGCAGGGACAAACGCCACAGGGACAGTCAATACAGAATAATATGTCACCTGGTACTCAGTCGGGCTTTTCCAATGCCAACTTTAAGATGCGACACGCCAATCAGACGAGTGGGGCACATGCGAGCCAGATCATCTATGCCTCCTATCAGGGTGTGCCGCAGCAGCCGCTGGATCATTTCAAGTGCTCGGAACCGGACCA
Organism: Hirtodrosophila confusa; assembly: GCA_035043065.1. Classification (NCBI taxonomy): domain Eukaryota; kingdom Metazoa; phylum Arthropoda; class Insecta; order Diptera; family Drosophilidae; genus Hirtodrosophila; species Hirtodrosophila confusa. Next base: position 9,134,068 of record JAWNNI010000213.1, on the reverse strand, counting down.
GGTGGCCTGCTATGGCCATCAGGAGTGCATTGCCGCCTCGCGCTGGTGTGACAATGTTGTCGACTGCGCCGATGGCAGCGATGAGTCAGCCTGCACCTGTGCCGATCGCCTCGACGATGAGCGTCAGTGCGATGGCTATGAGGATTGTCCGATGGGCGAGGATGAGCTGGGCTGCTTTGGCTGTGAATCTATGGCTTACTCCTGCTACGAGAATGTCGAGGAGTATGCGCGACACAATCGCTCCATGTTGTCCATGTGCTACAGTCGCCTGGAGCGGTGTGATGGCTTTCTCAACTGCTTCAATGGACGCGATGAGCTGCAATGCAGCATGCTGGTCCAAGACGTCACACATCACATGGTAAGCACTTGGAGTGCGCTTATAAGGACATTGCTTAATATGTTCTCCTTTAGTCCCATGCAGCTTCAGCCTCGGAGGGTTATCTCTATCACAATCATCGCGGCGATTGGTATCCTGTGTGCAACAATGGCGCCAAGTGGGCGGCCGCTGCCTGCGAGCTGCAAGCTGCCAATCAGTCCACAAATATCACCTTCAAGGAGCTGACATTGCCGGGTCCGTTCATTGAGCCCTCGCTGCATGCGGGTATACACTTTGCGCAGGGTTGCCATGGGCGCAATGGCCAGGACACGCTGGTCGATCACGTGGCCTTTGTGAAGTGCCCGCCCCCGCAGTGTGGCATGCGCAGTAAACCCAACAAGAGCATGGACTCGAAGCGGACTAAAAGGGCAACCATTGAGGTCCCAACAGAGATGGAGAAGAGTCGCATCGTTGGCGGAAGTTATGCAACTGCTTTGCAGTGGCCCTTCGTGGTGGCCATTTACCGGGATGGCAAGTTCCACTGCGGCGGCACCATCTACTCGGAACACTACGTGAGTTCGGTGAAGCTACCATAAGCTTTTAAACTTTGTTACTCTCTGTCCCGACAGATCATCAGCGCGGCGCACTGTGTAATCAATTATGTCAAGTATTACTATGAAGTGCGTGCTGGACTCTTGCGGCGCACCAGCTACTCGCCGGCCACGCAAATCCAAACGGTTTCCCATGTCGTGGTGCACCAGGCCTATGAGCGTCGCAGCATGCGGAACGATCTCTCGCTGCTGCGCGTCGCATCTCCGCTGCAGTTCAATCGCTGGGTCAAGCCTATCTGTCTGCCCGATGTGGGGCGAACTACCTTTGGCGATGACTGGATCTGGGGTCCGGAGGAGCACACGCTGTGCACAGTTGTTGGCTGGGGCGCCATCAGAGAGAAGGGTCCAAGCAGTGAGTATTTGGGAGTCAATGACCTACAAATCTACCAGATTTTCTGTATATTTTGCAGGTGATGCCATGCTCCAGGTGACTGTTCCTATACGCAAGGGCTGCACGGATCCAGAGGATAAGGCGTCAGAGGACGTGTGTGCCGGCGATCCGAATGGTGGACGCGATGCCTGCCAAGGTGATTCAGGTGGACCGCTCTTCTGCCGCAGCGTCAATCAGTCGGATCAATGGTATCTGGCAGGCGTCGTTAGCCACGGCAATGGCTGTGCTCGACCCAAGGAGTTTGGCGTGTACACGCGTGTGGCTCTCTATCTGGACTGGCTGGAGCTGGCTGCGACGCCACGCCTTTTGCCGGCAAAGCAACCACTGCAGCTCTGTCCGGGCTTCATGTGCGTCTGGGGTGGCAAGCGTTGCATATCCCAGCGGCAGCGCTGCGATCGCAACGTAGACTGCTTGGGCGGCGAGGATGAGGTGGGCTGTGCCTACAATTTTATACCCGACATGGTGGGCAGCAGCAAGCAAAATCTCAGCAGCACCACGGAGAGCGATTATTATCCATTGGAGAAAGAGGATATGGAACCACAGCAGGCGGAGAGCAAACAACGCCAGGATGTGGCTATAGAGGATGAAGATTTAATGGCGGATTTATTCACAACGTCACTGGAAGTGAGTGAAACTACGCAATGGAATACGACAAGCAGTCAACAAAGTGAAACATCTGCAATGATTGAAGTAAGAAGCACACAAACCACTGAGGCTATTACGGAGCTTGATACGTTTCAAAGTACTCTGCCAACAACAACAACTTCTTACACAACTTTACCTTCAACTATAACTACAATTTGGCCCACATCAACGGAAGATTTCATGAAACTAACCAATTTGATTACGCAACTCTTGGAACAGACCACAACGCCTTCAAATACAGAAGAGTGGGCCACCACGACGCTGTCTGGAATCACGACTGATGCGCCCAGTTTGTCCACAACAACAACAGCGGCAAGTGCTTCTCTAGAAACGGAAATTACTACAACAAACGCAGTGACCACTACTTTCGTGAGTTCCTTTGACTCTGTTGACACCACAACAGAGGCTATGCCACAGCCAACAACAGCACAGCCAACAACAGCACAGCCAACAACAGCACTGCCAACAACAACACCTGAAACGACAACTCAACCAACAACAACACCTGAAACGACAACTCAACCAACAACAACTCAGCCAATGACAACACAGTCAACGACAACACTTCAGACTACAAGGAAAACGCTTGAAACCACAAGGACAACATCCTCTCCTTCCACCATCAGCAGCAACAAGGCGTCAACAACAAAGAGCAGCAAAGCAATCCATAAAACAGAACTGCCCAATAAGTTTATTTGCCAAAAGTAAGTTCCACTTCAGGTCAAAAATTGCCAGAAGCAATGATTATTAGGCCTGTTCCCATTTCCAATACCGATTAAATCCATTTGTATCGTAAGTGTTAGCTGCTCTGATAGGCAACAGAAAATCAAAAAGAATTCGTACTGAAAAGGGTGTCGAATTGAGAACAGGCCTAAAGTTCTAAAAGATTTTCATTGTTCGAAACGCGTTTTATGTACCAACTTCTTCCCGTAATCTATTATCAACTATTCCTTGCCAGAATGCCTCAAATTGTTGATCTGCAGTATCGCTGTGATCGCAAAGTGGACTGCGAGGATGGAACTGATGAGTTGGACTGCACCTGTCGTGACTATCTGAAAGGCGATCTCAGCGTGCTCATTTGCGATGGCAAAGCGGACTGTGAGGATCTAAGCGATGAGCAAAATTGCGGTAGGGACAACAGCTTGAGCAACTGCTTCACTTATACTAATAATTACTTAATCCATTGGCAGGTAACTGCCAAGATGATGAGTACCACTGTGCGCTGTCTAAGACCTGTCTGCCGCTGGCCAAGCGCTGCGACAATGCCGTGGATTGCAAGTTCAAAGAGGATGAGAAGGATTGCTGTATGTGAGAGTAGACTTTCTAATGCATAATCAATTAATCGTCTTCGTTTGCAGTTGCCTTGACCAATGGCCACGACGTACACTTTGATGCACATCAGCAGCCGAAGTTTAGCAGCGTGGGTATCTTCTCAAAGAATGCGCATGGACTGTGGCGTGTGGTGTGCTCACATGAGACAGGTTTCCACGAACATCAGGCCAAAACGGCAGATGCCGTCTGCGCCTTGTTGGGCTTCAAGGGCGCTCATTACTACAATAGCACCGAGTTTGTCAGCCAGCACGTAATGCACCCCATTACACCGGAGCTGACCAAGAAGGCGCATATTGAGATACTACACGACAATGTGCATGTCAGCAGTTCGGAAAGAGCGGAGTGGGAGCATGCTCATCACACGCTGCCCACGCAGCAGAAGGCACGCCTCTTTACCGAGAAGTGTCTGGGCATATATGTGGAATGTAATCCTCGTTCCAATATGACTATTCCGCTGAAAACTTTCAGCGCTGGTCTGGCCGTAAAGCAGCGTCCAGCAGAGCATCTGCCCGAACTTCTGCCCACCATTGAGATCCAGAACAGGCCAAATGTGCACTTCAAGCCGCTGCTGCCGACACAGCTAGTTAATAAAAAGGATGAAATCATGGATCGCCTGGACATGCTGATCAAGAGCAAGAAGAATAAGACACTGCTGGTGCAGGAGCAGCTGCACGAGGCCATAGAGGAGCTGCACTGGCCTTGGCTAGCTGATGTCTATGCGAATGGCGAGCTTTGGTGCCTGGGAGTGCTGCTGGACAAGCATTGGCTGCTTGTGCACGACAGTTGTCTCTCCGGTATAAGGTTAGCTTAAGGTTTGTACATCTATGTATGTTGCTAACCTGATAATCCTCTGCAGCTTCGACACGCACTACATCACTGCATTGTTGGGTGGCGGCAAGACCAGGCGCTCTATGCATCGCAGCAATCATGAGCAGATTCGTCGTGTGGACTGTTTTGAGGCGGTACCAAAGTCCAATGTCTTGCTCTATCATCTAGAGCAGCCGGCCAGGTTTACGCACCACGTGCTGCCCACATTTTTGCCTGACCTGTAAGTACTTAGAGTGTGCCCAAAGCTAAGCTTATGCTGATCAAGGACTCTTTATTCTCGCAGTTCGGCTCAGCAGGATAGCGCCCCACAAGAATGCATCAGCGTGCTGCATGACGATCTCACTGGACGCATTAAGACGGTAGCCATTACCAAGGTTAACAACGATACCAACTGCAGTTCCTGCTATCAGCTGCAGGATAAGCAGCCGCCTGGCAATTTGATGCGCATGCTGAATGTCAGCGCTGAGGATATGGCCTCAATATCGGAGGAAGTGGAACTGGTCAACGGGGTGGCCTCCAATGAGATGCCTGCGCTCACAAAATTCACCAGCTGCACACAGTTTGGTCAAAGGAACATGAGTGACACCCAAGCCAATCCCAGCGACCAGGGCGTGCTTGTGTGCCGAGATTCGCATACTGGCTGGTTTCCCACAGCGCTCTTTCGCTATAATAATACCAACTGTCTGAGCTTTAAGGCGCCTTTTGGCATTAGAACACTGGAGCCGGCCTACAAATTACTGCAGGATATTATGGGTAATAGATTTGTACGTGTTTCCAAACGAAATTTATTAAATTTTTTATTTCGACACAGATCAGCCGCACTGCAGCAATGTGCAATCGTCACCACTCTGCAGCACCCACCGCTGTCCACTGGGCGCCTGTCTGTCGCAGTCCTTGTTGTGCAATGGTCGAAGTGATTGTCACGATGGTAGCGATGAGGAGGAGTCCAAATGCCGTGAGTTGAAAAAGCGCTGTGCCCCAGGCGAGATGAAATGCCGCTCCAGCAACAAGTGTGTGCCCAAGAGCAAGTTTTGTGATCATGTGCCAGACTGTGAGGATATGACGGATGAGCCCACCATATGTAGCTGCTTTACCTATCTACAGTAAGCTCTAAACCTGGCGAATACTGTTTGACTAAATAACCTTATGACATCTTTCATATAGAGCCACGGATCCGTCCAAAATATGCGATGGCAAGCGGAATTGCTGGGACAAGAGTGATGAGAGTTCGGTGTTGTGTAACTGCACTGCGGATCACTTTCAATGTAGCTCGTAAGTAACACTGTAAGGATAACATATTTGTTGGCTATAACTTAGATCATCTTTAGCTCTCCAGAGGATTGCATACCACGTGATTTTGTGTGTGACAAAGAGCCTGATTGTCCCGATGGTGAGGATGAACGCTTCTGCTTTGGCATTGAGCAACCGCTGAAAGAGCCGCAAGAGGATTACTGGCAAGGTCACCAGCAGACTACGACGCAGTATGGCCAAGTAATAGAGCAAACGTACGGCATTTGGCACACTAAATGCTTTCCCAAGAGCTCACCGCCCAGCATAGCCGAGGTGCGTGATATATGCAAAAGGCTAGGCTACCATCCTGATCGCCAGCCAAGCTATCGCCTCATCGACGATGTGGCCAATGAGGCAGTGCAAACCTACGAGTGGGCTGATAAGCAGGGACGAAACTTTAGCAATGATACCTTGGTGGGCAAGTATCGGGACGCCACCAAGGCGCAAATAATTAGCAAATTCTCGCCGCTGCAGCTGAATGAGGGCCTCACGCTCTTCCTCAAGCCCAGCCGGCCCATTGCGGAGCTGGTAAGATGGAATTCAACGGATTCGAGTCGCTGCTTTAGGCTGGAGATACGTTGCGCCTAAAAGGTATCTAAACATAATCCCAATCCTAACTCTCGTGATTGTTTTTTGTACGTTTTAGTAGCAAATAAAACCGAGATTCATAACACTCTTTTAATTAAATATTGATTTGGTTTATTTTTATTTTTTTATTATTTTTTTTAATCAGTTGTCTAGTTGTTGCATAATTTTTTTAGATTTGTTTAATTTCCTTTGTTTTATTTTTAGTTTAGTTTTATTTTGTTTTTTTAAGCTGGTTTCCTGGAATTTTTTATGTATATTTAACAAACAAATTTCTTGTTTTATAAATGTAAAAAATTGCATGTTTTTCTTGTTTAATCAAAATTCAAACAATTTAATACTTAAAGCACTTATCATAACTTATGTTTTTTTTTGTTTAGTTGTTTAGTATAAATTCGTTAAAAAGAGTTAAGATTGGTTTGCTTTGAAAAAAAGGTACTTGAGAATTATAAATGTATCTTAAGAGCAGTTTAACACCATTTGGGGATTAGTCCAGATTCGCGGTGTATTTATAATTAAATTTAACAATAGTTAGGGCTTTAAATATATACTTGTAACGAGCATCATAGGGTTTAAATGTTTTAAACTTTTAAAGAAGGCTGGGTATAAATTTTTGTTTTAACTTGTTATGTTTTTATAAGTCTTTGGCGTTGATTATAACAATATATGAGGGAGTACTCTTATAAGTTTAATTCAATAGACTATAATTTAATATAAACGCAAATGATTTTTAGGGGTCTTTAGGTAAATACTTTTAAAGTTGTTTTGGGTAAGTTTGATTTTTGTTTAGATAAAGTTGAATTATTTTAATGTTTTTTGTACAAAAAAACGATGTTTACTTTTTTAATTTCAAATTGAATCACAAATGTTTTCAAAATATTTGTAGTATGTATGTATGTATGAATAATGCTTAAGCTAATGTTAGTTGTGTTGTTTTGTTATTTAGATTTTCCATTGGTTAGTTGTGTATTTTCAAAATGTGCGAGTTTCCATTTTGTTGTGTGAAAAGCTATGCTAGGGTGTGGCTTAAAAGCTTGTTACTGATTGGTTTCTAGGATTGGGATTTATACATAGTATCATAGTAGTAGATAGAGGCATAAAGTTTTCAAACACAACCTTTTTTTGTGATTCTAAGTTCAGAGTTTAGAGTTCAAAGAAAGCAGTAAAAACAGTAAAAGTGCTGGCCAAATATCCAAAGCCTAGTTGCTTATACTAAACTAATATTAATAAGCTATACTTTCTTGATTTATCAAATTTCCTTGTTGCCCTTTTGCAAAACAATTTTGTAATCTTAAATAACTTTTACGTTGTCATGAAACACAGCAGTTTATATTTACATATACATCGTATTTATAAGTACCTAACCAATTAGTTGCTGTCACTAATTTTATGGCATCGATTTTAATTTATTTAATGTTTAGGAATTTCGTAAACTTTACTAGCTACATATTTTGTGTGTGGTTTGTGTGTTAATTGTGTATTTCGTTTTTGTTAAAATTCTTAATGGAATAGTTGGTGCGTTTTTATTTACAATTTGTTCGTATCTAGTTGTATCTAGTCGTATATAGTAAGTAGTTAGCATATATGCTAAGTAAGTGTATTAAAGCTTAGGAAGTTAGTAGATTTCACTGAATGTTTTCACGGTTCCTTAACTCTGTTGAGTGTTCGAACTCCAGAGTATGATTCAAATCATAATATATCATCATTAGGTGGTTAAGTATGAGTCGATCTCATTTCTAGTACATACCATCTTCGTATTTCTCTAGTTCTTTTATATTTTGTGCCACTAGTGAGGCATGCAAGTATGAAATGATGAGAGCGACTAGTTTAGTTAGCTAATAACATAAAATATTTAATTATACCATAGTTCTATACTAAAAACAAAAACTATTCTTTCAGCCAAAAAGTATGCTACAATTTCTTGGACAATAGCCCAAAAGCATGCTTCAAATTGCCATCAAAGTATTTTTCTTTTAAATTCCAATTTATTTCAGATGCCGACGACACCGCTGTCCTTACCAGGAGCCACTGCTGCAGCAATATGTCAGGATCTTCGAGAAATGGGCCCGTAATGGGAACATTGGCATCAATGGAAGTAAATGTGCGAACATGCAGCAAGAATTGGGTATTGTCCTGGAATTAGGATGCTTGGTTCAATCCTTAATCACGAATCGTATTACACATATCTTAGGGTCATTCTGGACAGATACCTTAACTTTGCTCGGCATACGACAAAATAAGGTTACCATATACAAGGCGATACTAAGTCCAATTTGGAGATATGGTCTGCAAGCCTATGCGGTCGCTGCCAAGACCAACCTAAACAAAATTCGAGTGACTCAAAGCAAGATCCTCAGGAGGATGTGCAATGCGATATGGTATATGCGGAATAGGGACGTCGAAGTATGCTAAATATTTGGCAGAATTCACTGGAATGTCGGAATATGGTAAGCTATAGTAATTATTTTGTTATTTGACTGCAATTTACGAGCGTGCCAATCCTTCGCATATTAAATACTTGCACGCTCCACAAAGTAGGAACAAAGTCAGCCCGTAAAATGTGTTTCAAAACGGATTCCTTTCGTAACTAGCAATAGTTTCAATTGAAAAAGTGCAAACAATAAATAATTCATATATTTTACTAGAACTTGCACAAAACAGTTTTAAGCTTAAACACAAATTTTTCACTAAATAAATAACTAAACGAAATTAATCAAAATTAAACATAGTCCTTTTGTCAGCCGTCAAAGTGCATAGTCGAGACGTCAAACTTTGGCTTATGCTACAAATTAAACATAAATAAATAACTAAACATTCAGTTAACAGAAAAGAGCCATAAATTAAACAAAAGCTTTGCACAAATCAAATAAATAAACGCAAAATAATTCTAGGCAGAGCTGGACAAAATATGTATATCCATTTACATACATAACATATATATAAAGTTGACTATAATTTCGATCACTATGAGGAGGAGTTTTGTTTGTGTTAGAGCGAGAGCGAGTGTTTTAACTTAGAATTTGAGTTTCATTTTCTTTAAGGTGGCAACGTCAGCTTTTTCCCCCTGCCCCCCCACAACCACAACCCTTATATATATATATATATATTTGCGCAACTGTTTGCCACGATGTCTAGGGGGTGCTAGGGTCTTAAGTACTCTTCTCCTTGCTCGTCTCCACCGGATTTTTGCTGCCTGTAATGGGCGGCGAGTCCAGTTGGGTGCGCACCAAATGAGCCGGCAGTTCCATGTTAAGTGGATCATTCAGGCGACTCAGATTGTATTCCAACTCTGCCGATCTGCGCTTCAGTCGATTATAGTGCTCCACATCGAACTGAACCTTCTTGGCATTCTTATAGATGTTCAGTGAGAACTCGCGATTATAGACATTCTCCAAAATATATTCCTAAAATCAAAGTTGGCACATTAGTTGCATTTTAATTCTCGAATTAAATCAAACTTACGCGCTTGGTTACACAATAGTAGGCATACATGGCCATTGTCGTGCCGTAGGTTACAAAATAGGTCACCGGCTCCATAATATCCCAGGAGTATTCCCACCAGGTCAAACGTGCCAAAATGCCAAACTGCACAGACATTAAACCCAGACCCACCCAGGTCATAATGTTTGTACGGCGCTCGGCCCTTTGGGCCAGTTCCTTTTTTTTCTGCCATTGGAGAGATGAAAACACGTTATTAAGTTTGACCTAAAAGCACTATTGTTCTGACAAACAACCTCTTCTAGCGGCTCCAGTTCATAGCGCAGACTTTCCAGTTCCTTGGCCAATTGATTGCTCTTCTCCAGCTGATACTCGCCCACATTAAATGCCTCATAGAGCTGCAGCAACAAATAATTAAGCATGAATTCTTTTTTAAATTAACATTTTTATTATTCCTCACTTGCGCTATGATCCTTCGCACATCGCCCATTTTGTCAATCGTTTCCACCGTAATCTTTTCCCGTTCCGGCGGCTGCACATCCAAACTACGATTGTTAATTTGTATGCTGCAAAGATTGAATATTTAGCAAGTATTGCATATAATTGTGTTCCACATACCTAAACTCATCATCCAGCAATCTTTCGATGGTGCAGGAGGAGGCAATGCGGACGCCGTGCTTATTGATAATGGCAGCCCGATCTATGCCGCGGTCCTCCTCCCGCAGCATCGCCAGAAGATGCCCCACGGTGTGCGATATGGGCTTCAGTGCGAATTGGCACAGTTCATTGCGACTGGGCAGGCGAATTGTCAAATGGGGCATTCCATTAACATACTCCAGAGAAACATCATCTAAAAGGATGAGAAATTGAGGATAAACTATTAGAAAATTGTACCTAATAACATTTTCCCAATATTCCCCTATACGCACTTTTTTTGAGTTTTTGAAATATTCAGTTTTTCTCAAAATAAATGCAGAGATATGTGTATAATCTGTATGTATATCATCTGAATATAAATATGGAATAATCTGATAATCTGGGTGTATAAGAAGTTTTGTATACATACTAGTATTATCGACATTTTTCAAACTTTTGCCCAGCGTTTCTTTTATCATAAGCCTATTTTTACTCCCTGTACCCATAAAATGGGTAAAAAGGGGGTATTACATCTGTGCAAATGTATGTAACAGACAGAAGGAGACATCTCCGACCCTATAAAGTATATATATTCTTGATCAGTATCAAAAGAGATTTCGATTTGGCCATGTCCGTCTGTCTGTCCGTCTGTCCGTCTGTCCGTCTGTCCGTCTGTCCGTATGAACGCGTCGATCTCAGCAACTACAAGAGCTAGAGACACCAAATTTGAAATGTAGGTTCCTGTATAGCATACGCAGATCAAGTTTGTTTCATATTTCATATATCTCCCCCGTTCCCCCGCAAATCGATTAAAACCGTTTTACAGTAACAATATTCAAGATATAGCTTTAAGATTTGGCATGTACAATACTTTAGTCTCTCTTAATCTACTGTCCAAATTTCAAGTCGATCGGATAATAAATACGGAAGTTATTCACGAAAGAAGATTCAGTAATGCAGCGAGAGGGGGAAGAAGAAGCACAGCCACTTTTGCCGCCTGTGTGCGTGCGTCTTTGTGTATGTGTGTGTGTATGGGTAAGTGGACTTAGATGTGATTGGATGTTTTAGACCTGGGTACAGGGAGTTTCGTAGTCGGTATACTCGACTATAGCATTCTTACTTGTTAAATTACCAAAAATTCTTAAGAAAAGAGTCTGTAATAACGAAACTCATCTAGTTCTATACCACCTATTCCAACCCATTTCTTTATCATCCTGAATACTGTGCACAAAAGATATCATTCATCTTAGTTATAGGAACTTTTCCAACTGACTTTTGACTTTCCTAATTTCATAAGGATGAATTAAGAAACGCGGCAGCACAAAGTGTCAATTCATCGTTATAATACTAACGAAAAAACCATTCTAAGCCCAATAGTTTTATAATTATAGTAACTATCTGTGCTAGATTGCGTTGCAGTTTTTCTTTATAAATTATTATATATAATTACTTGAGGAGCTACTCAAGGTTGTTGAATGCAGTTAGTTGCTCGCATTGATTGCTGAGGCATGAAGCTGGCTGCCCCAGGTTGTGCTAGTGTGTGTGTGTGTGTGTGTGGCAAATATTGTAACTTGCAACAAATGAGCAGATGACACACAAATGACAGCAACAACAATTTAATTAGCTGCACATCTCTCAAGTTAAAATATATATAGTACAAGCAACATATTTAAAACTGTTTTTGTTAGAGTGTGTAAAAGTTTTCACTTTGTCGCATGTGGCAGCTGTGAAGTAGCACAAACATGAGTGCATAGATTGTGCATATATTTATATATATATATAGATAGATAGATGGATATACTATATACATATTGATATGTTTGCATTGCTGCTGCACATGCAACACGCCAAGTGGCCAGCGAAGCAAGTAACCAACTGAGCCACCAAACCACCCAAGCAACCCACCAGCTTCTAATGAAGATTTGCCTCTGTTTAAGCCCATTTGCTCTGAAGTTAGCAGTTGTAGTTGTTTAGTCTATTAGTTGCTGTTGTTGTTGTTGGTGGCGCCACTGAAATGTGGGTAACTAGTATTGTTGCTGTTGTTATTGGTTGGCTAACTGCGTTTAAAAGACGCTGCCTTCATTGCTAGCTGTTGTTGTGATTATTATTTTCATGCACTTTGATTTTTTGGGATTTTAAACACATTTTATATATGTTTTATGTTTTCTTTTTTTTGCTTTTCTTACTGCTGTTGCGGCTTCTACTTTATTATTGATAGTTTGAGACTTTTGTGTTAATTTTCAGTTAACTTTCAGATTTTCGCGCTTACAGACGTGTGTCTCGGTTTGTTGGCTCGCAGAGTCTCTTTTCTTAAGCACTGTAAACGCGTGTGTACGTGGCAAAAGGCTATAAAATACAGAAAACAAAAAAATATATACTAAAAATGAATTCTACTATAAACCATATGTGATATAAGATACCTTAACAAACTAAACTATAGTATAATAATAAAAACAAAGCCAAAAAAGTTCTATGAACTTGATTGTGGTTTTTTGTTGCCGTTGTTGCTTCAAAATATGCCACATTGCGAGTCTTTTATGAGCCGCAATCACCATGACAGCAGCTGCCACACATACTCATACACACGCACAACCTGACACACACTCAACACACACAAAGTCTATGGCCACATATCTGTGTAATAATATTGCTTACAAACCCGAAAAAGTTTAATTTTGCAAACTATGAGAAGCGGCTAGCGGCGGCATTTTGCTTGTAGATAAAACCGAAACCACAGGATATAACATACATGACAAAAGCACACAGGAAACACACACAGAAACAGGACAGAGAGAGTAGAATGTCGTGTGTCCTGTGTCACTGTGATTTCTGCCGTTACTGCTGTTACCATATTGTTGTTGAAACATATACTGCATAGTATATTATACCAGTTAGTAAAATGTTGTCGACACCCAGGCAAAGCCACAAACAGCAAACGTGCAAACATTGATTAAATTCCTGTTATCCTGTATGCCTGACAACTTTTGTGCCCTTGGTCTCATCAAAACTTAATAGGCAGTTTCCGCAGGAAAAGCTTGAGGTAAACAAGTGTCACACACACTCATACACACACAGGCACACACACGTGTCTGGCAAACGAAATGAGGTCAAAGTGTAGCAAACGGAAATGCAAGCGGCAATCAGCCTACAACATTTATAAAAGTCAACCTAAGTGTGTTGTTGTGTGTGTGTGTTTGTGTGTGTGTGTGTTAGTAATGTGCTTGTAATTAACTCTTATTTAAATTTAGTACGCTACGCTTAAACAACAAATCAGCTAAGTGGATTGTAGAGTATTCATTCTGTTGGGTTGGGCCGCACCTTGAATGACCTTCGCTTACTTAATTTGATATTCAAATTTCACATTCAAATTTGCATAGCGTTTTACCTTTGAAATAAAGTGAGATTTTTAGACTGGATTATGCCAGTGCTTACGTAATAGCATCCCATTTTTATGATGACTGTCATAATCTAGTGAAATATATTTCTTTTTATGGCTAGAAGTCTTGTGAGGCGCCATCGCTTCTTAAAGCTTTAATTTGACTTTAGTTATTTACAGCTTGTTGCTTACTATTCAATCATATCTCTAGATATAGGAAAGGATTTTTAGAGAACTTTTAAATTAAATATTTATGAAGCAAATTTGATCAAATTTTGTATCATTTATTGTCTATTTAATCCTTTTTTGCCTCGAAGTTTTAGTATTTTAAAATATGTTTCATAGATTTGATTAGTTTGAGTTAAGATTTCCTCAAATTTCTTTCTTAGATAAAGTAATTTCTTTTTTTTTTTGAAACTCACTTAAATTTGTGCTGTGTTTAAATAATCATACTATTCTTGTACTTATTATGAAAGATTTTTTAAAGAAAGAAACAAATTATTAACAAAATTTTTAACAAGTAAGAATGTCTCTAGTCGAGTATACCGACTACGAAACTCCCTGTACCCAGGTCTAAAACATTCAATCACATCTAAGTCCACTTACACATACACACACACATACACAAAGACGCACGCACATAGGCGGCAAAAACGACAGCGCAAGCGAGGCATTTTAATTGGTGGCTGTGCTTCTTCTTCCCCCTCTCGCTGCATCACTGAATCTTCTTTCGTGAATAACTTCCGTGTTTATTATCCGATCGACTTGACAGTAGATTAAGAGAGACAAAGTATTGTACATGCTAAATCTTAAAGCTATATCTTGAAAATTGTTCCTGTAAAACGGTTTTAATCGATTTGCGGGGGAACGGGGGAGATATCTGAAATATGAAACAAACTTGATCTGCGTATGCTATACAGGAACCTACATTTCAAATTTGGTGTCTCCAGCTCTTGTAGTTGCTGAGATCGACGCGTTCATACGGACAGACGGACAGACGGACAGACGGACAGACAGACGGACATGGCCAAATCGAAATCTCTTTTGATACTGATCAAGAATATATATACTTTATAGGGTCGGAGATGTCTCCTTCTGTCTGTTACATACATTTGCACAGATGTAATACCCCTTTTTACCCATTTTATGGGTACGTAAAAAGAGATATTTCTGCTTAAGAGTTCTTTTAAATAATATTTTATTGAATTTGGGAATCCAACAAAATTCCAAGGTGTTCATTTAATTATTAGAATTCTGTAGCAAAATTCTTTAGCTGTTCAACTTTTGTCAGGAAATCATTCTTAAATATTCGCCTAAGAAAGCAATTTATGAAAGACAAATTGTTCCCTATTCCATTTTCGTCTTTTTCTCTCTCCTTGAAATTATAATTATTCGGCTAAAAGCGAAATTTATAGGCGAACATTTTTGCTTCCTGCCATTTTCCTTTTGCCTTTGAGTGGTGCCTGACAGAGATTTATAAATGCTTGTGATACTGACTGCTTTGCTTATCCTTTCCTGCGATTTTTATCCTTTCAAGTTGTCGTCGTCAGCTTTTGCATCTAATAACAAGTAAGAATGTTATAGTCGAGTATACCCGACTACGTAACTCCCTGTACCCAGGTCTAAAACATTCAATCGCAAATTTATCAAAATCGGAACTCGATGACGAACGATGACGATGACGAACGACGGTAGAGTGAAAGAAATACTAGCAGCACAATGCAGAGATGAGCGAGACTGATCGAAGAGCTGATACTTATCGATATTTTATCGAAGAGGCCAATTGGCTGCGCGCCAACAGTCAATTTTTGAATTTTGATGCATAGTCTGCACTATGCAGAGCATTGATAACAATATGTTTCAAGAAAATAAAGTCATGCAGATGGCGCATGTCTCACAAAGAAAAATGTCAAGCAGATCAGGTGCTTAAAATTTATCGTATGGTTTGCGTACCGATAAGCAATTATGAAACCATATGGGCTTGTGTTGCTTAAAAGCGACATGTGCATCAGCTGATGCCGTGTGTTTTGGTATGTCGTGACGTCACGAGTACAAGACCCGCTGCACTTTCGCGCTCGCTCGCACACATGGTTAAGCCTTAAGTACTTAATAGAAAATGCACGCGCTTCGCGCTCGCTCGCCCATATGTACATACATATGCTGAAGCCTTCATGTTGCTGCTTGCCAAGCCTGCAGTACTGAATCTTGTTTGTTGAATAACTTCCTTGTTTATTATCCGATTGATTTGAAATTTGGACAGAAGATTAAGAGTGACTTAAGTAATATACATGTCGAATTCTAAAGCTATATCTTTAAAAGTGTGGCTGTAAAACGTTTTTATCGAATTGCGGGGGAACGGGGGAAGATATCTAAGATCGGAAACAAACTTGATCTGCGTATGGTATACAGGAAGCTACATTCCAAATTTGGTGTCTCTAGCTATTATAGTTGCTGAGATCGACGCGTTCATCCGGACAGACGGACAGACGGACAGACAGACGGACATGGCCAAATCGAAATCTCTTTGATACTGATCAAGAATATATATACTTTATAGGGTCGGAGATGTCTCCTTCTGCCTGTTACATACTTTTGCACAAATCCAATACCCCCTTTTTACCCATTTTATGGGTACAGGAGTAAAAATGACTGGGGAATTGTGTAGCGTACTTTAAGGCTGTCCCTCATTTTAATATTGCCTTGCACACGGCTCGTATGAGCGTTACATGATTTCAGTTGGCATTGCTGCGTGTCTCTGTGTATGTTGGGGTCCTACCCACTGCCCCCTGCAACTGGCCCTGCCCCTGGCCTCTGTCCGACCCTGCTGCCGTCTGCTTATTTCATGCCTGTGCCACACATGGCAAAAATTGTCCTTTGGTGCATTATTAAAAATTCCGCGTTCTGCAATTTGGCTGTGATTTAATTTTTCCACACATTTTCAGCTGCTGGCTCTGTTTGTTGTGCGTGTGTTTGTACGTATGTACATATGTGTGTGCGTGTGGCAACCGAGACTTTAAATTGAATTATAAAAACGCAGTCGAAACTCAGCCAAGAGAAACAAAAATCTGCATGCATAAAACATTTAAACACACGCTTTTCATTAAACGCCAAAAACAAAAAGGAACAATAAAAACCAGCGCAAAGGAAAAGCTTGCAGCATTACAAATACAAGCAGCAGCACTAATAGCGGGTAAGTTCTGTTAGTAGGCACTGTATGAGGGCGTGGCAGCGACAACATGAAAAATGCAAAAAATTCATAAAAAGGAAAGCTGTCTTCGGCTTGCCGAAAATTAAATGCCCTTGCAGCAATGTTTTCTATATGAAACAAATCATTCTTTAAGCGATTATTGATATGACAGCTAGTAAATATATCTTACAGTGAACCGATTTTAATCAAATTAAATATGTTTTGATTGAGATATCTGAAACAGCTCAAATTTCCAACGATTGTTCCTCTGGTAGTTGATATAAATTGCTCCTATATTAATCAATTTTGTTCAACATTAAAGACCCCTAAAAGAATAAGAATGGAAGCTATGTCGGCTATAGAGATCCAATCTGACTGCAGGAAAAATAAGGATCTGTGCCAAGTTTCATAAAGATATCTCCAAAACTGAGCGACTAGTTTGCATAGAAACAGGCAGACTAAAGAACATGGTTAGATCAACTAGAATCTTTCCGCTGATCAAGAATATATTGTGGCAGACACACACATACAGTCAGTCATACAGTGCAGTGGCATAGCTAACTCGAAACATTGGTTGTCTCCTTTTAAGTTGCACACTAGCTATCTTTGTCTAGCATGTGGGCTGTTTAGGAAAGAGAAGGAAGTGGCAACTTCTGCTTGCAGCAGGCGTTCAGTCGACATTGTATTTATTAAAAGTTACTTGAAACTTAAATTGGCATCGTTCCATCTCCCACAATATTATAGACTCGTTGGGTTTGAAATTGCCTCTTTTCATGGGTTACATATTTCGTAACAAATTGATGATACCCTCCGGCTGAGTATTACCCAGAATTGCGACCACTTTTCAACAGCTTTGTGCTGCGGTAATAATGCTGGTCTCGTCGCGTTGACAAGAACCCTTTGTACAGCGACAATGTGCGAGGGGACTCTTGCGACTCCTGCGACTCCGAGCTGTACCTGACCTGACCCACAACTACCTACCATTTGGAGGCAGCCGAGTGGACCCGTTGCCACCGGCTGTTGCCGCGTTGGTGGCAATGTAATTTACGAGTTGCTGCTGCTGCTGCGACGAGGGGTGCTCCCAGGGGCGGGCTGGCGACAAATTGTCGCTGGTTGTTGTTACTGTTGTAGCCGTTGTTGTTGTCGTTGTCGCCGCTTCTCCTTCATCTTCTGTTGTTCTTGTTGTTGTTGTCTCTAAGCGTTCAATTAGAGTTTGCTTTCGGCCCGTGGCGTTAAGTCCGCGCGCTCGCAGACGCGCCCTCAAATCGCTTAAATTGAGGCGCCCAAAATCCTCGCCTGGCCGCAACAAAATAAATATGTATAAAAAAGAAAATAGGCGTGCCACAAAATAAGTGAAAAAGAAATTATAAATTTTCCATGAATAGTGTTAGGCGTGGCACATAGTAGGACTACAATCAAAAAAGAAAGGAAAAGCGAAATATGCAGAAGAAGCAGCTGCTTTTGAGTACCCTTCACCTCCGCCCGCTCCTCTTCCTCCGCCGCTTCTTCTGCATAATGAATCAAAAAGCAAACAGCGCATACCACAAAAAAGGAAATACAAAAAAAAACAGAGTATAAAAGCCAGCGTATAAAAAAAGGGGCAGCAACGTGAGAAAAAAGCGCAGTTAAAATTGATGGCACGTGCAGTTAACGCCACGCAAAATGCACATAAAAAACATAAACAAAGTCGAGAAAATGTGTTAAAAAAAATAAACAGAGAGAGAGAAAGAAGGAAAATACAGTGAATGGGCCAAAATGTTGATGAAGACACGCGCCATGGACGCACGCAGGACGCTGCAGGACCAAGAGGCCCGCCTGGTGACATCTTTTTATCAAACCAGAAAATGACACGCACACTGAAACACATTAATGCAAAGTGTGATGAAATGCGAAAGGGCCCAGGCCAGAGGCAGCGGGCAGCGGGCAGCAGGCAGGGGCAGGGGCATCCGTGAGCCTTTTGTCAGCCACATTATGTGGCACAATGAATAGAAAGCGCGAGTTGTCTGATTGTGCAACATTTTGTGGAATATGTCACGAACTTGATAAGACATTGGAAATGTTTTATGAATTTTAAAATTAGGTGTAATTTAATGGGTTCTTTTTCCGCTTGATATGAACTAATTTCAACCTTCAAAAAAACCTTTTTGTTGAATTGAAACATTTTTATAAAATAAAGTGTTATTTGCACAGTTTTCGAAACATTTAGAAAATGAAATATAAAAGAACATTTTAAAGAAATATGACCAATTTGTTTTGTATGTTGATAATGAAATTTATGAATATGATTTCAATGAAATTGAAGAGTCTATAGAATATATTTTTTGGCAAATTAAAAGTTGTTTTGAGTTAATTTGTTAGTTGCCCCATTTAAGACTTATTTTAGAAAATAAAATATAAAATGCTTAAAGCATTTGTTAAAGTTTCTATATAATTTCAATAATATTAAAAGCCCTTCAAGGCTTGGTTTTTTTTAATTAAAACTTTAAATTAAGTTAGTTGCATAATTTTCTAATTATTTTAGAAAATTAATATAAATAATCTAAAATTTTAGTAATTTCATTTAATTTCTTATGTTGATAATGAAATTTAGGGGCATGATATAATAAATATTATATTAACCTTCAAAGAATCCGTTTCTTTTCTAAGTGCATAAGCTGCGCCATTTTTATAAAGTCAAAACCTTTTGCCTTTACCTTAAATATGTTCTGTTGCTTTTCCTTTCCCTATTCCACTTCCCCAACTGCCATTTTTTGGCTTGTCTATAAACCTTTTGGCAGCTCGAACCTGTTCGAAGCCAGTTAAATTATACGACTGCCCTTTGTTATGCCATTTTAAGCTTTAAAACCTTTCAGAATGCTTTTAATTTAACAACAGCAGCTCAAGAGCTGAAGTGAAACACAAAACTTTATAGAGTAAATATGCCAGAAAACACAAAACATAAATAAATAAATCACAACAACAAAACATAGCTCCAATGTGCCTTTAAGCTAATCAAATATTTATGAAATTGCATGTTGCCTTTTATAAGCTCCCCACTTTTATACACACATATATAAATATTGTATGTTTATATATATTTTTGGTATGTCCTGCCCTTCCTGGCCCAACCCCCCTCATGTTTGTTTATGTTATGCGTGGTAATAAATTTGATGCCGGGCTTGAACACCGTGGACATTAAATAAATCGCATTTTATGTCGCTTTCAAGTTCAAATCATTTTGTGGCGGCAACAAATCAAAGCTCAACTGCGTTTTTACCACAAAATTAAATGCAGCATATTTCAAATTTCAGCTTGTTTGAAGCTTAACAGATAGAAATTGACGTGAAAAATGGCAAAGAAAAATGCAACTAATTAATGGAAAATATGTTGCGTTAGGCACCGAGCAGGATCAAAAAGGACAACAAGAGAGGCGATTTATCTTTGATGCGTGTGTGTGTGTGTGTGTGTGTGTGTCTGGACCACAACCGCAGCAACCGCATTGGCCATTGTGCTATTCATTATGCTTAGGCTTTTAATATTTTAGTTGCGTTCGCTTTTCATGCTCCTCGCGCCAGGACTCTGACTGGTTTTTTACTTTAAGCGGGTTTGTCTAGAACTCCTTCTACGTCTTCTCTTCTAGAGCCAACAAAAAAAACAAAACAGCGCGGTTTGCGCAATAAACTCAGCCAAAGCCACCGCATGCAGCTAACAAGTGTAAACAAAGCCAAAAACTTTCACAGCGCGCAAAAGTAGGCAATGCCTTTTTTCTAGTTGCAGTTTGTAATGGCAATGACTCTATGAGTGGGTTGGAGAGGGCGTGGGGGAGGCTGGGTGTGTGTTTCAAAGTTTAGTTGCATGTGTGTGTTTTGTGCATAATTTAGCAAAAACGTTTTGAAATTGTTCGCAGCAGGGAACAAGGATTCATGTACGATTAGCAAACAAAATTTACACAAAATTTATAAAAAAAATTTATGATGTTGACATTGGAAACTATTTTAATCAAGTGTGATAAATTGAGGATGAAATATCAATACCCGAAAAGGGTATTATTTACTACTTTGATTTATATTCTTCATTACCAATATTCCAGCAATTCAAAAGAATATTCTAATAAGCAATATTAAAATTATAGCAATTAATTGCTGTGCAATTTGAAACTGGCTTGATTATTTGGTTTAAGAGTAATTTTAATAAAACTTACAACAGCTTTGAAATAAAAGACTTTAAATACTCGTTGGCAGTCTACACTTTAATGCCAATCAGTATTATTTTACACTGAACAGTTGGAATTGAATGTTGCAATGGCTATAATATATCATCTCAGCAAACGAATCCTTATACTTCTAGTAGGATTCTCTCTCAGATGCAATCCTTTGTGCAATTTTCACAATAAGATGGCGTTCTATTATTTACTTTGTTATCGAGCAAGTGTGTTATTGCGCTTTCTCTCTAATGAACCACACTTTATCTCATAGACAGCAGAGAGTCCCTCAATATTGTTGTTTTGCTTTGTGTTTGTTTTGCTGATTTCATGAAATTTCATTCTGATTGTGCTCCATTCTCTCCACAAATTGCTGCAGTGGCAAGCCATAATCGATCTCTGTAGAGTGTAAAAATGTTGCATGTGGCACAGTTGCTGCGCGCTTACTTGGCCTTCAGCTGTGCACACAGCGGAAATAGCAGCACAATAAGCTTGCATGCTGCTATGTGCCCCCACATAATCCCATTTGGATGCTTCTGTTTTAACTGGCCAAGTGAAAAACAAGCGCTCGGGAAAACTTGTTAGCCACTTTACCTGACGCTGACGACGACAACGACACTTTTCAACTTTGAATGCAACGTGGCTGAGATGCAACTTATGAGTGCCTCAAGTGTTCTCCTCTTGGGTGCTCATTAAACGTGCCGCAGAGTGGCACGTAGCGTGTGTGTGTGTGTGTTGGGTGAAATTAATTGCTTTAACTTTTTGACTAGAACAATTTGAAGCAACTTATCTGGCCTTTTGCAGGCGCCTGCTCATCAACTGACTAAATTTGGCCACTCTGCCTGCGGCGGGGCGAGGGTTGCTTCCTCCCATTGGTATTTGACGCTGAGTCCGGCACATTTTGCCCGTCAAAATAGGCTCCGGACAGAGTCACAGCCTCTGCTATGGCGGCACGATGGGCAACGGATACTTTCGAACGTCACAAACGTCGACATCCTCGCGGCAGCGGGACAAGCGGTAAGTCCAAACTATATACACATTCTACCATAATATTTGCACTGGGTCAACTCTTAAGTTTTAGCTGATAAACTATGTACATATGTTGGTCCGATACTAAGAGTGGGCGGCGGGTGGTGCTTGCCACCACTTGACAGGACCTTTTGCTGTCCGACAGTTGTGGGCCATAAAAGTCAATGACGTATGCAGCAAGTCAAGGCAAAAGGATGCTTCATATAATAAGTTCCAACTGGACATCAATATTTATGGCAGGGTTCCAGGTTACTGGGCCAATTTATGAGTTTGACAAATGCTAGTCCCTTCCGCCTCACCTTCAAAAAAGGGTTAACAGGCTAGAAGTTGATTTGATGTCATAGTAAATTTGCTGGCAATTGGCGCCTCAGTTAAGTGAGCAGCACAGAGAAATGCCTTTTGTGGCAATTGCCAATTGTGAGAAGCGCAGAGAAGGGTTCCAATTGAATAGGCAATGTAAAGGAGCGTTGGTTAGAGCGAGATGACTATAGAGGCCTGAATCGGGTTCGACTTTCAGAAAGTTTTGTGAAGCGAATTTTCCCTAAATGTTCTCATTCTCACTTTAAGACAGACTTTCGGATTCAATTAACTTTTAATCAAGGATTGATTCATTGATAGATAGAATAATAAATAGATAGATTAAGATAGAATTCAATTCCCTAGCTCAACGGCAATTTTGATCATCTGAATATTTATGTGAAATTCCCTTCCGCAATGTCTTGCCGAAAGTGGCAACCGGAACAAGTTTAATAATGCCGCTTGAAAGCTTTCAGCTTTTCAATTCGATCTGAGCCATTGATTTTGTTCGAAGAAATTAATAATTTATCGCAGCTAAGAACTTGTAAAACTACGTGAGCAACTTTTAATCTGTCAAACTTTCTCATTCTCTTAGCTTTAAAGTTTCCACCGAACTTATTTAAAAAAATTTTGCTTAAAATTCTTCTCCCAAAAAAAAATAGCCCATGTAAATAAAGTTTCTCGTTTTGTTTTCACTTTGGAGCTCTTCATCCGAGAATAAAATAAAGAAATATTCCCCCCCCCCCCCCCCACACACACACACACACACACACACTCGTGTCATGTTTGTACGTGTGAAACGAAGCCAAGTCAAAGACAAATAAAATTGTCGGGCAAAGTTTGATGCACAATGTGTCCAAACGAGAGGCGAAGAAAAGGGAAGTCCAGGTCAGATCCTTGTCAGCCGGAAAACGCCAAAAGCAAGAAAACTTTACGCCTTTTTTGCTTTTCTTTGAACACATTGGCGGTTATATAAAATTAAATTGTGGCTGACCCCACAAGAATGCGACGAATGCGGAAATGAAACAAAGCGCAAACAAATTAAATCCGTTGAGTTCATTATTTCCTTTTACTTCCGAAATTACAATTAGCGGCTGTCCACAATTTCAGCGCCACATCGATCTGATTGGCAGGCCGAAGATGCAATTTCTTGTGCGCTTAAAACATTATTCCAATTAATTAAAACGACGGCGAATGGAGGCGCCACAAGGGGTTGCCATGAAACAAGAACCACTATCGAAAGAAGAACGGTAATTAAACTGGCCAACTGGGTGGGTGGCACCTACACGGAGCCGCAATGTGGCTACCACATATGGTCAGTTCCGGGCGTGGCAGTAACATGAACTACAATTGCCTGGGTTCGTGTTTCTGCTTTGAGCCATTAACAATCTGCCATGGCCATGTCAGGCTCAAATGCCAATATGCTTTCAACAGAGTTGCCAACAGTGTTTGGACAAATAAAAGGTTTGCTCCAAATATGTCTATCAACATATTGTGTTGCATTATAAGTAGATCCTCTAATTCAGTTTTGAATACTATCATTATTATGTATTTTTGGACAGGAAAAGAGCCTGGTCTCATTTAACACTTACATTTGAGAAATTTGAAAACCAAATTTTGGTATTATATATTTCAATTTAAAACTTTTCTTTGCTGCTGCTAACATTTAGGAAATAATTCATATAATTTATTGCTGAATAGAGTGAACGCAAAGTAATATTGTCATGTAATATTTTGAAAGTAACGCGAGAATCATGTTTGAAAAAAATGGCCAAGCTTCTATTATTAATTTCTTTAATTTCTTCTTCGATTTTGTTCTGCTATATAGTTTATCTATATAGTATCTCATATCTATTATTTTCTTAAAATGATTTAGTTAATTCACCTAAGTATGTTCCGATTTCCACTTTCGCATTGAGTCCACAAAAATTTTTATAGTATACTTTTAGGCACATCCAAAAATGATGCCATTTTATGCACATCTCTATAGAATTTATGTCCACAGTAAAATACAGTCATCAATATGTAATAGGTGACTGATTATGTAGTTATTTGGTAAATTTAATATCTCTCATTTATCGCACATAAAATGCGCTGTAATTTTATGAAAACTGTTGCAATTTACGTCAACAGGCTGCTTCCATTTTATATACCCACAGGGTTGGACAAAAATATAAATTTCTTTGATGCAGGGGCCAAAAATTGAATTGTGTTGGGTCGCAGTTTATACTTTTTCCCCCGCGCTGCGTTGCATACGCACAGACAAACATATATACAAATAAAAGGAGAGGGCTGGTGGTGAAACGGTGAATAGACTATAGCATGAATTGGACACAGTAAATTTAGTTGTATTGGCAGACTGTTAGTGACAGGGGGAATGCGTGTGTGGTTGGGGGGTGTGGGTGATGCACATAAAGATGTTAGAGACAGGAACTGGCTGACTGAGTGCCTACGGGAGCTGTTCCATATAGGCAAATCGATTTATGCATCACATTACACATATGTATACTCCATGCCAAATCTATGGATGGAAACAGGCGCAGCAGTAAGGCAATGACAGGGGCAGCTGGAGCCGGAATCCTGGCACTTAGTCACGTTGGGAAATTTTATACATATTACCATAAAAATGTCATGAAATATATTAAAAGTTGTGCGTGTGTGTGTGTGTGTGTGTGTGTGTGTGTGTATGTGAGTGTGCATACTTATCATGTACTGTTGTTGTGACCTTTTCCCAGCTTTGTTTCATGTGTCAACTTACCTGCAAAAGAAAGAGAGGGGGGGTAAATTGTGGGTTAGAAATGTTTGTAACAGGCAATTGTCGAAGCGACTAAATTTATTGAAAATTTGTGCAAATTTATTTTGCATACTTTTTTGTGCGTTGCAAAGTTCGACGTTCAATGTTCATTAAAAAGTTTCGAGCACACAATTTTGGTCCATACAATATTGGCCGCAACTCTACAAATTTCATTACAAAGCTTAAAAATGGCAAGTGTTGGCAGGGGAGGGCACAGTGTGTGCTTTAGGTAGAGAGTTCGGGTGAGATAACGACCTAGTGGAAAGGCCTTGACTAAAGTTTACCAATTAGTTGTGGCCAACAACTTTTTTCGAATATTTCTAGAACATTTATATAAAATGCAACGAAAACTAGCAAATAAATTTATTTGTCTGCAGTTTTTGATGCGCAGAGTTCCCATAATAACATCATATATATTTCATAGCAAATTGCACAGTGCGGGAGAGGAAGGGTTTGCGGGTAGTACATGTAGACAGGCAAATCGCTCAAATAAAGCAACGAGCATTGCGACAAATTACGACAGTAAATTGCCTGCGAGGCAGCAAAGGAAAAGCGTAGCAAAAAAAAAAAGAAAAACTGAAAATAAACAAGTAAGAATGCTTTAGTCGAGTATACCCGACTACAAAACTCCCTGTACCCAGGTCAAAAATTTCCGATCACATCTACGTACACTTACACATACACACACACATACACAAAAGACGCACACACACGAGCGACAGCTAACGCGCAGCGCAAGCGAGGCATTTTAAGTGGTGGCTGTGCTTCTTCTTCCCCTTGCGCTGAAGCAATGAATCTTCTTTCGTTAATAACTTCCGTGTTTATTATCCGAACGACTTGAAATTTGGACAGTAGATTAGGAGTGACTAAAGTATTGCACATGCCAAATCCCAAAGCTATATCTTAAAAATTGTTCCTGTAAAACGGTTTTTATCGAATTGCGGGGGAACGGGGCGAGATATCTCAAATCTAAAATAAACTTGACCTGCTCCCGCTATACACGAACCTACATTCCATATTTGGTGTCTCTAGCTCTTATAGTTGCTGAGATCCTTGCGTTCATACATGCGGACGGACAGACAGACGGACATGGCCAAATCAAAATCTCTTTTGATACTGATCAAGAATATATATACTTTATAGGGTCGGAGATGTCTCCTTCTGCCTGTTACATGCATTTGCACAGATTTAGTACCCCCTTTTTACCCATTTTATGGGTACAGGGAGTAAAAACAACTTGAAACAATTTCCGTTTTATGTCTGTGAGACAGCGCCTGAAAGCAGGCAACACAAATTGCCACAGTTCAGCCTATGCGCATGCAACAACAAAACAGTCAAGGCAAGACGGCGTAACGAGTTGCAGCCCCCACACCACCCTCCCTCAGCTGCCACAGTTCCCCTTCCAATTAGTTAGCGACATTGTCAATGTCAAGCGAGGCGTTGCCTGTCTTCAATTCAATGCCTGATTATCGCTTCGATTTTCTCATTGAATTGATTAATGTCCTACGCAAATTGACAGACAAGCCGGCAAATGAAAGCCGTGTAACCTTAAATAATTTAATGGCATATAGTATTTGAGTTTATTTCACTGCCTCTGGCAGTCAGACTGTCAGTTACACTTCCAACTGCATTATATTTACATACATTGTTGACTTTTCTGGCCTTATCCTCTAACACGCTCTATTGGTCTGCCTGTCTTGTTTACATTCATAAGCTGCTGCCTGCCGGGCAGACAGCTCCAAACTAAAACATTGTACACATGGTAAACTGTATGGGGAAAAGCACAGTGTGAAAATAAAAACAGCAACAATATTTTCCACACGAGCAATTTCACTTGGCTTAGCTGCAAAAATATTTCAGAATAAATACAAATTCTCAATATAGGGTGACTTTATTTGCTTTGTCTAAAAGTGCACATTTTATTTAAGCATACTTTAAATAAACATCTTTGCATCAATTGGCAGCAATTTGTATACTAATTTTCAACACTATAGCTAAGCTCACATAAACTCTTTTAAGTTACTTACTGAACAACTTTCCGCTGTGCCAGTTGATTATGCAGACTTTGGACTAAACTATCAAACAAAATTTCTCTCGAAAGTTTATTTAAATAGAAACAAAACTCCACGCTTCATACTTCATATCAAATTTAACAAATTGCCAGCAAAGATGGCCAGAAGGCCAGCCCCTGTATACGTGCCACACTTATGATATATACATACATATATAATATACATTTACATACATAATATATAGATGTATGTAGTTAAAATACAGTACCTCAAGCAAATATGGCAAAAAGCGGTAAACAAGTTTGCCATCATTTTGATTCAGCCCTCAGGGAATATGGATAAAAAATATTAAAAAAAACTTTCGTTTCTTATGCATATGCACAGGGTAAAAAGTTGGCCAAAAGCGCGAGAGGGAGGCGAAGAGCTTATGCTGTGGTAGGTGGTACTACTACATGCAGCATAGAGGCTTATTTTATATTTATTATTATTGTATTCTTGTGTTGTTTTTCTTATGCTGCTTTTTCCCCCTCAAGTCGCTTTATTGGAATTTTCCACTTTGGTACGTTGTTGCAACTTTAAAGGCGCAGAAAAACCCGTCAAAAGTGAGTGGTCTCTCGGAACTGAAAGATGCAGTAGCTGCCAAGCTGCCAGCCACGTAGATCTAAGCCACTTTTAGCCCCTGACACGCCCCCCACTTCCCCAGTAGCGATACAAGTTGACTATAGAAAATGTATAAAGAAAAATGAAGACGTGGCAGACGTTGCAGCCTGGATGCGCCATGCTGCATGATTTGCTTAGCATTCAAAATTTAAACATTTCCCTTGTTCAACACATAGATAGAGAGAGAAGTGGAGAAGCAGGAAGAAGAAAGACAAGCACCATAAGATGAAAATTGACGCAACATTTGTGTCGTTAGAGCCTTTACTTGCCATCCTGCTGCTTACATTTGCAATGTGCACTCGGAGTTATTTGCTCAGCTTTTTAATAAAAATAGTAGCAGCTTCTTGAGCTGGGACACGTAAATGTCTTGGACAAATAAACAGCTCGCACATTATATGCACACAAATCACAGTCGGGTTGACCCTCAACTCAGCGCCTGAGAGTATGCAGCAGCCATCAGCTCGTACGCCATTCAAGTTGCTCCCTATACTCTATTATCCACCCATTTTTAGTTCTCCTTGGTGCCAAGCAGTCTGCTTTAGACACGTTTTCACACGTATCTCAAACGTCATGGGGGACGCATTTCATTTTATGTTCCTAGACAAAGAACGTTAGAACAAAGCTCTGCTTTAGCTTAAAAATTTTCGATTCAAATTCTCTTCCTGAGTGCTCAGTGTGCAATTCATATTAATTTATGTACGACTACGTGCTGCTTTTGTCAGCCACAGAAGTTGATTTTCTTTTTCTCAGTTGAAGATAGCTTAAACCGGCTTCCTGAATAAAGACTTTGTTAAAACTAATCCGATTTGCATGCAAGTAAATGTTTTCCTTAATTTCCAGCACCCATAGCGTTGTCAAAAATAAACAAATTTCCATGCGGAATGTATTTTTAGTTATGTTTTGTCCTCAAGACTTATTTGGCATTTAAAATTTGTTAATTTC
Organism: Hirtodrosophila confusa; assembly: GCA_035043065.1. Taxonomy (NCBI): domain Eukaryota; kingdom Metazoa; phylum Arthropoda; class Insecta; order Diptera; family Drosophilidae; genus Hirtodrosophila; species Hirtodrosophila confusa. The sequence continues at coordinate 9,105,519 of JAWNNI010000213.1, read as the reverse complement.
CGAAATAAAGGGGATTTGGGGGATTTACATCCAACCCCTTACACATTTTTGATAATTCAACTTCCTACTTCTATAACTTTGTTAAAACTGAACCGATTTTCATTCGAAATGTTTTTTTAGTCGTATGTTCTCTTCTATTTCTATTTGGCATTTAAACTTTATTCATTTCCAAAAAATTATATTTTCGAAATTTTTGAATTTTTTGCATGACATCCCCTTGCACATTTTTCAAAAATTCGAAAAAAAAAATCTTTAAAATTTTGATGGTAATTGATTGAGGAGGTAACATTAAAAGCGATATAAAAGTATTTTCTGATTTATATAATTCATTTGTTGGTCAAAATTCATGCGGAAAATGCCAAAAATGTTGTACTTAACAATGTTAAGTTCTAGGCTTCAAACTCTCATCTCTCTATTAAAACTTGCCTTATTTTTTTGTAAAAAGTGGTCTTGGCTTGTTTTTTATATTGATTCTGCATCAACAAATAGTTATATTGTGAAACTTTTCATAATTTTGTGGACGTTTCCTTGTCTTAATCCTTATCCTTTTTTGTGCGGTTTTAATTCCCATTTTCGTCGACGCTTTCAGTCTTTGTCTTAGCGCATCCTGCTGGCTATCAAGTTGTATTTCAGTTATCCTGACAGGCTCTTAAGCTGATGAGCAGCGACATTCACGGTGCCAACTGGCCACACACCACGTCGCTGAATGCTCAACTGACCAATAATTTCTGTGAAAAGTTCGTTTTGTTCGTCGCAGTTCACTTAATTTATGACACGAGAATCGCTTTTTGCACTGAATGAAAGATTTATTTATAAATTATAAATTCTTCTGTGAGCAGCAGCAAAAGCTGAAAGGAAAAACAATCATTTCATTGGTTACGCTCACTGAGCAGACAGAATGAGAGCATTGGGTAAACAAAAGCGCATGGATAATAGGAAATAGGAACCCCAAAAGCCAGAGAACCTCCAGCAACATCCCCCCCAACCCGTACGAATATGAAACAGAGCCGAATCTGAAACGAAATCTGAACCCCATGTTCAAAGCATTGAATGCCATTTCCATGCGTCCGTCCGTCACACGTCAAAACATTTTTCAACTCATTTTGGCTAGTGGCCACTCTGAATTTTCAGTTCAAATGCTGACCAACTGGGTGAGGCAAGGGCCGCAGGGGAGCAGAGGAGCAGTGGTGGCCTTTTGGACGCTATTTTGTTATGTTGGCTTCGCGGCTGCTTTTGATAATTTGCTTTTGCGTCATTTCGACGTACATTCGCGCTTCACTGCATCCGAAACTTCATTCAGCGGGCGACACAGACGGCACGACACGACACACACACACATACACACAATAAAGTCACACACAAAGTGAGTTAAGTGCCACAGCAGCGAGTGCAACAGCAGACTGCGACTCCAAGTGTGGCAAGCTTGTTTTTTGTTTTTGTTGTTTATACGAGTGTTTTATGAGCAGCTCTCTGACTTCCGGCAATGCGACAGCTTTTCAAGTGTTCTGCATTTGTGTGAGTAACGCATTTCCGCTGCTTTTGTTGCTGTGCGCCAGGCCGTTCATAAAGCACTCACAGGCACACTCAAGCTTACACTCGCACACTCACAGCTTACAGTTAACTAGGTGACGCCTGGCCCGATGACGAAATAGCCAACAAAACCAACACGTCAAGAGTTCAATTAACGTGTTTGCTGTACTCACGGTTCAGCCGAGTTCATTGCTTGGCAGCCAACCGAGCGACCCATTGGCACTGCCAGCCTTACTTCAAGTGCTTTACTTTAATTTTATTTGATTTTCAAGTCATTTTCACATTACCATTGGAGTGCTGCCTAAGTTGAATATAATTGGAAGCTAAGTAAATACATAAACGGTAGTTTGTGAGCAGGAGATGCTCTTGGGTCTTATATAAGCCATTTGAGCCAAGGTTTTCATATAATATATTTATGTCAGTGTGTAGTTTCAATTGAGCAAGTTAAATTCTGACTGTGACCTGTTTAGTTATATTACGACAACTTTAACGTCCACTTTATCCTGCGGTCAAATAAGAATTAGTTTCGTCTTGCACAATTTAGCCCGCAAAAGTTACCTTTCTAACAAATAAACAGTTTGCATTTGATAGTTAAATACGATTAATTCATTAATTTAAAACTTTTTTGAACTAAACTAAATTTTCCGTAGTTCGAAACCTAGTTTATACCCTTAAAAATTTCTCCCTTCCTTTAAGTATCATGTTAACACGAAGTTATAAGTAAGTTTCTAGTTAGATATGATCCAATCATTAATTTAAAAGTTATGTGAACTCAACTAAATTTTCGGTAGTTCGAAACCCAGTTTATATCCTTAACATTTTCTTCCTTTCTTTAAGTATCATGTTAACACGAAGTTAGAGGAAAGTTTCTAGTTCTAGTTGTTTTCTGAGTGTTTCTAAAGTTCTTCCTTAACAACTAATTAGATTTAAGTTCTAATTGTTCTTGGAACACCTCAAATTTGAAATTAAAGTGAACTGTAGCAGATATTCATCTTAAGCTGAAATTTAGCATCCCTCGTACACTTATTTAGCATTCAAAAGGCAACGTTTGAGATGAAGCCCTTTCCCGGCAGGGGGTCGCAGCTGGGATAAGATTTGTTTTCGAGTGCCTGAATTCGCAACTTTCTAGTAACACATGCGACTTTCTGCAGTTGTTGCCAATTCTCAGACCGTTAAGACCATTTTAATGGGAAACAGTTAACAGCTGCGCTGGTTTAATTGAGCACTAAATTACTTTTACTTTTCAATTGTGGCGAAACTTGATTAATGCAACAAACTCAATTAAGAAGAATATGAAAAGCAACAAACAGTGAAACAAATGTCGCGCTAAAGTTCAAAAATTGCATAAAAAAGTACAAAATAATCGTAAAACTTGAGAGATTTGTAATTCAAGACTTAAAAATTGCTTCATTGTTATACCCTGTATCCATTTTGGCAGGTAAAATGGGTATACATAGAGTAGTGAAGAGAAATGTAACAGGCAGACAATTGTATATTTCATACCTTATAAAGTATAAATATTTGTTCTTGTTCAGCCAATACTGGGTTCAGTTTGTACATTCTCAAAGACCCAAGTCGAAAAATGGAACGAATTTTACAATTTCAAAGACAAAGCCCGTATTTTTGGTATGCATATACATATTTCAGCATGTTCCCCTTATGTCGTGAAAATTTCATAACGATCGAATAATAAACACCAAAGTTATTCAAGTTATGGAGCAGCGCTGAATTGCAAGCAGTGAACTGCTTTGCGACTCTGTACATGGTATCTGCCAGTTGAGTGCACTCGACTAGATGAAATCTACTTGTTGTTATTGTTGTTGCTGTGGCAACTGTGGCATGTAATATAGTTAACCTTAAACCAAGCGCAAAGAGAGCTGGGGAGGAGAGGGAAACAGGTGCGCAGCTTCGCTGCTTGGCAGTGAAAAACAAAACGGAAGAGCCGCGACGCCAGCGTTGCGCAGCCGCAGCGTCAACGCTGGCAGCGGATCGTGCGCTCAACATACGACGCGCTGCGACGTCGCCGTCAGTCTATCGCGAGACGCAAACGCGCACACAACACAAACAACAAACGAGCCGCGAGAGAGAAAGCCAAGCGCAGAGCGCGTCGCAGCGAGCAAGTGCAAAAGAAAGAGAGAGAGAGAGAGAGAAATTATCAAACGTGTGTGGTTTTGTTTTATTCTTACTAAGTGTGTTGTTGTTATGGTGGTTGTTGTTGCTTTTTGGCAATTTCATGCACAATAAAAGCATTTTTTTTTAGCCATAACCACAAAAATCAACAAACTGTGCAAAAAGGCGGTGCCAATAGAAAGCAGCAACCCCCCAACACCTCTGGCACCTTTCAGTGCCAACGGTGTTAGTTTGGGCTTGGTCGAAAAAAAAACAGTGCAAATAGTGAAGTTCCATTGTAATTATATACATATTTGCACTTGGCCGCAACGCTGGCCTCTACTCGTATGTGGGCTAACCACAAGATACACAACAATAAGACACACACAACACATAAACACACACACTCGCAATTAGTCAATATTTGCGTCTTAGGCCAACAAAGCAACATCATCAACAACATTCCCGAATTCATCTTCCTTAACGTAATCAATGAGTGATGCGCTCATTGCCACATTCCCATTTGCATTAGGACAACCGTAAGGATTCAACTCATTAGCGCAATCCTAAGGATGCGACTCAACGACAAGCCATTAATTAGAGCTCCAAGAATGTGAACATAACACGGTTTAAGCCATTAAGGAGAAAGGCTTGTAGTTCAGTTGACGTACTGACATTAGATGATTTGTTACATTATCCATTACATGGAATACTATACTCCTAAACTACTTGTCTTCTTTGTTTACTTATATCACAATGCTCTTTTTGGCTTTAACATTTTCAGATGACAGTTTTCCAGAAAACCTGTGAAGATTCAAAAATTATAAATTTTAAGGTTATCTATGTCTTCCACAGTATCTTCAATTGAGGTTATACACATCAGTTCTTTTATTGGAATGACAATTCTATTGAAACTTTTTCAGTTTCTTCTTATATTTAATGAAAATTCTATTCAACATCCTTCAATTTCTTCCTAGATTTATTTCTTGAAAACGTGGTATACAAAAAATATAAAAACAATATCTGGCTACCACGAATACTGAGTATCGTATTTTAAGGGCTCATAAATATAAGAGTTTCCAATAATTTCTGTTATTTTGGACATTTGATTTATAACTGACATTTATTATGAACCACACAGCAACTAGAATTGTGCCCAACATTGCTACTTTGCTGCAGCTTCAACTTTTCCTTCCGCAATATAATTTGTCCTTTCAGCTGGCACCGGCTACGATTTGAAAATAATTTATGGCAGCCTTTTCATTTGGCGGATGCGGAGTTTCGTGTCATGGCTCAAATGCAATTTGCGGCTGGTAGCTGTAGGCCAAGTAAATTGATTTAGCATTTATTAGCGAGCGCTAGCTCGTTACACTTTGAGTACTCAGCAGACAGTATGAGTACCCGTTCCCACTCCACTATCCACACTCACATTTCGTTGCCCGCAGCGCCATTAGCATCCATCCATACGCCTCGTTGTCATTAAAGGCCTCCAACGATGGAATCGTTGGGGAAATTGCCAAATTTTGAAAATGTCATTGCAAATGTCGCGTGTTGTCGTTGTTGTTGCTTACTGCTTGTTGCGGGTGTTGTGGTTGTTGTTGGTTGCCTGCGGTGCTGTCATCAGGTTTTTACACCCTGTAGCCATAAAGTTGCTAAAATGGGGAGACTATAACTGTGTATATGTATGTATGTAACAGACAGGACAAATTTCCACGCTATCGCTTTGAAATTTGGCACGCTTGTTTACTGAGTCATTCTTGATCTATTCTTAAATTTTTAGATCTATCGGGTTATAAACACCGAAAGTATTCAAGAAACCATTTCTATACGGTCAAGCAGCGGGAGGAAGCAGCAGTGCGGCCTCCAAACCAAAAGCACTGCTTGCTTACACGGCCGCCGAACTGCCTGCTGCATATGTGTGTGTATGTGTACGGGAGTATAGAGATGTTTTTGGGAATTTCAGACTTGTGTTCAACCGGGTGTCTTGTAGTCGTGTATACTCGGCTAGCATATTCCTCTTGGATTTTTTTTTGGTAATTCTTCTACCAGACCTGGCCTGCTACCTCCCCTGCCCAGTCTGTGCTTTGCGGCTCTTCAGCTCATCAGCTCTTCAATGTCTATGCTCTGATTGTTCAAGTTGAGCGTGTTTTTTTTTTGCTTTTTTAATATTTATTCTATTTATTCTAGTTGTGCAATTATAAAATATGCTGTGTGAATAACGCCATTGCAAATTTTGTGTTTTTTTTCTCGCTTTTACAGTTCTTCTTTTTTATACATACATATATATTTTTTGTAGTTTATGCTTCGTTTATTGTTGCTGCGCTTCATGTAAATTGTTAGCAGTGGCTTATTGTTTTCAAAGCATTTTTTGTTTCTTCTTTTTTTCGCCCAATAGTTTTCTGTGTTAATTAATTTGAAGCTGTCATGCGAGTTTCCCATTTTCATTTCCATTTTGGCACGAAACTATTTTCGCCATCATTTTTTATTTTTGCATTTATTCAGTTTATATTTCTCTTTGTTATTTTAGTGGCTTGTAGTTGCATATAATTAAATTAGTTGCTCTTTAACGAGCTTCAAGTGTTGCCCACCTTTCACACTGTTTAAATTAAAGCAAATGTTGAATGGCTTTGAATTGCCTCTTACACATTTGTATGTATATATTTATATTGATTTTCTTGTTTGTGTTTTTAATATTTGATGTTGTTTTTATGCCATGTGTTAAATCATTTATAACATTTTAATTAGCTGTCGGCGTCATTTACAATTTAAATATTTTTTCACAACATTTACTTGTATATATACTCGTAGATGCTTTTTATTCAACTTATTGGCAAAATTTGCGAAACTTTTTTTATTGCCTTGCTAAAATAAGAAATTTAAATGCTGCACACGTAAATAATTTAAATCACACATTTAAAATGTCGCTAAAAGCGAACACGTGACTTGAGCTGCATTAAACTTGTGATTAAACTGTTGTCAAATAAAATGCTGACAGCGGCAGTCATAAAAAGTAATTAGCGCGCTTCTTTGCATACTACGAGTATGAATATATATATATATATATATATATATATACTTTATGCACCTTATAGCCAGTTGTTGTATTCAAAAGCAATTAAACTGAAAGCCGCCAGCAAACGGCAGAAAAAACTTAATAAAAAATGTATATAAAGAAATACAAATGCGAAAAAAAACAGTAAAGAACAGATAACTTTGACTTGCCGAAGATTTAATACCCTGGTGAAAAGTCAACTTTCGAGCAATTGTTTTTATGGCAGCTATATAATATAGAGATTCGATCTTAATCACACTTTTTAAAACTATCTCGAGTCTAATAAAACTCACAATTGATGAATCTGTGGAAACAAAAAAGTTTCTCATAAAAAATCATTTTCATCAGAATGTTCCTAAGATAAAGTGGTTAGATTTTGATAAAATGTAGTAAACATCTAAAAAGTTATAGGAAACTTGAATATGGGTTTTGAAAACGTCTCCTGCCTGACAGAAATACCCGCTGCAAGGTTATTTTAAATAAAGAAGTATAAATGCAAAAACAAAATAAGAAAACACGCGCTGATGAAATGAACAGCAACATTTTCTTTGAGGCACGCAGAAAGGCAAGATTATTTTATCAGATAATCGCTAGACAAACACGCAGAGGGCAAGAGAAATGGTTTGGAAAATGTCTGAGGCGTTGGCAACCCGAGGCAGGGGGTCAGGAAGGGGTTTGGCAGCGCTAATGACAGTCACCTAATTAACTTTTAATTGAATTACAACACCAAACAAAACAAAACGCGCGACAAAAATGTTACAAAAAAAAAAGCAAAGAGAATGCGAATGTGAATGTGTGCATTAACCTTTGCTCTGGACCCAGCCTCTGGCGGGTTTCGAACCCAACAAGATATGTAAAGCCCAGACAAATGAGTTTTGCTGTAGGTGTTAAATTAAGCCCGGCATGATTACAGCATTAGAGAGGCTTAAAAAGCGCATCACAGAGCTTATAAATCTTGGTATTTCCAGGGAAAAGGCTAATAGTAAAAACCAGAGCATACTTTTGGGCATGTAAGGGATAAAGGATAAGGGATGCAGAAGTGAAGAGAACGGCAAAGGTTTTCAACTTATAATTATCTTTTCATTTTGATAACACATGCATACTTATGCAACCTTATATTATACGCGCATCCTGTTTTTCATCCTGAATTTTCATTTAGGTCAAACTGCATGCACTTTTAGTTGCCTGGCTGTGTCTGTTTGTCAGCTTCATAAACTTTGGCAGGCGTCAGCGTCTTTCATTCGCGCCAGCACTCGTAAACTGCCAGCGAGAGTCGAGCATGAAACAAGGACACCAGCAGGCAGCTGCAACAACGGTGGCCCAGACAGGCAACAGCAGGCGTCGCCAGGATGGCGCGCCAGAGTCCTGTCGCTGGCAGTCGCACTCGTATTTCTACTTCTACATTCGCATCCGCATCCGCATCCGCATAGTTAAACATTAGATGGCAGCAGCATTTGCAATTGTAATGGGCGCCGCTTTACTACTACGTTGGAAGCAACTTGCCATTTGCTGTCTGTCCTGTCGACTTTTTGACTAGCTGCCAGTTGAGGCATTAAGGTCAGGTCAGGGCAACTAAACGTCCTGGGCCTGGCAATTAACATAGAGCATACGAGCAGCAGCTGTGCGGGTGTGGGGTGTGGGGTGTGGTGGTGTGCTGGTGGGAAGCTATTCAAATGTTGCATAAACTCAAACATTACTGTTTCAAAAAGTATTTATTTTAAATACCTGAATAAAAGCAAATATGGGCTAGCTTAAATGGGCGTAAGCAGTTCAAGTTGTTTTCATTTCAGTTAGTTTTCCCTATGCAAATGATATGGAAAAGTGCTTTTCAGACTGCCAGCGCTGTGTGAGAGCAGCATTAAATAGAGTTCTTAACGTTTTAATATAGTTTGTGAAAGGAAACTGCATTTATTTAATGGTTTTCTTATTCACATAAAAAGTGTAAATTATGTTACAAGAACTTGAAATCAAGCTTAAGATGAATATACATATATCTATAATAGATACTAAACACACCTTAGGATTCCTCTTTAAAAGAAACTATTGCAAATTTTCTTTGACTTCATGAGTTTCCTTTTATACGAGCATTTTTAAGGCCATTTCAGGAAATAACGCTCATCTCATTACTTAGCCTAAGCACATCGTATTCTCTTCTGACTCAAACTAGTATTTTAAGTAACAGACAGATCTGCAGTCTCGTAAAGTAAGACATTTCATTACACAGTACATGGTTAAACCTATTGCCCAATCAATCAATGCAATCAATCATGCGATGCCCAGCAAGTTCCAGAACAAATAGCTTTGCCTTTTGCCCACAATCTTAAGCAATGTAAGAACTACAACAATAGTAGAGCAATTCTTGCACCAGGTTGTCCTAAAGCTGCCGCAGATCCCACGCTACATTTAACATGAACGACACGACAGGGCCAGCATCAAGGTGCCGCAAGCTTTTTAAATCGACATAAAGCACCAAGGAAAAGCGGGAAAACGGCGGGCGAAACAGCGGGCTAAATAGCGGGGAACACAGCGGGCTAAAGGGGGGAAAATGGTGCGCCAAAATGAGGGGGGCAAAAAGCAATAAGCAATTGCTTGGCTTTAATGCTTCGATGAGCAAAGTGTTTCTGCTTCTGTTTCTGCTTCAACTGCCAATTCGTGAAACGGTTTGAATCTAATGCGAGTGTGTGTGTGTGTGCTTGTTTGTGTGTGTGTGTATATATTTGATCGAGCACACAAATGAATGAGTGCAATTTACGACTATCGGGCCAGACATATTGGCTTAATTCACTTAGCGCTCAAGCCTGCTACCTGTTCAAATAGCCAGGTTACCTTTGCTCCTGAAAATGAACACTTGGTGAAATGGTAGTGTTTAAATTTTTGCGCAACTCAACAAGTTTATAAAATTCAAGTTAAACTGCACAAATTTTGTGTGAAAACAGAGGAAGTTCGCTATAATTTCCCTAATTTTAAGATCATTTTGAAGTATTCACAAAAAGTATGAAAAATTTCTTAAAAAGTTAAAATATTTCAGTAAAATAGACTATTTCTCTCAAGGTCCAAGCGAATTTTGAATTGTGCAGAGTGCATAAATTTGGGTCAAACAACTTAGGGCATGTTGTCTTAATTGAGCGAAGTTGAAGTGAACTAAATTTTGTGCCAAATTTTAAACCTTTCCTTTTGCTTTCTCACAGTGGCAAGGACAGCTACAGCTATCAGCATAATTACGTGGATCGCGTGCGGCTGGAAGATACCAACGGCACCCATTATCAGCAGCACCACCACCTGCACCACCATCAGAAAACCACACACGATCCGCGCTGTCCGCAGCTGCGCGCCGCCGGCTGGCGACATACGCACAAATCCGTTTCGCATCTCGATTTGGCCACCAGCTGCCATGGCGCAGCTGGCGCTGGCTTAGATCGTCATAGGCCACTGCACCACCAGACGCATCAGCATCTGCACCAGCACCAGCATCAACACCAGCACCACCCACAAAAACTGCCGCCGCCGCCGCCGCTGACACCGCACGCCCAGCCCCATTGGACGCAGTGTCGCGTGGGCATCGCCGGCCCAGGTGGGGGTCAGCTGAGGAACGCACGCTCACTGGACTACACGCAGCTGGAGCGGGAGGAGAACGCCTTGGACATAGCCGAGTTCTACTGGCGCTTCGATGCGGAAGCGCCGCTTGAGCAGGTCGACAACTACGCGGGTGAGCTGCTGTCAGCCTTCAATTAGCTGCACTCAAGCATAACTAACATCTTGCCAATTGTATTGCCTTTCAGTTAATGAAAACTTTGAGCCCGCAGCGCCGTCGCCCACTGCCACGGCAGCACCACTAGCCGCACCACCAGCCGCATCTCCAACACCAACAGCAGCAGCAGGGGCAACCACAGTAACTGCCACGTTCCTCGACTTTGGCAGCGAGTCGTGCAGCTTGAGAAGATCGCGCAGCTTGGCCGTGATACGTGAGGAGACATTTAGCGATCTGCAAATTGGTTCCGCCAACAGCAGTCGCCGTCGATCACAGCTTATACCCTGTGCCCGGCTGGTTAATCGCGGTTTTTTCCGCGAATCGCCACGGTAAGTGAGTCACCTCATACAGCATACACCAGACAACAAGGTCTGTGATCATTTTGAGTTATCCAAGGCGTTATGTATTGATAGGAAAAAATATAGAATATTAAATTAAAGACCTGTTCACAATATCTAATATTTAGGTGCCATATTTGCTGACAGCTGCCAAAATATTACATGAACTTATTACTTATTGTTCAATCTATTGCGCAATAAATTTGGCATAAATCACATAAATCAGAGCGTCGCATAGCTGAATTTAGAAAATTTTTTGTAGTAATGATTCAAAAATCGCGCAATATTGCATATAAATATGAGATAGTGTGAACAGGCCTTAAATTTTTTTGAATGTAGGCTTTCTTTGCTCTAAACATCATGTTATCGATGGTCATTTGTTAAATATTAATAAGTTATTATTATAATATTAAGATTACGCGTAACACATCTGGTGAAAAGGCTTTCAAGATGATGGTATAGTAATCTTTCAAATTCTGAAATCCCCCTGTTTAAACAGAATTTTAAACTTCACCAAATAATCTCCTCACATTTAAATTACACATTAAAAGTACGCAGTTAAGTTGGCTGCGAGTCAGTAGTTCATGTAATGACATTGAATTTGTGATAAACTCTACTGTATAAGTCCAGTCCATAAAAAGTCTTTATAATATCTTACAAACTAATTTGCAAATACCTTAGTATGCAAAACTTTATAAACAACCTTATAGTTATTATAGTAATATTGTTTATAACATCAAAACTAATGGTTTTCCCAGTTAACTGGCACGTGTGAACTGAAACTCTGTGGAAGTTCAAACAATTTGAGATCCCATGCAAACGTAATTAATGATGACAAAATCTATAATAGAGGCATCGCATAATTACTCTTGATAATTACAATACACATAGTATATAAAGAGTATGCATAATTATTTTGTTGTCTAGTGTACAAATACGAGTACAGCACACGCATACGCCCCGTAAAACGTTAGACAAGTCAATTTTGTTGGCCGTCTTTTCAGTTTTCAGTTGTTGTGCGACGCTCTCGGCCAGCTCAACAGGTTGGCGCTATTTGATTTTGGCCCGGCCAATTGTTGTGGTCGATTTATCGGTTTTGTTGTGCATTTATGATTGCCACCAATTGCTACAGTCTGGGTAATTATTCTGTTTCGTTGTTGCTGCATGCTGCATGCGGCTGATGTGGTTTGATATGTCGTGCCACCAAAAGGATGCGATTTATGTGCGTGCGCAATGTTGCAGCGGATGTCGCTTTTGTTTGTGGCTTTTAAAATGTGTTAAACGAGTGCTGGGAAATCAAAGTTTAAATCGCTTAGCTGCAAGCTATTGCTTTTAAAAACTTTTTGGTTGTTTGTCAACTGCAGCAGCTGCAACCGGACAGGGATCTGGGGAACGAGGACATTAGACGCCAGTCACAGCGCGCATCCTTGTCTGATTTATGGCACAGTCTCTTTGCTGCATTTTGGCCTGTCTCCCATTGGAACACGCACACACACGCAGATGCATTCAGGCAATGACAGCTGAGCAGCGTTAGGGTTTCCTGACTTCCAGGCGCCAGGACATTCACATTTCGCCATTCAACATTACGTGGGATTAGTTACGGGCATGACATGCATTAGCTAGCTCAGTTTAATGCTGATAGATATCTCTATTGTCATTAATTTAAAGTGAGATACTTGAGTAGCTATTAAGTTGTCTAGAGACGTCACAAAGTGTACTTCTGACGGAAACTTAAACACTGATAGACAACAAAAACTATGTTTATGCCCTTGCAGAGGGTATTCTTCTATTGTCAGGACTTGTGGAACGAAACGACCTTTCTCACCCCAGAAAGTTCCATTTGTGTATATATTAGAGGAGCTAGTCCATTAGTTCTTAAGCTATCGTGATGCACCTTGGATCCTTCAGTTTGCTGCAGGCATTGTATATATTTACTATATCTATATCATATAGCTGCCACAGGAACAATTGGTGAAAAGTGAGTTGCTGTACGAAAACCTTTTTATTTTTACATTTATCTCTACCAAAATCAAAGAATTCTCTTTAAGTCATAGTCATTTCATTTTATACAGGAAAGGATGGGTAAAAATTAATACGTTTTTTTATGAAACCCATTTCTGGAAAAGGTCTTCCTTGTTTGCCTGCAGTTCGAACCCTGGAGCTGATGAGTCAGCATTTTAACAACATTACTATGCTAAGCACCTGTCACTATTTAGTTAACAGCCATGTCATGCTTGGACTCAATTTATGCACCCTTATGCTTTTATACTGTGAACATACCTACGAGTATTTTCATTCAATTTCCATTGTCCTGGGGGAAAAGCAGGAGCAGCAGCGGCAGCAGTACCAAACAGGATAACAATTGATTGAGCTTTTGATTGACTCGACTGTCTGCAGTTTGTTTGTTTGTTTGTTTGACTGACTGACAAATCACATGATGTGGCACAGCTATTGATGGCGTGTGCAGGCTGTGGGCCAATGTCAATGCAATTGTTTGGCTTTCAACTCAATTACAGTCGCAGTCGCAATCCCAGTCCCCAAACAAGGTCGAGCAAACAGGCGTTAGTTGGGCTATAATTTACTTTTGATAGCAGCCGACAAAATGGCAAAACAATAGCATCATTATAAATAAACCCAATGCCCTTTTCTTTACCGCCCATAGACTGAACAGCAAACAGAGTCAGAGCTCAGCGAGTGAGCAGCCAGCGGAGCCGGGAGACGACGCAGAGAGTGAAACAAGCGGTGCAACCACTTGCGATTCGCATCAGCAACAGTTGCTGAAGCAGCAGCAACAACAGCAACACCAGCAGCAACAACAACAACACACACATCATAGCTGCGCTGGACAAAGGCAGCGACATCAGCGGGAGGCGCGTGATTTTGACGTCTACTACGATAATCTAAAACGCTTGGACGCCTTGGCATTGGGCCTCAGCGAGCAGCTGCATCCGTGGCACAACGACAAGAGCGACTTGGAGAGCCTCAACTCGGACTACTTCAAGAACTCGCTGCATCAAAGCCACTCGGAGCAGCAGCAACAGCAGCAGCAGCCGTCCTCTTTGGAGTTCGAGGCACTCGAACAGGCGGTCAACCTGCTGACGGAAAGGCCAAGGATCTATCAGTCCCGACGACAGCAGCAGCAGCAGCATAGAACCCATTATCACTGCCATCAACGGCACATTGATCTGGGTGGTGAGTCCTGCCCGGAGCACAGCCAGAGCAGCGTCTTTCCGGAGACGACCACCAGCAACTCGGACGATCAGACGGACAGTCCCTCGCTGTCGGAGCAGGAGTACGATCTAACGCACATCGAGCAAATCTTCCAGCAGGGCGGGGCTGGAGACGTTGAGGAGAGCTACGAGCTGATCAGCCTGACGACAACGACACGCACGCGGTTCGAGAGCAGCGAGGAGGAACACGCTGAGGAAGAGGAGGAGGACGAAGAGGAATTGACTGGCGCCGAGGAGAGCCTGACCACGCCCACTGAGACAGCGGCCAGCGAAAGCGATGGCACCTTAAAGCGGGGATATAGCGAGCAGCTGGACAAGCTTATTGCCTACGATTCGGTTTACTTATCCTCCGAGGATAGCTCCGAGTGCACTTTGATAGGCGAGAGTTGCGAGTCCTTTGAGCAGCGCACGTTCACAAGCTGCTTGGAGAGTGGGGAATTGGAAACGCGCAGCCTTCTACACATTTCCATAGAGGATACAGTGTATGAGCCGCAGCCGAAGCAGCACAAGAAGGAGGAGGAACGAGAAAAGGAACAGCCCCTGCTGACCACCGCCAAGGTAGAGGCACAGATCTTTACGCAGGTACTGAAGGTGGAACATGCCACGCCTCCGACGCACAGCAGCAGCAGTACCATCAATGTGGGCGTAACCTCCAGTGCGGCCAGCAAGCCACGCATACTGAGTGTGGTTGAGAAGCGCAAGCTTAAGCAGGAGGAACTGAAACAGCCACAACCGCCGGAGCTAAAACGCCAGGCCACAGACACCTTTGTGGTGGCCTCCAATCACAAATCGAATCTCACTGAGAATCAGTATCATAGCCTGCCGGATGTCAACATTGGCGTCAGCCTGAAAGTTTGCGAGAACATTGATAAGGAGCTGAGGACATCCTACAATCTGCAGCGGCAGCAGCAGCGCAGGGAATCGAAGCGACAGAAAGGCGAGAGCAGTCAGGTGACCAGAGCGGAGACCTACGATTCCATAAGACGCTTTGGACGTGCCCATCAGAAGGCCAGGCAAAAGGAGTACGAGGAGCGCGAAAGAGAACGCGAAAAGGAAGTGTCCACTCAAGAAGCGGAAAGGGAAACTAGGCCAGAGGTTAACAAGAAAGCACTGCCAGCGCCAGTTGAACCGGCAGAGGAAGAACAACAGCAAGTGGAGGAGGAAGAGGAAGAGGAATCACTGCCACCACCACCGCCGCCCATAGCAGAGGACGAGTTTTACGAGGACGAGAACGATAACGACAACGATAACCTATCCGTGTCCATCTCACAGCCAGAACAACCCAAGGAAGCGCCCGTCATTGAGGTGGCCAACTTTAGCAGGCTCATCGAGCGACGTGCCCAGGAAATAAGACAGCGCAAAGTTCAAACAGAAGAGGTCCAGCCCCAACCCCAATCATTTCGCATCATTGTCACCGACGCGCATAATAATATCATTCAAACGGAAGCGATTCAGGAGGAACAAACAAACACCTCCTATCCAGCGACCATCTTCAGCAGCAGCCCCGCAACATCCACAAGTCCACAGCACTCCCATTCACAGCGTTCGCTGCGACGCACCTGCAGCTCGGCAAGTGGCAAACCGCCGGAGCGTCGGGTACTCAGCGCCGGGGCCCCCATCTACAAGGCACGACCCATTAGAGTGCTGTCGTCAGCGTCCAGCGGGGACTCCTTTGGACGACAGAAAATGTCACGACCACAAATTCTGCATGTTGTGGACAGCAGCAGCAAGAATGCTGCTGCGGGTGGAGGTCCAGCGGCAGCGGGAGCGGGAGGAGCAGCTGGTAGCAGCCTCAGGCGACGCAGCAGCGCACGTAGCATGGCGAGCAGTGTCAGTGAAGTGCCAGTTGAATATCTACAAAAGGTGGACGCCGTGAAATGCTACTGGAACAAACTGGCGGGCAATGAACCCCCTAAGCTGGAGGAGCCTAGTTCGAGGCTGCACTTTCAGCTGGGCAACAAAGTGTCACCGCCACCGCAGCAGCTTGGCAATGAGAAGCCGCCAACCACAACGGATTACTGCAGCATGATGCCGCCCTCTATAGAGATTGTGGAGCTGGGCGATGGCGCACAGAAGGCAACCATTGTCAGCGCCGCACAGCAGGAGCTGACGGGGGATGAGGATGACGAGGACGCTGCGCAGTTTGATCATATACGCTACAAGGTGCTCAAGTCACAGCAGCTCATCAGGAGCAACATTCTGACAGCACGCAACAAGAAGGAGGCACAATTTGATGGCCTAATACAATATCTACAGGATTACAGCTTTCAGGAGCTGCTGAGCAATAACAATGTGGTCATTGTGGAGCCTGTCAGAACCAAGATTGAGAGACCTTTAACGGTGGGTGGCGTATCCACAACAGCAGCCCCGCCAAAGCCTGTCAGGGCCGTAAATGCCCAGACAACAACAGCACCCAAGAAAGTCAGACAAAGGCAAATGGGTGGAGCTGCGGCCAAGCGGCACTTTTTTTATCAGCCCGTTCGGGTCAACCGAGAGCTGTATGAGGATGAGCTGCCGGATCCCGATACGGTGCGCAATGTGCGACGCTTCTTCGAGCAGCACGTCCTGCCCACGCCCGGCCAGGGCATATTGGTGCAATCCCAGCAAAAGTTTGGCGGCTCCGCTTGCCAGCTAAGTCCAAAGACGCGCCGGGCACGTGGATATCGCTATCTGACAATCGACACGAGCTATGGAGGCGGCCAAGGAGCTGCTGTTGCGGCTGCTGGTGCTGGTGCTGGTGCTGGTGCTGTTACTGGTGTAGAGGAGCAGCCCAAGGGCATGGAGCTGCTAGAGGAGCACAAGGTTAAGCACTGGGATAATGCCAGTCTGTCTAGCGGCATATCAAGCGGTGATTTGTCATCGCCTTGCGGCGAGTGCCACAATCAGCCGGAGACAATACCCAAGGAGGTTGAGGTGGAGCTGGTAGAGGAATCGCCGGTACTTGCCTGCAAGGGTGTGCACGTGCTGGATGTGGTACGACGTCACAATAGCAATGCGGCCAATGCCAAGGCCAGGGCCAAGCTGGCCAGTCGACGCACCTGGTGTGTGGGTGGAACAGCTGCAGGCGACTCCTCGCGTTATCGTCAAATTTATGAGCATCATTTGGAACAGGTGGAGCCACAGGACTTTGACGAGCAGTGTGAGCAGGCGGACCACGATGATAATGATAATGAGCATGACGATGACGACGACGTGGAGCCGGACATGTGCGAGGAATCGTCGTATTATGTGAGCAATGTAAGTAGGCATGCGTGTGGCTTTATGGGCTATTCCACTTTGATGGCCATACATTAAGCCGACTGACCAAGCCCAGTAATAACATCCTCACCCCTGCCACACTTAACTTTCTATCCACAGGATGTGCTGGCCAAAATACGCGAATGTGGCTCCACAGTTACCTACTACGGCGGTAGAGTGCTGCCCAGCGTGGGATCGGAGACAATGCTGACAAATCAGCAGCTGATGAATGGAAATGCGTGCAATGCCACACGCTCCCGAGTGCGTCAGATAGAGGCATGCCACGTCTGTCCGTCCAGTCAACGCTGCGAGCATGAGCAGCAGCTGGACACGGAAACAGAAACGGAAACGGAGACGCCACAGGACTCCTACCAAGGTGAGCATATACATATTTAAATGCCATAGGCTTAGCTAAGATTAAGCTGTCATTTTGCAGGCATTAAATTCAAACTGGTCAAGTCAAACAGCTGCAGCAGCCGCCTGGAGCTGGCGGGCGCCGATGAATCTGCTGACACCACCCTCTTGACGGACAGTGAGGTTGTGCGCAAAATGGTACACCACTTCGAGTGCAATCAGCCGACGGCCAACGATGGCAATCTGACCATTAATAGCCAAAGCCAGAGCCAAGCCAGCGCTGCCCAGCAGCAGCAGCAGGAGGCAAGTGCGGCGCGGAGGCAAGTGACTGTAAATAATCACATAAATGTGATGCGAGCGAGCGAAAACTTAAATGGCCAAGATGAGCACGCTGATAAGCGGTTGATGGCAACATCAACGAATGTCACATATCACAGCCAGGCCATGAATATACGCCTCGATTTAAGTACGGGGCGTGGCACTGATAAGCCCAACAATAACAGCAAAGTGTGTCGCAATAAAAATGTGGATCTGGCCTATACGCTGGCCAAGCAACAGCCCCTGGACGTCAAACTCATTGGCAGCCCAGGCACGCCCAATGGCATGCAATCTCAGAAATTGGATGAACAGCAAACGTTGCTGACAACAAAGCCTGTCAAACAACAGCCGGAAGTCATCAATGGCCGTGAACAAATCATTGTGCCCGTTGAGATACATCAGAATCAGAATTACCAGCAGCAGCAGCAGCAACCGGGCCAGGAGCGTCGTCTGAGCAATGCCAGCAGCAGTGCGTCCATTGTGGACAAGACTGTGGTGCGGCATTATGTGGCAAACGATAAAAGCATCTACGAGCGACGCAAATACGATGACATTGAGTTTGAGGAATTTGAGGTATATGATCCGGTCAAGGAGCTGGAGCGACAACAACAGCAGCAGGAACAGGAGCAGGAGGAGCAGCAGTTGGGCGACTCTACTGAGAAGCGGCACACAGATGGGGAGCTCTATGACAGCCTGGATGACAGAATGTAGAGTACACCAGCTAGAAAAGCAGTTAAAATGCTCAATGAAGCAATCCAAGCAACGACTTTTGGGTTTGGGTAAACAATAAGCCTAAGCTTAATATATCAAATATACATAAATATAAAAACTATCTATTAAAATATATAATTCATAACACATAAGCTACGTAGCTTTACAGGTAAAGCCAAAACCACAAAACAATCCAAAAACTATATGTTATATGTATAATCAATTAGAGCTCACAATTTTATTGTTCCACTGTATTTGTTAATTAACAATTAATGGCCAAATAAATAGACCATTTACTTAATGAGCTGCGGCAGCTGCCTGCAAATTCATTTATAATTTATTTATAAAAACTAAAAGTTGCAATTGTCGCCGCCCGCAGCTAGGGGAGAACTTTTTTAATTATAAATGACAAGGCGGTGGCTGCTTGTAAAAAGGGGGGAGGAATGTAGTGAAACACGGGCAGAGTTAAGCGCAACCGCAAGTTACAAATTAGGTCAACTAATCCCTAACTAAATAACTATTTATGTCAAATAATCTTCGAAGGGAAAACCAATCCGAACATTATTGGAAAAGGGAATGTAATAGCCCGATTAATTTGAAATAAGCCTTTAAATGGGATTCTATTCTATTTCAACAGCACGAAAAAGATTCAATTCTGGGAAAATATCAGATAGATATTAAGATACATATTTTAAAATGAATAAGATTTTGCAAAGCTATATGTACATTTCAGTTTTTATACGGTTCATTGGGCATATTTTAAATTCACATAGACCCTATCTTAAAAGTATCTTAAAGACCTTTAAATATTGTGTTTAAATATGTTCAATAGTATTCCAACAAAAAAATTAAATCAAAGCTTTAACAGGGGCTTTAAAAAGCAACTCCCCATTATATTATTTAATAATAATTTATAAATAATCTTAATTGAATCTAACTATCCCGTTTCTGTTTGTTTTCTCGTTTACCTTCAGTTTGCGAGGCCTTCAATTCATCTAATATTTTTCCGGATTTCCTTGACATTTGCTTTTGCATTTTAGGTTTATTCTTTGACTTTTTCGATTTGAATAGTTTCCACGATATTTTGCTCAGCACCTGCTGTTTTCTTTTCACTATTTGGTGAGTACAGAAAATCAGCATATTGTTTTTAACTACTAAGCTGCAAATCTACCGAGGACTTATTGATAATGGGCGCTCGATCATTTTATTTGAATAAATACAAATAAACAAATATATCGTAGATATTTTCAGGCTTGAATTTATAAAATATTGGAATATTCTTTTTCCTTTTAATTTTGTGAAAATAGTTTTTAATAGTATTTTAACGAAGATACTAACTTTTAAAAATACCTTTTTTGGTTTGATTTTATATAATTAAGTTTCGAAATTAATATCTCTATGAAAATATTTTCTAATATCGATAGTATCGACTGTCAATGTTATCGAGAGCGGCCATTATCGATAGTTTTGCAGCAACACTAACTACAGATACTTACACAATTGTTTACCCCTGACAGGTGCTGCTTTCTTCTTCACTTTCTTACTCTCCCCAGCCTTGCACTCGCGAGAACCTTTCCCCTCAGCTAGTTTGCAGTCTACATTCGCCTTGATATCGTGCTTTTCAAGTTCCTTGGCTAGTTTCATTTGAATTTTCTTTTCCTCTTGAACTTTCTGATCGCTCTTTCGTGCTTTCTTGAAGGCGAGCATTCGATATGCTAAATTATCCTTTTGACGCTGCTTGGCTTTAAAGGATTCAATTCTTTTGGCCAACTTAATGGCCTGCCTTCGATGATCTATACTAGCTTCATAGTCACAATCTTCCGTTTTACGCTCTTGACTCGACCTTTGCTTCTTGGAGCCTGTTAAAATACACAGCTCAAGTAAACTGGCCCAAACCAAGTATGCTAACAAGACGAGCCCAGCTCTCGATACCAATCAATTACTCGCATTTAAGCCAAATGTTTACAAAATATTTTGCGGTGGGTAAATATTTATTTTCTCTTACCAGTGGCCGATTGCTTTTTATGCTTGTCGAGCTTTTTCCGCCCGGACGTCTCATCATCATCCGAGTGCGTTGACGATGCGAAATTTCTGTGCTGTTGTAGCTCATGGCCACGCCTTAAGTGCTGGAAAAAAATGAAGGAGAGAGAGGAGGATGCTGAATGAGATGGTTAAATTAACATTAATGACTCCATTTTGGCTTATTGATTGTGGCTTAAATTGGCCATAGATCTTTTGACAGCCACAAGCACTCGACGGCAACATAATGTAAATAAAAGGAGAATTATATCAATGTGTGTATCCGTCTGCCAGTCTCATGTCTATCTATCCCATATATAGTACTGCCGCTTGGCATGCCTCAACCGTTCCTAATTAAGTTAAAATGCTCCCCAGCGAAATCACGTGCTTCCCATAACGAACGAATGCGACCGAAGCCACAAAAATGAAGTCAGAGTTGGAGTTGGGGCTTGGAGCATCAAGCGTTTGCTTCAGCTTTATTCGAGGGAGTTTCTGTTTACTACTACATAGAGGCAGACAACAAGGCTCATTCCAACAACATCACGTTTGCTACATTTAACGCCCAGTTTTCTTCAACAACTTGTATAATAAATATATATATATTTTTCTTTTCCATTGCATGCCTGCGGCCAACGTTGCGTATGAGCAATCACACGCACACAGTTCAGCAAGCAAGTGAAAAGTTATTTTGCTTTTTATTTTTTGACTCGAATTCACCTGGGAAGCACGCATAATCAAATCGAGAGAGCAACTGTTTACCTTGTCATTTTGGCACATACACAGGATTCAAAAGGCAGCCAGGAGGAACTCACAATGGACGTATGGGACGAGGATATGTGAGCGTAAAACTGTATTGAGGGATTTTATTATTTTAATTGGAAAGGTTTCGAATCCCAATATTAAAGCAATTCCAGATTGAATTTAAAAAAAAAGGAACTAACTTCATTTGTAGACTATCCTACGTATAATATTTTTGTGAAATTAACTTGCAGGTGAACAGTCCTGAAGTCCTCTAAATCTCACCCTAATCTTGAATTGAGAAAGATGTTTATGATTTTAAAAGAGAAAGTTTGTTGAATGGAAGTACGAAATTTGTTATAATTGAACTTGATTCGAATTCAAGTTTGTCTGCGTTTCTCAAGAATTAATGGGAGTCCAATACAATTTCCTATTTGGCAGTGAAAATCGAAACAGGTCTGAGTATTGGGAACCTTAGCTCGTGAGCGTTTATTTAACTTTTTAACAATCATAACGAGTGCTTTATTTATTTATTTCTGTGGGAATTTGTAACAGCACCTAAGTAACAAAACCTAAGCACTTCTCCAATTCCCATCTTAATCTTGAATCATAAAACAAGAGATTTCCAATAGGAAAGTTTATTACGTGTAATTTAAACGCTTGATAGATTCAGCATTGCAAACTCAAACTTTTAAATTGGAATTTTTAATCAAATTTTGTCCTGGAATTCGTGTACAAAAATGGCATTGCATAAATTTAGATGCACGTACAGCTGACTATCGACATCTGTGAGTGTTGTTGTGGCTCTGTGTGTGTTTGAGTGTACTGATTGGATTTCACGCTCGGCTTCAATCAAGCGTTTCAATAATTCAACAAACTTGCAAAAAAAAAATGTTGCCAAAACGGAAGAGGGAGAGGATCTTGCGCTGAGTAATTGAAATTTAAATAGCAAATAAATGAGGTTGAAAATAAACCCCTTCTGGTCATAAATCACAGTTGACATAACACGCTGTGGGATTTATGATTTTTGATTTATGTTTGCACATTATTGATGAAAGGACGAACGCCAGCAACAGAAGCAGTAGCAAAAACCAGCAGCTGTCCTTGACAACTATGTGGCGCCATTCCATTGACTGAATGACAAATGACCAAAGGTGTGGCAGGCTAAGAGCACACGCAAAACCAAAAGCCCAACAATTTCTAATAAAATATCAGACTTAGCAAATTGAGTTGTCCAACTGCGGCCGGAAACTGTCAGAGAACATCAGAAGTGAACAAATGAAACGTTTCGAGTGGCATAAATTTAACAAGCTCCGACAGTCAAGTCAGCAGCGCCCCAAAAGTATGCTATATATTTGAGCCTGGCCAAAATGGCAAAAGTTTTTATGATCATCCCAAAGTAAATTGAAATCACAGCGCGGTAAGCTGGCTGTCTGCTCTTGGCCTGCTGCTGCCGCTGCTCAACTCCTCATCTCATCTTAGGGCTTGAAATGAAAATGTAAAATGTTATTTTATAAATTACACGTGACCTGGCTGGCTACAGCTGCTGAGATGCTGAGTTGCTGAGCTGGAACTTGAGCCACGCGTTTAAACTGAATTCGTGTTTGGGGGCAACTTTAGGGGCCAGCAAAAGTCGTCACCAGTCGCATAAAACAAAGCACAATGTGCGTGTGGGCGTGTGAGCGTTGTCTTCCCAGTGCCCTGCGACATGTTGCAGCAATCGCTTCATAATGAGCCCAACAATGCCGCCACGTGCGGCGCTTGTGGCACTGAGATGGGCTAATTCTGGTCTAAGCAAGCGGAGCAGGCAACAAACTCAAACAAACAACGCCACAAATAAAGAACAGACAACACACAAACAAAACCAGCGCTCAACTGAGCCGAGCTGACAAAAGAGCTTCTGCCTGCAGGTTAGATGAGGGTAGTTAGTGTTGGGGGGGCGGAGTGAGCAACAATGCTGCCAAACAGCCTAGACAATAACAATAAACAGCGTAAGTGTAGTAAAAGTAAAAGCACACACATAGTTCAACATACAAGTTCCCAAAATCTAGTTCGCCGCAATTTCGTCTAATGTAGCATACTTTTAGGAGCATTCATAATTTATTTATGAAGGATTTTTCGCACACTTTCAGACCGGTTCCCAGTTTTACTTAAAAGTAAATTCGTTGGGAGCAGTTTTACTCCTAGAAAATGAGTAAAAAGGAGGAATTAAATCTGTGCAAATGTTTTGTATGTAAAGGTAATGTATTCAGTATTTACTGGTTATTCTAAGTAGTGTGTTTTGAATTATAAAAGGTGTAAAGGTTTAATTTCATTTTCGTTAGCGAATTAAAAGAGATTTAGTTCTTTGGAACATATTATCGGACTTTGTTTCTTGGAGCATTTTGTGCGGCTTGTAGGCTGCTGCTGAATGAAGCTGCACAATAATGTTTACCGACCCCACTTTACCCCTCATCGCACTACAGTTGAGCTCTTGTATGGCCCATGAATACCTTTCATTCCATTGTCCTGGCTACTGTTACCAAAGTCGCGTGTCAAGTGTCCCAGCCCGAGTAAACCCTTTGAAGCAGCCGTTGTTAAGGCCGTTAACGCTTTTGATTGCCACTGAATGGAAAATTAAATAAACAAATGAAATGCGTTATTCGCTCAAACAATAAGACGTAGTTAAACTTTAAAGCTTTGTGTATTGATGATACTTTAAGAGACACAGCATAAAAATACATTCAATAAAATGTTAAGAAAATGAAAATCATTTTATAAACTTTCAATTTCCCAACGAGTTTTAACATGAAATTTATGTGCGCAATAAATCATCCGATGACTGTAAGCGAGATAAACGAATCCAACCACATTCTTCGATAGAAATAATAGTCATAGCTAGAGTATGAGTGGAAGTTCTAGTACAGTGAACAACAAAAAGCTCTACCAAAAATAAAAATAAATAATTTACAAAACTGCTGTTCTTTGCCTATCGTTAGAGGGAATAGTTTTTGCCTTAGCTTAATTAGTTCCCTTAATCGAGCGTCACTGTTTATCGCATTCTAGAAGCCACATCGATAAGATTCTATAAATATATGTTAAAAGCCGCAGCAAAAAAACGACACACAAGCGAAGAAAATAATAATAAATTAGCAGTCTGAGCATCAGGCATAAATATTTATTTTTTTCTGTTGCTTTTTGCTTTTTGCAATGAGTAAATAGATTTCTAGAAAACATTTCCCACGAGTAAACATTTATGTAGTTGAAATGCGAGCGAGGTAAATGAAATGCTAAATAAAAAAACAGCTGAATAAAACCGACAGCGGAGAGAGACCATCAAAAATATCAACGAAATGTCTGAAAAATGTTTTGCACAGGCAACAAAATTCAAATGAAAGAATACGAAAAAAGCACAATAAGAAAAGCAGACAAACTAAATTTAGTGTGCGTTATACATACTACAGAATGTACGATGATAAACATACATACGTCGAATAGATACTAATGTACACAATATACTAGAAAATGAAATTGAAATGTTTGAGAGCAAATCAAAGTCAACATAAGATTGCTCGTATTCGACTAGAAGATATCATATAGATATCATATATGGGGTGGCAGGTATTCTGGGAAACCCTTTGTGAACATGGAACAGACTCAAGCATCAAGGCATCCTACACAATTTCTTCCAGGCAGGATGTATCAGTCAGTGGTTCTTGAAAGTTTCCTAACGAAAGCCAGGTTTCTATAGACCCTGCAGATAGTACCTCTTCCTCAACCTAGCAACACCCTACCTTCCTTATAACACATTCTACAATATCTTTGAAAACTTTTCGATACATACGCAGCATGAAAACTGCTTGTTTGAAGCGGCCTAATTCAAGCAGTGCACTTGCTGCTAATTTAAAATTGAATTAAAAATATATTTTCTTCCCAAGTAACTCTTGTGTTTATTATACGATTTTTATGAAACTTTCAGAATATAAATGGAATACAAAAATATAAACATATGGCAAAAATCAAAACCTTATCTTTAATAATTCAGTTTTAAATGATGTTTATTTGATTTGGGGTGAGGAAAATGAAACAAACTATGAAATATAGTCATTTTATACTTTATAGCTTCGCAAATGGCTTCTCTGCTCGTTAAAAACACTTTAACAGTATTTATACCCCCTTTTTCAATTTGATGGTTACAGGGTGTAAAAAGTGCACAACATTTACGCTATTTGTCACTCTGTCATATTTCACAGAAATAATACAGGCCGCCCAAGAGGCAAAACAGGAGAGGAGGTGCAGAAACTAGCCATTTGACTGTCTGCCTTGCGAGTTATAAACATGGCCAACAAATGGCGCATATGTGAAGGAGAAAAGTAGAGTGGAAGCAGTAGGAGAAAAGCTAAAAGATCAGCCTGTAAAACTTTAGCAATTCATACGAAAATCCGCCTGACTCAGACTGCTCCCCCCCACTCAATGCTGGCCATTGTCTATGCTATTTATGCAGCCCGTCTGTAGAATATGTTTTATAGCCCATTTTGGAATGTTGGCCCCAGCGCCGAATGCACATTATGGGAATTTGTGCGACACATTTGGCTAAACACATTTGAATTATTGTCTGCATGGAGTGGGAAAACGGGTCGCTTGAGGGACGTGCCACGATATTACGTATACGCCACGTGCTGCCTGCCTGGCTTCTGTTTTATGCATGTTTTCTGGTCAATTTTCATAATGATTGCGATACATAGACTAATGTGTGCACTATTATAATCAAATTATTTGCTGAAGTATAGACATAGCAGGGGTAGGGAGTAGGCAATGTGGTGGTGGCAAGTGAAGCTGGTCAATTAAATTCGCTCAACTCATAAAAAAGTAAAGTTAATGAAAATGTATTATCAATTAGAGTTATGTTTTAAGTGAAAATGCAAATTGTTCTAATAATAGTAATTGATTATTGCTTTTTTCAAGGTTTCGTTGTTTCCGACTCTCATCTGCTTGGAAAAATCGATAAATCGATTGCCTAATCGATGTATCCAAAATAAAAATAGTTAATCAATGAGCGCTGACTATTTTATTGAACCATTTTTGTAGTTTTCTTACAAATAAAGTATATAAAATACCCCAAAGCAGATATTCTTTTATAAATTCGTTAAATAATATCTTTTATATAGTTTTCTTGAAAAAAAAAATTAAATTTACATTTTTTTCATACGAATTTAGAGACCATCATATTGCTTGCGTACTAACCTAAGCCATGTTTAATAAAATGCAAAACGTATTTAAAATCTATCAAATTAGATACACATTCAAAGTCTATACACCCAATGTATGTAAATTATAATCAAGATAAATTGACTATCGTTTATTTTATACATTTTACATCTCTAGTATTAAGCTTTGCCTGTAGCTTAACTGCATGTGTGTAAAAAGCACAATTTGCCCACAGCAAATGTCAATAGCAGCAAAATGTGTATAGTATTTGGCCAATTGGCAATAAAAATTGCATGTGAAAAGCATTAAGCGATCGAGTAAAGTGTACGCATTACGAGTGAATTGAGTCTTAAATAGGTTTTATAAGTATATACATATAAGTCCGCTTTTATGCTGCCAACAAATTGAGACATTAAAAGCCTAACAATTTAAAGCTGTATGGGCACATAAAAAGTCTATGCTCGAACAGGATACGCAGGATGCGCGTGCCAGTTTAGCAGTAATAAGAGCCAAGTTTTAACATCTTTATGTGTTCTAGCAGAGCTTCAATTAAGAGCAGCTATAAAACGAGCTGAGTAATTTTACATTGCGCCCTAAAAATAATAGCTCCTTAGTTGTACATAACAAGGCCCACAAAAACATTAAACACATTCAAAAGAGAATTTTAATTAATGATTGTTGATACATTTTTAAGCTATGCCGAATGCAATGATAAGTTTTTATTATGTAGCAACTTTACAATTAAAGCAAACAGATTCCCAATCATAAAATTTGTGCAGCGGAATCAGAGATCAAAGCATTCAGCAGGTAAAATCATGCATCATTAATCAAATTTAATTCATTTAAATTCTCTAATGTCATTAAATTATTTGATCTCTTCTTGCCAACTTATATATATATTATTACTTCTTAAGGTAGTTTGTGGTATTGATAACCAGGTAGTAAAATGCTGTAAAAAGTTGTTAGCTTGAGTTACATCAATGTGTGCAATTCCCAGTTTTGGCTGATTGGCAAACTGCCAAGCCAAAAAAAGAACAGAAAACCCACAAGAGGCCGCGTAAAAGCAGCGCACTTAAAAAAACTTGAATGAGTAAAAATATTTGTATGTGCATAAAATAATTCACTTTACACGCTGAAAATAAAGAACGAAAATACCGCAAAAGCCAGCTGCCAACGCCTTGAAAATCTGCACGAAAAATATGTTCGGCGTTTTCTCCCACAAAAAAAAAAGAAGAAAGTAGGACTCACATAAAGCCATATCCTTTGCCTGGGCAAAGTAAGCAGATGTACGTGTGTGTGTGTGTGTGAGTGTCCTAGTTCGTGTCCTTTGCTGGAGCCATACATGGGAATTTCGAGACCGTGCCCTTGCACAGGATTCGTCTCTGCCTCGCTGAAGACACGAGCAATTTTAATTTGCTTACAATTAGATAGAATGTCGTTAAGCAAACTCACCAGGACCTTGAACCTCGAAAACAACGCTCCTGAAAAAGGACACGCCCCAATACTCCCAAAGGCGGTCAACGGCGCGTGATTATTAACAGCAGGCGACAAAATAAAAGAACAAACTTACAGAAAACGCGACGTTGCTGTGCCAAGTGGCCCACAAGCTGTGTTGTCTGCTAAAAGGACATGCAAACGACATAATTCAGCAGGGTTTCAGTAATAAGCAGGCTAAGGACAACATTTGAGAGCTCGATGAGTTGCAATGCACTCGAGATGCTCTGCAGGACTCTGAATAGGACTTTAAACGTTGAAGAAAATCATTGCGAAGATGAATTTCTCTTAAGTGTTCCCGTTTTCACATTTGACAAGGTTTTGCGGATTAAATTCACTTCAGCTTTTAAAGATGAAGAAAATTATTGCGAAATTAAATTTCCCTTTTCTACAAACACTTTCAATCCCAAGATTGGCTTCAACGGTTTTTTGGGTTGACTTGCATATACATAAGTATATGCAGCATTATTAGAAAAACCTATGAAAAAATGCTGTATTTTCCTTATACAATACTTTGTCTATATCTTAGGTCAGATTTTCAGCAGGATAATATAGTATACGAAATACTCTTTTCTTAGGTGTCTACAAATGCCTCCAGTTAGCTGCTAATTTAAGGACTAGGTTACTATATTTTCCCATATATTCCAATGAAAGAAAATCAGAAGCAGCGCCTTGACAATTTATGTAGCTCATTTTGTGGCAAGTTACTTTGGGAGTGAAAAATTTGCATATAATAGCAAAATTTGAACGCCTGGGCAAAAGGGAAACTGAGCAGCTGACAAAGTTGGGATGTGGCCAAGAGCAGGAGGATTCTTAGACACGGCCTGAATTATTAATAGGCTTTTTATGCAGTTAACTTTAGGATTTTTGGCCTCGTTTTTAACCTTTGGAATTGTCTGAAAATTTATGCAAAGATTTGGGGTAAACAGCTCTACGAAAATGCCACAAGTTTACGGTCCCTCGCGTAGCACTTACAATCTAAATATTTGCCATATAAATTAGAGCCAGTTTCGAGTGCCATTTGGAGGGGTGTGATGGAGTGGAGGGATTGTTTGTCGGTGTGTTTGTTTGGTCAACGCATTATCAGCAGCGAGCCAATAAATTGACTTTAAATCTCAGCGAACTCAAGAGCCAAGTTCAACATGGGGGAGAATCCCCAAATGGGACCCTAATGGAAGACCCTATTTGCGAATTGGTATAAATAATGCATGGCATTAAAATGTTTTATGGCGCAGGTCAATCAGAGTTGCAAATTCAATTGCCAAAATTTAATGAACCAAAACAAGTTTGTTTGTGCCAGACAATGCAGAGCAAAGATGCGCAATTTCCTCGCACCTCACCCTGGGACTGGCGAATATCGTGTCACACTGTGACTGTCCTTTGTAGCAGGTCCCAACAGTCACAGTTTAGATGTTAACAAACACAATTGCGTTGACCTGATATTAATCTTATACAGTTTGCTTACATTTGATCAAAATCAGATGACTATATCATGGAATATTCGGCATGCCAATATAATAATTATAATAATGAGAAGGGAGTCCTACACTACAAGGGAATAAGAAGACCAGTGCCAGAAAGGCTCCCTATAGGGACAATAGTTGCTCTACCTCCCTTATGAAAGAGAGCAGGTCACTTGTCGAGACATTCTTTACGAGCTCAGGATTCATAAACTCCCTATATAAATGTCTCCTTCTACTCCAAATAATATCGGGAGTCACAAAGAAGGTGAATAGTAGTTTTGTCATCCTCCTTGCAGGGTCTACACCCTGCATCAGTGGATATGCTTTTAAGGTGGTACTTCTGTTAGATAGGCCACCAGAAGCCTCAATTGCGCCATATAAAGATAAACTGTCTTCCTGTATAAAATGGGGCCGACCAGTTATTTGGCTTGGCACAGGCCCGGTCTAGAGGACCAGAAGATTCGCCTCTCCTTCTCCTCAACCAGACTCTTGATTGAAGCCCACAGTAGGGATCAGAACCGCGTAGATGGGTCGCTGAACCAGTCTGCATGGCAAAGATAGCTATTCTTTTCAAATGCTATAATCAACATCAATGCTTTTGGGATATTATTTATAAACCATAGTCACAGTTATTAATATTTGAAAGTAACAGTCACAGTTGTCTCTGTGACTACAAGGTAACAACATCGCAACTCTAATGCAGGGTAATGCATTAAAAATTTATGGGTCTTCTTGAGTTTCAGCATGTGCTGATAAAGCTTATCAAATAGCTTACCAAAGCTGATAAAAACAAACAAAACAACAACTGGTAAAACTATTTCAAAGCACTAACAGTTTAGCAAGCACTGTACGCAGCTCAAACGAGCGCTTGTATCTGTGAGATACAATTGTCCAATTGCACTTGGTTCTTTGTTCAACATGTGTTTTTTATGGAGGGTAAACAAATGCTGGTATTAAACACAAAACCAACAAGGGACTTGTTGTGAGGGTGGATGGGGGAGAATATAAGCGCCAACTCATGCAACACTTGCGGTTGTTCTTGTTGTTGTGGGGCACCGCTGCGAAAGTCAAGACCAAAGCAATGGCAATAACACGCAAGGATAAACTAAGCTAAAACAATTGGCCAAAAGGTAAATTGAAATGGCAGTCAAGTACATACAGACACACATCCAGAGCCAAGCGAACAGTGGAGTACACAAAGGGGGACATTGGGGCTAACTTCTTTGCGAAGAATGTTAAGCAATATATTCAAAAATTGAATGTCAAAGAAAACACTTGACTAAAGAAACAATGCGCATGAAAATTTGTACAGTTTTGACAAAGTTATGGCACTTAGAAAGTTGAGGATAACCTGTTTTATGGGTTTCGAGTTCTTACAAAATATTCAAAGAATTCGAGCAAATTATTTTTTTTAGATAGAAATAAAAATTAAATGCCAAAACAATCTACAGGAGAATATGACCAAAAACACTTTCCTCATGAAAATTGATTAATTTTTGACTAGGTTATGGCAGTAGGAAGATTAAGATAACTTTTTTAATAGATTTAATAGGAAGTTGAGGATAACCTAATTTGAAACTCGAATTTTTTCAAAAATGTGCAATGGGGTAGCATGAAAAAAACCAACTATTTGAAAATATTTTTCTTTTCGAACCTGAGGACAACCAGTTTTATGGTCAAATACCCCCTTTTGTCCTAATATAGTGTTTTACCAGTGAGCAACAAATATTTATAATAAGCCCCCAAAAATATATGTATACTAACTGCGCACGCCACTGTGTATGAAATATTTACAACCATTTGTACGCTTTTGGCAGTCTGCGAACTACAAATATTGTAACCAGCAAAACTTTAACTTTGCCGATGAAGCGACATAGCTTAATGAGCACTCACCTGTCAGAACTTTACTGCCATGGCCCAAACCTCCTGACCCTCTCTGTCTAAACCAAGCCCTGATAAGTTTGGTTAGTCGTTAATTAGTAAAGCATACTGAGATTGCAGCTATGTATGCATGTATGTATGTATACTAAGATTCCTCTCGTTATACTCTTATGCAAATAATTTGCATCTGCCGTCGAGAAATTTAGTTTGGATCCTGTATTTTTAGCTAGCTGAAAGATTTTCGAGTCCTGATAAATGTAGGAGAACGTGCACAAGTTTCCAAGCAAACTGTTATGAGACTGGATGCCCTGGAGAGCAAGGGGGGACTGGTGCAGATAGCTTGGCATTATATGCAGATTTGCTGCGGTTGCTGTTTCTGAACGTTTTAAGCCAAAAGCTTTGCGGGGGATGGTAGCCACCCCAAACTGTCGGACGAGCTTTAAGTTTGGCCATTAAGCCGAAATTTGCTGATCCAAACAATGGCAAAAAGTCGCTTTGCCGAAGCTTATGAAAAGTTATAGCCTACTCGTAGACAATAATCTGTTTTAACTACGTCATTTTGTTAATTGCAATGTTTGAGAAGCGCAAAGAGAAGATCTTAAGTTCGAATAAGATTCAAACTTGTGGGATATTCTAATTACTAAACAAATATGTGTTTATGTAGACACAAAATATTAACTTAAAAGGAATAGTAAGCTTATAATTTAGATAAACAGTTCCAATGTTGTGACACCAAACGATAAATTGTGATAGGAAATGTGAATGTTTTGGATATTATCCTATATGTTGCTGTGTTGATGCATAAATTGTAAAAAAGTTAAATAAATTTCTTAATGATTAATCACACTTTAAGTATAAAGCAGACAGCATGCTTATTAAGTGTATTGGGTTTTGATTTAAGATTAGACAAGCTATAAAACTGCGCTATATAATTGCATATATGTAGTTAAGTACCTCTGAATATTTAGATAACAAGTTTTCTTGAATAACTTTAAAAGCCTCTCACGTTCAATATCTCAAGAGTATCATAATCTTATTTGCTAAAGCTCTCAGCACTCAGCACTCAAAAGCTTAAATTAACTGTTATCATGCTTTTATTGTTGTGGTATTTCTGAATAGATCTGATAGCTTTCGAGGGTCATATGCTGAGTTCCCATACATGTTCAAGTGTCATCGAGGGCCAACAAGAACAATGAACAGGTTGCATTGTCATGAATGACATTTGCATAATTGTCGAATGGTTGAATTGTTGTTGTTATTGTAGAGTCCTGGCAACAGGATGCACACATGGAGGGAATCAGTTCTATAGCCGTGCCTTAATCAAATATCAATTGCAATATTTTTTTTGTTCGTTTGTTTGCATATGCAAAATTTATTTACGGCACAGTCAAAAATAATTGTTGTCCGAAGCCATAACCGGATGTGCCACGCCCCAACGCCCCTGTAACAACAAAATGGAGAAAATGGGAAAAACCAAATGTAGAAATAAACGGAAAATCCATGCAGGCTGGATTTTAGGGGGGGTTTTGGGCAGTTGGGGGAAGCAGGGGCTTTGTTCTAACACATATTCTGTGTTGTGCGGCAGACCGAATGGCGCCAATAAAACTTTTTATGCTATTCGAACGCACAGAAGGAGAGGGTAACAAAAATAAAACAAAATGGCGAACAAGAAGTAAGAACGTTGCAGTAGAAAGCTGCCCGACTGCTGTATGCTCTGTTCTGTCTGCTTGATTATTTCTTTTGGGGGGTTTTGAGAGTTCTACAATAGTCCACATATTAAAATGTGGGAGATATAGGTTTCTTTCCGAGTTACGGGGGTGCGAGTTCAAACATACCAAATTTTGTTACTCTAGCTTCATAAGTGTAGAATTTTTTGCGCTCATACGGACTGACGGACGGTATTGCAGAAACCGAACATACTCTTTCTCTGTTGGAACAGAGTATACAAAAATGGCGAACAATGAATGTAACAAATGTAGTTACAGTTAGAAGCAGAGCTTTAAATGTGAGAGCTGCAGAGAAATAGTCGGAAAAGTGGAGCAAGAACGTGCGAAGTAAAATTATGGAAGGCTCAGCAGCAGCAGCCAGGGGCACACAGGATGTGTGCCAAAAAAGAAAATAAATACTTGGTACACCCTGTGGTGAACTTCTTGACTCATATGTGTGTATGAGTGTGTGCGATTGCAAACAATGTTTTTGTTGTTGCTGCCGCTTTGTTGACGCTAATCAGCTCAGAGAGCGCAGAACAAATGCAAATTTAGTAGCAGTGCAACAACAAATACAACATGTGACCTGGCCAAGCCGCCATACACCCGTATAATGCAAATAATGTGCCGTTATATCTCGCGCAAGTATCAAACGACGCTAAGGGGGCAGAGGCCGCCCCCTTAACCAGCGAACCTTCGACCTTTGAATGCTTTGCTGATAAAACTTTTTTTACTGCGCTGCGTTTGACACATTTTGTCAACATTTCGTATTGTTTGTTTTTGTTTGCTTTGGACGCTCTCTGCTCTCACTTACATGGGCAACACAAACAAAAGCTGGCGCTCTTTGTCTGTCTCTCTCTCCACATCTCTACTCTGCCTTGCCTCCTGCTCCTGTACTCTGCCTACACAAATAACGGCGAATATTCGTATAATCATTTCGTATGCAAATCGCGTTTGCCATAAAAGAACATGTTATGGACAAACGACGCAAGGTTTTTTTTATTCCTTTTTGCGTTTCTTTTGCTCTTACTTTTCGCTGCGTAGGCTGCTAAATGTCTCACCTGAGACAAGCAGCTGATAAACATGTCACCTGCCCAGAAACCCAAATCCAAAGCAGCCGAATAGAGTTGGCAGCAATTGTTCTGACTGAGCCCGGCTGAACTAATCTCCATACTGAACGAATGTGCGGAGCCCCTTATTCTCGTTCATTTAGCTTACTTGAGTGCAATTGTAGTTCAATTGATTTGAATCCCAAAAACGCTCAGTTGCAATTCTTCGTTCGAGTACTGTTCGAGTGGCTCGGCAAATATTTAATGGAACATAAAGGTCTCAAATAAAGAATTAATTTGATTACTAGAAATTGAACTACTGATCGACTTCAGTAAATTGAACTGGGAAGAACACCACCTCTACAGGAAATGCTGACTCAGAATAACCTTTCAGGGGTCACAAATGATTCACAATTGAGTGCTTCAATTGTGACTTGCCAATTCGAGTGGAATTCCAAGCGGCAAATTCCAAGTAACAAAGTTTGAGCATCGTTTAGCTGAGTGTTCGATTTCAAAATATGTATGTACATGTGTATACATACATACATACATATGTATTTTCAGCTGGCCGTTCTCAATTTTAATTAACTACCTTTGCAAGTCCCCACACACGCATCGAACCGATTTCGTATATGAGATTTTTTGCCAGAACAAGTACAAATGATAAACAATTCATTACATCTGTTTTTTTTTTGGCTCCGAACGAACGTACAGGTGCCAAGTTCAGCAGCAAATAAAGTGCAAAACACACAAATACACATTTATATGTATGTATGTATGTAGGCAATTGCACTGACAACGACGAGCGAGAACTTCAATTAAAGTTTTGCTAAATGAGAGGAAGAGAGTGAGAGAGACACAGAGCGAAAAGTGGACAGAGAGCATCAAAGTTGGCGCTGCGGCTACAGGGGGCGCTCGGCGGAGTCAAATGTGTACAAAAAGTAAGCAAACAACAACAAATTCACATGTAAGAAAAGGTTGGTAATAAGAGAGCGCAAAATAACATAATAGAATCTACAAACATACTTATGTAAGTACATCAATACATACATATTTATGTATTGTATATAAGCAGATGTATAGGGTTTTGTTGCATGTTTCTTCGACTGCTTCTTTCGCATAAATTTTAATAATTTAAAAATGTGCCCACATACGTTCAGCAGCTCACGCATGTTGTGCACACGCATACATACATACATACATATGTACATATATGTACGACGAGTATACTATGTACAATTCAAAAGTATGTATTTGTAAATAATGTGTGCGTATGTATTAAATGTTTTATTTTTGTTGCTGCCAGCAGTCAAGACAAATAACAAGTGTGTATATTTTTATAAATTCGGATAGTTGCCGGCCGCCGGCAGATGCTCCCCTGGAGCGATACGAGGCTACATACATACATACATACATATCTATGCATTTATACATTCTAGTGTTGTGAGTGACCAACAGAGTAGCTTGGGGAACTACTGAGTAATTAGCTGAGTTGCTGATAAGCATTTGAGTTAGCTCAGCTCCCTTTAAGGTACAGCAAAAGTGAGCAATACTATTTACCCAACACCAGTGTTGCCAATTTGGCTATTTTCACGTCAGATTTCCATTATCGCAGTCGAGTTTAGTGGGTGCCTGCAATTCTGGCTATTTTTCAAAAATATCAGCTATTTTTAACTATATGTATATTAAAAATTTAATGATGACGATATATGACAGCTGCTAGAGCAGGTGAAATTCTCGCAATAGAAATTAATTTAGGGCAAGGAATTTCAGCTTATTTTAATTAAATTATATTACATATTTTGTTTAGCAATTTTTGGTTTTTTTTAGTATTTACAAAATTGAACTATGAATGTTTATGTATTATGTAGGATGTTTCAACTTACCAGCATTGCAAAAGTCGTCGTCACAGGCGTTAAACGCATACCGCAACGTTCTACCTGACGCATATGGGAGAGGCGCAGGAGCGAGCGAATGTTGCTCACCACGAGAGCGCCACGTGCGGCCATGATGAGGCGGATGGAGCTGGAGCTGGAGCTGAAGCGGATAAGATGAAGCTGTTGCTCAACACACACACAAACTTCCAAAGCACGATCACGATGAGAGCAAATATGATTCACAGAGCAACAGACACTGCGCGAGAAGTGGCGGGAAGGGAGGGGGTGAGCGAACAAGCCGGTCAAATGAGTAAGATTCTTGTTGTAGTTGTTCTTGTTCTTCTTGTTGTTGCTGCTTAGCTTCTAATCAAAGTAAACTTTGCTATGGATTTCACTTCAAATTTATTAATACAAGCAATAAATATTATTTGTTTGTTTTGGCACAAAATGAAATAAATGTTTCATTTAATAATTTAAATTTTTGCAATTTCGACTATCTAAAAATTTTGTACGCAATATTTGCGAATTCTATATTATTCAATTTGCCATAAAAAGAAAATTAGCCAAAATATAAAACAACTTTGCCTAAAAGCAGTTGAAATTGTTTTGCCAAACGATGCAAAGCAAACTTAAATCAAACTGAACATTTATTTGTTTTGTTGATTTGTTTATGCTAAAGTAAATGCAACAGTGCCAGCAACAAAAACAACAACAACGACAATTACAACAAAGGCGGCGCCAAACAAAAGGTAAAAAGACGAGAGAGTCAGAAAACAAAGCGCAAGGGGGCAAGAAATTTACCGGTTTTTTACTACTAATTTTAGCGGGAACTAAATGCGGCACATGGTCCACGGCAACACACAAAGATTAGCACAAATAACTACGATATTTCTTTTATTATACTATTTAATTAAGCTCTTGAGCAGAGGGGGCGGCTTTTTCCCAATTGGAAAGCCCTGCACTTTGCACCCGCGCTTGACTTTCTACGAAAGTCACAAAAACGAGAGAGAGAGAGCGAAAAAGTCACGCGATGAGGCTTAACGGCGGCGGCTGTTGTTGTTGCACGTGGTATATTTTAAATTTTAATGGAGTTGCTAAATATAATAAATCCTTAACTTCTAATTTTAATTTAGCCGCAACGCCAACGCCGAGCCCGAACCGCGCGCGTCAAAGTTTGATAACAGACTACTGTTAAAATCCAATCAAGCTGTTATTAGCCACACTTTTGGCGCAAACGCATTTAGGATTTTAAGGCTAGTACGCAAACGCAAATTTCGATAG
This sequence comes from Hirtodrosophila confusa, assembly GCA_035043065.1. Lineage (NCBI taxonomy): Eukaryota > Metazoa > Arthropoda > Insecta > Diptera > Drosophilidae > Hirtodrosophila > Hirtodrosophila confusa. Next base: position 9,068,197 of record JAWNNI010000213.1, on the reverse strand, counting down.
GTCTGTGAAAAGTGCAAATTTTGTAATGGCCAATGACAATGGGAACAAGTTAGAGCAGCCGTTGTTTAATTCATAGAAAAATGAATTTGTAGTCTTCTGAAATGTAAATATGAATTATCTTAGGAGTTACCATAAGTGATTTAATAGCTGATTTCTACCACGTTGCGTTTGTTATCGAATCCACATTAACGCGATAACATCTGTTGAGTGTTTCCATGTAAGCTGCCTCAGCTGTCCCACATTACCTGCGGGAAAGAAAACTTATTCAAATAAGTTTTCAATTTTTGCGTCTAATATCAGCTGTTTTGCACTTGCTTTGTAATTTACCAATAATCGAGTATTTTACAGGAGTAGTCAAAACCTGCGTTCATTTCTTATGGGAAAAGGACGTGCGTTAGCAGTTTTAAACGCACTTTAAGTGGAAACGGACTTAAATATATGTGATATAACAGAAAAGTAGGGCTTTACATTCCGTTGGGTGAGCACGCTGTTAACTGTCGCATTCGTTAGGTGAGCAGTTTCGTTGTGTTTAGAGCAAGAGAGCTGCCAGATGTCGCCGTTTAGTAGTGGCAACGCCATGAGCTTAGTCAAGACACACACCTGGCAGCACAGGGTGACTAGTGCAACCAACTTTAACGGCTTTTCAAATAATTTAAGTTTTTTTTTTTTTTTTTTTTTTTGATATGCATTTAATTTCTTGAAACATTGATCATTTAACCTAATAAATTTAAAATGTTCGTGTAAGGGTGTAAATTTGACTGGGGACGTGGGTGGGGGAAAACAATGTTGGTGTGTTTGTGTGTGAGTTTTGAATTATATATATATAATGAGTTTTATAAAAGTCGACCTTCAGGACACCGGCCATGAGACCATAGGTCATTCGGGTGGCGCCGTTTTAGCCGTCTTGTGCAATTGCTTGCTGTTAGCCCTCTGGCTAGAGAGTTGGCGTGCTGTTGTAGCCTGTGTCTGTATCGACTGGTGTGCAGGTTTATTTGTGAGCATATTGGGTTTATTCGCAAATCATTGTATATGTCTGCGTTTCTCATAAATCTTGAGGCTCCAGCTATCCTACGAACTATCTTGCTCTGGGTGGATTCAATGGCCTGAATAGAATAGTTGGCTGCGCACCCCCACAGTGCTATGGCATACGCCATGGCAGGCCATATGATCATATTGTATATCCTGATCTTGTTTTCTAGGCTAAGGTAGCTACGTGGCCTTAGCATCCAGTCTAGTTTGGTTGCTTTGTTCTTAGCAGCAGCAGCAGCCTGGAGGATGTGTGGTCGCCAAGTTAACCGGCTGTCCAGGGTCACGCCAAGGTACTTGACTGTGTTGCTTCTTGGAATGATTTGCCCTTCATATTTCACCCTCCGACAGCGGGGTTTTCTGAGTGCAAACACGCAGCTGTGAGACTTGGAACCATTCACAACAATGTTCCAACGGTTTGCCCAATTAGAGAAGCCATTGAGAAACTCCTGCGTGAGTCTGACGGCCTCCCTCGCATTGGTGCTGCGGGCCGCAAAGGCAGTATCATCCGCATATGTGGCAACCAGTGTGTTATCAGCAACTGGAGTCGGCAAGTCCGCGGTGTACAGTGTGTAAAGCACAGGGCCAAGGACGCTGCCCTGCGGTACACCAGCTTCAATGCGGCGAATGCTCGATCGCTCGTCTCGCAACTCGACCATGAAACCACGCTCATGCAAGAACGACTTCAAAATACAGTAATGCGTGGCTGGGAGGAGATTTTTAAGTTTGAAGAGCAGGCCATCGTGCCATACTCGATCGAATGCTTGCTTAACGTCTAGGAAAACGGCAGAACAGAACTCCTTGTTCTCAAGGGACTCTAGTGCAAAATGTACAACCCTGTGAACTTGTTCTGGTGCCCCATGCTTATGTCGAAAACCGAACTGATGGTCGGGAAGAGCTGCCTGGAAAGAATTCACAGCCAATAGTCGCCCAAGAAAGATTCTCTCAAACATTTTTGAAAATGTTGGAAGCAGGCTGATTGGCCGATGCGAGTCAACGCAGTCAGGACTTCTGCCAGGTTTCGGAATCATAATTACGACGGCGCATTTCCACTGGGATGGGAAATGTTTGACCCTGAGCATAGCATTAAAAAGAGCCACCAGGAATAGGACGGCTTTCTTTGGGAGTGCTTTGGCTGTTTTGCCATCAACACCGTCGTAGCCCGGGGTCTTAGTGGGCTTTAGTCTATTGATCTGGTTCCTCACTTCATCTGGCGTAATGTGTGCAATTGGTTCCGCTGGCAAGGGCTCGGTTTCCAAAAAAGATCTTGTAATTTCAACGTCAGCCACACTGGCAAGATCAAAAGACGTGAACCGATCCTGCAGCTCATCAGCAAATGCCGTCACGATCTCCGTGTCAGATCTGCACAACGTTCCATCCGACCGTCTAATGGGAAGTTTCCTGATAGCCTGCCTCTTGAGATTGCGCGTAGCCTTCCATATTGTAAAGCTCGCACCACTGTCCGGGTCGGCATTGCGCAGGAGGTCGTCAAAGTATTCCTGTTTGGTGTCATACAGCAGTTTTCTTAGAGCATCAGCAGTTCTCCGATACTCTCTTTCATCCAGTGGATTGCGAGTGCGCATATATCTCTCGACGCAATGCTCTCTTGAGTCTCACCAAGTCCAGGATCTCAGGTTTTAAAAGAGGCTGAGGTGGACTGGGAGGACTGCAAGGCTGTTGGCGAAGTAGCGAGTGTTCAGCAGCAGCATAAATGTTACGTACGAATAACTCTGCTGCGTCATCGATATCAGCTGGCGAATTGATATCCATATTTAGATTAACCAGTTCCTCCAATTTTCGCTGGAATCTCGGAATATTTGCATGCCTGGGGAGCAAGCGAGGTTTCATACCTACTATGTAGGCAGATACCCTCAGCTCAATGATCAGAGGGATATGATCAGAGCTCAGCTCGATCCTGTCCGAGATGGCAAGGCTGGATGACCGTATTCCAGCATATACTGCAAAGTCCAGCGCTGTGGGATTTGCCTGGTTATTACTGGGGAAATGAGTTGGAGCTCCAGTTGCTAGAACCTGTTTATTAGAGCCCGCAATGCAGTCAAATAACGCTAAGCCTCTGCTGGTGGATCTCCTGGCCCCCCAGAGTGAGTGGTGAGCATTCCAGTCACCGGCAATCACAAACTTTGAACCAAGCTCGTTAAAGATCGCTTCAAAGTCACCGCTTGTCCAATCAAAGCGTGGAGGGCAGTAGATAGCCGCCAGAACTACATCACCGTGATCACTGGCCACCTTTACTGCAGAAAGCTGCACGCTGTCCCTGCAAATTAAGCTGTGTGGGTGATATTTTAGGCTTCTTTTGATAAGGATAGCTGCTCCACCACGCATACGGTCCGCAGGATGGTTCGCGAAGTGAAAGTCATAGCCTAGGATTCGAAAATACGTCCTTGAGCAGCAGTGTGTCTCACAAAGAAGCATAACGTCCAAATGGTGGCGTTGGATAAAAAGCTCCAGCTCAAGAGCTTTGTTGGTGACCCCATTGGCGTTCCATACGCCAATGCGAAGCCCCAAGTTAGTCATTATGAATGGCATTAACAGAAGTAGCAGCAGCAGTGTCCATGGGGACAGTTACTGAATGCATTTGTTGTGGGAGCACTGCGCCAAATTGCGGTGCGGAATGAGAATCATGCCCTGCGCCAGGTTGCAGTGTATGTTTTGAGTGTAGAGGCGTGCTCATCACAGGATTATTCGCGCCTAGAAGGGATGACACGAGCTGAAGTAGAGAGTCAACAGTGGCAAACATGCGGTCGATGCGCGCCTCTAGTTTGCTAAAACGTTTGTCGGCCTCTATCTGGATTTCCCTTTGCGCTGCCATCCAGGTGTCGAACTGCTTTTGAGTACGGCTGTCCTGTTGTTGTTCAAGGTGCTGCCGTTGATGTTGATCACGCAGTCGTTGCTGCGCTGGTTGTGAAAATTTAAGTCAGAAAACTTATGGTCTAAAAACATTGTAATTAGAACACACCGAATATACGTAATAATTTAACAGTAAATAAATGAATATGAAATGAAAACAATTACAACTCGTTTTGAATGCATTGAAATTTTCGCTTTTATTATTGTCGCATTACGAATCTAAACTTGAACTAGTTTATATATATATATATATCCAACTATACAATATATATAACTATATACTATATAGAGCTTTGCTTAGTGCTTTAAACATAAACTAGAGTTTCATTTCTTAAGCATTCTTTTTTGTCGTTCGCTGCGTTCGTTTACACTAAAAACATTTATAATACACTTAAAACATAGAGCAGCCTTATTTATATGTATGTTATGCATATATGTATATATATATATAGGTATATGTATTTATATATATGTATGTAACATATTTATAGCACTCGTAACTGCAGGGACAGACAGGCTGACAGTTTTGGCATGAATTCAAATGTTTATCAAATAGTATACAAGTTGTAGAAACATAAATAATTATGCAGTACATAGATATATACATATCCATCTATATCCAATTATATGTATATAATGTAACTGGATTTATACTATTGCGTTTGGAGTCTTTAGTAAATGTTTAAAAAACAGTTTGAGGTAATAACAAAATGAATCAAGTCAAGTTAATTGGGCGCATAATTGCCACGTAATTGGCTGTGATTTATATTGGTTTTGTTTTTGATGTTGATTTAAATATTTGCCTTTTGTATCTTATATTTTTATTAAAACTTTTAAACAACTAACAAAGCGCATTAATGCATTTATATATCAGCATTTATTCATATTGCTGCTGTATGAATTATAATGCACGGGACAGGACAGACATAAACATGCACGGACATGCACACGCACACACACTTAAATCTCATTATACTATTTACACAATCACACACAACACAAACACACACATGCTAGTTAACTGTTTTTTGCTTTTTGTATAATACACAACATTCTGCTGACAACTGCAGTGACATCATTAAAATAACAGCAACAACAACAAACAAGATTTATGCTTCTAATTATGTTTTTGTTTAAGTTCTACTGTTGCTTAGTTGTTGTCGCAGTAACGTCGCAGTCGCTGCCAGTTGCTGCTGCTAGCGTCGCTGCTTGCTGCACTGCTTTGCATAGTTTCAGGCGCCGCCGCTGCCGCTGCTGCTGCTGCCGCCGCCACCTGCAGCCAATGCATTTGTTTCCTGAGTTTAGCACGCAATTTGCGATATTTGTTGCCGCCAATTCCAATTCCAATTCCAGTTGCCGGTCCAATTCCAGTTCCCCCCGCAACCCCACCAAACAGCTGCTATCACGTGCCCGTGGACAAATCATCCTTGAGCCATTGCGGGATGGGACGCGAGCCGAGCTTTTTGAGCAGCTTCACCAGCGCCGTATTGTGATTTAGATAGTAGCTGCAGAGCCAGAGAGAGAAAGAGAGAGAGAGAGGAAAAGATGAGTTTGGCATAAATCAAAATATTTGAATTTCAAATTTGACGACTGCGTTTTCAAGGTTTGCAGTTCACTTGAACCATTTGCTCGGGTTTATCATTTCGACTGCGATACGGAGTTGATTATTCTGCCTCTCAAAATGAAGTCTGGTTTAACTTTGTGTTAAAAAGCCTGAAATTCATGCATAATCTAAATAGTTTTCCCTTTCGCTAAATATCCATGAATTACTCGCATCTCTAATCTAACTTCCTTTATTTCAAACCCATCAGATTTATTTGTATAAATTCAACTGGAAATTTAAATGCTTTGTTTTTGTCTTCTATTCATCTGATTTTTTCTGTGAAATTATACGTCTTTCGCTTTCCTACGTCCTTATTCTTTATTAATGGCTCTCATTTTCCTATCCTTAACTTCATCGTATCTTTCAATATAGGATAAGTTGTTTAATCAATCATTAGCTGAGCAAAAGCAATTCTTTCAGCATTTCTTGGCAACATTCTTAAGGAAATCATAATTAAATTTTTTTTTGTAAGTTGAGGCTTCCTATATCTTCATCCAAAAGCACATCCTTACACACACGTCTTTTTCATCTTTCCCTGCGTACACTCCTTCTAGTCTTTACATGGGACTAAAAAAAACCTTTCTAAATTCCAGACTGAACTTCCTTAGCTAATTTTCATATTTTTTCACCCATTCCCTTTCAGGTTTATTTCGATGTCTAATAAAAATGCCTCGTTTAACTGCTGGAATCACTGAGTAAGGAGTAAAAGTACTTGCAAATCGCTAACCAGCCAAGCTGACAGCTGGCATCCCAAATCGTAGTACAGCAAAGTGCACTTTCCACGGCCGCAAAATGCCACAAAAACTTGCCAGCCCCCGCTACACTTTGCTCCATTCAATCTCAACATTCTATCTACCGTTTCCACACACAGCTACACACACACACACACACAAACACACACATACATACGTGTTCATTAATCCTTCACTCAAAGCATCGTTGCCGACGTCGTCATCTGTCTGTCGCCCCAAAACCAACCCAAATCACTCATACGACCCGTTTTTTCTGGGATTTGGTATTTATTATGCCCTTGCCGAGTGCACTAAAGTTTTGTCATGAAATTTGCAACACATTAAAAGTGGCTTTTCCGATCTTATGAAGTATATATATATTCATTCGCGACGACAAGCTGAGTCCTAATAGTCATGTCCTTCTATTTGTTTCGATGCAATCTAGTCTCTTAAGGTTTATTATTATAACCTTATTGTTTTTTATGAGATCTCCAATTAACTGATCGATTCTACGTTTCATTCTGTCTTTATTTGACTAAATTTTAATCACAATCGGAACAGTATATTATAAAGCTGAATTAGAAACAATCAGTTGAAAATTTAGTTGTTGTATGAAAAACCTTTTCTTTCCCACCAAATCTGGTGAAAATTGGAAGACTATATCGCTAATCACTATAGGAATGATCAGTCAAAAGCTGAGTTTTGTCTTTACAGATATCAAGCCTTCCATGGTTTGATATGTTTTAAATAGTTTTGATTAAAAATGTTGATCAGATGTCTATATCACGAAGAATAGATCGTTATAGAAGCTGTCTGCAAGGGTATTTAAACTTCGGCAGTCGGAGCTGACTCAAATTTCTTGTTCTTTTTTTGGTATTCAGTTTTTTTGTTGCCGTTTTACTTACCGCTGCAACAGCTTGGCGCTGCGCTCATCCATTGCCGGATACTGTCGCCCCTTGGACTTGCCGAGGCATTTATTGCGCTTCTCGCTGACAGCCTGGCAGTAGAAGCCCTTCTTCACATCGTAGCGCAGGTGATTGGAATAGTCGAGGAGCGGTTGGATTTTGAGAAAGCGCTGCAGCTCGTTCATCACATCGATGGGATTGAGACGCAGCTGGTCGCCATCGATGATTTGGAGCTGCTGGGCGGGATAGTAGGCCAGCCAGTGCTCCAAATGCTGTGCGTATTTGCCCGGATTGAGGCAGCGATTGCGCAGATCCTTGAGTGCCCTCGTCGCCGAGTCGCTGGCAGTTATGACCTGGCAATAAAATAACAAATAGAAGTGGCATAAGTTAAGAACACACTTGTCCAAGTTCTCGACCAAACTTAATCGGTTGGGCCAGACATTTGAAAAGTTTTGCCGAGTGCCAACACCTCGGGTCGAGAGGTGGAACACATGTCAAAAACGTGTGTGGGTATGTAGAAGGCAGGGAGGTGGCAGGTGGCAGGTGGCAGCACGTACACGTGTTAAGGTTGGCCAATGCTGCAGCTGCAACTAAATATACTGCAATTTGCAATTGAGTGGAATTCACAATGCAGCTTGCAACTTGCCATCTGCATGCAAATCGAAAATTGATGCCGACAAGTTGTCTTTCCAGAGCTCACATTTGAAGCGTTATAGAGGGGGTGGGGGGTGGACAGCAGCAGCAGCCACTAAGGAGGGGGCAAATGAAATTGAAAAGCTATTTTGTGGGGCGCCAAATGAATTTCAGTTGCCAAAAGCTGCTCGACTAGCACAAATGCCACATCAACTAGACAACATTCGTGTCTGCCATTTGACAACCAGCTGCTGCTGCAGTTCCTGTTGCAGTTGCAGTTGAATTTGGTCTGCGTTTGAGTCTTATGTGGTTTATTTGTTTTGAATTGATGAAATTCTCATTAGGTTTCACTTTGCCTTTGCAACTGACAGCACCCAAACACAAGCACCAACAATTTGTTTCAATGAAAGAGTTGAAAGACCAGAATCAATGGCTCTTTTGAATGGGCTAAAAAAGGAATTGATGTTTTTGTTACTGAGTTGTAAAATCAAACTCCAATTCTGAATGCAATTTCAGAAACGTATTCAATTATTCTTAAATACCCTTACAATTGCTTTTGCCTTGCAATATCGGGCATTCCCGAGTATCCAAACTCTAATAACTTTCGGAACTGAACGTCATATATTTTTACTCCCTGTACCCATAAAATGGGTAAAAAGGGGGTGCAAAAGTATGTAACAGGCAGAAGAAGACATCTCCGACCCTATAAGGTATATACATTCTTGATCAGTATCAAAAGAGATTTCGATTTGGCTATGCCCGTCATTTTATGGGTACAGGGAGTAAAAACAATTTTAAAACATTTCTCACTCACTCACCTGGTAGAAACTATAGTTGTTGGCTATAATATCGCCATGGGCACGCTGATGCTGATACCAGGAGTAGGCACGCTTCGCTGGGGATATCAGGATGGTCACGATCTTGGCATGGGGCAGCAGAGCATGGGCTCTCTTGGGCACCGCCTCGCCGTCGAAGTAGGTGGCGCTCTTCTCGAACATGTAGCGGGGTGTGCCCACTGTGGTGGGCATGGGGGAGCTGGTGTTGGGCAGTGTTTCCGAGGGAAAGAAGTCCATGTACCAGTCGAGGCCTCTGTAGTAGTTGTTGCCATTGAAGAACTGCACCTCCTCGAAGGTGTCAGGGCTGGCAATGTTGCTGGCAATGCTGCCGTGCATAGAGAGGAATGTGTAGAGAGCGGTGGTGCCAGTCTTCTGTGGCCCAATCACCAGGAACTTGGGCAGCGAGTCACAGTTCTTGGTCTTTGACCAGATCTTCTTGTGACGCGCATCATCGCAGGGATTGCCCCACACCGGATCGACCTCCTCGGGATGAAGCCGAAAGTACATTTCGGCCAATTGAATAGGCGGTGCGGAGGCCAGCTTCAGATTGGTCCAGCACTGCAGGAACTTGATGACCGATTGGAATGTGTACAGCGCCAGGCGATCGGAGCCGTAATTTGACATGTGCGTCATGAATATATTGATGGGATTATAGACAATGGTCTGGAACAGCTCGCCGCCCTGTATAGACTCGTCCAGCTTGTCCCGTCCGCCCGGATACCTATCAATGTACATGGTATGGGTAAAGAGGCCACAAGTCTGCCGGGGCAACACCATAATATTGCGATGTATAAAGCCGCGACGCAAGCGTGCGGGACGTAGATGTGGATACTCCTCCGTTGAGGTAACCTTCACATTCCACACACGCTTCCAGGCGAGGTAGAGCAGCTCGTGGGCCGGATAGACGCCCGAGTGATGCGGCGATATGGAATAGCCCGAATTCGTGGGTATATTGTGATCCTTGGCGAAGCCATAGTTCAGCTGCATCTCGGCCATGAGCAGGGTGAGATTGTCGTAGAGATGCGGCTGCTGGTGCTTCCACATGTGTGAGAACCAATTGAACTCCTGCACATTCTGCAGCAGGAAGTCATCGCCCAGATTCTCCTCCCGGGTGCCATGGTGATAGTATTTGCCGGAGAAGCCCAAATTGAAACGAAAACCGGGCACCATGCCGGCAATAATCTTCTGTGTGGCAATTAGAGCACGCACATCATCCGTGCGCAGGCGTGTGCCCTTCTCGCCCACAAAGATGTCATCAATATCGACCAGGATCATGCGTTCCAAGCTGAGACTCAGCTGGCCGTGACTGAGATAGCTGAGCGTGTCCAGGAAGACCAAACGATGCAGCCAGAAGCGCAGGCTGCTGCCAAAGAGCACCCGCTGTATGCCATCCAGCTGGCCGCGATCCTGCAACACTGTGGTAAGTGGCAGTTGCACCTGGCCCACACTATCCGCCGGATACTCCTGTGTGTTCCGCTGTGCCCACTCCACTGGCTCGTAGGTGCTGTGATTGTGCTGGAACACGGCCCAATCGTCGCCCGGCAAGGCGCCCCAGGCCGTTTCGCCGGCTCGCGTTAGACGCAGCACGGATGAGCCAGGATTCAGGCTGGCATCCCGCAGTCGCAGATTCGTATGCACAAACAGTGGAAAGTCACGCAGCTGGGCTCCGACAAGCGTCTCCTCGCTGGGACTGACAAAGCCCACAATGCCCACAGAGTACTCTCGACAATACTTGTCCAATAGCTCGCGATTCCACTTGTCCATGTTGAGATACTTGTCCAGGTTCTCAAACACAATGACGCCATAGCGACCCTTGTCCAGATTGGTCAGCACGGGCAGACTTTTGCCAGCAACTTCGATTTTGTATCTGCAAGTAACACAGAGAAGGAAGAGAGACCATCAGATAACGAGAAGAGATACTTCATGCACGTTCTGGCCAGACTAATATGACAATCAGAGATAGAAACTGAAACTGCAGAGACTCTGTCAGAAGCTGTCAAAGGCAAAAAGGATATAAAGGATAAAAGGGGTGCCAAGCTGCATGTCAAGCATGACATTAATAGAGAGACAAGCGAGGGGTAGAGAGAATGCCATCAATGGCTTGGCTTGGTCTGGCGCAGCGTTGCATTTGGCACCAGCTGTCAAAAGCTATTTGCTACGACACGTAACCCGCAGAGTTGCATTGGCAGTCAATAAAATGCGACTGGATTTCAACATATAAATAAACGTGTGTTTGGCTTAGATAAGCTTAAAAAAAATAGAAAAATAAATAAGATAAAATAGGACAAATCAAAATCAAAATACGTAACAGCGTTGCCGTTGGACGTACCCGACAGCAGAATACTCTGTCCGGTATAATTTGGTTATAGGTGGGGTGGAAAAACACGTAAAAAACTAGTAGTCTGTATACCAAATTTGATGACTCTACCTGTACAGTTGTGGGAGATAAAGATTTTGCTCAAAAATTGTTTGAAAAAGATGTCAAATTTCGTGATAATATCTTTAAAAATGTGTAAGATAAAGGCTTTGACCTTTACTCTTTATAAATCGAGCGTAACCACCAACATGTGTACCAAGTTTGGTTGCTTTAGCTTCAAGGGTGAGGAAAATAATTGCCTTCATACGGACAGGCAGACAAACGGACATTGCATAAACCCAATATACTCTATTTTCAAAAGAAGTAATTTTATTTTGAAACAGAGCATAAATTAGTCAATAGAGTGCAATAAAATTCTGGCATAAAATTAAAATAAATTGCTGCAAATTGTTGTAAATATCAATAAATATTTCAGCCCATTGATTTGCATGGCATTTCACGAGCCACTAATTAATATTCATAAATATTTAACTTGGCAACAAGTTTTTTGCTGTAATACATTTGCAGTTTGCTGGAAAACCCTCAACAATGATTGCATTGAATATATATTTTATGGTATAAATAAAATCAATTTCAATGTTATTACTATTTTTGTCGTTCACCTGCTTCCGTAAGCGTGCCTGCAAAACCGTCACGTTTGGCCAATGTGCTGATCCGCAAACTCCAATCCCAGCCACAAGCCCCAACCCGGCACACCCCCTCAAATGTCTCCCCTCTGGTCATGCCTGTGGCTGTGCGTAAATAGTTTGCATAAATATTAAAAATATTTGCAGTGATATGGAATTTCCAGTTGATTGAAACGCGCGGTGCATTTGCTGGCACAAGGATACAGGATATTGATACGGATGCCGGAAAATACTTTATATACATATATAGACAGAGAGACAGGTAGGAAAGGCATAAGCCATATAGTATATGCCAAAAGCTCGGTTTCGTTCATTTGTCGGGGCTTAAAGCTAAACAACAAACAAACCGGCAAACCGCACAGCTTAAAAACTTGGCCACTTGATACAATATGCCAAAACCAAGCAGAAATCCCAGCGAAATGTTTTTAAAATCATATATATGAAGGCATAGGCAACGGCCAGAGGGGCAACGGGCAACGGGCAAGGGACAAGGGGCAAGTGGGTCAAGCCTGACACGGCTGCTGCCGTTCACATTGTATACATTTTTTACTCCCGAAAAAGTGGAAATATTTATACATCTTTTTTTTATCCTGAGCGCAGGATTCGCCGAAGCATATTAAAATATTTGCAGGTGGCCGTTCGACGCGCTCTGCATAAAAGTCATAAGGCAAAACATTTTATGCTCATATACTATACGTATATCCACCCCTGCCACCCTACCCCCTCACCCTCACCCTCACCTCATCCCGTGTGTGTGTGTGTGTGTGGGCGCGGCACATTATTGATAGTTTTTTCCTGCGATGGGCTTGACAAAAAACGCAATGACTTTTGGCCCAAACTCCCCTCCGCCACCTTTCTGGGCACGGGCGGGCTATGAGGGGGTCGGTGGGGAGTTTTATGGCTGTGTGACATACTGCATGCATTGCATATTTTATGGCGCGTCAACACGAGACCATGTGTCATATGGCAAAGGAACCAGCCGGACCGCAATGAATGGGGGGAGTTTGCCATTCAAACTGGGCGTTTGGCCAACGGGATATTGAAAAATCGCACGCTGAGCGAGAAAATAATGGAAAGTTAACTGAAGCGCGTCAAAGATGAGATATTCCCAATGGAAATACACTAGATAAAAGGCTTATGACACAGTCAATTTAATTGAAATGAAATGTTTAAGGTTCATTAGTTTAAGTGATAGAGTTAGCATGTGTTTCCAAGGATCGTAAATAGCAGTTGACAGTTCAGCAAATATCTAATATAGATTAAGATTTGAGCGAAAGAGTCTATTATAAAGAAAGTCCTAAACGGGGTTTATTTAATTTGAGTTATTTCTTAGAATAAAAGTGGCGGAAAGAAGTTGCAAGCTTCGAAATAGAGTAAGCAAGGAGAATATTTTTGACTTGGGTTGATATAAAGCCAACTATATCTCAAATAATAATAATTATTTAAGCCAAATATATATAAAAATAAAATTATTATTTAAGCTAAGAATGTATATAAAATAAATAATAAATATATAAAAAATAAATAATAAATATATAAAAAATAAAAAATATATAACGATAAAAGTTATATTTTTTTTGTAGTTATTATTTTTTAAATGAAGAGAATTTATAAAGAAGTGATGAAAATAAAGTCATAATAAGTTATATCTTTAAATAAACTGACCATAAGGAATTCGTTTACAAGATAAAAACTTTTGCAGCAAGTTGAGGATGGTCTTAATTTTTTCTCCTACTTTTCTAAAATTCCTTTACTTCCACAAATGTTACCAAATTGAATGATGAATTCATTGGACCCTCGGTTAGTGTATTTAAATGTTTTCATTGCATACTTTTAAGGTGTGGACCTTTTAAACGACGCCTCGTTAGCCGGCGCGAAGAACATTAATTAAAGCGTTTTATCAGCACAAAATGTTTGTTTAATTAACTATATAATGGCACTTGCGAAGCACACACACACTCATTCGCTGTCTCTATCTGCTGCTAGCCATCTCTTTCTGGCCTACACACTCAGGCAGTATGTTGATATTTGAAATTTAATTGCCAGCGGATATAAACTGAGAGGAGAGCTCTCAGTCTCAGTCTCAGTCGGCGAGTTCATTTACAGGCCCGCAGCGGATTTGTTTTAAAAACCCATTAACGGGTATTACTTGCAAGTAAATAAATGCTGTACACTTTTTATATTTTAGTACTATGTGTGTGTGTGTGTGGGTGGGTGTGAGGAGGTTGGGGGCGGAGTGTGAGCCAGCTCGCGCTCATTTGTTTGCATTTGTACGAGGTGTTAAATTATCCTCAGGATGCATGTAAAAGTGCAAATGCCAGCAAGAGCTGCTTGCTTGTTGTTTGCTGTAGTTGTTAAGGCTGTTGTTGTTGTTATTGCAGTTGTTGTTATTTCCCGTTGTTGCAGCCAGTCCCTGCCCCCTGCCCCACACCCAAGTTTGCCCCCTGCCTGTCGCTTGTGCAGCGCATTAAATGAGCTTAGTTTTAGTTGACTTCCCGCTGCCACTTTGGCTTACGCTTACTAGCCAGGCTGAGTGTCCCTCTAACAACCACATTTCCATCCTCCATCCTCTCTCCTCCCTCTCCCTCTCTCTGTGTGTGTGTGCGTTGTAATTTCATTAGAGCGCTTTAGGGCCAGCTTCATCTTGGTGGCATCTTCGTTGGCTTGCCGCCTCTGCCTTGTTGATATTTGCGTCAGGAAATTAAGCTTCAGGGCTTGAGATAGAGAACGTTCTCGCTAATCGAAAAGTCCACAATATTTACTTTGGCTTATGGGAACGTCGCATTGCGAATCTAGTAACCTGAAACCTTACAGTTTAATGTCTTCTTTTTGCCGGGCCACACAATGTGGCCAGCTGATTTTGATCTCTTGTGGCATAAACAGGTGGTGCACCATCATCGACCTAAATGGGCCAACAACTTTTGCTTAAGTTCAGCTGATTAGCTGCGAGAAATGTCGCAATTAGGTGAAATACTCGTACTTTGAAAAAGCTTTGCGAATACTAAACATGCAACTTTTCTAATTGTCAGCACACTATTGGGGCGCCACACGTGTTGCAAATAGCTTGTGCACATTTGGCGAAACTCAAGTTTGCCCTGATTAACCTCTAACAAATATGCCAATCTTGGATTGAATAAGCAAATAGCTTTAACTAGAATAGTTACTATAGTCAGGCAGGCAAACAAGGAAAGTAGTTCAATAAATCGATATGTACTATATAAAGGCCTGTTTCTATATTCAATTTCGATCGAATCATTCGGATTCAATTGTAGTGGTTCTGAATTCCGATATCTTTGATCTTCAAACAAAAAAATCGATTGCTATTTCATTTGAAAAAGGGAACACAAACTCAAAAACTATTCGGAATGAAAAGTACTCGCAAATGGAAAGAGTATCGATAAATATGTTTATTTAAACTGGGATGCGACTCGTTCCAAGGAGAATCTTAAGCTTCTTTTAAGTAATAGTGAAAAGATTGTTTTCATAAAAATTCTATAATTTGATGATGGTTTAAAACTTAAATTTAAGTATATTTATTACACTCTGTTCCCGAAGGGAAAAAGAGTCATCAAATTTGACATACAGACTACTGTTTTCTTAGCGTCTCTTTCCGAACCCACAAATAGGCAAATTATGCCGGACTAGGAACAGAGTATTCTGCTATCGGGTACGTCCGACTGTAACGTTCTTACTTGTTTTTTAGTTTATTATGTGGTGAGTACAATGTTATAAAGTTAAAGTTTGAGAATATAAATCAGAGGTTTGTAAGACAGCGATAAGTTCTGCTGAATGTTAACTGATTTTGAAATGATTTTGATTTAGATTTTGCTCCTTTGTGGGGGAGGGGGTGGGGGGTCCAAAAATTTTTGACGCAGATTTGTCCAGAGGGTCAACATTAGTATGTATGCCAAATTTGGCGACTCTCCCTGTACAGGTGTGGGAGATATAGATTTTTCTCATTTGCTGGAGAGGGGTTGGGGGGAGTCAAAATTTTTTTGATGCAGATTTATCCAGGTGGTCAACATTAGTCTGTATGCTAAAAAACGTAACTCTATCTTTGAAACTGTAGGAGATATACCCCTTGAAAAACGTGGTTTGGGGATATCATATGCCGATTTGTGGAGGTGGGGCTGGAGGGTCAAAATTTTTTTGATGCAGATCTGTCGGGAATTTCAACATTAGTCTGTATGCCAAATTTGGTGACTATAGCTTCAAAAATAGGGAAGATACAGGTTTTCCCCGAATTGCGGGGGAGGGGGTGGGGGTGGATGGTCGATCTCGACACTTCATTAATTGACGATATACACCAACATATGTACCAAGTTTGGTTGCTCTAGCTCAAAGATAAAGGCAAAAAAATGCGTTTATACGGGCAGACGGACATTTCGCAAACCCAATATACTATTCGGGAACATAGTATAAAAATATATACAAGGTTTTAAGCAAAAAAAAAAGAAATAGTTTATGAAAGTTGAGTATGAATTCAACATTATTTAATGACAGAGGTGCAGCCAACTTTTTAGTTTTTATGTTCGTTTTTAATGCAAGGCAACTCTCTACAAAATATTTGTTTTAATTTTTAAACGAAAAGGAATATTTTTAAATACATAAATATAATAAATAAATCTTGTATCCATTATACAGCCAAAAGCAATTTCTTACATGAGTGTCCTGAAATTCGCAACTTATTTAAACGCAGCCTTTTCCTGCCACCTTCTAATATAATTCCCAATTTTCCCCAAATCCATTTACACCCAAGAGCTGTTGCCTTAAAAGTTTAATATACCCGACACATTTTAATTGAATCTCTAATTCAGCTGCGAACCATTAACACACGCATAAAAGAACGCAAAAATATTAATGAATTCTAGTAATTAACTAATGTTAAGGGCCAGAAAACGACTCCTCGTATATTTTAGCATATTTATGCTGGCCTAATGTTTGAATATAAATGAATGTTAGAGCCGAAAATCAATGCCAAATTATGTATTAGCCAAAAGGCAATTCACCTTTGGGCCAGTTTGTAACTGGCATCAACTCGTGGCAGGAATTAAGCCATTTTGGCCATTAGCATGGCCTACAATTTCCCCTAGTTGTTATTAAGTTCTCTATAAACGTGTGGCAGTCGCATCATTTACACTTTCCCACTCAACTTCTACTTATCCTTGGCCAATCCTTGGCACTTTCGTAAGCCACTCGCCGGGCAATCTATATATCATAAATAAATGGCCCAAAGCAACACACAGTTACTTTTGCCCAGGACACTAAACAATGTGAAAATTATACAACAAATGGCCATTATGTGGAGTATGGCATCAGTTGCCTTGGGGGCAATGCCTCGACGCCTTCACACGCCCCACTGCCTACCACTCGGAGGAGGGAAGAGAGAGAGCTCAGCCAGTCGTGGGCAATAAATGAGTTTAAACTAGAAAATTTATTATACGCGGCAAAACTACTTAAGTCAACGGCAAAGCCATAGCACACACTGGCAGGCAACTAGGCAGGCTGAACGTCAGCCAGGACACGCAAAGCCAAAGTCCTGGCCATTGTGGCATCCCGAGCTTCACGCGACTCGCGACTTGCGACTTGCCACGCCCACAGCGAGGCCGCCTGCTTAGACGAATATAATGAGGTTCAGGTTTCGATATGGTGGCGTTGGGTTCGGTTGGGCTGGCTCTGAGCAGGGACGCGGGGCTTAGGGGGACTGCCTGCTGCTTGAGTAATTCAATAAAATAACCAATTTGTTGAAAAATAACAACAAGCGCTGGCAACACAGCGCACAAAAGTCAACCAAGCCAACTTGTCGCACATAAATGTGAAGGGGCACACACACACACACACACAGGAGGCAGGCCGCACAGGCGACAAGGACAATGCTCCATACACCATGAAGGAGCAATCTGAGAATAACAGCAACAGCAGGCAACAAGGATAACAGCAGCCAATGCCCCATCACGTGCCGTGCACTAGAGAAAAATATTTTTTATTTATACGACACATATACATACTATAATACATACATATATGGACTATATTGTATAACAATATTTGCTTGGGGTCGACTTGTGGCCCGGCAGGCCACAGTGGAACAAATAGTCGTATTATCAGCTAAAACTATATATGTTGTAGCTTTGGTCAACTAAATTTCCAATACCTTTTTGAATATCACATTTAGATTGATATTTTATTCAACTAAACTCTGCTTTTGATTGTAAAAGAGAGAAACCAATTTTATTTCACATTTTCTATTATTTAACTTAATAAAATGCTTCCTATATTTTAAGTTATACATTTTTTTCCAAATGTTGTTTACCTCAAAATCATTAATCACTGTGTTTTAGAATAAGGCATTTAAAATTCAAATAAGTTTAATATTTCACTTACAAATGTATTCATTTAAGCTCTTCTTTTGCTGCTTAAATGTCACACAATTGAAAATTGAGGTAAATATTTATCAAAATTGAAGAACAAATGTTATTTTAGAAAGAAATTGAGTTTTTTACTGTAAAGTTCCTTACTGATTGAAGTTTTATTCAGGCTAGCTTTAAATTCCCCTTTCCAATCCCCAGTTCCACAGAAAAGTGTGTAATCTATATTATCGAGCATGATGAAAGTATAACCTTAGTTTTTGTAGGGATTACATATTTCTATGGAATTAATTCGAAAATGATAAGTTCCCTATTTTAATAACAATCTAGTTTAGTTCAAGCAAATTATTACTCCACTGTGCCATCAAATCTTTAAACTATAAGAATTTCTCTCTACACAATTATTATTGTAAACAAAAGCTCATAGTTTCACATTCTAAATACAATTTTGTTCACAAAAACTCTCTAATTGCCCCACTGTGCCATAAAACGTTGCAGGTTAGCTCCATTGACTTGTGAAAAATTGAAAATAAAAATTTTCCGCGACATTATTAAAGTAAACATTGGCGCAAAAGGGTGTGATTATGACGAGCCAAGGAGTTGTGGCAGCTGTCGTATATAGCGGAAAGGGGTCTCAGAGGAGGCTGGTGGCTGGTAGGAGAGGAAGCTGTAGCTAGAATAGCAGCCAAGTCGCATGATGTTGCCATGGCAACCTTCCAAATGTGGTGGCTGTTTATGGCATTTGCCATGTGTCTGTGAATTGACGTCAGTGCATAGAAGAAGCGACTGCTGGTGTCGGGGGTATGGTGGGGGTGGTTGGGGTGGTGCTGCTGGTGGTGGCTTCGACTAGTTGTTGGTGGTTGCGCTGCTGCCTTTCGCCATTTGCCATTTCGCGTTTTAAAAGTTTGGGCTCCCAGTGGCGCAATCAGCGCCAAACGAAGTCAAAGGATGAGCGCAGGTTCTTGTGCTAGCGCCGCAAAGCATGCTACATTATTCAGGCACCCACACACACACACACACACACACGCGCGTACACATACGTATAGAGTGGGCGGTAAGGACGAAATGATAACAACGCTGCTGATGACTTCCGTGTGCTGACTTAGCTCCTGCTGGCGCCTGCCGCCTGGCTGGCTTGGCTGACTTGGCTCCTGCTGCTCCACTGAATCCACTGACTGATGTTATTAGCGGGGCGGCGCACAAAGCCAAATCAAAAATTGAAAATAAGGTTAAGTAGCTATTAACCAGCATATAATGCCAGCAGCCAACTTGGGGGCGTGGCAATGTCAATTTAATAAATTCTAGAGTATGAGCCGCCTTTTGGGCCGCGTAATTACCTAGGAAATTTCATTAGAATTTCACGGCGCATTAGATGGCAACGGCAGCCAGCCAAGAGCAGCCTCCAACTGGGCGTGCTAATTCTATGGGCTCCACTTGAAGGACGAACCGCACAGGACACGGCCAGAAGTGCTCTTCGGGCGTACAAACTTTGAAAAGTTTTGCATACTTTTTGGGGCAATGCCATTTGTCTGCGCTGCTCAAGCACAAAATAGCGTGGAGCAGTGTGGGGCCCACCAGCTGGCAAAACTTGGCAATCAATCAATTTGAGAGGGGGTGGGGTGCTACAGCTAATTGGGAGCAGCGCACAAAGCGTGAGGCAGCCATGTGTGGCATAGGTGTTTCATGGCGTTTTCAACAATTAGATGCTCCAGGAATTTCTCTTTGTGTACGTGCCTGTGTGTGTGTGTGTGTGTGTGTGTCTGAGAGAGAGTGTGTGTTGCATGCAGATTGTTTGTGTTGCACAAAGTTATCTGAGCACTGTGGCATGTCACTAGCAAAGTCAGCGAGTTGCATTTTTCATGGCTAATTGAGTGGCAACTTGGGCACAATTTCGCAGCCAACTCGACAGCTGAAGCAGTGCGATGCGCTGAGCTGCTCATAAATAATTGATAATTAAGTAGAAACATTGCAACACCTGCAGCAGAAACGTCACCTGGCAATATCCTGGACGCTGCTTTCTGATTGCCTTCGTGTTCGTGTCTATTAGAGTTGTACATTGCAGTTCAATTGAAGAAGCACGTTCTGTTTAAGTTTTGTCTAACGAACGAACAGCTTTTGTGGTTTGTTCGTTCATTTAGTTCGCTAGTTCATTTGTTTCGTTTATTTTGCTCGTTCGTTGTTCATTTCCTTCGTTTGGTTGTTCATTTTGTTCATTCGTTCGTTTAGTTCGCTTTATCGACTGTTTGTTTGTTTCGTTCATTCGTTCGTTTGTTCATTTTCTTCATTTGGTTGTTCATTTGTTCATTTGTTTGAACGAATGAACTACATTCGTTCCTTTGATCATTTGTTCTCATCCTTTTGCTTCTTTCTTTAATTCATTCGTTCGTTTGCTTATTGGTTTGGTTCGTTTGAGTTAAATTCTTGTTAGTTTTGTTAATTTTAAACACGTAATTATTAGTTACTCGCATATAAAAATTCTATAATTATAATAAATTTGTTCAAAAGCAACGTTCAAATAGCGTTGCAAACAGAATTGTTACACAAACGGTAATTAAAAGTCAATTGAATGAAACGAACGCCAAATGAACTACAATAAATAGAACGAAGGGTATTCCGACTCAAATGAGATAGACTAAAATAGAAATCAAACAAAAGAGGTCCCTCTGCTAGGGTATAATGAGCAGAACAAACGACAAAAGGACTCAAATGAACAAATCGAACGATAATCGTTACTTAACCGAACAAATGTATCGGGAAGATAGTTATTTTAATTCTAATATGTCTTTCGATTGAACAATTTAATACAACTCTAGCGTGTATCTGTGTGTGTGTGTGTGTGGCAACAAGCTAACACAACAAACTATCTCATGCATGTGGCACGCTGATTCCACTTCATAGACAAACACACAAAAGTCATCAACTGTAATGAGATGGTAATGTTAATGAAATTTGTTGCCAGCATTGGCGAAGTTTTGCTGGCGAACCAAGGCAAGGGTCCTGGAGCAGCAGCATCAAGTCAAGTGCTCTAATGAAGTCATTGATAAGCGCACAACAAGCTAGACACACACACACACACACATACTATATAGTACACACACCAGTGCACTGATTAGGTTGTGAAGCAGCGAGTCAGTTGCATATTCGGTAGACAATAAGCGAGAGACATTTGTCAGCTGCAGGGGAGAGGAACTAACTGACTTGACTTGACTTGACTTGACTCCTGCTATTTGTACTTGAAATCTCATTAGAGTTGAAGCACTTGCCTGACAGCAGCAGCAGCAGCAGCAGTAGGAGCTGGAGCTGCAGTAGCAGGAGCCACATCCTTGCAGCTAGTTTGGCATAACGACGAAATTTAATTATATAATACAAAGCAACTCGAGCACCGGCGGCAACAAAAGCGCCAGAAAATTGAAATTTTTAGCCTTTTGACTTGTGGCCCCCAAGGCAGGCGATGGCCAGGATCAGCCACAAGCTTCAGGACTACGGATTTTCTAGTGCCTTATAACCGCAATTTGCACACGTGCCCTTAATTTTTCATGTTAAAGTGGAAAGTGTGAAATGCGAAAAAAAAACCATATATATATATAAAATGTTATTGAAAAGTTGGCATGCTACACACCCCCGCCACCCGACGTGTCCATGCCCAGCTGGTTTTATAATTGCGGTTTTGCAGGAGGCTGCATCCTGCGGTCATTGCGGCCAGGACACACAAGGCATGCCTTCCAAAAGAATTGCTTTTTGTGAATGTTAGGCAAGGCAGCGTTTAAGTGTGACTCACTGTACAAAAAGCGGGTGGATAATTGGAATTATGTGGCAAAACGAAGCTTACATGCTCTCAACAATAGGATTACAAATAGTTAAGCTTTTCTTTTGCAAGCGCATATAATAATCACGAAAGACTGAGCTTAAAGCTGCTCTAAATACTCTATAATGAGAAACTTATAAGGGGATTTGAAAGCTTCTTTAAATTTTAGTTGATTTTGCACTTTATACTACGAAATTTTAAGAACATTAAATTTCCTTTTCTTTTGTGCTTTACTTCTTTTGAAATTTACAAAATTAAAATAAAAATTGATTTAAATCTGAGCTTTAATTTTATTGTCATAAGTCATAAAAGAAAACCATTTCTTGACTGGGATTCAAACCCGTCACTTAAGCTTCTTTATTAGTAAATATGATATGCCCTGTTGCTCAGAGTTTTACAACAATATAAATTAATTGAGATCGCCTAATTAGCTAATAACTTCAGCGAACCATTTTACACCGAACCATTAACCGGTTTTTTGAGCAATTAAGGATTAAGTAGAAAAGTTTGAACAGTTCACCAATAGCTTGTCAAATTATTTCATTGTTATAGCCTTTAAAGTGAGTTAAAGTTGGTATTAAAAGTTAGAAATTATAGTTATAAAGCATAGTGCCAACTGCGAACAGAAAGCTCTAGAAAACAGAAAAGCAAAACAGTAAACAGCTAACCTAAAGTGATACATTTCAAATCGCAAGGATTACAAACAAAGAAAACAACATGGGATAAAAAAGTTAAGGTTGAGGAGAAAGAGAGTGCTAAAAGTTGTGAGCTTTTCAGCGCTGCATATTAACTTGGCTAGCTGTATAAAGTAAGAAATGTGTAGTGCTGACTGCATAACAAAGTTATAATGTGCTCTGCTGGCAGAGTATGAGGGGCATCAGGTAAGTGAAAAACTGCTGAGTTAACCGCGCGCAATGGAAAAAGGAGACATGACGCTGCTGGCTTCCGGTTGCATGAAGAGTTGCAGGCGATGGCCTCTCGACCACAAAAGCATAAGTTGCCAATTAAACTCGAATGCTTGCTTGCTTCTGCAGTTGCCTGCGGCAGACAGAGCCAGAGAGCGGCATTAATTTCATAACCTGCCTTTTTTTATGGCCAGCTGCCCAAATTGGGTCAACATTGACAATAGCCCTGGCGGCAGACACAGTCACAGGAGCAGCAAAAAGATGTACGAGCCAAGATAGATGCCAGCTTGGTCTGCTGGCTTCCTGCCCAGGAGCCGCCAGTTGGGCCACTTGGCACTTGGCTGCATTCGCAATTCATTTCTGGTGTCGGTTACGCTGGCCCTACTTCCGTTTCCAGTTACTTTTGGAGCGCAATAATTGCATCGTTGCCTTTTGCAATTATGCAAATTTGTCGGAGCTAATTGTCTATGGTTCCTCTTTGGCTGGCACTTACTTGATGCGATTGTAGACCAGCAGCTCGGCAATGTCCCGTCCCAGTCCCGAATATGTTGTCTCCACAAATACCAGCACCTTCGGATCGATACGCAGACGCGCCTCAGACCGATGATCTGGCGCTGGAGAGGGCTCCCGTATAGGTTTGCCCGCCGAGTTCATCATTCGGCAGTTGATGATGGGCGCCGGATGAGTATCGCGCTGGATGAGGCTGAAAGGAGAGGTAGACAGAGAGATATATGATTGGTTAGTTAGTGCTTTAGCATATGATTCTTATACATATAAATGTTTTGGCATCCACTTTTGAATTAAATCTAGAGAAAGAACTTTAAGGATAACAGAATTCACCAGCCTGACTAGAAGCGAATGTAGGCTTCTAGGAAAGCATATCTTTCTAACAGTGGGCTTGTGAACTCTTAATCCAACTAAAATTATTCGTGCAGGCGATAGGACTGAGGAGGACTGAGTGGAAGGCTCAGAAAGGGATAGAATAGATCTTATATCAATACACAGGGTAATAATAACATTCAGGATAGTCTGAGGTCTTCTAAGGTTTAACCCTAATATGCTCCAAAAAGTATGCTAGATATATATCTGTGGAATTGAATTGTAAGTGAAATTCGGAACACATCACGGAAAAATAATAGGTATTCTTTTAAAATCGTTTTAAAAGTACATGATATTACAATGAACCTAAATCCTGTGCCAAAAAGTAGGCTACACATATTTCCAAGGAATTAAATTGTGAGCAGAGTTCGGAATAGGCCGGTAAATATGTCACTTTCGACTCAAATTTTGCAAAAATATGTTAAGGATACTTTTTTCATAATTCCTCCTCCGAAAACTTAAGCTGCCTCTTTTTTTGTGGATTAAAATCAAAAGTGAAGTTCGTATTTGTATTTTGTAAAATTTGCCTTAAGGCAGAACTAGTTCAAATATTTGAAAGTTAAGCAAGTTTCCCCACTCGCTTGATCGTATATCATTGATATTTAACTTTTCAGTTTTACCATTTAAGTCACGCAAATATCAAATATTAAAAAATAAAATAGAGTCTTAAGGGCAGCTTAGCAGCGTCGCAAAGCAAATATGAATAACTAAGAGTTTTCTATAGATTTTCATAGCATTTACTTCGAATATAAGCAAAATGCAACATACTGCTTGCGTTGGTCGTAATAAAAGGGAAAACCTATTTGAAAAAGCATAAGAAAAAGTCCTCGGCAGTTATTTCTTGTATTTGCTTTGTGAAGCAAGCGGCAAGGATGCGGCAGGCAGAAGAAGCAGCAGAAGATGCTGCAGAGGAAGCAGCTCTTGCATCCCCAATGGGTACACAAATAATGTGTGGAAAGTTCCTTGGCAGGCAGTCAGCCAAATTGAAAGCCGCGACAACGTTGCGTATGCGCAATATGCAAAACAGACAAAGGACCAAAGCAGCTGCTGCCAATACAATGGAGCAACATTCCTATTGTTGTTGTTTTTGTTGGCATTATTATTGTTGTTGTGTGTGTTGTTTTGCCTGCTGCCGCTGCTGTTTGTATCACATATCTTCATTTGCATTGTTTTCCCTGCTCTTTTTGGGGCGCCAATGCGGCTCATTAACAAGCCAGGACACAACGAGCTGCAAAACTGAGCTGTCTGCTGGGTAAACAGGACACGGCAGGCAGGCACTAGTTCAAACTTTTCTCATTCTGGTCGAGCCAAAGTTTTTCCGATTTTCTATGCCCCAACTAACTCATAGTTAGGCAAACTTTTAGCTCACCTTTGAGCTGTGCTATACTTTTTATTTTTTAGATTTTATTGCATTTGGCAGCGCCAAAGCATTTTATTATACAAGGCTTATGCAATTTTCTCATATCCTGCAGACAGTATATTACAGGCTGGTAAAAATAACTTGGCAAAGCGGCAACATGTGTTAGAGTCCTTTGAGCCCCACTTTCAAGCAAAATCCCAAAAATTAACAAAAACCTATTAGGCCAAGCCCAAATGTGCAAAAGGCTTTATTCTGCCCTAGCATCCTTCGCCAGCCTTTGGCCCCAGCTCCAGCCTTTTAGTTGCAATGAAAAATGTAAATACTTTTAGCATGCGGCAAAGTGGAAAGGACAAAACGTACATGGCAAGGAATACAGCCAGGTTGCATGTTTGCTTCTCGACCTGGACCTCAACTGGCAGGCTTGGCAAAACTTTTGCGCTGGCAAAACAAAATATTTAGATAGCAAATACACATACTAAACACACACACACACACACACCCAGGACCTTACACCCGCAAATTTATACACACACAGAAAAACACGGAGAAATAGAGAAAGAAATAGCTATATAAATACAGAGCGCTTCCCAAAATAATCAGCCCAAACTTTTCTTTCTAAATACCCTGTAATCGTTAACATATGCAATTGAGTTTGTGCAAATGGAGTACAAGACATAGCAAAAGCCATAAATCATTTGGCAACCCATTCAAATGCCCGAGGCAACTCGATTACAACCAGATGCCAGTTAAATTCAACTTTGTGCATACATTTTACAAAGTGGATACATGAGAAACCTATTGTGTTTCCAAGAACTTGCATACTTAATCATTTTGACTACAATACAAAACAAAGTTTATATATTTCTAATCTTTTTTAGGTAAACAGCAGAAACATTGTAAGCTGTTCACAGTGGGTTCAACTTTTAAGGATTTATTTGGAAGTTAATTAGAAGTTGAAAGCTTTCAGCTGCTTTGAAAGCTTTAAAAGCTGTTTAAAGCTTTGTTACTGCAGCTTACTTACTAAGATTTGTGAACTACATTATCTACAGTTATGAAAGATTAACATTTGTTTATATGTCTTAAATAGGTTAAAGCTTTCAGCGGTTTGAAAGCTTTTAAAGACGTTTAAAGCTTTGTTACTGCAGCTTACTAACTAAGATTTGTGAATTGTATTATCTACAGTTATGATAGAATAACATTTGTAAAGAAGTTGAAGCTTTCAGCGGCTTTTATAGCTTTGAAAGCTGTTAAAAGCTCCTTTATCTTACCTATTGCTGTACAAACAAGCTGTGTGAATTGGAAAAGAAGAATATTATTTCTGGCATATTTTTGTAAACAAAATCAAAAGCAGAGTACTGTATATTCGATCTTAGAATCTGTTGCTTGACAACGTTTACTATTTAAGCGCTTTTTAGTTGTGGCTCTTTCGTGCCCTGCACCAGGATGTTGATGAAGAAATTCTTGTAGCACTGCCCTTGTTTGCATTTCGTGCAACATTTGCGTGGCATGCAAGCAGGCGGGCAGGCCGGACCGCTCAGGCCAGGCCAGGCCAGGCGAGGCAAGCAGACATTCAAAGGCAGCCAAAAGAGTCAGCTCAACCTGGCCCGTTTTCAGACGCTGTTCGCTGATTTATTTGTGCACAGCACAAAATTTCCGTTTCCGTTTCTACGGCTAGGGGTGGAGTTTCCCCCTATGGGTGGAGTTTGTTGGGTGTGTTGCGAGTTTCGTCTTTTGTGCTGCATAAATTAGGCAACAAAAAGTCAGTTTATGCATTTGCGACGTGTTATTTATGCGGGCGTGCAACAAACTTGGCAAACAGCACGCAAATGTTGCACTGTCAACGGAGCGGCTAAAAAAAATATCCCAAGCCGCAATCAACGTGGCCAGGGCTTATTAGTCAACTTGAAGACACAATACGGAAAACAGTTTTATTGAAACCCGTGAGCACATAAACCTACACACACTACAAGATATAGTGGTACTCACAATTTAGTGGCATTTTATGTGCCCCAGCTTTAAGGCCAGAGTCACGCCTTGAGCATAATAGAAAAGCGTTGCAGCCTCCTTTGGGGTTCGGAGCGGGGGCTAGGGCGTGGGCGGCACGCTCAAACAATAAATCGTATGTAAAAATTTGTAATAAATTTGCAAAGTAGCAAATGCAGCAGCCGCAAAGTGCGACGCGGCCAACGGAGCGCATACGTAATGCAGCCGGGATAACGTAGCATAATAAAAAGAGTGAAACTAGCGCAAGGATATGTGCTCTCCAGCTATCAGAACATCTTCCCTCTCCAACGCCTCCCAAATCCCAAAAAAAAAGCCAAAAAAAAATTACTAAAATATACAGAAAGCAAAAAGCAGCGTGGCAAATGCAAAAGGAAACGACTGAAAATACAAAACGAGCATTTGTATAACTTGAGGAGCGTAGAGAGAGGTTGCTTCAATAAGCGATTGAATGGGAGCTGAAGTGGGAAAAGGAAAGACTCACAGATTAAATCGTATAAGGATTGTAATAGGTCTGATCTTAGCAAGGATTTGCTTGTGTTGTAAAGAGAACCAGAACAGTCCGACTAAGTAAGCAAAAACTGAATGTATGTTTATAAAACTGTATTACAATACGATTACAAGTATTTAAAAATGTATATAAATGGAAAAGTTCAAAGACAGGCGATGCTTTCATATAATTAGGAAAAGTTCGGAGCTTAGCAAGCTCATTTTGAACTTCACGAATTCGAATCAAATCCATAAAGAAATACACTCTTTAAAAGTATATATTTCATTTCAGAATGGAATAGAATTAAGATCCTGAGTTTTGCTATAAGTAAGTTCAATAATTTTCGAAGGATTCTTAAAGTATGAAATTGTATTTTCAATTGAATGTGGAATTCGGAATAAGTTTCTACATTTCAATTTCAGTATTGCCTTATTTTTATCATTTCACTTTCTACTGTGAATGTTTATTTATATTCTAAAAATTACACTAAACAAATCTTTAAAAATAATAATTACATTCAATTGACTCATCAGCTACAAGTTACAATCAGAGCAAATACAAAATCGTGGTTAAATGAATGGGAAGGAAGCAGAAGCCGCTTCAAGTCACTTGAATTGTTCTTAAGTATTATTCGCATAAATTTCAGTACAAGTGCAAGTTATTTTACACTTCAATATGCTACGAATTCCGCTGCTACCATTCCTCTACCCTTTCAATGTCCTTGCTGCACACAATCAAAAGAAAATTGCAGCCACTTACACACAATGAGAATCGCACAGAAAGGCGCCTCTACAGCACTTGAATAACGCCAAAAAACAAAAAAAAAACCAGCCGATGCTTAAATTAAAAAAATGCCAAACGATTGCGGTGCAGACTCTGCCAATTTCATGGGCAGCGAGAGGAGGCAGTACAAAAAAAAAGAAATTGTTAATTAAATAAATCAAGCAAGCCAAGTTCAATTGGATTGCAACGGAAATGAGTGGGAAAATGCCGGCAGAGGCCGCTGCGTGGCGGCAAGTTGGCAGCACAGTTGGCCAAATGAACTGTGAATGCGAAGTGGAAACTGGCCGACAGTATGGCGACGTGCGGCCAGCAGGATGCGTCAGGATATGCAAAAAGGCATTCGTTTGACTGCGCTGCTCTGCACTGGCCTAGCCTGCCCTGGCCAGGACCCGCGTCTGTTTGTTTGTTTGTTTGTTTGTTTGTAATTGCATTTAAGGCAAATAAATGTAATTATTTATTGCATTTCACCAGCAGTTGACACGAGCCAGGAACGCTGAACCAGCACGAGTCCTGTGCTCTCTCACTTAATGAAAATCATCGTCAAGCGTTTGGTAATGGTTCAGTTGATGTCCTGCCTCCAGCCTGCGCCTGGCATATGTAATCACTTTTTCAAAAACATGATGACCACACACGCCCACACACACACACTCACACAACAAATCCTTTGCGCCCTGTGGCAATTGTCATTTATAATCGCATTTTCAATTTAAATGCTTAGTCAATTAATGCACGCAATGTGAGTTGCATGATGCATACGCCACGTTGAGCACACACACACACCACACACACACACACACACGCTTATTAACACACACACACACATACTCAGACACGTCGTCCAGTTTTGTGTTTAAATATTTGCACAATTCACTGAACTGACAGAGTAATTTATGTGTTTATTATCGAGAGGCCGACGCGTATTTAGTGTTTTAGTTAGTTCATGTTTCAGGCAATGCCACGCCCTAGTGCTCGCGTCCCGCCCCCTCTCCAGGCAGCCATTTGTAGGCTGCAAAACCTCGAACATCAAATTGCATTTATCGCACTTAACACGCAAAGCAAACAACGCCATCAACTTCATATATAACCAGGCGATGTAATTATATGCCAAGTGTCCAGGCGACAAATAAAGCCATATAAATTGTGATCAAAAAAGGAAATTACAATTCAAATCTGACGTTTGGGTTTTAATAGCATGGCTAAAATTACAAAAGAAATATAAGTGGAAGAGATTATTCATGAATAAAAAAAAGTGAATAGAATGCGATATACAAAGAAAATAATGCTTTTACGGATTGTTATTGATCTTATTAAAAACATTAAAAGAGCAGACAAAACAAGTAAAATATTATTAAAATAGCTCAACATTTATTTAGCTATATATATACATATACATGAAAAAACCACTTCCATCAAAACTTTTCACACTGAAAAAAATGAAGCCAAAACTCAGAGTTTATACTATGCTTAAGACGCTTTTCAGCATGTGCTAAGCTTCTTTTTTGAAATCCCTGATTTTAATCAGTTATTCTTTTGATTACACGCTTATCTTTATGGGATTACTCCTTCCTGCCCAAAGGATTTTGACATTTTTGTCGTGTGTTACGTATATTTAGCATTGCAAATCAATTATAGCAGGATGTCAGGCGACTTTTCTATATGCGTGTGTGTTTTGTATTCGTGTTATGACTGCATGCAAATCACGTAGGTTTGCATTTTGCCAAAATGCGTTTTGCACCTACAACGACAGCTGCAACAGCAACAAAAACAAAGTGTGTGTGTGTTGTGTATTTGTATGTGTGTGTGTGTGTTTGTGTGTGTGTGTGAGCAAATAATGACAGACAGCATAAACAAACACGCACATCAGTAACTGGCGGCTGGCTGTCGCCGGGGGCAAACCACAGGGGGCAGGCGGCGGCTGTCACGTCATATGTTTCCGCTTTTTGCACGTAGAAGGACGTAAGGACATGGACATGAGCATGGACAGAACACACAGGATACAGGCACACACACACACACACACACCAAACACATACACACACAGAGAAGCAGAGAAAAGCATTTGAATTCATTTAAATTGACCAGATCTGACGCACAAGTAATTTGACTTGAGCCTTTCAAATTGCCATCCTTTGTACAGTGCTGGAGGCCTTCGTCCTGCTCGGACTCTCTGATTGATGCCAGCCACTTTGATAACTAATGAACTTTGCCGCATTTAAGCTCGTAAATTAATTTTAAAGTGCACTTGGCAATGTAAATATTTAATAATCAACTGGCTTTGCAAAATAAATAAGTTTTCTGGCTCAACTCATGCAAAAATGCACTAAAATCCAAGTCAAGGACTTGCCGTCGCACCTTTTGGCACCTCATCCGGTGTTGCCTGTGGAAAGTAATCAAAACTTTGTCCGTTGTTTGTGTGTGCAACTGCAGCGGCGTGTTGCATTTTGGAGCTGCCTCGAATTGTTTATAAGCCATAATTGCGCGCAAAAGTAGCTAACAGCCAGGTAGAGCTCCTGGGGAGTCGTCCTGTTGCTCAAGCTGTGCCACAAATTTCACAAATTAAAATACAGCAACAAAAAGGAAAAACACACAGAAAAATACGGCGAAAACCTTTTCACAACTCGAGTTATGAGCGCAATTATAAATTATGTGCCATATTTTTATTCGGTTCTTGCAATCGCAACTAAAATACTACTACTACGTGTAGTTTCTCCGAATTAAAACTTTTAGTAAATTGTAGAGCACTCCTGTTCACCAAAGGTGTAAACTTCTGTACATGGAGCCAGGTGGCTCATTGGGGATAACTTTGAAAACAAGTCACATAAAAATCCTTGATGATTTCGCCAGGAAACAAACAGGAGAAGAAAAAAAGTAGTTAAAAGTTTGAACAGCGTTGAATAATACAGACAACTAGTTTTATCTCTTAAAAAGTTTTGGGAGAAAAACACATATGAAACATTTAAACATTTGAAGGCTTCAGGCTGACCAGTTTAAGACTATGGAGAAGCGCAAAGAGAGCTGCATCTTGTGTGTTAAAGGTTTTATTTAGCTTTGCGGAATGACCCACATAAAAATACCAAAACTTACTGAACCACAAAAAATGGTCAGTAAAGTTGGATGAAAAGAATGCAGCTGTTGCCAAAAAATGTGCCAAAGTGCTTAAATTTAAGATAATATTTGAAAGTATTTGCAAGCTAAACAAGCAAAAAATTAAAATACAGTACAAGTTCATTTAAAAGCACTATATACAAAGATAAATATACTAAACAAGTTGTGTTTTAATATAAATCTCAAGAGCTTAGGCAAATATTGATTAATCAGACAATATGGGAAGCGCAAGGAAGGATAAAGGATGACAATCCAATTATTTAGGGCTTTTTTTAAATCCTTTGGCGTATACAAACAATTT
This sequence comes from Hirtodrosophila confusa, assembly GCA_035043065.1. Taxonomy (NCBI): domain Eukaryota; kingdom Metazoa; phylum Arthropoda; class Insecta; order Diptera; family Drosophilidae; genus Hirtodrosophila; species Hirtodrosophila confusa. Next base: position 9,036,595 of record JAWNNI010000213.1, on the reverse strand, counting down.
AAGAAAGTTAAATCAATTAAATTAAATATATAAACACAGACTTTACTCTATTTTATATAACTAAATGCCTTGTAAGTCTGTTGTAAGTCAGTTTCTTCCATGAAAAGCAAAACTGCTTTCCTTTCACAGATTTGAATTAAGTAACTCTTTGTAAGTCCTATTACACAAACAAAATAAATAGTTTGAAAACTGCATAGTTCTTAAAGTACATTTAAGATGCTTAAAGCGCTTTTGTTGCCATTCCCTCAACTGCAAAGCGAAACAAGAATTTCCATTATATGTTACACAATTTATTTGCTGTGTTGTTTGCTGCCAACTTTCACACCACAGAATGAGTCATGAAAAAAGGCAGCTCAAAGAACTGTTCCAACACCTGTTAATTAAATGTGCAACATATTGAAAAAGAATTCTCCAACGTTTCTCTTTTTTTTTTTTCATTTTTTAATCCAATCAACAAGCGCTGGACATTCACAATAAAGCCGGGAGATGCGAATGCGGACATGAAGTGCATTCACATATTCTTCCCACAAACACATCCGCATCCGTTTGCCACTTGAGGTAAAATAAAAATGGTTTAAATTGCGGACTGCAGCTATTTGGATTTAGGGTGTGCGTGGCTGTTAGGGATGGAAAAGTCGCACAAATTAAAACTATCGATAGTATCGATAGACTTATAATCAACATAATGGAATTTATACTTAGCATAATTTGTTGTCGATAAAATCATCATATGATAAAATTTAATCTTATAAATTGATCAATCTTTGACATCTATTCTTGCCGTTTCGATAGTATCGATAGGGAAACCCCCTCGAGAGTAGTTAAAAAAACATCGATAGTATCGATATGAAAACCAACTTGTTTTTCAGCTCTAGCACAAACTCTTCCTTTAATACAGGAGTGGGAAAATCATTTGGATTTTGGGGCTACTTGGCTATTCAAGCTAGAAAACTATCGATAGTGCCACTAGTCAATGATTTCGATAGTGATAATGACTTCTAAGAATACGATAATCGATAATATCGAATAGAATCGCAAACAACATAAGAAAAGGATGTTTAGGAAAATGCTTGGATAATTATGATATTTAATTATATATGATCTATTGAAAGAATAAAGAGCGTATCATTTATGGGAAACCCTCGATAGTGCCATCAACTGTTTGCCAGCTCTGGCAAACACAAACTCTTCCATTGACACTTGAGGCACAATGAAAATGGTTTAATTTGAGGAGGGGGGCTCTGGGGAAAGGCATCTGGTTTCGGGGTCTGCCTGGATGGCTGGCTACTCACCCGTCGAACACGTCGGTGCCCACGTAATGCGTGTAGTAGAAAATGGTAACCACGGTGATGGCAAACAGGGCCACAACGCAGCGTCGCACGTTGATGCCAAAGCAGCGACGTGCAATTAAATTACAACAATGGCAAAGCGAACTGGAAATTGACGATCCACCAGCAGATGCAGCAGCACTTGCACCACCACCCGCAGCACCACAGCCAATAGTCGTTGATGAGGTAGACGAGTTGAAGTCGTAGCTGCCGCCATTTGTTTTGGCCTTGTACGTGACAATGCCGCTGGACAGAAAACCATTTGCTGGCGGCAGAAGCATTGTGCGATCTGTGATGGGTGCGGCATGTGGCAGATTGGGAGGTAAGGCGTGGCCATTGCCAAAATGCTTATTGAAATGGCCGCAATACTCGGATGCATACTCCTCCGCATCCACATCCACATCCACATCGACATCCACATCCACATCCGCATCCGTTTCTATACCGGTCACGCTCCTCCTGCCCGACTCCATTTGCGGCTGTTTAATGAGTTTTTCATATTTCAACGATTTGCCAGGCAAGCGATTTGCAATATTGTGTAGTGTTGCTGTTTTTGTTGTTCCTGTTCCTGTTCCTGTTCCTGTTCCTATTGTTGTAGTTGTTGTTGTTGTTGCTGCTGTGGTTGTTGCTCTTCTTGCTGCTGCTGATATTGTCATATTGTTGTTGGACTTCCGCTCGGTGGTTACTACAAGTTTCTCCCTATATAAATATATATATATATCTATATATTTATATGTATAGATTGCACTCTAATTGGCAGCGTTGCTATTTTTTTTTTGGGGATATGTATTATTCAAAATATTGAAATAGTTTTCAAACAAAACGCGCGTTTCTTTCTATGGCACTTGTTGTATTCAACAATTTTAAGTAGCCGGCTCTTAATTATTTATAATGTTCTTGTTTTATACTTGAGTTTTTATTTAAGTATATATTTTATTTTCACTTGTTGCTTCACTTTTCAATTCGCCATTTGATATGTTTCCAAATTTTTAAATATTCATTTTGCTTGGCCATTGTGGCTCTTGTTGTTGTTGTTTCTGTAGTAGTTGCTGCTGTTGTTGTTGTTGGTGTTGTTGCTGTAGCTGGCAACGTTGACTGCCATTATCAGTCATATGACAGACCCACTTTCGGTTGCTCTACTATCAGGCATTGACTGGGTCGTCTTATCTGCAAAATATGAAATGGAAAAGCACTAAATAAATAACAGTTGTAAATGCTAAACAAATAGCAATAGTTTAATAGTTTTCATAGAGTACAACAACTATTCAAAGCTGTTTGTTGGGGCGATAAAGCTAGTCCATTATATCAAACAATTCTCATTAAAATAATCTTACAATAGGAATCTTTATAAGAACTACTCGTTTAGCAATTTTTCGTAGAATTCAACAGGAAAGCTCTCAAACAATTTCCAGAATTATTTGTAGATCCAAATCAACATATTTCATTTTGAAACAATCCAAAAAACTCTTTAAGAACTACTTTACTTGAAATTAGAGCATTCAAAAGCCAACATACTAAACATTTCTTAAACTTATATCTATAAAAATGCATTACAGTTATCATCAAAATTAAACCTCAAGTTCTGTAAGAACTATAAATCAATTAAAGTAGCTTCTTTTATACTTATTATTACTATTAAAATAAACCTAAAATTCTTTAAGAACCAATCCACTTAATATAGCAGTTTTTCTTAAGTCAATATCCCGAACATTCCCTATAATTTTTCCTATATCTTATCAAAACAATTGTCATTAAAAATGATACTGAACTTCTTTAACAACCAATCTACAAATGTCACCATTCGGAACATTTTCTATAGATATTTCTATATCTTAATATATATATACATATCTCCTTAACTTCTATAAAACCCACATTACTTAATAGAGTATACAAAAATCAATATTTGTAATAATTTGTTCAAAATGCTTGCAAAACAAATTGGTGATACATTAACTATATATTTTGCTGACATCTTTAAGGCACAACGCCCCTAGCAGCCATAAAATGCTCTCTATAGAGCTGAATATAGTTGTCAATTTATTCGCTCAGATGTAAAAGCAAACAAAATGTTGATAAACCTGCAAATAAAGCGACAAATTGTTGGAAGCCGCAAATATTTGCTCATAGATACAAAATGTGTTGCTCAGTAACTTGTGTAGTATCTGTGTATCAATGTGTTCATTCAAGTATGTATGTGTGTGTGTGTGTGTATGGACTTAGCCATTACTTGCATATGTGGCTTACTTTAATTGCAAATGGCTGCGGCCGTCACCCAAATAATGACAACATACTTTCCGGGCGCTTTACGGCCCAACCAAATGAGTCAATAATGAGGCTTAGATGGGCAACAATATTTACCAGGCTCTTGTGGCCAGAATCAACATTTGCTGACACGTGTTCGTTAAAAAGCAAACGCACATCAAGTATGCCAGTAAAACTTAAAGTATGAAAATATACAGGCGGTCTTCTTTGGGTATATGCCCCTTAATAACTATTCAGTTTCATGTCCAAAAGTGTGGAAGGAAAACTTTACAATCACATTTTATTAAGAAACCTTCGTATTTATTAATTTAACAAAAAGTTTAGCTTTGATAACTTTTAACAGCAACCCAACAAGTTCATCATCTTTGCCATCCATTCTTTTCACTTATGTAGGTATAAAGTTTTCCCTACAGCTGGCCCCAACACGAGCATCAGAAACCACTCCAAGGCACTTGCAATAATTTACAAACAGCATTTTTCTAACTCAGCTACACCACATCAACAAAAGCAACATGGACACTGAGTTGAAATGTTTTGAATGGGAGTATTTAACTAGGAGATACCGTATCTGAAGGGGAGCATCTCCTCTAGAACTTTAAAACATCTTGTATTTATTTAACAATCATTATGACTTGTAGAAAACTAAGATTGCGATCAATTTTATAAGCAGCAATACAGTTAAGAAAGAAGTCTCTTTGTTCAGAACTTTAGGAAATAATTTCTAAAATAACTCTTATCTTTATCATCCGATTATTATGAAACTTTTAGGAAACAAACATGACGTAAAAATACACACGTATGCTTAAAATCAAGTCTATATCTTTGAAATTGAGATTAAAATTGAATTTTTATTAATTTCGTGTGATTCAAAATAACAATTACAAAATATAATAATTCCATGTATTCTAGCTAATTTAAAATATAGTATAATCGGTGAGCTCATATGTCCTGGACGTAGATCTATACTAGATCAAGAGTGTACACTCCTTATAGGACCGAGTCCTTCCCTTTGCCTCTTAACAAACCCTCTTTTATTCACTTTATGATTACAGGGCACAATAAACAACATCAGTCAGGGAGCCAGCACATGAAAGCTGGTAGACAGGCTACCAACAACGTCTTTTAGCATTCTTGGCCTTGTTTTTGCTCTGTTACAAATTTATCATTAAAATGTCAGAACTTAAATTGATTCAAAAAGTTTAGCCTGGTTTGGGTGCAGGGGGCAGAGGCAGGCAGCAGCAGCAAAAGCAGCACAAGTGGCAGCAGGCACCGCAGCGTTCTTTAGGAATGTCATGACAATGCCACGCCCCCATCGCCTGCCCAGCCCCAACAACCACAACAGCTCCTCCCTCCTCATCGTCTACAAACCACTCGTTGGTTTGCATTGTCGCATAGGCAGAAGTTTATTTTTTGTGTGTTTGTTTGCTTCGTTTGCTGCATACTTTAAGGCGCGCAAAAAACTTGAAGGAAAAACTTGTTTAATTTCCTTCTCAATTGTTTATGCAACCAAGCGTGCAAGCCAGCCACCACAAACCCCCAGCCACAGCCCCAGCCTCAGTCCCACCCCCAATCTTACCCAGTCTTTGCATTTTGTGGCATTCTTTATGTAAACTTTTGCATCAGTTGTTGTTGCTGCTTGTCTGTCTCTTTGTATATATTTATATCTTATATATCTGCACAATCAGTATCTTCAGGTTGCCAGCAAATTTGTGTGGCATGCACTTTTCAATTTACATCAAATATTTATGTCGCCTTTGGCCCATTCCACCTTAATAGCATCCCATGTATTTTCTGGCTAATAACACATGTCTCTAAAGTTTCAATTCGAGCTATTTCTGTTTGCTTGTTTTTCAATTTACTTGTAAGACGAATTCATTCTCATTTCTGGCATTTTCTGTTTATACTACAAATATATACATATAGACAAGTCTGTAATTCGTGTTTCTTGGGCATTTCGACTGCAGAAAAGGGGTACACGGCCATTAAACAATTTGCTGAGCATGTTGAAAACTTAATGCCACAAACTTCGCGCCCGGGTCTTTAAGGCAGGCCCTCACAGCTTCTACTTCACAGCTTCCAAGTTGTTCATGTTGATTTTTGTTTTGTTTTTGGTATTCGGCATTTTTCGCTGGCCTTTTCTTTGCGTTCGTTTCTCTTAATGGTTTTGAAAACTATTTATTTTACGATACATTTTGTTTACATTGTTGGGCTCCACTGGGGCAACGTTTACGAACACTGCTGCCCCCGTTACCCCACTCTCCCCAAACACCCCGAGTAGACCCTCAGCATATTTCTTTAAATTGCATTGAGGCGTGCGGCTCTGCCGGTGCAACATTAACAACAACAGCTGGAGCTGTAATAATAGGTTGAAAAAATTAGCTACAATAGTTTATATACACTATGTAATACTGCTGTTAACTATCGATAAGGAACCCACTCAATAATATTAATAATTAATAATAAAAACATCGATAGATAGTTAAGCTATAATTTCAAAGGCTTCTTAAAATCATACATACTTAGTATATAATTTGAAAATACTGAACAAAAATCCTATATTATGTTCGCAACTCGTTCATAGATTGTGATTCTGACCAAATTTGGGAACTAGATTATTAATTGTAAATAGTAAAAATATAAAATACAAAAACAAAAGAACGAACACACGAAAAATTTGAAATAAATTATTAACATTTATTTACGCTTAGGATAAGAATTTCCAGAAATGTTTGCGCTAAATAATAACTGTTGATAGTCCCACAGAAAAGTAATCTATAATGACTATCAAAAGCATATAACTATCGATATCCTTAAGCTAAGAATCTCTAGTTTTAGGGCATCTAAAAATAGCTATATATAATTCTTTAAAATGTACAAAGAAAACTTCTTCGTTCAATCAATTATTTCTCTGCTATGACATAATAGAGCTGTATTGATTTTATTCCTAAAAGGTCACTTCCATACTAAATTATTTATAGCAATGTTTGTCTGGTGACTGAAAGCTGCTTTTGTAGCCTGCATTAATAATTGAAAATGAGGTACGACATAGCTCAAGAGAAATCGATTATGCCCAAAGTTCGAGTGTAAAAACAACAATTGCAGCAATAACAACATTGAAGTGTGCCCCAGAGATGCCTAGTAACCTATACAAGCCCCAACGCCCCCCGACGCCCCTACACCCAGCATTTCATTTATATTTTTTTTATTTTGTATTTTTGTTATTTTTTTCAACTTTACTGTTTTTGGCTGGCCATTTATCAGTCAGCATTTGTTGTTGCTGCTGTGTGCTTTGTTTTCTGCTGTTTGTTTGTCTGGCCCTTTAGGTTTTTTGTTAGCTTTTCGCGCGTTCACGGCATGAACTCTCGCTCCTCCGCCCCCCGCTGAATAGGACGTATGCCCCGTCACTACTCCCCCGCTACCGCCTGACAGGCCAGACATATTGATAATCGTTTTCAATTTGTGTTGATTTTTTCTTGCAGCAAAAAGAAATAAAAACAAAACAAAAATTAAGAAAAACGAAAAAATGGAAAACAATCAATTGTCTGTAGTAAATTGAATGCAATGCCAACCATTCAAAGAGTTTTCCCCAACGCGAATGACTTGCACAAAGCGTCTAACTTAACCCACTAAAGCCCGACGTGCGACGCCCGACTGACTACTGACTCATTGGCCAGACAATTGTCAGACGGCTGGCTGTCTAGCCATTCGACTGATGAATATGACTTGAGTGTATGCTAGACGTGAGCAATATCAGCGTACCTGTGACTGAGTTGCTGTGACAGACAAATAACGTGTCATACTGTGACAGAGAATGCGAGAGTAACGAGTCCACCCTAACAGTCCTGATATTAGCAGTAACAGTCAGTGTCAGTGTAAACAGTGCTTAATATCAGGACTGTTACTGTTAATAACAGGACTGTGTCTGTTATTGGGGCTGTGACTTGTGACTGCCACCGATACTGTGACTGTTACTTATACTACTTAGAAATAATATTATCAAATCGTAGCCTTTTACGTCAAATATTACTATCAGTTGCCTATTTCGGAGTAATTTTCGTTCCCAATCCTGTGTGATTTTGTTTTCCCAATTTTGAACGCAATATCAACCGTTTATGCCATTTGAAGCTATGTTTCAATAGTTAACATTTCACTTCGAATCGTTCTTCTAATTTTAGATGAGCTAAAAACTTCGATTCCGAATGATTTACTTGGCAACGAAAATGGGAACAGGTCTGAATATTTATAGATTTTGTAAATCATTTTCCCATTTCATTTCGAGACAGGAAGATTTTATATATTGAACACAGTCACAGTCACTGATATTTCACATAACAATATCGCTCATCTCTAGTGTAGGGCCCATATTATGTTTTCTGGCATTTCTGAGTGTCTCCGCGTAGGCGTCCACCCGGCAGTTCCCATGTCGGTTCCATTGCATGCATCGGTTAAATGTTCCCTCTATAAACAATTTGTGTGCGTTTAATGAGTTTTCACACTTTAACGCCAGTGTCTGTCCGTCTGTTTTTCTTTCTTGTGCTGTAGAGTTTCTAATTCCCCCCCATTTGCTTAGTATGTTTGTGTCTCATATTTTATGTGGACATAAATCAATGGGATTGACATCAATTGCTGCATGTGCTGAGGCTTGTCTCGATTTATAGAGCTGCAACTTTGAACGTGGGCAGAAATCAGGTGATCGAGTTTCTAGATGTTCGCATTTTGAAGGGTGTATGTAATAAATAAAGTTTTTAATACACACAGTTCTAGTTGAAGAATTAACACAATTCTCTATAGAATTTGTCACTGTAAATAATCTTACTGATCTTTTACTGTAAATGAATATTTATACAACAACATATTACAAATAAAATATAAGTGAATTATTTCAATATACTAATTCGCTTTAAAGCACTAATTATTGAGTTATTACAACTTCTCAGATCCATCATAAATTTGTTGTTATTCAAGTAGGTAAAGAAATATAGCTCTATATTTATATAACAGACTTATACTGCACTCAATATCTATATCTTTTACTATGTAACTCTTACTATACTGATAAATAGTCCATATATGCACACAAATTCAAGTTAAAGTGCATCAAAAGTTGTCTCTATATATACTATTTAATTTCACTTTCAAAAGTATCTCAGCAATTAGCTTAAATTTATAGCTCCCCAGATTGCAGAATGTCATATAAAAAGTTGTTAAAACTCAAATTTGGAACAATTACAAGCACATTTTGACAATTCTCTGGCAATTACGAGTATCTACCAGGAACATTTCGTATCTGTGAGTCACTTGACAATTCCCTTACACAAAGTATCTTTAAAGTGTCTCTCAAGTGCGGTTGTTGTCGGTTTTGTTGTTGGTTTAACGAGACACAAAACTGCCTAGAACTTCTCTATAGATGCGAGACATATCACTTAAGGAGATGTCACACTGGCGTTTGTGCCTGTTGTTGCTGTCAATTATGCTTTTACTTTTAAGGGTACGCAAATGTTGTTCTAATGTTTTTCCTCCCTGTTTTATATCAGTTTCAATTTGCGAAAAATTTTCAAGTGCCCAAAGACACAATACCCATTAAAATGCCACACACAGCCAAAAATAAATACTATATAAACGTATATATATCCCCACAGCCCCCTTCTGTGTTTTGTTGGTTAATTAAAGCATTAGCAAACCGAGCCAGTCTATGCACTCACAACAAAAACTTTTATGCCCCAACTGACAGATCTAGACACCAATCCTCAATCCCCAAGCCCACTCCCCTTAGCCGCATTTCCCCCCTCCCCACACCCAGCTGGAAGCGTGCTTAAAACACAAATCGTGTACTGTTAGCCAATACTACGACCAGAGCTGTTCAAGGAGACACTTGCAATGTGTTCATTTGTAGATTTTCTGTGCCGATTTCCGAAGGGGAGGTGGGGAGGTGAAGTGCTGGGGCACCAGGGGGTCTTCAGGTGGCCCGTCTGAGTGACCCAGTTTCTAAAAATAGTACTGTAGCCAAGCAATAAAGCACAGCCAAAGTGTTTGAATATACATGTATTTTACATCGCTTTGATTTTATTTCATTTGGCTTCAAGTGTTGAAGGCAGGAAGGGCCAGGAGCAGCTGCGGGGGGATGGGGTGCTGCTTCACTTGTGTTGCATAGTCTGCAATTTGCTGGCAATTGGAAAATTGTTTGCCAGCCAATGGGTAATGAGAACTTTGCAAGAGTTGCACATACAATGGAAAAAGAATTTTCCGCTTGCATTTCACTGCGCAACTAATTCAATTAACGTCAAGTGACGTCACGTGGCCAGGCTCAAGGTTCGTTCGGCTTGCCACAAAGTCGTGGCATTGAATTTCATATTTCTAAGCCGACGAGCGCTTATCTCGTTCCAATTCATTGCGCATCGAGAATTGTATGTTTATAATTATAAAAAGTATATTTATTTTGATGACGAGGCAGCAACAAAGTCAACTCAAGTCAAGTCCCCAGCGGCTCACAAATTGGGCCAACGTTTCATTTTAATGGACGCCCACGTGGCCAGAGTCTATACTAGAGGTGGCATCTTATCGATAGTATCGGTCTTGTTTTGTTGTCAGAGATTAACGTTAACACTCTTTTATGCGGAAACATGATGTTCCTTAACAGACATCTTGAATTGAACTACTTTTATTTAACTCGTAACGTAAGCAAATATCTCGAACTTAGGATGTTTGAACTACTATTTTAGGAATATTTATTAAATATTTATAATATCTTGTTCCCAAACAACTTATCTTTTCAAAAGAACTTTTGACAGTATCGTAAGTTTAAAATATGCCTATTAAGACTCCCAACTTTCGAAGATATCTAGAGATATCTATATTAGCTAAGTTAAATATATAATAGCTTTGCTTATAAGAAATCTTGTGCAATTATACAGAATCAAGTTAACATAAAATGGTCAAAAACTGTTAAGATTCATTTCATATTTGACTTTAACGATAGTTTGCACTATCGATAGTCTTGCCAGCTCTAGTCTACACCACTACTCGTATCTGGAGGTGCAGCTGCCAGCTTCTTGCCACTGTCGTTACCATGGTCTGTGTCAATGTCGCTATCAAGTCTGCAGCTGGGCTGCGTTTCTGGTTCTGGCTGATCGACCACAAGCATTTTGTGGCTTGCAACAACTGTCTGTCTGCCACGCCCCATTAGGGCGCAAGTGCGGCCAACGATTTGGCTAAGATTTTGACGTGGGCTGCTTTCAGTTTGGGGGGCAGCCCACGCATTGCTCATTGTTATTGTTGCTGTTGTTGGAGTGACAGTAAGGCCTCAAATTGCAGACAAGCGTGGAGTCAAGGCAAATCTAAGGGGGATAGCAACTGCCACGGGGCTGCAAGGGTAGCCGGCAAGTCATGATTCTGTTGCTGCAGCTGATGCTAACGATGCGTTGGTGTTGGTTCTTTGTGTAATTGACTAGGCGTGTAACTGGTTTTGAATTGTTGTTAGTGTGGTTGTTGTTGTTGTTGCTGTTGTTGCTGTTGTTGCTGTTTGCTGCAGAGCTCAAAAGTTGCAATTGTATATGTATGCATATGTGGATTATGGGCCAGCAATGCAAATATAGATACAAATATTCGTGCAACGTTAAAGTTACTTTCATATATGACCCACAAAGCATTTATGATACAGGCATGTAGTATGAGTGTGGGTCTAGCAGGAGACAAGGGGTGCGCAGGACAATTAAACTACCAGAAAAGCAAACCGATAGAATGTACTACTCGCAGTTGGACTTTTGCACTCAGCTGGCGATTAAAAGGATAAGCTGTTGCAACTATGAAGTTTCAAAATGGTTTTTTATTCTTATTCATATCAGAGTTGTTATGAGTGTTCATAAGCAGTTCAGTTTGCCTGAATGTAGTATGTAGAGTGGAGTAAAAACTTTTTTACTAACATGAGAAGTCGTGACTTTTTATGACTGTATTCATGAGTGTATTCATGATTATATTTGTGAGTGTGCTAAGAATGTGCTTTAAAGAGTATATACGTTTTTATATTCATAAGAATTCATGATAATTCATGAGTGTATTCACGAATAACTTGTGGGTGTATTCAATAATGTTTTTATAAATGTACAAACTTTATTACATCTATAAGAATTTCTGATTATTCGTGAGTGTATTCATGAGTGTATTCATGAGTGTATTCGTGAGTGTATTCACGAGTGTACTCAACACTTTATTTATGTGTCTTTATGAATGTATTCATGAGTTTATCCATGCCTGTAATTATAAGTGTATCCATGAGTGTATTCATGAGTGTATTCATGAGTGTATTCAATTGTGTAGTCATAAGAGAAGAAATTGCTTTAAATTTCATAATTAATCACCATTCACGAATGTATTCAAAGTCTATTCAGAAATGTACTTTCAAGAGTAATAACGTTTTTGTATTAACAGAAGCTTAGAACAATTCATAAGTGTTTCCATCTCTGTATTCGTGAGTGTGCTTACCCATAATTATAAATTTACGCGTACTTATAAGTGTTTATTTGATATGAAAATTGTACTCATATACTTATTAGTATAAACATTGAGTATACCTACAAGTGTACATGTATATCTACTTTATTGGCATTAATGAGTACATTCATAGATACATAGACAGACGTATCTGTAAGTTATTGCCTTTGTAGCAAATCCTGTTCAACTCTTGTGGTTTGAGCCGGACCTTGTATATTTGCTTTCTGTTGTTTGCCACTGCCAGATGAATGTAACTTCTGGACTCAAGAACTCAAATTAAATTGTATTATGTTTGTCAGTCAAAAAGCTTTTCTTGATAACTGCTCTTTGATGAAAATACGAGAATTAAATCAATTATGTACACAAATTGAAAACGAGTCTCTCTCTAATGAAATCTGTTAGGTTGGGCTGCAGAGCAAGTACAACAACAGAGATTTAGCAATTCCTGTATCAAATAACAAACAAAATATTTCAAATTTCAACATTTCTGAGGGATCACATTCAACTCCCACAGCATTCCATACGAATTCATTATGCTGTCTCTCCCTAGACAGCTTGCATTTGAAGCTTCAAGTTGATGCTTATATATATACATATATATATCACATAACTGACCAAAGCTTCAGCTTTTCAAATGGCCCACAGCATTGTTCGCATCATTTAACCCACCCACACACACACACACACATACACACACACACACACACACACATACACACACAAGCAATACACACACCTAATACCCAGTGGGGCTTGAAAGGGGATTCCCAATGCTAAGCCCCTCGTGCAATTTCCAACACACACAAAGACACAAATGCATTTACCTCTGTATCATCAATTTATTATGTTATTTGTGTGTCCATGCTGTGATGTGTGTGTATGTGTGTGTGCTAAAATTAGTTAATGAACGTGAGCTCAATGCCGTAATGAAATCCCCTATCCCGCTACACATGTCTGCTTGCATGTTTCCCAGTTAACTGCACACAAAGTTCTGATTGAACTGGCAACTGATGTTACTGTGCACTCAGAAAATAACACTAGCTGATTTGGTGTTTCTGTAATATTCTGATTACATTTAGGTTCACAATAACATTTGCTTAGTATTCGGAGTATTCCGGCTTAAATCTCGGACAACGGAAGATGAATGAGAGTTATTGTCATTTTCGAATAACTTTTATTAAATTTTGTGTTCCTGTGTTCCACTTGCTGAAAGACATTACTATTTAAGCCAAATATTCAATCGGTTTTCGGAATTGAGAACAGCTAATATTTTCAATTCCGAATGATTTGATCGGAATGGCAAACAGCTTATGTATGTACATATATGGAATTTGCTGTGTCTACCTACATGAATAATAATAATATTTAATTTCATTATTAAGATTGCCAAAATTGAGAACAATTACTATTCTGAAAACAGGAAACTAGAAGAAGAATATTTACCCCAATTTTTGTAGCACACAATTTGTTTTTCTGAGTGTGCGTAAGTTGTTGTTGTTTGTTTGTTGTGCAGTGTGTATAAATTAAATCCCCAGGTTAACTGCAGAGTAACATTTTATAATTAAGCCAGCTGCATAATTATGATAGCCATTACACACATACCTGTAGGGATATACTATATGCATACATATATCACACATTGAGCCGGGAACTGAGATACACGCAATTGGCGTCATTTAAGCACGCAACGTTAACCCAACAATGCCGGACAACGGCAACAACCTTATTATCATAATGAACATCAACATCAACGCCAACGACGCGACTTTAATGACTGCGTGTGTGTGTGAGTGTGTGTGTGTGTGTGTGAGTGGGTGGGATTGGATACCACCCAGCAGCAAACAGGCAGAGCTCTCTGGGCCAGCCCCTAGTTGGTTAAGTGTTCTGACTGTCCACGGTTCACCGCATAATCGTCGCTTGGTCGGATTCCTGGCCAAGAGTGGCGGCTCGTCCCGTTCATAAATACACAAAAACCCTGGGCCATCCGCAAAGTGTCCGTCATGCGCTGGCAGCGATAGTCATTGTCCTGTTTCTGTTTCTGTCCTGTTTCTGTTCTGTTCCATCTCTTATTTTGGGGCATATTCCATGCTTTCCGTGTCAGTCCATCCTTGTTACGCTCATGGCATGCCCGTTGGCCTTTTACTCATGTAAAGGCAATAAATAATGACCCAGTTTATGTCGGGCCTGTCTACGAGACGCCTCCATTAACCACACTAACCAAATGCATGACAGTGTTGTTGCTATCATAAAAATATTTTATCCATTAGCCATTGTCTCATTTTAGTTGGCTTGTGGCCTTGTTTAATGACCATTAATAATCGTTAAATTTATGTTTCGCTAACTGTGAAGCGGTTCAAAGTTGAACAATGTAGTACAATGCGTCGCATGCTTAATGAATGTTTCAATGCATTTCAGGATGAACATAAGCTGTTTAATTATATCAAATATTTATTAAACATGACATTATATTAATCCTTTTAAGCATGTCATGAAACAAATGGGTAAATAAAGTTAATAAATATTAATTGTCGCTGAAAAGCCTTTAAGAATTGTAGTATTATACAAAATTAACAGTCGTCATTTATATTTTTGCTTTATTATTTCGTTGTGCGCTTTTATAAGCAGATTTCCAACTCTCTTATTTAACACTATTTGCTCTCTTGTCCAACACTCGCTCTATTTTCCAGTGTTGTATCAGCACTCTAATAAAACAGTATTCCATATTTTAAATTAGTATTCAGTATTTGATGTAACGAATAGTTTCAGTTACTTTGTAAAAAGGAAGAGAACAGTCAATCCCTCGGGTTCTTTCTGATGTAACCCCAAATAGGAAACTTTAATAACGAAATTCAATCTAACCTATTTTCAAGCAATCTTTATGAAATGAATTTTAAAAGCCAACAAGTTCAAACACATTATTTGAATATTTAATAAAGCTTCCTTAACGAAACTTAAACGTCTTTATAAGCATCCACTCATAATTTATACTGTAATATCATAACCTAATTTCTTTCAAAATCTTATAATCTAAGCACGTCGGAGCACAATCTTTATAGCCATTGAAAATTCTTTAAAAAATTCTCGCATATTTAGCTGTCCTCAATTCTGTATCAACTAAACAAATACATCAAATAAATATTATTCATGAGCATGCCGACATCATCATTCACGGACTGTGCGAGGGGTTTGGGCCGGGGGTGGGAAAAAGGGGGAAGTGGGAATGACTACGTTCCGTAATTTTTCATTTTCAGCTGCGACAGCAACAACAATTGGGGCAGCAGCAACAAAGCTGCAGTTCAATGACATAATTTGTCGCAGCACATCAATAGAGTGGACAGAGTGCCAACAATGGGTATACCGGAGTACCACCAACCAGCACCAGCTCCATTGGCATCCCCAAACGTCAACGTCAACAACATGATTATGATGCTGCCGTGGATCATTATCATCATCCAGAGCAACGTCATTGTTTTCGCTTGAACTTTATTGTTTTGATTTATGCGCGTGCATAACGAGAGGAAGCGCGCGGAGCGGCAACTCTGTCGGGCTAAGCTAAAACTTTGCGGGTTTCAACTGTCGCGCCACCCCGTTGCCCTGACCCAAACACCAATAGCCATCCGCCCGCCCGAAACCCCACCATATCCATCCGTTTGGCTGCGCTGGACACGCCGCGTTGTTTATTCCGCCAACGCCAAACAATAGCGAACCAGCCGCGTTGTTGACACTGCCAGGCTGCGGATGTAGGCAGGCGGGTGGCCGCGGGTGTAAGTGCAAATGAAAATGATGTTGTAGCTGTCGTTGCTGTTGCTGTTGCTGCTGGTGCCTCTGCTGCCACTGGCAATGGCAGTAGCAGTGGCAGTGGCAGCGGAGCAGCCTGCGTCCGATTATGTTAATGTGCCCAGAGCACTGGCATTATGATGTTGTTCACTAGACGACCACTCTGCATATTTGACGGAGAACTGCGAATTTTTAGGTCTTGGAGTTCCAGCATTTCTTTTCCATGCCCTTCCGCAGGGTATTACGGCTGATCACTAAATTTGCAACGCACTGAAGGAGGCATTTCTAGACCCATACACTATATTCTTGTTCCGCTTCAGCCTAGTCGACCTAGTCAGTCTGCTAGTCTCTCAGTTTTAGATCTATCATTACTCTATAATGAAATGTGGACTGATCCTTCTTTTTGTTATAAGCAGTCGAAACCAGCTGGATCTATGAAGAACACTATTGTTTAGGAAGATTATTCAACCAAGCTTACCAAATCTAAGATATATTATCTTTTATATGCATATATACAAATTCACCAATTGTTATCAACATCGGACGACTATATCTTATAGCTATCATTGCAAAGATAGGTGATAAATAAAGTTGGTGCATGAAAAACTGTTTGATTTTCCAAAATATCTCAACCAGATACAGTAAGTCCAAATCTTATTATGGTGAATATTGTTTGAGCAAATTAAAATCGGATTACTAACATATAGCTGCCATAGCAAACGATGAATATTGTCTTTTTATATGAAAAACTTTTTGTTTTCGTATAGTTGAGTATAGCTGAGAGCATTTGACTAGCAGGATATTGGACCTTCTTTCTCCGCAAGGGTATTACATCTTCGGCTGCTATAAGAAAGCTTTGATTTCTTCTTTTGGGCTCATGTTGCTTTGATGAAAGCAACACTAAACAATTTTGTGGTCCTGATTGTTGCCACTGGCAACTGGCAACTGGCAACTGGCAGCAACAGCAGCAGCAGCCAGCCCGTTGCAAATTGAGAAGTTTTTGAATAACGCCAAGCGAGAGTCGAGCAAAGTTTTGTTAACTTCAAGTAGAAGTCCTGGACAGGTAGTCAACAAAGTTGCAACTTGCAAATCATCGTTGAGAGTTGCAGCAAAAATTGCACTCACAAATTGTGTTCGTAACTCAAAACTGTTGAATTATTTATGTTTAGCTAAATTTGCTACACATTTTTTAGTCAGTGGCCATTTAATGAATTTTGCTAAAACTTTTGCCTATGTTGATTTAGTTCATTTCACATCCAATTTAATGGCAAGAAATATGGCTTAATTAAAATACAAATTGAGAGTAGGCCACATTGTTGTCATTATTGTTGTGTGCAGTATATGTAATTATTCATAACCACAGAAACAACAACAACAACAACAATTACAGTATGCAAACAAAACTTTGTCCTGCGCTGTGAATTTTAGCATAAAATTGAATAAAATTCCACAAACTATAAACAATAATAATTTAATTTATCTAATGCCAGAAATCATACCATAATTAAACAAGCGTATAAAGTAACGAACAACAACAGCAGCAGCAAACCAAACATAATATCTGACAGCAGCTGCATTAGATTTTTCATATTTTATAATAACACCCGGCCCGGACTCAGACCCGGACACGGACACGGACCCGTCCAGATAGCCGGAGTTGTCCCGGCTCCGGTTTGCGCCACCCACGCCAAATATTTCCCAACTGCCATTTTTAGCTATGCGCAAAATTTTGAAGCGCATTTTTCGTTGTCCTCCGTGTCCTCCGTTGTCCTCGGCAAAAGCGTGAAAAATTGTTGCCAACTTTGACAACTTGAAAATTATGATAGTTGTTGGGGATTCCACGCGTTGTTTGAGTTTCGAGTTGTTGTTGGCTGCTAATAATTTTATGACATAAATAAATCGCCGGTCCGGGGACAAGTTGTGTTCAAATTGAATCAAATCCGTAACTTTCAAAGAAAAACAAGAAAACACTTTCCATCAAATATTAATATCACTTGGCGACTACGGAGAGAACTACGACTAGAACTTTAAAACATTCTATGTTCCACTATCGATAATACCGATCAATTTTAATTTTAACAAACACAAGATTTAATTATGAAAATTCAGCTAAGTTTAAAATTAAAAATTATAAAAAATCATTGCATATATAATATTTGCAAGTAATGTTTTACATTTTTTTAAATAATTACATGGTCTATATATTTTGATAAATATTATCAATTAAAGGTTAATAGTATTAGCATTTGAATTTAAATTATGAAATTTTAACCAAATAAAACACTTAAGCTTTGTAACTATTATTTAGAATTAATTACAAAGTAAAAAAAATATACATTAATACAATTATTTTCTACATTAATTGAATTTTCAATTTCACTTATGGGCAAAAAACAATGAGAATGATGTAGTGGGTGCATATTTTTTCAGCTCAACAGAAAACTGCAAACAATTATTTAGAAATGCTTTTGTTTATGCCACACAATTAAGTACAGCAAAAAAATCAAATTTGCGTCACATCAAATTAGCAACAGTATTAAATTTTAACTGTCATCAGATGCCTTATACATGCATATAAAGTAATTTCAACAATTTCTCGTTAAGACGACAAATTAAAAATGACAGCATTTTTATGGTATGAGCTGGCAGAACATTTTATGTGTGTCAACGTTGCGTATGCTTAACGTTGAATATAAATAAAAATAAAATAAAATAAAATAAAAGTGAACTGTTAACGTCGGTGTAAAGTAGATTAAGACATACATAAATAAATATCTACTAAATTGTGTTATTGCATATAGAAATCGGCTACGAAAATCTTATTAAACAACAAAGGCAATACATTATAGCATTCAGTTAGATTTTCCACACTCTTACAGCCACGAGAACACTTTGAAAACTTCTGAAATACTACGTATCAAACAAGTAAGAATGCTATAGTCGAGTATACCCGACTACGAAACTCCCTGTACCCAGGTCTAAAACATTCAATCACATCTACGTCCACTTACACATACACACACATACACACAGGCGGCAAAAGCGACAGAACAAGCGAGGCATTTTAAATGGTGGCTGTGCTTCTTCTTCCCCCTCTCGCTGCATTACTGAATCTTCTTTCCTGAATTACTTCCGTGTTTATTATCCGATCGACTTGAAATTTGGACAGTAGATTAAGAGAGACTAAAGTATTGTACATGCCAAATCTAAAAGCTATATCTTTAAAATTGTTCCAGTAAAACGTTTTTATTGAATTGCGGGGGAACGGGGGGAGATATCTGAAATTGGAAACAAACTTGATCTGCGTATGCTATACGATGTCTCCTTCTGCCTGTTACATACATTTGCACAGATTTAGTACCCCCTTTTTACCCATTTTATGGGTACAGGAAGTAAAAATTCATTACATATATCCTTCAAAATAAGTGTAAAGCTAATTACATGCCAAATAAACTCTCACTTAATTAAATGTAAACACTGTAAAGTAATCAGCTTCCATAAAATATAAGAAACACTTAGTTATACATTTATTAAAATTTCTATAGATCTAAGGCAGCCACGAGAACCAAGAGAGCATAGCACTATACTGTGTGTAAGTTTTATTTTAGTATTGCTCGTGCTCTAGCGGAGTAAGCATCAAATTTGTACTGAAAATTGTACGGAGAAATATTTCGGAAAAATCAAAATGAAAAATAATAATCCGTTTCAGCCGAATTTTCTTGATGTTTTATACATGTTCGTGATCATGTCGATATTCTGCGTATATACCGTCAACGAACAAGCGATCAGGTCCACCGTTAAGGAAACGGAAATGAGCGTAAGGAAGCACCGACCGCAGTGTACTATCCTGAATGAAGATTTTCCGCTAAATACCTGGGTCCTATTAGCTGTTATGAGCTGTTTAGGAATTGTTGTGGTGCGGAAAGCTATTGAGGACGAACAAAAACAGGCGAAGGATACCGAACATCGGAGAAGAGCCAGATTGGCAAGGATGAATCGGAATAATGTAGTAAGAGCGGAGCAATAAGCACATATTTAATTATATTTAAATGAGCGATGCCTTAGTAAGTAATAAACTTAATTCCATTTCCATTTCAATTTCAATAGGGTTTCCATGCATTTCAGACATACACAACAACCAGTTTAAGGCCGCAACTCGACATATAAAAATATAAAATACCTAGTTGAATTAAGTTATTTATTATAATTAATTAGTTAGTTAAAATGCATGGCAGGTTTTATAA
Organism: Hirtodrosophila confusa; assembly: GCA_035043065.1. Classification (NCBI taxonomy): domain Eukaryota; kingdom Metazoa; phylum Arthropoda; class Insecta; order Diptera; family Drosophilidae; genus Hirtodrosophila; species Hirtodrosophila confusa. The sequence continues at coordinate 9,016,494 of JAWNNI010000213.1, read as the reverse complement.
GCTTTCAATATATTTTTGCATCCAGGAGTGCCCGCAATTCCGGAAGGTGAGTAATACTGATCATATAATTCCATTTCCACTTCAATAGGTTTTCAATGCATTTCAGCAATACAAATACTTTTAAATACCCGTATCTTCACCAAATGGTGAGTAATACACTAAATTTCATTTTAATTTCTATAGAGTTTTAATATAGTTTTAGGATATGTATGCACTTTAAGAACTACAACTGAGTTAGATATACTTGGTTATATTGAGTTAATTGAATCGCATTCCAGCTTTAATTCGATTTCAATGGGTTTCTGAATTCAGGACAATAAAACAGAAGCAAACCAGGGCACATGAGGCAAAGGTCGGTTAAAACATTTAATTCCATTTCAATTTCAATAAGTTTTCAATGGATTTCAGCATTACATGAAAAAACTTAAAAATACCCTAAAAAAAAAAAAACCAAAACAAAAGGAGGTGGAAAATAGTCGAATTTGTAAAATTATTGTGTTATTATAGAAATATATTTTAAAGGACATTTTGGCAAGAGTCCGACCAGGACTGTGTTTTATGTGTTTTATTTGTACGTTATATTATGGACTTTTGAAATGAATGTGTAGGAATGCATTCTTTTAAAGTCCTTATCCTCCTGGCTGAAATGGCTTTAAATCTCTCGGCAAAGTTTTTGAGAGTTTCAGAGTTTCGAGTTTGAAATTTCGAGTGCTGTCTGCCTGATAATGAAGAAGCAGCCCGAGACACAAAAAGCAAAGTTAAATATTTTTTGTTTGCTGTGCGTTATTTACAAAACGCTGCAAACTTTTACTCGGCTAGCAAAAGTTAATCGATGGCAGTTGGTGAGCCAACCAACTTGCAGCAAATTGACCGGAAAATGTTTGCCAATTGCCAAAAACGGAACTCTCTAAGCCGAGATTGGGCCACTACTGACCAGGCCAGGGCAGGGCAGGCCAGGACAGAGGGCCGCAGTTCCATACAGCAAATTAAACAGCAGCAAAACTTCAAGTCAACAATAAAAAAACGAAAAATTTGTTTTATAGGAAAAGTTTTATTTTATTTTTGGACTGTTACTGACCCCGTTGACATATATTGATAAATTCTTTTTTGTCAAGTGAGAAAAGTTTGCCAGGCACTGCAAAGTTTTTCTTATTTTTTTTTTTTGAATTTCGGGATAGCACAGATATGGAGGATTTTGTGTGGTAGTAGTATATAATGAAATTTATGAAATTGTATTTTGTCAGCCAGTCAACAATGGGAAATCGTTTCAAACTTGTTTGCCCCAATTTGGGTCAATGAAAGTTGTGCTTCAAAATCAATTGGATTTTGATAAAGTTTTGCAGAGTTTTGCTGGCGTCGTCCCAGATTTTGAACTGTCAATTTAACTTTGCTGAAACCCAAAACAGAAATCTAGTTCGTTAAGAAGATAGAGCAGAGACCGCTCTAAAGCCCAAAATGACAGCCATTGAACTACCAATAAAATTCGCTATAAATAAATTCCAGGATGAGTCGAGGCAGTTGACATTTGTGTGGGTTGCTTTTGAGGGGTGGGCTGCAAAAGTTTCATAAGTGCAGCAGCAACAACAAGGACAACTGGCAGCTGCTACAAAAGATGGCTAAGGACAAAAGGCCTGCGGTGGGTTGAGTGGCTGCTCTGGTGGCTCTGGCACTCAGCTAACACTGTTAGACAGCCAGCTAGACTGCCAGCCTGCCCCACCCAATGCAGCATATTGTTGTGTTCGACATGGCCAAAAAAAACACATCAAATAACTAAAAAATAGAGCAAAATTGTAGCGCAGGAAGAATACGTAACCACAACAGAAGGCCGCCAACTATTTTAGATGCCAAAAACCACCGGCAACAACAACTACAACTACAACAACAACAACAACAACGTTTGCATGCCACCCATAAAAACAATGCCAAAGGCCATGTGTAAATATGCTATGCAATTCTTATGTTTTTTACTATATTCAAGGTGCCAGGGTCTGCATAGTGGCAAACATATTTTAAAAGCATATTAAATATTCAGCACTTTTCTTTGTCAGGCTGCAATTTTGAATTATAGGATGATGCTTACCAAGTTCGAAACCCACTCAAGAAATAGCTTATGTTCATCCTTTAAAGTCTATGTTTTTGATAGAACTGCGTGTTGTATATTGTAGGAGGCAAACCTGAAATTATTAAGAAGAATTAAATAAATAAAAGAAGCTAATAAAATATAAAAATACATAAAACAAGAAAGAATGCGGAAGCTATAAACCCTAGGAGCAATGGTTTTATACAAAACTCAATTTTCGTCTGATTGCTCCTATGTGGACCGATTTTGTTAAAATTATAGGAAACTTTTTGAAGTTTAATAAAACTCTCACTTAGTTTGGATGTAGTACAAAAAGTTTTTCATACAAAAACTCATTTTTTTCACCCCATCCTACGGCACCTATGTGATATAGTGATCCGATTTCGAACAAATTTGGTCAGATTGTATAAACTATTCAGAGACTTGGTTTGGGTGAGTTTTGTGAGGATATCTTTATAAACAAAAAAGTTTTTATACAAAAACATAATTATCGACTGATCATTCCTATGGCAGCTATATGTTATAGTAGTCTGATCCGGCCGGTTCTGACATATGTACTTCCTGCAGCAAAAAGAAGACTAGTTTGCAGACGAACATCGCCATATCGACTCGGTTGTTCGTGCTGATTCAGAACTTATATACTATACGATCTATCATTTTCTCTATTCATAATTCAATTTTGATCCGTTTTCAATTGCCTTGAGACCATTGTGGCTTCATATTTGTAGTATTTTTTAATGGCAGGTCACAAAACTTTAGTAAAAACAACTACAACAACTAATCGTTGGGCAAGAGAGACCTTTGTTGTTGCTGTTGTTTGTGTCGCGTTCGTTGTTGTTGCAGTCAACCAAAAACAAATTTTTTTTAAGTCACAGCAAGCGCCGCAGGCCAACGCAAAATGTATGTAAGAGAAATCAACTTGCAACTTGCAACGTGCAACGTGCAACGCGAAGCATGCAACAAAAGCCGCGTCCTTAGTTAAATGTCACTGACCGAGACATGCACGGCTTGCGGAGAATGTGGGGGGGAAAAAGCAGCAATCTAAAGCAGGAGAGGCTCTGAAAATGCCTGCGGTTTTATTGCCAGTGGCAGGATACTAACACAGCAACAACAGCAAAGACAGGACAACAATGACAACAATAACAACTAAGAATGCTGTATGTGAGTGTGTGCTCGACTAGCAGATACCTTGTGCCATTGAATTATCCTTAAATGTTCCTTTTTGTGTCCTCTGAATGTCAAAGGAACTCCATCCCAAATCAAAGTCCGTGACGAGTGAAAAAAGGGAGCATTTAAGAGGTCTCTAAGATGCACTTCTGTTGCTGCCGCTGATCAAGAATATATAGAGTCTGAGCTGACTTCCTTGCTCTGTGAATAATATCCTTTCTATCCCAAACTTAATGGGTACACTGTATAGCCAGGCAAAGTTACAATCTATTGTCATTTCCAAAGCCGTCGTCGGCTGCACTGCTGGCGATGACTTTGGAGCCAGGCGCAACTAACGGCCAAGTTGAGACCGCTACCCGCTACCCGCTCTCCGCTCTCCGCTGCCCGGTTGCCCTGCCCAGTACACTAACCAATGTCCATTGCACTTTATTTTGTTGTTGTCGACACTCTGGCCAGGCAGTCAACGGGCCAACTTGATTGTTGGCCAGCATTTGTTTTTGTTTCTTTTTTCTGTTATTTTTTGCTTGTTCTGCTTGGTTTTCCTCGATTTTTATGCGCTGCTCGTGTTTCTTGGCCTTTGCACATTTTTTCTATTCTTTGTTTCGTACTTTGTGATGATTTGGCAAATTGAATTTCAAGTCAATTTGCCGCTAACAACAAGGGCTAATTAGCCGCCCTAGCAATAGACGCTGAAAAGTATGCTTTAAGTTTGAACAAAAAGACTTCAATAGGCCAATTTCTTTCACAATTTGGTTGAAATTGATGAAAACAAAAACCGAACGAACGCCACTCAAAACCAAACTGAAAGCAAACGCATTTTACGCAATATGCCAGACAGAAAGTGTTCGTCTGAGTATTGCATAAAATGAATATCAATTACGCAAACGCATATGCGCCACATCCAGGCAACGAATAATGCAAGGATAAGCTGAAGTACGCTTCAACAGGATAAAGGCAACTTTTGGGGCTAACTCTGAAGGAATATCATTGCATTTCGAGTGGCGGCTGCCAATTGGCAGACGAAAGCCTACAATTTGCTGAAGCATGTACAGTGCACGCTCGAAAGAGTTAACACAAATATGAAATACTCTTAAAGATTACCAAACAATATTATAAATTAAATTAACAAGCTTTACAGATTACCCTTTTTGTTTTCACTATACTCTCTGTTTTAATTGGTTCATTCTAGCGATGTTACACTGTACTGTGTACATAGGTACATCGCTAAGTTTAAGCAATGCTAATTTGGCAAATTAAATTTGTTTTTGGTTAATACGTGCATAAACACAATTTTACTAATTAGACTTACACATGAAAATTGACTACGAATTCAGCATTATTTCTTAATATGAGCCGCAGCCAATTTAAATGTGTAAAGCTGAAGGCCCCGATGCTATTGGGGCGTTAATTCCCAATTACCTTAGAATTTTAATTTTAAGGTTATGTTATCATATAATAATAAAAAATAAAAAAAGGGTATTTTTAATGTGTGACAACTCTATGCAGTTCATTTTATGAACTTATTACTGATTAGGAACATTTTTGGAAGTCAGAAAACTAAATCCATAGCATAAAGTCAGTAAAACAGAATTTCACGCTGTGAAAAATAAAGCTAGGAATAAAATATTTATAACAGGAGTAAAATATTTATACTAGGAATAAAATTATTATACTAGAAATAAAATCTCTATACTTTTAAAAATAGTTGCTTGTTACTAAAATGAAAGATTTTAGAAATAACTTCTTAAACCTATTTCTTATTAACTTTGCGACTTAAAATATCGTAAGTCATAAGTCTTAGACGGATAAATTTGGCATCCGAATGTGGCAATATCTTACAAAAATCTACCGGTTGAAATACGTGCCAAATCCTTGGCTAAATTAGACTGACAGCCGTCGTAAGCTAACCCAACCTAACTTTGCGCATGATTTCATTGATTTTCATTACATAAACTTAAATAGTATGTACTTCTAATCTGCGAAACGTTGCAGTTTTATTTTGTTTCCAACGTCGTATATACAATCGGGAGATAACAAAAATAAAAGACACTTTGTCATCTGATTGCAATCAAATTGAAACGTTAATTAGCTATAGAACCGCATCTAAACTGTGTGCCGCCTCAGCAAACTTTTTCTTTTCATGTTGTTGTGGAGCTTGTTTTTTTCAAAGATACTATATGCCAAAATAGAGGCAGCTGAAAGGAAGTAAACGGTGGCAGTTTTCTCATTTTGTGCTTTTTATTATCTGTCGAGTATCTGTGGCTGTAAATGTGTGTAGATGTGAATGTATCTGTATCTGTTTACAGCTGTAGATTCGCCTTTCATGCTTCAATAAATAAAATGAATTGAAAAAGCAAAAAAGCAGAAACCCACACTCGCATAGAGAGAGAGACACCGAATGAGGGAGAGCTGCAGCAAGGATAACAGATTAGTTGAGCTGCCCAACAGCCTCGTCCTGTCTTCCAATGGAAATCAAAACATTTTGTTAAAAGGAAACGCACACACACATTTACACACACACTGAGCCAAGTCAAGGCCTATTCACACAGATGCGCGCGTTTATCTGCGGAAACGGAGATACGTTGTACGTGCCCAGGACGCGCTCAGGACGTGGCCAGGACATGCCCACGACGCGAGCTCTAAACTCACAACTTTGCCTGAATCCTGACTGTCTGCCTTTCTGTCTGTGTGCGTGTGTGTGTGCGTGTGTGCACACGCATTTGCCAGCCAACTTATGTGTAATAAAATGTAATAAAATAAAACTCACATATTAGAAATGTTTTCGAATTTTTTCTCTCGCTTTTTTCTGGCCATTGAGAACATTTTGTAGTTGTTGCTGTCAGCCCATAAATAAAAGCCAGCTGCGTTGTGTGTTGTGGCTAGTTTTTGGCTTAGTAGTTGGCTACAGTATTAGCAATATTACGCATACGCACTGTCTGCCCCACCACATCTTAGCATAATGACAATCACAACAGCAATCACATTTCTGATGGCTGTGATTTGCCAAATGCTGAAAACGAGACTTTTATGACACGTTTATAGGCCATTTAATAGCCATCAAACGACAGCAGCTGTCGGCGGTGTCATTTAAATGTTGTTTCCTTCAGAAAACAACAGCCTAATATATCTATGAGGCGTGATAGTATAACATGCATTTTTATGTGACTCAAAGTAAACCTGTAAAACATTGTTGAATAAATACAAAAAATTCAACTCAATTTGCGTTGTAAATAAATATAAAAGTAAATAAAATTGATTTTATTCTCAGCTAAAGAATATGTAAGCTTGTTTTCAATACGTATTTACGCTTGAGTTTTTTGCAGCTTTACGTCATGCCATATCCAATATTTTAATTAAAATATATCTGTGTATGGTTTTACATTCCAAATTCAACAACTCTAGCTCTTATTGTGGCTGAAATCAACCGAAAAGATCAATGAATCGAAATATTATATTATAAATTTTCATAAGCTTTAAAATAAATAAAATCCCTAAAATTGAATTAAATTATATGCAAATAAACTTCACATTTTATTCAATATTTCATATATTGTAGTTTTTTGTGTGTGTTTGTTTTTATATTTGCTTTTTACGCGCTTATTTCAGCGTATATCCATTATTTTAATTAAAATATTTCCATGTTTAGTAACTGAGCGCTCACATACCAAATTTACTAACTCCAGCTGTTATAGTCTCTGAGTTCGACATATACTATATGCAAACAGATGGACAGACAGGCCTTTATAACATATTTAATCGACTAAATTACAATAAAATTGTTGCCCTTTTTATACGTAATGATTTGGGTTTGTCATTATATATATATATATTTTTTTTAGCTCTAATGACACATTACAGCCCAGCAAAAACTCAAGCTGCTACCGCCTGGCATTGCCCTGCCATTAATTACATTAGTTTTTCATTGGGGAAATTGAATTAACTTTTGACAAAGTGCTGCATATTGATTTTCTAATTGGCCGCGTCACAAAGGCAAAAAAGCCATTAAAACAATTTTAATGTGCAAAATTTAATGCTGTTTAATGAAATTTTTAGCAATTGACAAAGGCGAATAAACTGGAGCGAGGACGAAGGCTGGCTGGGTGGCTGGTGGCGGGTAGTGGGTGAAGGGTGCAGGGTGTTGGCGGAGTGGCCTCAGGATATGGCAAACAACAAAATGGCGTGCGGCACAAACTTGGCTGACCATTAAGTTAATGAGGGTCATTGCGGCAACATGTTGGTCCTTCGCACCTTGCCCACAGATGAGCAGGAGCATGAGGATAATGACGGTGAGTCTGTGGAATGGCTGCCTGTTGAGGATAATGATGTTTATTCAACCATCCACAACCTGGCGTGGGCGAGTTCCTGCTCATTGTCAGACTAGCGAGCACTTTTTAATGCGCCAACTTCCTGCAGCGATGAAGCCAAGTCTGCCTCTGCCTCGACGTCGGCATCGGCGTTGACGTCAACGTCTCTGCGGCGGAAACGGAAGCCAAACAAATATGGCCGACGCACGGTTGGGCGGACAAAAACAACAATAAAAGTTTTTAATGCATTTTTAGATGCCACGTGGGAGGTACGATGCACAGTGGTCTAAGAGCAATAATTAAAGTGCTTCTCATTGAAAGCAGACAGCAGATTGCTTGCAAGTTTCGGCCCAAACCAATTGAGAATTACAAGCGGCTCGGTTGTCCCTTCACTATGTTTGTTATTTCTGTCTTGAGAACTGACTATAAACATTTATGTTCCAGCACTCTTTATAGTTATTTATGATTTATGTGTTTCTCTAGATTACAAAGTATCTTTTTGTTAAATTAACTTCTATTTATACGCTTCCTTCAAGATACCAAAGCATTATGAGACATTTTTCCCCCAATTTATACTTTATTTTCTCTATTCTCTTAAGTATATAATAGTTAAGATTGTCATAAGTTGCATTCTGGAGATTATAAGGCTTTGTGATGACTAATTTAATCACCTTAATTAAACACTTAAATTAAAAAAATATTTTTCATCTTTTCCTGATTAATCACAGCTCCATTAATGTTCATTTTGTATTTTTATGATGTGTCGTTTAGTTAATTATTTCATATTCATCATGATTACTGCATTTTGCGCTTCTCTTTTATATATATTTTATATATTGTATATTTTCTTTCACCACGGTGCACATTTTTGAAGTGTATTTGGTTTTAAATTTCAGTTAATTCATCATCACGTCAACCTTTGCAACCCTGAAACCAATTTTCATTTACAGTTGAAAAATTCGTGCCACATTTTGTTGTATTATTTACGGCAATTTATTTTGAACGCACGTTCTTAAAATGTCGCATCAATTCGCGTTGTCAGTGGAGATACAGAAAGAAGTGTGAGCAGAAGCTACTAGGAAGCATTAGCCGTGATAAGAATGATGTTGATAATGTTGATAATGATGACAATGATGACCAGAGCGACGGAAAACAAAGCAAAGGCAAACAAAATGACAGTTGAAATGTCACGACGAGGACGAAAAGGATGAGCCAAAATAACAGTAAACAGTACATAACGACAATTTAAATGGCATTTTTAGTTGGCTTTTATGGTAGCGAATGACCCCTGCCACACGCCACCCACCCACCCAACCACCCAACGCCACATCCCTGGCCACTGTATAGTGACATGCGATATTTGATCAATAACGTGACATTGGGGAGAGGGGGAGTAGAACTTAGGAGTTCGGAGAGTACAACTTGCTTGGGGTTGGCACTATAATGGAGTGGCTACGAAGCAATTCCCTGCTATACATATGGATGAGTGTACATGTGCGTGTGTGTGTGTGTGTGTGTGTATGTGCATCCTGTTTTATTCGTCTGGGGCTGATGCTTTGGCTTATTATACTCTGTTCTCAAAGGCAAAAAGAGAAATGTTGGGTTCCTTGCAGGGTTCGTCTATACACAGAGAGAAATCTACGCAGATATCATGCACTTTATGCATGAGTTATGCGGTAGTTAACCATAAAGTTGAAACTTGTACTACTAATTAGTAAATGTATGTTTTATCCAGCACTGCTGATTAGTTAAAACTTTGATTTATAAGTTAATCATCATAGATTATGCTTAAGCATTGTTAGATTTATGAAAAGTAAGCAGACTGGGCTCAGAGTATACCGCAGTCGGGTTGACTGTCGATTGCAACGATCTAAGTTGTTTGTGCTGCCTTTGCTTTGGCACCAAGCCGCATTCATTATGAAAGGCAAACAAGTTGGCAGCGGCAGGACGTAAGTAGAAGCCAGGCCATCAATCTGCCAGGTTGTTAGGGGCTGCCATGTTGTGCCGTGCCATCGCCTGACTTTGCCATGGTCCTTCGTCCTGGCTAACCGTTTTCGCACGTACCATGCTTTGGCAGATCAAAGGCAACGACGTTCAAGTCTCTGGCACTCGAGAGTTTGCCTGGGCAAAACAAAAGCCCTCGGCGCTGTCTCAAGCGTTATTTATTGTTAACGAAATAGCCGCCGTCGCCCTCCGGCCTCGGGCCGCGCTGAGGTCCTTGGCATAAGTCAAAGGCGTTCTCGTTTGGCGTTGCCACATCTGCCCAAAAATAACAAAGGCTGAAGTAATCATTTTTGTGGGGAAAAGGAACAGGAGCGGGCCGAGGCGGGTCTTGGCAATTAATCAAACGCTAAACACCAAAACACATTTTGTGGTTTTACAAGCATGTTAAATGTCCTTGTTGTTTGTGCTTTTGATATCAAATTAATACCGTTAGGTGGCTTGTAATCTCATCCTGCCAGGCTGCATGCCGTGTCCTTTAGCCTGCTGCGCTCAGCTCTCACTTGTTTCGTTATTGTTTCAATTGTTTTGGCAGCCTGCCCGTTGACAACAAAACTAAATTAACACGCACACAGGCAATCGTTATGCTCGCTCTCTCTCTATCTCTGACTTTCCATCTCACTTGCTCCCTGGACGGGCAACAGGATGCTGATTTTGCCTCTCTGTGTGTGCGTGTGTGTATGTGTTTGTGTGAGCCAATTGAAAGCAGTCAAAGAGCAGCAGCAGGATTACAATCTATCAGCTGCAACTCGAGCTGCGCACAAATTTGGCTTGTCCATTGCCTGGCACCGACCCCGCGTCCGCCCTCCCCCTCAACCTGCCATGTGCCGTTGTGCCTCATGGCCAGGTCCTTGTCCATATCCTGTTTGGCCTCTGCTTGCACTCGGCTCAGCCTCTCCTGTCGCATTGCAGTTTCGGGGTTCAAACGCTTTGTGTGTTAAATCGCTTTTTATTGTTGTAAATTTCTCAGTGTGTGTGTGTGTGTGTGAATTCCAATTAGAGTTGAACCGAGTCGTTCAGAACAAGTTCAATTGAACTGCTTACTAAAATGAACCAACAAAACATAACCCTACTTATCGTTCATCTGGCTTATTCGTTCGTTTTGGTCATTTGAAGTCGTTTAAAGCAATTTTTGTGCGTTTGAATCTAAATATTTGTTTGTGTTTAATTTATAATTTCAATTGTAAATATAACGAATGAAAAGATGACTAAGAATGAATGAATTAAGCAAAAGAACGAACTGAACGAACGAATGAATTAAACGAACGCATTAAACAAACGAACTGAAGAATCAAAGGAAAGGAATCGAACTGAAAAAGAAACATAAACAACGAACCCGCGAAGGAACTAAATGAACAATCAAGGCAATCGAATGAACGATCTGAACGAACGATCTGAATGAACGAGCAAGCGAACTACCGATTAGTTCGCTCAACAAATATGGAACTACTGAACTTCTGCGCTCAATTGAACTACAATGTACAACTCTCTATCCAATGATTGTCAAAGGTTTTGTATGCCTCTCATTTGCATAGCAAAATGTGTGTGTGTGTTGGTGTGTGTGTTGGTGTGTGTATTGGTGTGTGTATTGGTGTGTATTGCTGTGCCTGGCAGGCAACTCTATTACACTTAAAACGAGTCAATGCGTTTTAAAAAGGGACGAATCCAATTGGGGCTTGGAGTTGGAGTATGTGGGATAACATGTGAATGATAATGGTACGCACTGAAGTTGGGCAGGGGCTGGGATAGGTGTATGGGGCAGATGGAGTGGGAGTGGGAGCGGAAGCAAAAGCGGGCACACAAAGAGTCCTTAGGGAGTAACGTAATTGAGACACGCGTATGGTAAATGATTGGGATCTCTGTGCCATTAGAAATGTGAATGCAATTAACAACAGAATGCAAGAGGTGCGAGTTATAATGGAATGTGCAACAAGATCTGATAAAATTGAATGAAAACAGACGCTAAATAATGTTGAAATTAAAGAAAAATAAATCACAAATGTTTTAAATGCAAATGAAAGGAGATTAAAGATTGTCTCACTAATAAATTACATTTTAATTTAAAACAGAAATACGGGCAAATACAATCAAAGATATGGGAAACAATAAGGGAATTATCGATAGCACTAGTTATCGAAACTGTGGTGTGTGTTATGAATGAATGCTATGGAAACTGTAGGAATAATGACTGGGTAATGTTTTGAGATTAGAAAAAAACTCCTCCTTTATTTTACACAATCTTACTAACGACTGAGCTCGCCTGTCATCGTCTCAACCTATCGATATTGTACAGGGTTGCTTAGCAACTGTTTACATTGCACATGGCGTTGCCAGATAGTGATACTTAGGTATCCTACATACTAAAAATGGTTGGAAATTTGTTTGAAATAGTAATCCTCAATGCTTTTTAAAGTTATTTCAAATAGCTCTCATTGCACTACCTCAAACGGACATCCTTTAATCCGTTTGAACTGATCTGAACCGGAAATGCAAACAGCTCTGATTCTGGTTGGGATTTACTAAAATATAACTGGAGATCATACAATAACAGTTAAGTTTCAAATAGTTTAAATAGCACATTTAAAACAAACTCACTTTATTCACCATTTCAGTCTGTTGACTTCATTTCCTAACCAGTTTTAACTGTTCAGCTGTCTGGCAGATAATGTGATATCTTTTGTGCATATCCGGACGGAGGCAGCTTTCCAGTCCATTGATGGCCAGCCAGGCCAACGTTCCGTTGTACAAATTGACTTTACATTTACATACATTTGGACATTTTTAGACCCCTACCCCGCTTCGTCCCTAGCTCATCCACATGGGCGACAGCTTAACGCAAAGTTTTTAGCAACTAAAATGGCGACACATAAATGAACAGTGTAGCGGGGTGGAACATAGGGGGGGGGGGGGATGGGGAATGCGGGCGCTTGCTGTACGTCACGCACACTTTATCCTTTATCCTGTGTAACGTTTCATTTCGGTTTGTGTCAAAGCAAAAAAAGCAAACCGGAAATGGACACAGACGACAACACAATGCGTGAATTGTCAGCGAGCTGTAACACGCCCGGCAGCGGGCCATCTGCCACCCTCTCTGTATCCCCCAAACTACCCCTCATTTGGCACACTTTTTGCGTTTGGGTGCATTGGCATTTGTAGTTAGTAGCTTTTTGGCCAGGTGCAATACAAGCAAACAGCAAACAGCAAACAGCAACAACAACAAAAACCAGCATGCAATTTTGTAATTTGCAATTTGATTTGTTTTTCCTCTTCCCCTTACCTTCCGTTTTCCACCAGGCATTTGTAATTAAATGCGAAACAAACCAAACTTTTGTCAGCGTTTTTATACACAATACTTATTAAAAATCGCTAAATGGGGTATAATAAGGTATTCATGGATGTATCGGATGAATCTGTGACATTATTAAGTATAGATAAAATCGATGACATTTTCTATCCAGAAATAACTCAATTTGGAATGTCATATCAATCAGGGTGAGTAACTATGAACAAAAAGACAATCCGCATAAAAATTGGTTTAGTTTTGACAAAGTTATGGCAGTAGGAAGTTGAGGATAGCCCGTTTTATGGATTTTGTTTTGATGTAAGAATACAAATTTAAACCATCTAGAGGCGAATCTATGATCAAAAAGACATTTTTCACGAAATTCGGTTTAGCTTTGATAAAGTTACCGAAATAGGAAGTTGAGGAAGTTAAATTTCAAAATTCAAAAAATTCGATACACTTTAGATATGAATAAAATTAAAATGCCAATTAATCTAGAGAAGAATCTATGATCAAAAACACATTCCGCATGAAATTCGGTTTAGTTTTGACAAAGGTATGGCAGTAGGAAGTTGACGAAGTTGGATTTCGAATTTCTGAAAAATGTTGCAAAAAATACAAGAATTTCGAAAATATTTTTTTTCCGGAAAATTAAAAAACGAAAATGCCAAATCCATTCAGAGGAGAATATATGATCAAAAAAACATTTGAACTGAAAATTGGTTCAGTTTTGACAAAGTTATGGAAGTTGTAAGACTGTAAAATTTGACACAAAGTATATTCAAATCGAGCACACTCTTGGAACTTGAGTTTTTTTTTCTGTTTTTTGTTAACAGATTTCTACGCACAGTTTGTCATGCGTTGCAGTGCTGCTAAAACTGCGCACTAATATATTGCCAAGCCGCATAAAGAGCATAAATAAATGAAATTGCAGGCAGCGCGCAAAAATTCATAAGCATAATATGCCCGGAGAGGAGTTCGGGGTGCTGCGCTGCTGGTGTAGGGGATTTGGGGCGCTTAAGCGCCGGAACAAAGCAATCAGCAGGGGCCCCCCCTCGTGCGTGGCGTCTCCGCTTGCAAAACGACAAACAACGCATAAAACATGAAAAATACAAATTGTAAAAATTATATATGTACGCAAAAAATAAAAACACAAAAGCAGCAGCAGCTGAGGCAAACTTTTGGCCACGCCCCGGACCCAATCCCCTCTTCTCCAAGACCCACCACACCCCTGCCCCTGCCCCTGCCCTGCCCCTGCCCACAGCACACACACACACATAAACAAAGAGGCAGCTTAGCTGTGAACATTTATTTTATTTTTATGCCATCTCGTTTTGTTTTTAAGCGCAGTGTACAAATTTTTTAAACAACCACAGCAACAACAACAACAACACAAAGGCATTCGCATGCTTTGAGGCTAAAGGAAAACTAGATGAAAACAGACAAGAGGGGTGGAGGCGGAGGCCAGCAAGGAAAAGGGGCAGCAATGGAAAGCGCAGCGCGTTAAAATCCGAGTGAAAAATGTGTGCGAAAAACGGCCAAACTGGCGCATCCTGTGGCCAGCTGTGGAATGTGTGTAGACAACAACAGCAACGACACCAAAAAGAACAACAACAACGGAAACAACAAAACCAACAACAACAACAACAACAACCAGTAAATAGAGAACGCGGCCGCTGGCAAAAAACGTCAAAAACAATATATTTGTTGCCAAAGATTTGAAACATTTAAAATGTAACACGAATATACTGAGCAGCGCAGCAGCGGGCAAAGGGTGGAGCGCGGGGCAGGAAAGGCAGATCGTGTTGCAAGTGTGGCAGCTTACACAAAGGCAGCAGTAATTGAGAATGAAGATTACGAGCTAAACATAAAAGCTTATAAGTACTGCGAAAAATATAAAACGAATATGAGAATGTTAACTGCGGCAAATTGCTGAGAAATGTGAGAAATTGTGTGAACCGGTTCGCTGTTGAACCGAACTGCAGCTAGCATTTGCTTTTTGAACCGCTCAGTAATCAAATATGCACTGACTTTAAACTCTGCACCATTGCTTAGAGTTTTGAACATGTATAAACGCTTTACACTAACCATTTGGCAAACTGGTTTAAGATTGAACCGTTTCGTTATTCAAATCAGCTCTTTTGCATTTATATACTATAGCTAGCATAGGATCAGTCATGAATTGAGCTGTTTTCCATTAAAATCCAACTAAACGATTTGACAGAGATTTATTCCCAACGCATTTTCCTAAATTTCCTTGTTGTGGGCAGCTTTTTTGTGGCAGGTTGCGAACCGCTGCCAGAAAATGGAGCCGCCAGCACAGCTGGGACAACAACAACGAGTAGGGGAACACAGCCACAACAAAGCAATTATTAGCACAGTCATTAGCACCGTACCGAACCCGCACCGCACCGAACCCGCACCGAACCGCACCGCACCGAACCGAACCCGCTCCCAGAGTTGGTACCAGAACAAAATGTGTGGCTTTGCTAATTAGCTGGGCGGAGAAGCAATAAGTTTTATGCGATTTCAATCGATGACAGTAGAGCACGACCCGCTACAGCCGTAACTCCTCTATCTACAGCACTCTATATCCAAATTCTGTGGCGCCTCCCATTAGAGCAGTCAAAATATCGATGGCACTATCAATAGTATCGAAGATGTACAACTTTTCGTAAGTATCGGTGGTTCGATATGTTGATAGTATTATTGAGAGTATTAAGACTATTGGCTGCTGAGTATAGTAGTAATGGTATTGATAGTTTTTCAATTTCTACTACTTACTATCGATTGTTTTTCTCGCTATCGGATTAGTCTAATAATTCATTTTACATCGCTTTACTTCAAAATCAACCAGGAAATAAAATTCGTTTTTTATAATTAAATATATTTGATATTTTCTTTACAATTCATTCAAAATTGAAATTCATCCTGTTTGTAAAAACTATCGAAAGTATCGAATGAGGGAGCTATCGATATTTTTGCTCCAGTGCTGACAGTATCGATTTTTTGTCAGCTCTAGCACGTATATATAGTTATCCTTCTCTGTTGGTTGTTGCTGCATTCAGTTCAAATGAAAAATCTGAATAAAGGATAAGGCAAGCGAACCTGGCCGACCAACTAGTCATAGGGCAGGGCGGAAGAGGGCGGGGCTACGCCCCGTTACGCCCAGGGGCAGACGTAAATCCAGTTAATCGCTTTGCCTTAGCGCGTTTTTGAATTAGACTGCTGAGCGCCGTCCTACCTACCCACGTTGCCCACCCCTCTCCACAGCCTTTCGGCAGTTCATGTCCTGGCGCCGCTTTTCATGCGGCTTATTTGGCATTTTCCTTTTGTCTTGCCAGCAGATCATAATAAACAGCCAAGGCAGAAGGCTCAAACAACGCTTCAGCTACTTACTTCAGGCTGCCAGCAAATCATTTGTACGCGTATTAAGAACCAGTTTTCCCCCCATCTCTTTGCCCTGCCTCCTGTTGCCCTTTTGCCTCCTTGCAGCAGCTTGATTGTCTGGGGGGCAAATAATGACT
This sequence comes from Hirtodrosophila confusa, assembly GCA_035043065.1. Taxonomy (NCBI): domain Eukaryota; kingdom Metazoa; phylum Arthropoda; class Insecta; order Diptera; family Drosophilidae; genus Hirtodrosophila; species Hirtodrosophila confusa. The sequence continues at coordinate 9,000,132 of JAWNNI010000213.1, read as the reverse complement.
AAGCCGAATGCATTCTCTAGTATCTGGCGTGTATATGATGTGGCATCCACAGCAGCAGGCAATCGCAGCTACTGTGCAGCATAAGCCGCAGCATAAGAAGATTTTCCAAATGAAGGCAAAGGCGGGGGGGCGCATACGTGATACTTGACAAGCAGGCAGGTTAAGAGGAGTAGACAAAAGCAACAGACGTGTTCAAAGGCAGCAATACGGGCAATCTTTTCTATAACGAACGTTTTAATAAATCATTTTTTAACTATGGAAACTTTTACCGAGCAGTACTTTCTAGTTGAAACTGAATTATATTTCAAACTTGCCAGATAAAAATTCTATATGGGAAACTAATATTTTGAATTCAATCATTCTGGTCACAAAAAAAGTAAATTCTAGAAATTGTAATTTCTTTATCAAAACCCATCAACATAACAGATCATTTTGAGCATAACAGCAATAACTAAGCAGTAACAACGTACATTTACATTTATAGTATTACGAAATATAAAATAAAGATTTTATTGCAATATTATTTATAGTTTTAATCAAGCGTTCTGCTCCAGACAGTAATTAAACAAGATCCATTAACATAACAGATCATTTTGAGTATAACAGCTTATGTGAGCTAATGTCCAGTGAGACTTTACAGTCTAGTTAACATTCCCATTCCTCAAGTGTTTATTCAGCTTTACCCTTCTTAACTGCAATATTAAATCCATTAATTCTTCAGCAAACGCCATACAAATCTTCATTTAATTCCCTGCAAGTTTGTTACACAGAAGTTTCACTGTATTGCAAATCATTTTGATTGCAACAAAGAGAATTATAAGGTTCGCAATCAATTTCAAATCGAGAATGCACTTTTGAATTGCTGGCTTCAGTTTGAAATTACTTGAAAGTCTTGTAACTTCGGGAGATTAAGTGAAGATCCCCCTTTATAATGATCTTTTAGTTGGTATTAGTTGATAATAATTCAATCATTGAAAGCGCAGTCAATAAATAAATGCGAGTCATGTGAACAATTCAGCTGGCAGTTAAAACTCGAAGAAGCTCTTAGAAAATATTCAAAACTTGTTTTTAAGAAGGCAACGTCAAAGCGGCTCGACAGAAAATTAATTATTAATGAACACAATGCAATAAAATATGAAAAAATATTCTCGAGAAGTCGTTAAAATGATCTGAATCTATTACCATTTCCAATGATTGTTTTGAGCAATTGCTCATTATTTGCTGAGTGTTCAATTTGACTGATCAAATCTAAAGATTTCATTGATTTGATTAATAGATTAAATAAAGTGCAACAATTTACACAGAAACAAAAGTTTCTTTTCGAATGTAACTTTAAAAAGGTTATCCCAAATTCATAGTTTTTCAAATATTTTAATGAAGCATCTTTGAAGATCAAGCGAAAACAAAAAGTTTATAATTTTACATATCAAAAAACAATAAAAAAAATATATAATATATAACCGAAAACAAAACGTTTCTAATTTTACTTATCAAAAAACTATAAAATATTCTTACACAATTAGCGCAAAGTTTGACTTTGATATGAGCATATTGGCAATTTAATTTTATAATCAGTTGCCAGCCATAAAACAATCAGCGTTTATTAGCAATATCTCTAATCGATAATATAATAATAGATCTTATCATATCGGGGCACGCTGCAAAGAGAAATGAAAGGCAATTTGGACAAGTTGCAGTTGCGATTGGAATTGGATTGGGGATGTGGGATTGGGAATTGGGGATTGAGGATTGAGGATGCCAACAGCATCTGTGGGATAACAAACTCTTTTGGGTGGGTTATCAAGTGGGCGGTGAGCTTGCGGGCGATGTCAGGACAATATGTTGCCAGCTGTACAATGGGCCACTTAAGCGACAACAATAAAAAATCATTAGAATGCCAAAGGCAGCCGTTGCACAGGATGCACAGGATGTTGGCCCTCTCCCCCTTTGCTAAGCAGACGCCCATATAGTCAAGCGGTTTGCCTGGGCACTTCATAAATCTACAAGGCATATGAAATGCGAGTATCCTGTGCTGAGTGCAGCAAGAGTGGACCAAGGACCCACAAGCCTGGTAGTAGTTGCAAACAAAAACTTTCTGACATTGTAACGAGCACTTTTTTGCTCCGGGCACGGACATACAGGACATGCACAGGACACAGACAATGCACGTACTCTCCCTTTGATTTATTAACAAGCCATCGTTTATCATGTGGCCAACAATGGGTTAAGGCCTGAGTTATGCACCACAAAACAACAACACAAGCCCACAATTGCAAATTTGTTCGACTGCAATCGCTGATTCCAAAAATGTATACATATTTTACAGAGATCACATTCTCATCCTCATCCCATCTCCTACCATCCCCATACCATCCCCATTCCATCCCCCGCTAGATAAACAAATCATCAAAAGACAAACAAAACATAATGTTACGTGGAATATGGGGTGCCAGCCAAGTTTATTGAAATTAAGATACATATTTATCCACAGCAACAACAACTAACTAACGGAAAATGATCATAATTCATGTTGGAAAATATTTGTTGTTGTTGTTGTTGTTCTTTTTATGGCCTGCTGCTCACCAGCTGCCCCTTCCGCTCCCTTCGGAAATATTTATGTTGCTGTTGACCACGTTCGGGAAAAATCTAAATCGGCATCTAGAATCTCAACCGGTCGCCAGCGCGTTGAAGCGTTAAATTTCCATGTGGGCGTCGAACGAACGACCGAAAGACCCAAAACAAGTTGAAGGAGTTGCTCGCTGCCAGCGTCGCGTCGCTGTTGCCGATGCCGTTGCCGTCGCAGTCGCAGTCGCTGTTGCCGTCGCCGCGTGGGTGCCGAACACCAAAATACAAAATGTTGGCCAATAAATTTAGTGACCATGAAAGACATTTGAAAAGCAAAGCCATAGTAAAAGGAGCTCTAAGCGAAAGCAATAATAATCAACTAGAAAGCCAATGAGAACTTTGAGAGAATTCCAACGAATGTTGGATGCTCTGACCGAAAAAGGAGTGTAATTAATTCCCATTCTTTCAGTAAAATGATTTTCATTCCGTAATGTTTTAAAGTGAAATGCTTTGTTCTTCGTTTCGAGGAATAATAACCTTTATAGAGTTAATTTTTAATATGAAGGATGAAGATGTCTTCCTGATGATATCTTCTTCGGAAACAAACAGATCTAGTCGGATTCGAAGATGACGATCATTTGAACTAGTTCCATAAGCTGCGCACCAATTCCACCCGCATGTTTCTCAGGTAAAATGAACATTATTTTAGAGTGTTGCAAACTGATTAACAAAATCAAGTTATGCAACACTGTAAAGGGTATAAAAATGTGAAAAAACTAGCGCGTCGGACAAGTTAAGAAGGAAGCTCCAATGGTTAACAGTGGGGCGCGGGGGAAAATAACTGTCGCCGGTCGTAAGAATGCTCCAGAAATGTCATTAACGTGCTTTGCTTTTGTTGTTGTCTTATCTTGACAAACGTAAAGCGTAAAACGAGACTGCAACAGCGAGACTTTGCACTTGTGTGCGTGTGTATTTTCCCCTCTGTTGGCGTGTGTGTGTGTGGCTGGAAAATTACCTGCAAAGGCGCCGCTCTTGTTTCCACTAATTGATAAGTTCATATTTAAGTGTATGTCGCTTGGTTAGCAGTAATTAACTATGTAAATTTTGACACCAGGCGGCATAGCAAAAGCCAAAGCTACCGACAAACATTGAGAGATAGTGAATGGGAGAGAGCGCGTTGTATGCTTTGTTGCTTACCTGTCGCATCTACATATGTATCAATCAATGCATGCACGCACACAGCTGCATTTTGAACCCGACGCTGGCGTCGGCAGCGGCAGCAGCAGCAACAGCAGAGGCGCGCTGCTGAACCCGCCTACGCACAAACAACACAAACGTGTTGCGCTCAGCTGGCCTTGCAGCGAATGAGCTGCACAAAGCGCACGAGGCGAGCAAAAAAGTTATCGTCTTGTTGTTTGTGTTGTTGTTGCTACAATGAATTTGGCACGTGAAACGACATCGGCATGCGGCTGTTTTGTTGTTGGCATTTTTTCGACAAATTTTCGCACACAAATGCTTTTTATTTGCATTTGTTTACGTCACTGCACCAATACACTCACGTGAATGGAATGACGCGCGTACGGCAAAGAGAGAGTGTAGCCAAAAACACAAACAAACAACAGCAACAAAGCAAAAAGCCAATTACAAACAATCGCGCAGAGGCACCAAAATAAACATATTTATTTATAACATTAGCAATTGTTATTACAAGACGGATTAATTATGGGCGCTGCATTTTAATTTGGCAGCCTCTTTGTTTTTTGGTTTTTGGACAAACGCGTATCAGGCAAAAATCGAAATTTCCACGGCCGTTGGCAACGCGCGTTGTTGCTTCATCTTCCGGTGGACCCTGCGCGCGCTGTCCAATTTGTCGCTCTGCCCTCGGGCGTCAATTATTATTGTTGTTTTACGCACATTTGCTTTGATAAGTTATGCATTTAATTAATTTTAATGTTCAAACGCGCTAAGCTCCGTGCGTGCATATGCATATGCGACTAGCCACGATAAAGGTTAAAATGAAACTGATGAAAGAGAGCATCGAAAGCAACAGAGAGAACCGATGCCTTGGAACTGGTTCACAGCTGATTTGGAACTATGGCAGCGAGAGTTGCATCTTTATGTGTCGATGTTTCGATCAATCTGCTAACGCCGGCATTAATCGATCAATGCAATATTTAAATATCGAAGCCTATCGATAAAATGGATGGTGGGCGTTTATTGATAAAAATTATTAAATACCACAGATAAAAACTTAAAAACTTATAAATATAAGGCTAAATCTAAAACACAACGCTGTGCAGCATGGCCGAGTTGAAGGCACCTTCGCTGCAATCGTTGCTAGAATCAGAACGGGGCTCCACGGACAGCTTGCAGCTGGATTTTGAGTTCGAAGGCGTAAGTTGAAAAAATGAAAACAATGAAAGTTGAAATTTATATATGTATGTACAATCTCTGGCAATGCTTAGCTGGACGATGTGGAGTTTGCAATACCACCCACAGATGTGCTACCCACCCTAGAAACAGTGCTAAGCGAATTCGAGGCCGACTCGGATGTCGCCTCTGAGCTTGGGGTGCCCGTGCCGCGTGCAACGCCCACGCCCTCCATTGGCGAGGATTGCGGAGTGCGCGCGGATGGACGTGGCGGTGGAGGAACCGGTTCCATAATGCGCTACACGCTGCTCCATGGCATTTCCGCTCAGCTAACCTCAGCTGCCGAGCGGGTAAATGCAGGTGCGGCCAGCGCCTGTGCCGTCGCAGCGTACATAGCCGTTGGCACCTCCCACGGCCACATACTCAACTTTGATGTCACACAAACCCTGCGCTGGGCGCATCAGGACAAGTACAGCCAGGGCGCCGTCTCTAGTCTGGCCTATAATGCGGACTCCACGCGTCTGCTTTCGGGTTATGCACGCGGCTTGGTTGTCATGCTGGACACCCAAACGGGCGATGTGCTGCGCGAGCTGTTCGATGTTATAACGCCCAACACGGGCGTACTCCACGTCAAGTGGACCTCACGCTCCTCGCTGGCGCTCTGCGCGGATGCGGGCGGCTCGGTGTGGTCGCTGAGCTTCACACGCAAGCTGGGCATCAGGGGCTGCAGTTCACGCTGTTTGTTTTCGGGAGCGAGAGGCGAGGTCTGTGCCGTGGAGCCGCTCATCATGGATATCCAGGGGCGGCACGAACTTGACCAGTACTGCATTGTGGCTCTAGCCACGCTCTCTAAATATTTTATAGTCACGGTGCGTCCACGCTTGCGTGTCATCAAATATCATGCTTTGCAAGGACCGCCCGATTGTTTGCCGCTGCTCGCCTGGCATCTGGTGCTTATACAGGCGGCGGACACCACACGCTCCGTGGATCCTGTCATTGTTGTCGGCCGCGGCAATCAGCTGTTTTTTCATCAGCTATTTGTGGCCAATGGAAGGATCACTTTGCTGTATCTGCGCCATGTGCAGCTGCATAGCAATCTACTATCTGCACACTGGCTGGGCCCCAAGTGTGTTGCCTCGTTGGACACATCCGAGATATTGCATTTAGTGGATGTGCGCTCCAGCCGCGAGCTGGAGTGCATGGACATGGCCAATGCGGGTCTTGTCTATGGCTCTGCCCAGTTCAAGGGCCTTGCCACAGGCGGCAATGTCTCGCCCGCCTTCGCCTTGGCCGGCACCAATGCCTGCTACAATTCGGTGGTCTCTCGCGGCACACTGCTTTATGTGCTGGGCGCCCGCTCCATGCACATCATAGGCGTGCGCACCTGGTCGGAACGCATTAGCTATTTGGTATGTTGAAACCAAGTTAAAGTTGCAAGTTTGCATTTATATATATTTTGTTGTCATTGACAGGTAAAGAACCATCGCTGGCAGGAGGCCTGTCAACTGGCCCTGGATGGCTACATTGCCTCCGCCGAGCGTCCGCGCAAGCGTGCACAGGCGAAGGAGCGCATTATTATGCTGTTCAAGGAATATATTGCCAATTCGGCGCGTGCCCCTGATTACTGTCTGGGCGCCATTGTCAATTGCCTGATAACCATTGGTGAGCTGGATATGCTGTGGACGCAGCTGTGGGAGCGTCTGCACAACAACACGGAACTCTTTCTGCAGCACATCTCGGAGCACATTGAGCAGGAGAACATACATAGCGTTAATCCGGTCATATCGCAGGCTCTGGTCGATTACTGGCTGCAGCATTCGCCTGCCAGGCTGGAGCAGCTGATATTGAAGCTGGATTGGATGTGCCTGGATCTTAATCAGGTGCTCAAGGCAGTCAAGCGGCATCAGCTGTATCGTGCGCAGCTCTATCTCAATGCCTGCGCCTTGAATGACTACACAGCCGCGCTGACGGAGCTGCTGCCACTGTTGACGCCGGAGCAAACGCAACTGGGCAACTGTCTGCTAGTTTATATATCCAGCTGCCTGGCTGGCCGCCGCTTTCCCAGCGGCGACATACCCGCCGAGCAGGTGCATCAGGTTAAGCACGACGTGCTGCGCTGCCTGACATCACAACATACCAGTGTCAGTCCAGTGGATGAGCTGCCCTATCCGTATCTGCGGGCGCTGCTCAAATTCGATACGCGAGAAACATTAAATGTCATCTCGCTGGCATTCCAGGAGCGCGAGTTCAGCAACGAGCTGGGCTACTCCCATCGCAAGCGCATTATCTATCTGCTGCTGGAGATCATGACGCCTGAGAATGCAACGGCAAGTGTAGTTTTCTTAAGCTATTCATTAATGGCTAATCTTTGATTTCTTCCCCATTGCAGTGGGCGGAAATTGGCTGCCTGTTGAACTTTATTGCCCAGCAAATATCCACACAGTGTCTGCCACGTGACAAGCAGCTTCTGGAGCGTGTGCTCAGCTACCTGGCCCAGGAGAACATTGCCCATGAGAGTGCGCGCCAACATTCAGAGCGTGAGAGCGCCTGGCACGAGCTGCTTTCAAGCAATTGCCTGGCGGACATCAGCAGCGATGAGGAGCAGCTAGAGCTGGCGCAGCGGGCACGCTGCTACTATGTTGTGGAGTATCTGCTGGAGAAGCTGCATCGTTATGAGAACATACTCGATTGCTATATACACAATCCAGCGCGTCATGAGACCATGTTTGCCTATATGGAACGTCATGTGGATGCCCGAGAACGCTGCATTTATGCGCAGCTGCGTCGCCAATTGGCGCAGCTTCTGGAGATCAATGCACCGGAGACAACGCGTATGATTGCGCTGCACTATCCAGAGAAGATTAGCGAGCTGCTGGAGCTGCTTAGTAGCCAGGAGCCAATGCTGTTTCGTCTGCTGCAGTGCCTCAATGCCAGGCACAGCGAATTGCAGCCGGCACAAATGGAGCTGCTGCTAAAGCTCTACTGCAAGCTGGAAACAGCCGATGCCGTGCTGGATTTTCTGCGCTGCAGCAGGGGCTATCGCCTGGACAAAGCCATTGGCATTGTGGAGCGGCATCAGCTGAACCGCGCGGTCATCTATCTCTACGAGCAGCAGGAAAGCTATGCGAAAGCCTTTGATTTGTCCATGGAGCTGTTGCGCGCTGCGGAAGCGCACTCTGCTGCCGAGGAGGCGCAACAAATTGCTGAGCTGTTGGCACGCTCCGCCCAGACATTGCCGGAGCAGCAGCTGGAGCGCTGTTGGTTCACACTGCTGCAGTACATACTGCCGCAACAGGAGTTGCAGTCCATTACCAAATCCATGCTGCACGAGGCCTCGCAGCACATTGATCTGCACAATCTGGTGCAGCTCATCATGAACACGCACAACGTGTCCAGCAGCTTTGGCGACATCAAGGATTTGCTTATGAGCATGCTGATTAGCTCGCGCCAGGAGACGGAAGCGCTGCGCGTGGCAGCTGATAAACTGTGCCAGGATCTGCACGCCCAGTTCGCCGCGCAGCGTCATGTGGCGCGTCGTGGCCTCTGGGTGACCAGCATGCGTTGCCTCGCGTGTCGCCAGCGTTTGTACGATCAGACGACGGTGCTCGTGCTGGGTTCCTGCGGGCATGCCCTGCACGAGCGATGCCTACAGGAAGCAACGCCGCCTAATCAATGTCCACGCTGTGCCGCCGTCCTGCCGGCTGCTGAGGCCAATGATGCCGTGCAGCAACTGTCGCCTATACGCTTGCCCTGTCCCAATCAGCATCTGCTGAAGAGCTCCGGCACGCTTGAGCTAGGCTCTCTGCAGCTTAAAGCACCGCCCAGGCGTTTCTCCTAAGCAAACACTTGAAATATGTGTATGTACTATATTCCATATTATGTATTCTGTGTATTTATTGTAACCTCGATATTGTTGTGTAAGTAAACGAATGATTGTCAAGTATTATTAGGGGTAATCCTCTAGCTGGGGTCTGTGAATAGCTTGGCTGATCAAGCAGCACTAATTGTCATTGTCAAAGATATCACATTCTAATTTTGTAGATTCTTTACTTATTAATATGGTAAATTGTCTAAATATATTAAAGTTTAAACGAATAAAAGTGCAATTGTGGGGTTCCCATTTTGGAATGCTTTCAAATAACATGTAAATAAAATATATAATAAATAACTTCTACTTACAACATAATAATGTTCTTAAAATATATAGATATGTAAAAAGAACATGCTAAAAAGTGAGCAAAAAGTTGACAAAAAACGCTATTCCAAAAATGTTTTCCATTCCAGTTCTCCCTCTCGAATTGTAGGGCACCAAATTGACACAAAACTTTAGCGATTTACTTGAACAAAAAGTACGCACAGTTCCTTTATACAATTCTTTACTTTATTCTAATGTAATGTACAAGCTTAAGCTATTTGTAGACTCAAGTGTGAATACTCCAGTTATTAGCTAAATCACAAAATAAACTATAAAACCAAAGGGCTCAGCTAATTTGCATTTTAATGGCGTGATCCACAGGAAAGGTATTATTATAATGCTGTATAAACTCGGTGCATTGTTCGGCTGCAATTGGAATAAGAATGAATGTAAATACTTAGCATATTTTATACAAATTATACCTTTGGGAAACGCCAGTGTCTCGTACATGCGCAGATTGCGCATTTGGAAGAACCTATAAACGCTATGGAAGATCAAATCATCTTGACTTTTGTGTGCGGCCTCCAGGAACTTGCGTGCCGGCACCTTATCCAGACCCAGCGAGTTTTTGGCCAGTCGCAGCGCATCAATGACCTTACCCTGGCCCAGCATGACCTCAATAATGATCTAAACAAAAGAAACTTTCAGTACAAGGTATTGTTAACTTAATAAATATAAACAATTACCTCATGTGCCTGTATTTTGCCCAGCATATCGAGAGCCACCTGTGAAATCGCCGAGTTAACATCGGAGTGAGCCAGCAAGAAGCATGCAATGGACTTGGATTCCAACAGCATGGAGTAGCTCACCAGGCGGCGTAGCGTATCAAAGCTCCGATTGCGTATTAGCTCGCTGATGATCATCTTGCTTAGCTCCTCCTGGGCAGATATATTGTACTTATTCAAAGATTGCAGGTACAGCATCAGCACAGACTCCGTATAGGGTCGTCCAGCAATGGTTTGAAAGATTAACGCCATGTCTGACTGTTCGATGAGCACAATGGGCGGTGCAGTCTGCTTGCTGCTTAAAGTTTTAACATTTGAGGGCTGCGCCGTTTGATTTTGAAGCTCCAACTGCACCCAGGAGCTAAGAGGAAGATATTTAATGAGGTAGAACTCTCATGAGGCTTATTGAGTGTTGAACTCACGCATATATCTTGTTGATCTTATCAAAGATGGTCTCCAGCACAGGCAGCAGCGTGCCCTTATACTGTTCATCCACGAGCTGTTGCAGAACCTTTAGCAGCATCTGCTTGCCACTGCAGCGTTGCAGCAGAAACTCAGTAAGACGTATGCGATCCGAGATTAGATTGCAGAGTGGTTCAATGGCAAGGTTTATATACCACATGCAGCCCAACTTGGCATCGATTACAATATTAGGCTGGAATAGCACCCAGTTGATGGAATCTAGAAACACATTTTAAAGTCAATAATCATCCAAATGGCTACATAAAACTACATACAAAGCTCGCACTGCAGTATTTGACCATCCGGCGATAGCGAGGGCAGCTTAAGACCAAAGGGCTTAATGGAGCGACCTGGCGTAATGGGCGCATGGTAGGTCACCTCATTGATAACCTCACCGCTCAGCGCTATGTCAAAGAGGAGCGATGTGGCCGTGGCCTGATGATGCACCACAATCAAATTGTCTACCATGTTGATGGCAAAGCGGCCAACGAGGCTGAGGCGCAGCACATGACATTTGCGTGGCGCCAGACCAGGGCCATTCAGCAGATGCACTTCGACCTCCATCATGCCTGTGCTGCTGTTGGTTTGCAGTATAAGCACAGCCAGCACGCCATAAACTCTGCCCAGTGTCACCTTGCTCTCCTGCACTTCGCGACCCGGATTGCCTACTAAAAAGGGATTTTTGAATTCTAGCCACAGGGCTTACATTTGGCTTACTTACAGTCCACTTTGGGCAGCTTGGTAATGACCTTCTGCTTGACCAGCACCGGCACCAAAGTGTTGCCCTCTGTGGTGCACAGCAAAGCCACATTCGCATCGCAGCACCAGGCGAACCACTTAATGCTTATGCTTAGCGCTTTCACTGAGCGCACTTGTCGTTTCTCTGGCAGTATTTGAAATATCTCCACGCCTGTGTTTGATATAAGCGCCAGCTCTCGGTTGTGCACCCAAACAAAGCCATAGATCAGCGTCTTTACCTGATGCGTTATAATCTCCTGCAGCAGCGGCTGTTCACCTTGAAAGCATACAAATTCGACGGCATTTTCCTTACGCTGCACGGCCAGAATTTGATTGTCCGGTGAGAATTTGATGGAGCGAATGGCGCCGCCACGATCACTCATGCAAAACGATATCACAGTGTCCTCCACAGGACCTTTGACCACCACACCTGTCGCGCCACCTGAGCGTACTGCAAATATCTAAAAGAAGGACGTCTTCAGCCTTATCTTTTACCTATCGATGATGTTTGCTTTTACCTGCTTGTTGGAGTCATCGAAGAAGACATTTGTAAGCTGGCTCACGGCATCAAAGCGTATAAAATTGCTAGATAGCTCTATATAGTGTATTCCATTTGGTTTTTCCATTATTTATAATGCTTTGTTGTGAGTCCACGAAATTCTATAAAAATTCCACCCACATAACAGTGTTGAAAAGTCACCAGAGGTTAGGCGCCTTATAGCAGTGTTGCCAATTTAGCTATTCACGTCACATCTGGCTTTTTTAAAGAGTAAAAACCATGAACACAATATAATTTTTGCGTGCGGCAGATTATTACGCAAATGAATGTTGCCTGGCTTTTGAGTCGAATAAAATTGAGAAAGTTTAAGGAAATTGCACATATAATCATAAGTTTAGCCAAAAAAAGTCAGTTATTTTGCTAGCTCATTCTTATCGCCAAATCACCTCATTTTGTTTGACAGCACAAGCTACAATGCCCTTTTGCACACTGGCTCGAACAGCTGATTCAAGCATAAACAAAAATAAATATCTTGCACACTGTTCAGCAAGATTGCTTTATAAATTTATTCAATTTAGGCACCGATGACTACTTCATCCAAGTGCCGTGTTTGCATTAGCACGCTCGATGTCAACGTTGGCTTCTATGATATGCGCAAGCTGCCGAAACTGGCGCATAAGTTCGTCACATGCACAGACTTGTCCGTCTCCGATGAGAAGCGAGTGCCCAGTGAGCTCTGCCGGATGTGCCATGACCAGTTGGAACGCCTGTACGCATTTCGTGCCAGGTGCATTGCGGCGGATACGAAATGGCGAATGGAAATTTTAGCGTTTTGTGATGATACAGATTCTTTAAACGATGATGAAATGGCAACAAGTTCGGTTGAAGTCGCGTCAGTGAAGCTGACACAAGCGAAGGAAGATACAAATCAAGCGGCTAATATGGAAACAGAGACGGCACACACAACACAGCTCATAGAAGCCAGCGCAGAAGTGGCTTCCGAACAGGTAAGTAATCAATCAAGCAATCAACATATCATGGACATAGCATATTTTAGAGTTCCACGCTGCAAGAACCAAAAACCATCTACAAGTGCGACATCTGCGCCACGCAATTCCTGGAACAGCATCGCCTGCACGCACACAAGCGTCAACATGGACTCATGCCATATCCCTGCCCCGAGCCGGGCTGTGACCGCGGCTATAGCCACAAAAACACGCTAAGCGTGCACATGCGCAAGTGCCATAAGCTGGGTAAGGAGCACAAATCGCACGTTTGCGAATTCTGTGGCAAGACCTTTGATACCATGTGGCGGCTCAAGAATCATCGCTTTACGCACAAGGACAAGTCGGAGCTGCCGTATGTGTGCGAGGATACTAACTGTGAGCGACGTTTCTCCAGCAAGCAGCTGCTCAAGGTTCACATGATGCGCCATGCGGGCATTAAAAATTACAGATGCACCTACTGTGGCGTCCAGAAGACAACGCGCACTGAGCTGAAAATACACCTCAACTATCACACGCTGGAGCGTACTTATTGCTGCCGCATCTGCTCGAAGGTGTGCAACAGCTCTAGCAATCTCAATTTACATATGCGCACAGTACACGAGCGCTCCCAGAATTACGCCTGCACCTACTGCGACCGCACCTTCAACCAGCCCTCGCTACGCAAGCAGCATGAACTGATCCACACCGGCGAGAAGCCACACGAGTGTGAGGAGTGCGGCAGGCACTTCAGGCAAAAGGCAGCGCTACGCACGCATCGCAAGATTCATGAGCGGCAGAGCAGTGAATCGAGCTCCACGCCAGCCACAATGATATCCACACCGAATGAGACAGCTCCCGGCGTAGCAGTTGGTAATGTCCCAGGAAATATGCTTAATGAATATGCATAGACTGTTAGGGATGAAATTACTGTCAATGCTCTAGTTTAGGATCCAATTAAAATGTGTGTTTCATGCATACATGTATAATTTTTTAATCAGATATAAGCTTAATAAGTACATTCGACGTCCTGCAATAGATCAAGCTATTATAACCGATTTCTGGTTATTGCGGAAGTATTAGTGACAACAATTGAAAACTGTTTTAAAATACAATAAATAGTTCAATAATTTTCTATATGCCGTTTTTTCTTTAGAGGTTTTTTGGTATTATTCCTTGCAGCAGCATTGATTTTGTATATTTCGAAATTATTGGTTATATTATACCCTTGCAGAGCCAAGACCTTCCATCGCAAGCGTCCAAGTGTTACTAAGCACTGCTTGGAGCAGGGCGACAGCGGAATGAGCGCAAGGCGTATGAGCGGCAGCCGAATGAGCGCAAGGCGTATGAGCGGCAGCCGAATTAGCGCAAGGCGTATGATCTCACGATTGAGAGAGACATGATTGAGGTAGCAACGGCTGAGAGACAATCGTGGCTTTCTCAATCTTGGGTCTGACTCCTGCAAAGCGCTCGCTCGCAGTCATGAGAACGTTAATCCGCTCCATCAGGGCCACCAGAACGAACCCGAAGTCAGAGTGGCTCTGATTTCGGCAAAGAGTTCAGTGACACTTGGACATTTGCAGTGGACGGTCGATGGTCCGATCAAATTAATAAGTCATATACCTGGTATATGTATGTTTCTGTGTTTTTTAAGTAAAATGCTTCCAATACATTTTCTAAATCACAGTCACATCACAAGTCACTGGTTTCAGTCGCTGTTACTCATAACAACATATTATTGCTCATCTCTAATACACGCACAGCTGATGCTCAAGATTAAATAAATAAATGTCGTTTGATCAGAAAATTTTTTATTTGTATCTTATCTGAAATTATAGCTGAAGTTCAGTTAATGACGTCTACAAATAGTTTAGTTAAGTGCCGTGTTTGCATTTGTAAGCTGGATGCAACTGTTTGCAGATACGACATGCTAAAACTGCCCAAACTGGCGCAGATGTTCGTCACCTGCACGGACTTGTCCCTGTCCGAGGAGGAGCGGGTGCCGAGCGAGCTGTGCCAGGCGTGCCATGACCAGTTGCAGCAGTTGCATGCATTCCGCGCCAAGTGCATTGCTGCTGATGCAAGGTGGCGCTTCAAAATAGCGGCTTGTGATGATGAGGAGCCCAATTACAATTTGGAATCAACGAACATGCAAGCATCACCAGTTGTAGAAGTCTTGGAGCTGCAGCCATGTAACGCTAAGAGGCTAAGAAGGCAGCAAGAAAGCAGGCAAAGCACAGAGCCTGAAAGTAAGTTAAGTGAAACAGAAGCAACCTCACAGAAAACTATGGGCAGCACACAATTAGACGGGGAGCAGGTAAGCTAAAGGGCATTAGTTGCACTTAAAAGATTTACTTAGCATTGCTTTTATAGAGTTCGTTGTCTAAGCCTTCCACACCTGCCTTCAAATGCGACATTTGCCCCACGCGTTTTTTGGTGGAGCATCGGCTGCTGGCGCACAAGCGCCAACATGAAGGTCTCATGCCATATCCTTGCACTGAGGCGGGCTGTGATCGAGGCTTCAATCGCTTCCACTGCCTGTCGGAGCACTTGAAGCAACACTCGGGCACCAGCAGCTGGTTTAGTTGCGAGCAAGAGGGATGCAACAAAAGTTATCGGCACAAACCAACGCTAATTATGCACTTGCGTAAGTGCCACAAACTGGGACCGGAGCTCAAGTCACACGTTTGCGAATTCTGCGGCAAGGTGTTCAATTCGACGGCAGTGCTCAACGATCATCGCTATACGCACAAGGACAAGTCGGAGCTGCCACACGCGTGCCAAGAGCCGGACTGCGCCCGACGTTTCGCCAGCAAAGAGAAGCTAAAGGTGCACATGATGCGGCACGCAGGCATCAAAAACTTTACCTGTACATACTGTGGCATGCGGAAGACGACGCGGAATGAGCTCAAGATACACGTGAATTACCACACGCTGGAACGCACCTGGCCTTGCCGTTTCTGCTCGAAGGTGTGCAACAGCTCCGGCAACCTCAAAATGCACGTGCGCACCGTGCACGAGCGTGCCAGAGATTATTCCTGCAGCTACTGCGAGCGCACCTTCGCTAAGCCGGACACGCGCAAATATCACGAGATGACCCACACCGGCGAGAAGCCCAACGGATGCGAGGAATGCGGCAAACGCTTCACGCAGCCGGCGGCCTTACGTACACACCGGAAGATTCATGAGCGGCAACGCAAAGAAACTGATTCCAAGTCAACCGTATACAAGGTGTTGATAACCGATCCCTCTGCTGTTGCTGCTAGCGTCGAGCAAGATGGATGTAGTTAGTAATATTACTTATGTGTACTTATAAACCTTATGAAACCCACCAAAGATCTAAAATATATATTCATGTCTTCAATTCCATGATCGAAAATTGAGTTTTGTATGAAAAACATTGCTGCTAGGGTATATAGCTTCGGCACTCCGAAGATAGCCGTTCTTTCTTGTTTTTAAATGTTTTTTTTAATAAATAGGGAAAATAAATTACAGAATACATTTTTAAAAAGGTTCTCGCTTTTTTGCTTTCAAATGCAAAATAACAACAGTATATTTAGAACAGAGGTGGTAATTTTAGTACATAGATATTATGATATATTTTGGTCTATATTTGAAGAGAGTTGTATATTTTTTCCCATTTAAGATTCGGCCACACTGCATCATCATGAATGGTGGTACGGCCAAACAAATTAAGAACTAGAAATATATGTTTTAATAAAGAAAATGGAAATTTGTCGCGGCTGCATGAGCAGCACATTGAGCTTTGTGGATATATTCTCAGAACCACCATTGCCCGATTATCAATGCAGCCTTGCTGAAATGATAAGCTCGCTCGTCGATTTCAAATTGGACCCGGAGGATAATTTGCCGCGCAAACTGTGTGATTCGTGCTATTTAAGTGTTCAAAATGCATTTAAATTCAAATTCATGCTCCAGGAGAACCACCAGCTGCTTATCAGGCAGGCAATCAAGAGGGAAAGCGTTTCATTGGAAGCAGACGAAGAGATGGACCAGTCTGACACCATTACGTGGGTACACATGCAGAAGCAGCCATCCGCAACAAATGAGTCTGATGAATCGGGTGTCTCTCAGTCCACTATTAAACGCGAAGTTGACGTCAACACAAGCAGCTGCATTACAGAGAGTGATTTAGTTTGCCAGCTAGAGCTGAGCAGGTCGATGATAGTAGAAAACGCTTTGGATTCAGACTTGGCTGAGGAGGAGAAGCAAGAGAAGCGTCGTCGGACAGTTGTCGTGGAATCGTCTCCTACGATGGCGTCCGACGCACGCTTAGTTCATCCCTTCATCGAATATGGTTCCATTGTCAGTTCCAACAATATATCTGGAGTTGAGGAGAACTCTGGATGCGACGAGAATTTGGATGGCGACGAGAATTTGAATGATGATGTGAAGTCTGCAAGCGATGAGGAGTCCGAATACTCTGACGACTCTGAGGAGAGTTCTGATAGCGCGGAATCCGACATAAGCAGGTACAGTCCCCGTAGTGGCAAGCCGAGGCCATACAAATGCGATCAGTGCAATGCAGCATTTGTACTTGCCAAATCTCTACAAAATCACAAGCTCACTCATGAAGGCCCACCACAAGAGCTCAAGTGTTACGAATGCGACATATCCTTTAAAAAGCGCTTACATTACAATAAACACATACGTAGCTTGCATCCTGTTAAGCGGACATACAAGTGCGAGCAGTGCCAGATAGCATATAAAAATCCCATATCTCTACGAAAACACAAACGCACCCACGAAGATCCAACAGAAGAGTTCAAGTGTTACCAATGCGATATGATCTTTACAGTGGGCGTACTTCTCGAAAAACACTTTTGTAGCGAGCATCCTGATCAGCGGCCATACAAGTGTTCCGAGTGCCCATCGACGTTTCTAAAAAGTGCGCATCTCAAGAATCACTTCGTCAAGCACATCATCGAGTGTTCGAAGTGCAACATGTCTTTTGAGCAGCGCACACATCTCAAGGAACATATTCTTAGCATGCACCCTGAACTGACATACAAGTGTTCCGAGTGCCCAATGGCCTTTCTACAAAGTTCGAATCTCAAGAATCACCTCGCCACGCACATTATCAAGTGTTCACAGTGCGAGATGTCTTTTAAGCAGCGCAAACATCTAAAAGATCATTTTCTAAGCACGCATCCTGAACTAACACACAAGTGTTCCCAATGCCCAATGTCCTTTCAAAAAAGGGAGCATCTCAAGATGCACTTGGTTTCGCACATCATCAAGTGTTCGGAATGCGAGATGTCTTTTGAGCAGCGCAAACATCTCAAAGAACATTTTCTAAGCATGCATCCTGAATTGACACACAATTGTCCCGAGTGCGCAATGGTGTTTGTAAGCAGCGTTAATCTCAAGTCTCACATTATCATACACAACACGGAAGTTGCCTTCAATTGTTCGATGTGCGAAAGGACTTTTAAAAATAAAACACGTCTTAAGGTTCATATTAGCACAGCTCACACTTTGGAGCTCCCATTCAAGTGTTCCCAGTGCCCCAAGGAATTTGCAAACAGCTCAAATCTTCTGAAGCACACATTTATCCACAGCAAAGAACGTCCCGTCGCTTGTCCCCATTGCGAGAAGTCCTTTAAACAGAGTTCAGGCCTTAAGCTACATGTACGTACGACTCACGAGTGTTCCCAATGCCAAAAGATCTTCACAAGCAAATTGCGTCTCCGGAAGCATATCCTGTCCCACAGCAACGATGTTCCTCAAACAAAGAAAAATAAATAGATACATAGACCGTGTTGAAACTAGTTTTGCTTTATTTTTATTGTTATAAAGTTATTAAGGCGTACTTACTAGTTTAAGTTGTTAATTAATATTTTGTGAACCTTGTAATGCCGGTAACTCTGGAAAACTCCTCAAAAACCGAAATCGGTCTTAGTAGCATTAATGATGCAGATAAATTTTGTAAAAAAAAGATAAGAAAGTTTATGTTAACACTTAAAACTTAAGGTTATATTTATATCCCAATTTTGTACACAAATAAGGCATTGAAGATGAAAAGTGATGAAGAATGAGGCGAAAGCAACCAACGTGTTAATATACTTACATAGGTCTATGAGCTCTCTAGTTAATGGCCAGAGCAAATCAATAAGTACCGGATATATAAATATTTTGTCGGCACCCTAAGATTGCTATCTTGGTTTTATTTTTGAGTGAACTGCTCTCAATATATTCTAAATCACAGTCACGGCATTCAGTCGTTGTTACTCTTAGCATCATATTGCTCATCTCTAATACACGAACAGCTGATGCGCGAGAATAAACAAACAAATGCCGTTTGATCAGAAATTAAAACTAAAGTTCACCTTATGACGTCAACAAGAAAGAACGGCTATCTTCGGCGTGCCGAAGCTATATATGTATGTATATACCCTATCAGCAATGTTTTTTTTATTCAAAACCCAATTTCCTATGAGAGCTATGTGGTCCGATTTCTAACTTTATGAGTTATAACAAAACGCTTACTTAGGTTGCTTGTAATACAAAAGGTTTCTCCTACAAAAACTCATTTTTCACACAATCCTATGGCAGCTATGTGATATAGTGGTCCGATTTTGACCAAGTTTTGGTCAGATTGTATAAACTCTTCAGAGACATTGCTTGGGTGAGTTTAGTGAGGATATCTTTATAAGCAAAAAAGTTTTTCGTACAAAAACATAATTGTCGACCGATCATTGCTATGGCAGCAATCTGTTATAGTTTTCCGATCCGGCCGGTTCCGACATAGGTACTGCCTGCAGCAAAAAGAACGGTCTGTGCCAAGTTTCATCACAATAGCTTTACAACTGAGAGACTAGTTTGCATTGAAACAGATGGACATCGCTATTTCGACTCGGCTGTTCATGCTGATTTAGTATATATACTTTGTAGGGTCGCAAACGTCTCCTTCAGTCCAATACTAGGGTATAACAAACATATTAGCTAAGTACAGTGTCACCTGCATGGATGTGTCCCTGTCCGAGGAGGAGGGGCTGCCCAGCGAGCTGTGCCAGAAGTGTCATGAGTAGTTGCAGCAATTGTATTTGGTATTGATAACTGTTCCGTTGGGCATAGTTGAAAATAGGACTGCATATGTAGATAGTACAAACTTAAATAATGATTTAAGGCCAACAATATATTAGAGACAACAGTGCTAAGATTAGAAAGTGTTAGTAGTATTAGTAATCAGACATTATTTATAGTGGTAATGCGACTTAGTTTTGTGCTGTGCTGATATAATGTCTAATCATTTAAATGTCCAAAGTTCAACTACAAGCCAGACAGCTGAAGAGCACTTATTATTCCAAACATAATATTTTTACAAACATTTATTTCGAAATTGTACACATAAAATATTAAAATTTTCTATGGGATTGAATTACAATAAGGATTAGCTTCGACGGGTTACCTGGAACTCCGGATCTATTTGGCTGTTAAATTCAATTTTTAAAGTAAATCAACGGGGCCCGTTGAATGCACACCATCCTCCTCACAGACTTTTTGTGCAATTGTTGATACAATTTTGTTTTCAGCTTGCAGTTGGCCTGACGTGGCCTTTTTCAAATGTTGTATGACGCGATCGGATGCCTGGAGGGCCAGGGCTTTGGTTAAGTTAAGTTCATGCTCTGCGGATGGTAGATTCAGTTGGACGGCTCGGGATGATCGGGATTGCGTTACGACCATTGCATAGATGTCGATAGCAGCATTTGCCAAGTGATTCAATACAATTTGTTCGTTGATTATGTTCTTGTTGTATTTCATCAAAACCTGCTCAGTTGTTTGTCCAAATAGATCAATGCAAGCAGCGGTTTTCTTTGCATAGTCCTGTAATTCCGGTACAACATGTGAGCTTAAGTCGGTGCCACCCAATCCAATTGTGGAAGTTGCACGCCTGGACGCCTCCTTGAATATAAAGCCCAGATTGGCCGCTGGGTTTTTAAGTGCTCGCTGCAGCTCCTTCAGCTGGTTACCGGCGTACTGAACACCGGAGAGCGCTACAAACAGGCGTAGCACTTCATTGGTGCCCTCGAATATGCGGAAAATTCGTAAATCTCTCAAGACGCGTTCCAGTCCAGTTGCCTTCATGAAACCCATACCACCGAGAATTTGAATAGCCTCGTCGCAGACCTGCCATGCGCATTCAGATGAATATATCTTCGATATGGCGGCTTCCAAATGGTAATCCTGGCTGCCCGAGTCCATATTTTGCGATATCGTAAACGCCATCGATTCCGTTGCATACTGAAGTATGCACATTTGTGCCAATTTCTCCTGAATACCGCCGAATGCTTTGATCTTCTGGCCAAACTGTACGCGATTGTTGGCGTGCGCAGTTGCAATTTCAATACATTGCTTCATAGTACCAGACAATGTGGCACCCATGCCAAAGCGTCCATTATTCAAAATGTTTACGGCCACTTTGAATCCTTCGCCTTCCTTGCCAAGAACGTTTTCAATGGGAATTTTCACGTCTTCGAAGTAGACTTCTGCCGTATTTGAACATTTGATGCCCATCTTCTTTTCTGGTGCACCGTGCGTAACACCTCCAAAGGAACGCTCCACAATGAATGCCGTCACCTTATCCTTCTTTTCGCCAGTCTTCTTGTCAATCTGCTCTGTTTGGGCAAAAACTGTCATGACATCAGCCAATCCACCGTTTGAAATCCATATTTTAGAGCCATTTAGTACAAAATATTTGTTATCTGCACTCTTGACTGCACGGCAACGAATTGAGTTCGCGTCCGATCCAGAGCTGGGTTCGGTGAGAGCAAAAGCAGCATAAACCTCTTCAGATGCTACTTTGGGTAAATATTTGGCCTTCTGCTCGGGTGTTCCATAAAGAAGAATACCCTTGAAGCCAATGCTCTGATGTGCGCCTAGCGTTATGCCCAGACCCAGATCATGAGCTCCAACAATCTGGCAAAGTCTGGCATACTGTGTATTGTTCATGCCCAGGCCATTAAAATCGTTGGGCACTTGGATGCCCATTCCGCCGAGTTCCCAGAGGGCCTTTAGCGTATCAGCGTCGGTTACGGAGTTATCATCATTCTTAGCAGCATCATTAACCTCGGTAAAGAACCTTTGAAATGGATCCAACAAGCTGCCGACTGTTTCCTTTTGCTCCAATGTCAAGACATCGGGATAGGGGAACACTTGCTTCGATACCAGACTGCCACGAAATATGTTTGCCATAAAAGATTCATTTTCTCTTTTGGGCTCCTTGCTTACTTCATGCTGTGGTTTCGATTTGGGCACAGCTGAAGCAGCTGAATAAAATCGGTTTTTATAAACATCTAAAATTAATTTTCGGGTTCCGTAATTATTTAATTTCAACATTTTTGCCAGACTCTTTCTTCTACTTTTAATGAACTTTGTACCTAAACGTAAACAATATGCGAGGGGTGACGGTGACCTGTTACATCAAACAAGTATTTTAACGTAACCATACAAGTATTCTTAGGTACAACTATTTTTAATACATTTCTAAAGTAACGATTTCAATCTCAAATGCGCTATCGTTCACACTCAACTGTAAAATAAATATTAATCAAATGAAAACATTTATTTGACTATTAAATTTGGTAATTATACGGTTGAGGTCCCGTATAGAAAGAAAACACGGAGAATGTTGGCCTTAGGCTCAAAAAACCGTATAATTACCTTAAATTTAAATATTGCATTATTCCAGTTAATTTCATTAAGCAGTCACATTCTCTGTTAGTCAGTCACTGTAATCACTAGTACGCTGGATAACAATTATCGATAGTCGATATTCGAAGCACAGCTGATTCGCGCGGGTAGCAAAGTGCAAAATTGTTTGTTATTGCTCAATGAAATATTTAATTTAATCAATTAATAGCTTCGATGGCCAGCTTTAATAAGTGCCGTGTTTGCATTTGTGTGCTAAATGCAACTGTCGTTAGCTACGACATGCAAAAACTGCCCATGCTGGCGCACAAGTTCGTCACCTGCACTGATTTGTCCGTGTCCGAGGAGGAGCGGGTGCCCAGTGTGCTGTGCCAGGATTGCTATGACCAGTTGGAGCAGCTATATGCATTTCGTGCCATGTGTATTGCAGCTGATACAAAATGGCGCATGGAAATATTGGCATTTTGCGCTGATGAGGAAATAACATACGAGTTGGAGACGGATTCCAGTCCAGCGGAAGTCTTGGAGCTACAAATAGAGCCAATCAATGAAAGGAAAGATAAAAAACGACATGCAGGAAAATCCAAATGTGACGTGCCGCAAGCGGAATATATAGAGACTGAATATGAGATGCTAGAAGCTGCAGAGTTTGCCGAAGAAGACGAGGAGTTAGATACAGATCAAGTAAGCTAATCAATTGCATGGTTTAAATTTGATACATTTTTCATGCATTTCAGAGTTCCTCGCAGCAGCAATCAAAAGACATACACAAATGCGATATCTGCGCCGCGCAGTTCTTAAATGAGCAGCGCCTGATGACGCATAAGCGTCGACATGGAAAGATGCCATATCCCTGCACCGAACCAGGCTGTGATCGTGGCTATAGCCACAAGCATACGTTAACTCTGCACATGCGCAAGTGCCATAAGCTGGGAAAGGAGCACAAATCGCATGTTTGTGAATTCTGTGGAAAAGTATTTGATACCATGTCGCAGCTCAGAAATCATCGCTTTACACACAAGGACAAGTCGGAGTTGCCGCACGCGTGCGAGGAGCCAAACTGCGAGCGCCGTTTCTCCAGCAAGCAGCTGCTCAAGGTGCACATGATGCGCCATGCGGGCATTAAAAATTACACATGCTCATTCTGTGGTGTACAGAAGACGACGCGTACTGAGCTGAAGATTCACCTGAACTATCATACGCTGGAACGCAAATACTGCTGCCGTTTTTGCTCGAAGGTTTGCTACAGTTCTAGCAATCTTAATAAGCATATGCGCACCGTACACGAGCGTGCTCGGAACTACGCCTGCAGCTACTGCGAACGCACCTTCACCCAGCCCGCCATACGCAAGCAGCATGAGCTGATCCACACCGGCGAGAAGCCACACGGTTGCGAGGAGTGCGGCAGGCACTTCAGACAAAAGGCAGCGCTACGCACGCATTACAAGATTCATAAGCGTAAGCTCAAAGAATCTGATAACTCATTTGGAGCTGTGCCAGTTGATTCAACGGCTGATGAGGATGTGAGTGATGTGCCAGAAATGGAAGAGTTTGAATACGAAATTAGTTAAGGTAAGACTTTTTAGGTAAACTATATATACGTATAGATTATTTACAAGTCTGACAATTTCAACGTACGAAAGTATTAAAAATACTCAATTATGTATTTTTATTAAATAAACACTTAGTTCACATGACGAATGCTGTGAATTTATCTCAAGAATTAAAGTCTTAGATCACTATTCCTGCAGAGATATTATATTTTCAGCAATCCGCAAAAACTATTTTTCCTCTTCTTATTAATATGTTAAATCAAAGCCACTGGATAAACTTTATCCATTCAAAAAGATTCTGTGAATTTTGTCTAGCTTATCTAAAATTATTTTAAAAGGAGTCTGTAAATGTTTTTATACCCTAGCAGAGGGTATTATAATTTTGTCTCGAAATGTGTAATGGACTGAAGGAGACGTTTCCGATCCAACAAAGTATATATATACTAAATCAGCATGAATAGCCGAGTCTATATAGCGATGTTCGTCTGTTTCTATGCAAACTAGTCTCTCAGTTGTAAAGCCATTGTGATGAAACTTGGCACAGACCCTTCGGATCGGACAACTATAACAGATAGCTGCCATAGCAATGATCGATCGACAATTATGTTTTTGTAAGAAAAACTTTTTTGTTTATTAAGATATCCTCACTAAACTCACCTGAACCCAGTTTCTGAAAAATGTATACAACCTAATCAAAGTTGATCAAAATCAGACCACTATATCACATAGCTGCCATAGGATTGTGTGAAAAATTAGTTTTTGTATGAAAAACTTTTTGTATTACATCCAAACGAAGTGAGAGTTTTATCATACTTCAAATAGTTTCCTATAATTTGATCAAAATCTGACCACATAGCTGAGTTTTGTATAAAAAACCTTCTATATAGCTTCTGCACTCCGAAGATAACCGTTCTTTCTTGTTTTTATTGAAATATACTAGTGGAAAAGACTTTTCCCATTCGGATTTGATAGTCAAGCCAATGCAGTCCAATGCAATGCATTGTCCAATGCACTACAGAAAATTATTCATGATTTGTGGATAAAGCTGGATCGATATAGGTTTCGATAGAGAGGGAATATTCATAAGAATTATAGTAGTAAACAGCATTAATCATCGTTAGCTGAAATCAAATTTGAATAAATAAAACAAGTTTCATTTTGGGATTCAGAATGTAAATAGCAATAGTTTTTAATCAAATCAACTAAAACAAAATGTACAAAAATTAAATTAATCAGCATTGGCAGTTGCTGCTACTAAATCTAAAGTACATCATCTAAGTTAAATGCTTGGAAATTGTCTGTATACATGTGTGTGTGTGTGTGTGTGTATATATGTATATATATATATCGTAGTTTGTAGTTATTATACTCGTTTATATTGAGTTGATGCTGTAGTATGTAAATGATATGATGTGCTACTTGAAGTTGAGAGCTGAGAGCTGTGGCGATCGCCCAGTTGTGGGTATATTGTATATTGAGTATAGTATATTGTATATTCGTTTCATGCAGTATAAATAATTCTGTGAGTGTGTGTGTTTTTCGTAAATATGTTATTTTCTTGCATTAAAATCGTTGTAAATATGTTTCATTTGTTGTATTTAAAGATACATTTATTTCCTGTAAGCTTAAATTCATTTTTGCTGTAAATACGTGTGTGTGTGTGTGTGTGTGTTTGTTGTGTTTGTTGCTGTATAAATACGTATGCATGTATGTATATGTATAATGCCATTAAATGATTTTGGGTACATTTGTTGGGGGTATTTCGTTTAGACTGAACTGCGCTTTTTCCTTCACACCAATTCTAAACTCATCAAAAATGCTCATAATTTGTTATTCATTTTGGGCTTGTTGTGTGCCATTACTGTTTTTTTTTACATTTTTAGAAAATGTTAAAGTACATAGAACATAAGAATATAGCATATTTAGGCTAAATATCACCCACGATTAAATCGTTGTTTAACACTATATAAAAACTAGATTTATAATACATGCTTGTATGTAAAATCTGTCGCAATATATTACAATTCAGACATAAACCAAAGACACAAATCGAGACTACGCTAACTCTAAGCTAGCATATGTTATAAATATATTCATAGAACTATTTGTATATATATGTATTTATATATATATATACTATTTATATAGATTGTATGTAACGTAGTACATTTAACATTTTAAGCTCGCATTTCTAATTCTCTGCACTTTTTTAAAGTCAAACATCTCTTATATAAATTACAAATTAAACGCCTCTGCGTCTCCTCAGACATAGTCCGAGGGCACTGTGCTGGTGCTCGTCTCATTAATGGCCGCCAGGCGGGGCATGCGACGTTGCGTCATGGCTGCCGCTGCCGCAGCATCTCCAGTTGCCAGGCCGGTGGTTGCCACGCCGCCAACGCCGTTGCCGCCCCCGCCATGATGCTCCCAGTTGGGCAGTGGCTGGGACATGACATTCAGGCCAACAATCTCATAGGCGCCCTGGTTGCTGCCACTGGCGCCGCCGGGCATGGCCGTTACGGACAGATCCGAGTAGTAGGCGCTGCTGGGCGCTGACGAGACGACCATGGGAATGTCTTGCTCGTGGGCTTGGAAATTGTATTTCTGCAGGAGATATAAAAGAAAGGGGATTTTAGAATATGCAGAGTAGATAAATCTAATATAGGATTATGAAAAATAAACTAAAATATCTTCTTTTCCGTGTTAAGCTTAATTTTCAAACATGACACGATAGCCCTTATCTATGATGCAGTGACCGATTCTAAGATCTCTGTTGAGAGATCATAACTAGTGAAAAAATGTTATTAATCGTTATTGAATCATGTGTAATTTAAGTTGAGCGATTATTATTCGAAATTAATCGAAGAAAAAGAATCGATTAATGTGTAACATATGCTTAATAGTGCCATCACTACTCATTACCGATTCACTCATAGCCGCTTAAATCATAATCGCTTCACCCATAACCGATTCAGTCATAATCTTATATCTGTTTCGCTAAAAATCTATTGGCGAATAACGAATTCACTGATAACCGATTCAGCTAAGCCATTTATTTAACTAACATTCGAATGTGACCGTTTCAACTGTAACCGATTCTGTAATTATTTATTTCTTAATAACCGCTTCAACTGAAAACTGTTCCCAAAACCTGAGTTGAGCTCAGTTTGAGTATATTTGTGAACTTTACTTACCTCGCCGCACTGACTGTAGGCCGTATTCTGATACGACGGATTTGCCGAGCGCACGGACTCGCGATCCAGTTCCGCATAGAGGGCCTCGCTGACTCCAACCGGACTGTAGGCATCATCCATGTGGGTATAATGATTCTCGGCCGGCGATGTCGATGGCGGACCAATCTGATCGGGTCCCGCCGATGAGCGGCGACTGCCGCCCAGCCAGGTCCAAACGCCGGAGTTGCTTGTGGGGCGACGTATGCTGTCCGCGGAGTGTTTAATGGAGATTGGCGACCGATTCTGGCCGGTACCGTTGCGATTGTTGCGACACCACCACGGCTGCGGGCGACCACCTGTAAGAGATGCAGAGCAGCAGGCAAGACATGAGTAGTTGCTTTGGTATTTGGGTATTTGGTGGGTTCAAGCTGCAGCTAAAGGTAAACTGCGGACGCAGAAATCTATGACATTTTGGGCTATAATCGGGCGATAAATCAAACATTCACCTCATTGAGCGCGACAGAGCAGCGAACAAACAAACAAACAAACAGAGAAACAAACAGCAAAACAAACAAAGCGTAAATTAAACGGCTGTCAACTGTTGGCAACGAGGTGGCAACAAACAACTGCCACAGCCAACTGCCACAGCCAACTGCCACAGCCAACCACCAGCCAACACCACCGAGTGGCTCACAATTGCACAGTTGCGAGTGGTTCGCATTGGCATGAGTAACGGGCGACTGGGCCAAAATGCCAAATACTCGTACTATACTGTGAGATCCTTTACAATCAGCTTGTGTGATCTCATTGTGCGGATTGGGCAAGAAGCTAACCTCATGAGTAATCCTTGGCATATATCATAAATTTCAAAATAAGATCATTTACCTTAGTCCAGTCTAAGTTAGTAAATGTTGTAATATATGGGATGCCTTCTATAATCAGCGGAAGCTAATCCTGCCAGTATTTCTAGTCATATACTATCACAGATTCCAAGAAGTGTTCATAAAGGTTATTCATTTATAGAGTTAAGTATAGACTTCGTGTAGAGAGTCTATCTAATTTCCATCCTTATACCACAGACTAATAATACTATCGGATCTTTTCTTGTATGATCCTTAAGAATAAGCTTGTCTGATCTTATTGTGAAGATTGGATTAACAGCTAATTTGATGAGTATTTCTAGGCATGGAGCTTACATTTCTAAGGAGTTCATAAACCTTATACATTCATACAGTTAGTATAATCTTCATATGGGAGGTGGAATAAAAAACTATCAGATCCTTCACTCTATGATCCTTTATAAAAACTTTTATTGCTTTTATTCGGCAGCTTGGGTTAGTAGCCAATCTCATAAGTAATTCTCATTCATATACAGTCAGTAAAAATTGCCTATGGGAAGTCTATAAAATTTCTATTCATTCGAGTCAACAATTTATAGGCTGATTATCCGCTTAGAAAATCTTTATAGATTCCTTAAGCCTTGTTATAGTAATTTTAGTTCATAGCCACACCAAGACCAGTCCAACATCCGCTGTTCCCAGAAACTGCCGCCCCTTCTCTATACCACTGCCCACTGCCTTAACCCATCTCATCGAGTCATCCAGTCATCCACTTTGGTTAGCCTGGCTCTCAACCTGCACTAATGACTGCCCAGTGCTCAGGTTTTAACACGGCATCGCCTTTCACTCTCATTATCCGACAGTTGGAGCTCTTGGGGCGATTCAACTAATTAGCAGAATGCATTCGCATTTAAACCACCGCCAACCACTGATCACCACGGGCAAATGCTGGCAACCACTGGTAACCACTGGCAACCACTGGCAACCACTTGCAACGTCGCCAATTTCCCAAGTTATGCACATGCATAATGCAGCCATTTCGGTTGTTACCACTTGGTGGCTGTTTTATGCTTATGATTTACGTACTGAACCACTGCGACAATCCAGCTGGTCCATGGCTATATAGAAGCTCTGCGCCTTCGACAGTATCTTTAACTCTGGCGATGATTAACCCAAGCTTATCGTACGTAGGTGCTCATATACATGCATTTTGTGCATGTCACTAACGCCAGCGGCAAAAACTGAGACTGGGACAGAGACAGAGGCTCGACTCCAACTCCAACTCCAACTCCGATTTGTGTTTCCAGAATCGGACTTGGACTCGGACTCAGACTCGAACTCGGACTTGGTTGGTAGTTGGCTTTAATGGCTGTTTTTGTGCCGTGTTAACGATGTTGCCGCTGCTACTGCAGCAATTGCATTGAACTTATGCTTTTTTGCAGACCAAGCACAGTGGTTCTTAGGCTTATAAATATTTTATGTAAGAATTGTTAAGAATATCTAGTCCACAAGGTAAAAAAATAAAATTAAACAAAAAATAAATACAATCTACCAAAATACAAAATACCTCCCAAATAAATGAAGTCTAAGAAAAGATATGGATCAATACTGATAATTTGAGCATCTAAAATAAAATTTGAACCTTATTTTCTTTTCAAATTATAATAAGAACAGCGATTTACATAAAGAAAACTTCCCAGTTGAGACCTAAAAATATAGAACAGTTTGCTTACAATAACACAAAAAAAAGCAACATGAGCTGTGATTTTGCATAAAAAATGAAAGGGTTTCTTCAATTCGCAAATTTTCTTATTACTTTTGCGTAGAAAACTGATAAATTTGAATCGTTAGCCTTATGCTAGAAAATTTATAAACATATATCATTACTCCCTGTACCCATAAAAAGGATAAAAAGGGGTATTGAATTTGTGCAAAAGTATATAACAGGCAGAAGGAGACATCTCCGACCCTATAAAGTATATATATTCTTGATCAGTATCAAAAGAGACTTAGATTTGGCCATGTCCGTCTGTCTGTCCGTCTGTCCGTCCGTCCGAATGTCCGTCTGTCTGTCCGTATGTATGAACGCAAGGATCTCAGCAGCTAGAAGAGCTATAGACACCAAATTTGGAATGTAGGTTCCAAGTTCCAAGCAGGTCAAGTTTATTTTAGATTTGAGATACCGGAGATGTCTCCTTCTGCCTGTTACATACATTTGCACAGATTTAGTACCCCTTTTTACCCATTTTATGGGTATAGGGAGTAAAAAGGAAAATAATGCAGTAAATAAAAAAGCTATAAAATTTTCTATCTTTTCACCTGTATATATTTCATTACACACTACTAAGCTGAAGCTTAGTTAATTCCCAATTACCACATCATTTGAATTTTTGAGTAATATTATAATAAATAAATAAATAAAAAAGCTTTAGCTTTAAAAACAGCTCAACTGCTGTGGTTCTTAAACAATCACTTTAAATGTTAGCCAGCCAATTTGTTTGCAAGCATTTAAGCCAATTCAAATAGCTGTCAACCACTGTGCAGTGGTAGCTGTTGCTGGTGCTGAAACTGCTACCGCTGCCGGCCTTATCTGCGGCTGCTTATCTGCGTGCAACGCCAGCGGCAGCAACGGCAAAATTTTGTTAACAAAATATTTCGCAGCAGCTTTTGGTTAAAAACTTTGTGTCCAACTTGGCTGAGATACCAAAAAAAAAAAAAAAAATGTGAAAGAAATAAACAAATATTAACGAGCATTTTGGAATTTAATGTGTGTTTTGCGTCGCATTTGGTTTTGTGAAACAAGTCGCCTTCTGGCCGGCGGCAAATGGCAAATATGACATGTGTAATGAAGTCTTAATAGTCGCACAGATAATGCCAATGACTGTCAGCTTTAAACTCGAATGCCGTTTTTGCTTGTGCCTATGCCAAGTGTCACATTGCAATTGTTATCGCTGCATTTTCCGCATGCATAATTAAAATAATGTGACGCATACGCCACGTTGTCTGTCCCCTTTGCCGGCAGCTGCCGCTCAAGATAATTGCACAGAATTCTCAATATATAGCCGTAATTGACACCAACTGCAATTTGGATGTTGTAACATGCATTTACTTGGTATTTCGCATAGTTTTATTAGATGTTGCAATCTGCTTTTAAATGCGCCTTACGCTATTTCGATTGCACTTCAATTTGTTTGCTTTTGTGCTAAAATAATCAGCTAAAAGCTAAATTATTTTTATACACTTTTTAACAAACTGAATAATGTACTTTTTGACATTTGAAATATCTGGGAAACTGACTCTAAATATTTGTTAAGACGGTGTTTTTACTCCCTGTACCCATAAAATGGGTAAAAAGGGGGTATTGGATTTGTGCAAAAGTATGTAACAGGCAGAAGGAGACATCTCCGACCCTATAAAGTATATATATTCTTGATCAGTATCAAAAGAGATTTTGATTTGGCCATGTCCGTCCGTCCGTCTGTCCGTCTGTCCGGATGAACGCGTCGATCTCAGCAACTATAAAAGCTAGAGACACCAAATTTGGAATGTAGGTTCCTGTATACCATACGCAGATCAAGTTTGTTTCCAATTGCAAATATCTCCCCCCGTTCCCCCGCAAATCGATTAAAACCGTTATACAGTAACAATTTTCAAGATATAGCTTTAAGATTTGGCATGTACAATACTTTAGTCTCTCTTAATCTACTGTCCAAATTTCAAGTCGATCGGATAATAAACACGGAAGTTATTCACGATAGAAGATTCAGTAATGCAGCGAGAGGGGGAAGAAGAAGCACAGCCACTTTTGCCGCCTGTGTGCGTGCGTCTTTGTGTATGTGTGTGTGTATGGGTAAGTGGACTTAGATGTGATTGGATGTTTTAGACCTGGGTACAGGGAGTTTCGTAGTCGGGTATACTCGACTATAGCATTCTTACTTGTTTTTTAATACACTTGGGGTATTACATGATTTTCAATTTGTTTTGTTTATGTGAAATATAGTCAGCTAAATGCAATTTAATTGAGTGCAAAATATTGATATAGAAATTAAATATTCTTATTTCTTTTATGGAATTAACAAATTACGCCTTTAGCGTTTTTTATTTAACATTTCTTTGATATATAAATCAAATATTCTTATTTCTTTTTGGGAATTCAAAAATCATTCCTTTGGCGTTTTTTATTATAACATTTGTTTCATACTTTAAGCAATTTACGAACGCAATTTAATTATTTTCTTTATGCGGCAAGTTCTGAAGCAAAGAAAATGTTTTTTTTTTGGAAATATTTTTTGGCATTTTATAAAATCTTCTCGAAACTGTCTATTAAACCATAATTTGTATGCTGTTTTATTAAATGTGTGGCAAATTTTGAAGCAAAGGAAAGTGATTTTCAAACACTTATTTTATAGTATAGTTATAAGCAAAAAATTTCTTTCATTTATAAAATCTTCGTAAAGCTGGCTTTACTAAAATTCGTATGCATTTTCAGTTAATTTATTTGGCAAATTCTGAAGCAAAGTAAAATGATTTTCAAACACACATTTTTGTGTTTTTGTGCTCTCTCTCTTTTTTATAAAAATCTACTCGAAACTGGCTGTTAAACGCACTTTACTACGCGTTCGTATGAATTTTCAATAGATAGTTTATATGTGGAGGTAAATACAAATTATCTTAATACACTTTGTATTAGGCAATTGAAAAATTTTCTCTGTGGCATTTTAAAAACTCTTTTCGGAGCTGGCGCCTGTCGCGATGCCGACGACAGCGTCGACGTTGACGTTGACGTTGACGTCGACGTTGACTTCTCGACATAATCACGCGCTTTAAAAGCTGCTGACAGTTTAACGATTTGTGGTGATTGTTTGTTTTTCGTTGTTGTTTGTTGTTTTCGCAACATGCAACCGTGCGTACCGGCAACAAAATGTTGCAAAAGCAACAACAACTGTGAAAGACACACACACACACAGAAAAACTTTACCCAAAAAAAGTTACAGCCAAAAAAAAAGGCAACAAAAAACGTCAGCAAACGACAACAACAACAACAGCAAGTGGAGATTTTCATGGGACAGCTAATTGGCTGCTGTGACATTAAATGCCGTCAACAATTTGTCCTGCATGTCGATGTCAGCACAGGACGCAGACAGACAGTGAAATTGGCGCCAAATGAAAAGAGAGTTTGCCAAAAGGGTCTACAAAATGGGGCGGCGGGGGCGGGGCGAATTTTACGTCGTTTGTCAATAATTCGCCTACTGTAAAAACAAAAGAAAAAACTGAATAGAAGGCAGAACCGAGCGAGCCGAGCAACTAAATCAAAAAACTTTTTGCACGATTTTTGAACGTGTTTTGATGCCAGGGACCAATGTTAGTATGGACCAATGCCAATTGCAAAAGCAGCTAAGAAAAGCAAGAGACAATTGTAAGCCTTTGCCTTAATTTGTCTACAAATTTTCTGAAAGCTGAAAGCTGCCACGGGCTCTGGGGCACGTACTCGCTAGTACATTGGCATCAGTTTCAGTTTCGGTTTCAGCAGCATCTTAGATTTGTGGCACGAACGTGAACTTCATGCATTGTCGTCAAAAATTTGTATGTCCGCCTTGCCACAGCTCAACAACAGCAGAGAAAACAAATTAAATTGTTGCCACTTGTGCCACAAATTTGCCCCGCACCGTCGAATATCAGCGGATGGCAAATTTCCCGTGAATCGCATGCAATGACAGAATTATGCAATTAAAAATGGAAATGCAAATGCGAAAAGTCAAGAATCAGCTAAGAATAAAATACAAATAGAAACCAAAATAAAAAAAGAGTCGCCAAGCGCTCGCTGACTTGCTTAATTAATCAAACGAGGCAGGCAAAAAGCAACTGACTAATTGATCAAGTCTGAAATGCAGTTGAATGACGGAAATAACTGCGATTGAATAGAGTGTAGATACAAGTTTATGGGCAAATGACTAAGCAGTAGAACTGGTAAGCAAACGGTACGGCTATCGATTGCATCGATGGCACTGACCCAACATCAAGGATTTTATCATTATTATCGAGGCTGTTATGTCTATTGATAGTAATAGTTTTAAACCACCATCAAGATTTGTCATTGTCGTTATCACTGAATCTGTCTATATGTCAATTCTATTAACTATTGATTCTATTCAACCTGTATATGGATATGTTAACTTGTCTTCATGTCAATAACTATCGATAATATCGATGATAATGCTTTTATCGTTTGATCGGCCTTCTTTGCGATTCTCAAGTATTCATGTTAGTTCAATAGAAATTCCTATTTTAAGGTCTGCAGTTGATCGCCCTTCTCTGCGATTCTCAAGAATTCAAGGGAGTCCAACAGAATTGACCATTTTGGTGGTCTACTTTTGATCGCCCTATTATTGTTCCTTTATCTATTTTTAATTTATTTATTTTATTATTTTATTTTATCAGTTTAAAATTTTTAAGATTAAGCAGTTATTATAAATTAAGCTTACGTTTAATTTAAGTGGCTTATAAAATAGCAGAAATGTTAAATGCAAAATAAATATATGTTAGGTTGACCTAATAAGAGTAAGGTATCCCTTAACTATCGCTGGCAATTTAACAGCTTGACATTCCCAGTAGACATACCGCTGTAAAAAACGTAGTTTTTATTTTCAAAAGCTGTTCAATTTGAGTGAACCAAATAGTCGTAGCAATTGTTGAAATAGTCGTAAATTGCAAACCAAGCAAGGGAGTCCAAAACAATTGTTTATTTTTGAGGTCTGCAATTGATCGCCCTTCTCTGCGATTCTCAACATTTAAAGGGAGTCTAATACAATTGCCTATTTTGGAGGTCTGCAATTGATCGCCCTTCTCTGCGATTCTCATAAATTCAAGGGAGGTCAGTACGATTGACTATTTTGGACGACTACTTTGGATCGCCCTTCTCTGCGATTCTCATAAATTCAAGGGAGGTCAGTACGATTGACTATTTTCTATCTAGTTAACTAGTACGTAAGTAGCAATAATTAGTATTATTAGTATTAAGTATTATTACCATTAGCTTAAGACAAAATTCAAACCAAATATTAAGTTATCCAGGTTATAAGAGCAACACTCTAAGTATTAATATATAATGGATCTAACGCCTAGATAAGCTAAAAGCGCAAGGCAACTCTGTCACTAATCTCATATAAGTATGCTTGACTTGGTCACTCAAGACTACAATAGAATAGGTACCATCTGTATTACCATAATCAACAACACTGTGACCAATAAATCTTATCTAATCTAAAAACCTATTTTGGAGGACTACTTTGGATCGCCCTTCTCTGCGATTCTCATAAATTCAAGGGAGGTCAGTACGATTGACTATTTTGGACGACTACTTTGGATCGCCCTTCTCTGCGATTCTCAAGAATTCAAGGGAGGTCAGCACTATTGACTATTTTGGACGACTACTTTGGATCGCCCTTCTCTGCGATTCTCAAGAATTCAAGGGAGGTCAGCACTATTGACTATTTTGGACGACTACTTTGGATCGCCCTTCTGTGCGATTCTCATAAATTCAAGGGAGGTCAGTACGATTGACTATTTTCTATCTAGTTAACTAGTACGTAAGTAGCAATAATTAGAATTATTAGTATTAAGTATTATTACAATTAGCTTAAGACAAAATTCAAACCAAATATTAAGTTATCCAGGTTTTTACTCGGCACGAGTCTTTCCTAGGAATATACATGGCATATAAAATACTCACTACCACATAATTAAACTATAAGAGCAACACTCTAAGTATTAATATATAATGGATCTAACGCCTAGATAAGCTAAAAGCGCAAGGCAACTCTATCACTAATCTCATACAAGTAAGCTTGACTTAGTCACTCAAGACTGTACAATGGAATAGGTACCATCTGTATTACCATAATCAATAACACTGTGACCAATAAATCTAATCTAATCTAATCTAAATCTTTTTGGAGGTCTACAGTTGATCGCCCTTCTCTGCGATTCTTAGGAATTCATGGTAGTCTAATACAATTCTTAAGAATTTATGGCAGTGGTCTATGAGCCAGCTATTTTAAGACAGGTGTCTTATTAGCTATACGACTTTTGTAATTAAACAACAAATATTTAAAGTGTAATCCAGCGTTGCAATTACAATACTTATCTATAAAAATGTACATATCTTAAGTACTTTAATAGCCCCATACTGCGATAAACAAACAAATTATCAGCAGCTTACACAGCGCTTAAGTTTATAAACATTATGTGCACTTACCATTGGCATTCGCTGATTTAATTCTGCAAAGATAAGAAGCGGGGAGAATGTTGGCAATTAATAAACAGAAATTAGCGTAAAAACATAAATTAGCACAAAAGCAAATGTCAAATTGTTCAATGCCAAGAAACGGCGACAAATGGCAAATGCCAAAACGAAAGACTTAAGACACAAACTTGCCGCTACGCAAATAAACTTTTGCGTGCGACACGCAGATAAACAACCACAAAATATGTCTACACAGATAAGAATTCTCCAAGAACAACAACAAAACTGCATTACAGCAGCAGCAGCAACAACAACAACCACATTTGTTGCAAGTTGCAACATAAACGTTGCGATTAGATTAGCCCACAAAATCTTTGGAAAGAAGTAAGAATGAATGCTCTAGTCAAGAATGCTCGACTTTGAGACACCCAGGTCTGAAATTCTTAAGCCCTACGCATCAAACTGTTCAGCGGCAGTGCAAGCAAGCAGTGCAATATCAGGGGGAAACAGCACTTGTGTTTGAATATAGAATAACTTCGGCGTTTGTTATCCGATTAGCTTGAGATATTCATAATAAATCAAGAGTGGGTCTTCTTCTGACTGTTCGTACAGTCTTAGTATACCCTTCTACCGATTTTTGTGCGTACAGGGTGTTAAAAGTGAAGAGTTGAAGAGGCTGAACATTTAAACCGGATTACCCGCTCGATTTGTGGGCTGCGTTTGTTGTTGTTTGTTTTCTTTGGTTCTATAATTTGCAGCTCTGAATGGCAGTTTAGCAATTTCTATAACAGTTTCTGCATTTTGTTATTAACTTAAGCCCCCAGTATTTGCACTTGCCCCGCTTTCTGGGTCATATCGAGCACGAACCTAATGGATATAGATTGTGCGTATCAATTAACCGACCAATGTCCGTCCATTATCCGCCTTGTCCATTTGATTGAGTGCAGCTTGGCTCGGCATGAGGCTAAATTTTCCCCTCGCTTTGCCTTGATCGATTATAATGTTAACTTGAGCTGAGCCAACTCAAGTCGAGTTTTTGATTCGCATTCGATTTTAGTTTTTTTGTTTTTGTATTTTTTCTGTTTTTCTGTATTTTTGTCTTTTTTCTCTTTTCGCAATTCAATTAAACTGTTCAGTCAGTCGTCGTCTTGGGGGCCGTGCCTTTGCTCTGCGCTAATTTTCCAACTGTTTTTCCTTTTATTTTTTATGTGTTTTTTTGTTGTATGTTTTCCTTTGCAACGTTATGTTCAATTTTCTGCGCTTGTTTTCGCCAGCAGTTGAGTAGTTTTTTTCTTCCATTTTCTCAATCGAGTTTGGACCATGCTAATTGAACACGCCTTTTTATGTTACTCGACGAAGTTGTTGCAGCTGCTTTAAACGTTTTCAACTTGAATTTCGGTTTTCCATCAAACTATGAAACACGAGCACGAAGCGACAATTTTGTGCAATTTAACAATGTTATTGTCAAGCTACAACTGAGCTAGGTGCAGGCCTTGGAATGGAGGTGTGTGTGGGCAGGAAGCTTCAAAAATTGCTGCTCAATATAGAATACTTAAGATTTACAATCTAAAAGAAGGTTACATCATAGTGCACCAAGTGCACCAAGTTTTCATCAAATTAGAAAGTTGCTTATTTATATTTTTCTAGGAAACAATTGCAATATAATATTTTAATTTTGTTTTTAAGGATAACATTCATCTTCTGATTATGGTAAACATATTCAAATTTTGGGTTTATAAAAAAGAATTTCAGTTTGATTATTAAAATTAAATTTTGGATTAAAATAAGTTTTACAAAAACACATTGTTAAGTTGAATTTTTTTATATATATTAGGTGAACACTAAAGATATCTTATTCTTTGTTTTCAGCTAAGAAAATCTTTTCAAAACAATTCCTTTAAAAGTGTTCTGACTTGTCTCCCCATTTAGAAGTTTTAAATGGACTTTAAGCTGAAGACCCTTAAAAATTCTTTCTTTGTTTCATTTATTAGTTTTTTATTAATTGTCAGCTAAAAAAACTTGTGGACTTGTGCCACTTATCCTTTATTTAAGGGAATTTGCAATGGTTCTTGTTTTTTTAAATTTCCAGTAGCCCAAAACTTTTACATTTAACAATCTACAAAGTATCTTAACTAGTACAAAATCATTTATTTAAGGTGCTTTAGTCGGTAAACTAAGTAAATCAAACGGCAGTGTCAATTCAAGAATGCACATTGCAAATCAAACGGCACTTTAGAGTTTTTCCGACAAGTGGCTCCGCAAAAAGACATTAAGCGTGTTACCATTACCTTGTCTAGACATTGAGCAAACATTGTCAAGCCGAATGGCAGGTGCCATTAAAACTCGACTTCTAAGGTGCCCACTAACAAATCATGCACCAAAAACACAAACAAAAACAAAAACAAAAACAAATGCAACTGGAAACTGGCAACAGGCAACTGGCAGCAGGCAACTGGCAAGTTGTGGCAACTGCAACAACATGTGCCGAGCAAATTTATAGCGCCATTAGGCGATCGAGAATTGCATCAATATGCAAATAAGTGTAACCGATATTACATGTAATTGCTGCTAATTTGGCAGCCAACACGTCCAAGCACGACGCCTGAACCCACCAAAACCACCGAACCGCCAACTGACATCAAACAGTTGCAAAAACAACTGCTAAATGACTGACTAAAGCTGACGGCAAGGTGAACAGCGTGACAATCGGATTGGTTTAACCGGGTAAAGGGGACTAGGGGGCAGGTGTGGCAGATAGCCAAAATGCCCAAAGTCCAGCTTAAATAATGGCAGTTCTAAGCTAGTCAAGCAGCGTGTGAATGCGTAACCAAACATGCATTGAACACCAACTATCGAACCCAGAGAAGTTCAGCCAATTGAACGAACACCCCACTGTGTCATTGCTATGAAACATTCGTTATAGACAAGTATACCAAAGCTTTTGAAAGTTAGGGTATATGAAGTCGAAGAGATTCTGAATGATAGAAGATATAATATAAGGCCAGCAGTTCTTGATATGTAAGAAACTAACTACCATAACTATTACAAATACTTAAAACTATCGAAAGTATTGATAAACAATCAAAACTCGAGAGTCTTTCTGTTAATTAATTGTTCAATTGACTCCTCAATATTGACAACAACTAAGTTTACTTTCCTGCTGAGATTTTTGAGACTCAACGCTGTTTTTGTATAGTTATCATAAGGTAATATATTAAGCTTATTTAGCAGAATTAATAGTTCACTGATTTGTGATACTTTGCTAAGCGCGGACTCATTTGTCTTTTCTAAACGGTTGATAAGCGTAAGTAGCTTATATTGATTGGTTGACACATAGTATAAACAACTAGTTCAAGTCCCTCCTAGCACCGCTTAGTTATGATTGAAATTCATTAAATTTTGACTGCAATTTCAATGTCACATTAGACAAAAAGCAGCGAAAATCAGTCAGCGATTAGTTCTGCTGAATGGGGCTTATAGCAGATATGCCAAAGGACCTATTTTAAAAGTCGGACATACAAATAAGCTCCCTCCTTGATGGCATATAAAAAACAGATTTAATAACCCTTTTTTAAGCAGGGAGTAATAATTCTTTTTCATTGTCCCAAGCTCTAGTTTTAATTCTATCGCTTTCTTGGACTTTTCTGTGATGTCAGTTAGGGTCTTTCTACTTATACTTTTCTGTGTTTTCTGTTAGGGTATGCCCATGTCGTCTATTCCCTGCAATATGAAAACGCAACTCACTTGTCTCGCTTTTGTGTTTGTTTGTGCATTTATTTGTTTGGCTTTGGCAAATTATTTGCGAAAATTAATTTTATGCAAACATGCCGCCAAAATAAGACAACATGACAATTTAATTGGACGCGACATGTGGCCAGCGTCGGCGTCAGAGTCAGCGTCAGCGTCAGCGTCAGCGTCAGCGTTGACTGAGGCGGCGGCGCCTGCGCATATATTTTGGTTAATTTGGAGCTCGCGTGTTGCCAACGCCCCCGCACACTTGGGCAGTCGCAGCCCCCCCTCACCACTCTTGGCGGGCTCATTTTCCAAACGGCATCACAAAATGAATGTCCATTTAAATGTATCTTGTCGCGATTACTGAGTGTGTGTACAGTGTGTATAATGTGTGTGTGGCTGACCCACTCTACGCCTTAGATACGACTCCAAAAGTGGTTAAAGAATGGCCGGCGGCAAAAATGTAACCTCTATTTGTGGCTATTGTTGTTGTATGTTTATTTTAAAGAGCAATTAAGTAATAAAGCAATTTCATGTTCTTTTGTTTTGCGCTTCGATTATTTTGTGGCGCTATTCTGGGCGCTTTAAAGGTTTCCTTTTATTTATATTTATTTTGTGTATTTTTATTATTATTTATGTGGTGGGCGTTTAATTGAATTGCCGTTTGCTGTTGTGTGGGCAAGTACATTGTAAATCTTTTAGTTACATACTCATGCATAGATGCCACAGCTCAGATATTCGCGCATATATTCAATTTGTCTGGCATTGTAAATGTCGCGGCATGACGGATCGTTGGGGTCGTCGTTGGGGTCTACCGAGTTGAATGTCCTATCTGACTATAGTACGTTAATATATACGTGCTCAAAGATATATGTTTATGATGACTAATTGCGGCATTTTTCTAGCTAAATGCCAAATTTATTAGCATTTTAATTTATTGTTTGTTGTTTGTCTTGGGCAATTAATTTGAATTGCAAATTAATTTGTTTGCTTTTATTACTGACTGTTATTGAAAACTTCTCTACCAGCAGAGTAGTCATTTACAATCGATAACTTATCGATAGATGTGTTTTGTGAAAGAGTAATCACTTCTCCATCTCAATCGCAATTAAAAAGCTTTTAAGATTATTGTCTTGCAAACCCTTTAAGATATTTAAATAAACGACCACAAAAAAGAACTATCTTTGAAGTGCAGAATGTTTTTTCATTCAAAAGATGAAATTCCGACGGACTTTTCCTATGACAGCTTTGAGATACTGTAATGCTCCGATTTTGATAAAGTTTTGTCAATATTTGAAGAGCAAAACGAACCTTAGTAATGTTAAGTTTGGTCGGGATATTTTCATAAAGAACCGAGTTTTTTGAACAACACGAATTTCTATCGTTAGCTAGATTATCTATAAACAAATTTTGTAATCGAATTGAAGTGAACTTACCTTCTACATCTTAGAGCTAAGACCATTACAATAGCACCTATAATAGCCGATATGATGGAGACTATGATTATGGTGAATACCCATCCAAGTTCGCCGGCGGTATCTGCAAAAGGGAATTTTTAATTAAAACGGATATGTAATGAGCATTATGAAAAACAAGATGATCTGGTTTTGGGGTAACTAGGGATACCAGGTGTAATGTTTTCATGCAATTTTTTATGACGCGATGGCGATAAAAATCATTATTAATTCATAAAAAAGTTATGAATATGAATATAAAATGGCACATCAGTTTCAAAGTAAGATACGTATCCGAAAGATGTTTGCCTAGCTGTAAAACAATAACAACAAAATACCAAAGCTAAGGGAAATTCGTGAGTGAAGTCAATTAGTCGCTATGAAAAGAAGGAAAAGGCGATGAGCAGGCGATTAAAACTGCTCTCCAAACTGAAATTAAACTAGAAAACTGAACGTCTCTGCCATTTAACGATGCAAAATTAATTACAAAGTTTATTATCTTAACAACTTGAGGCTGGCCCCGCTGGTGATTTCGAATATTTATGGCCTCAGTTAAATGAGCCGGCCAATGAGTTTGGACGGGAGTGTGGTGGGGGGCCCGTGCAAGGGTCACATCCCAACACATGCGACTGCGTTTTGACCCTTTTGCCTGGACCTTATCTCCCAGCGGGCATCTGCCTGAACACAGCGACTGAGTGGGGGCAATGGGGGGAGCTCTATGAGCAAAAAGGTTAAATTCAGCAAACAGAAATCAACACGCATATAAATATTTCAGTCTACCCTCGCAAGCGCAGCGTTTTATATCCTTTTGATAAAAGCCGGCGAAATTGTAGCTAAAATTAACAAAGCTGCACAGGAATAAACAACAGCAGTAGATATTTCAAAACTCGAATTGCTGATGCTCTATAAAAGTACATGTCCTGTGATCAAATTGTGCCATAAAATATAAATATATTTATTTGGTCTGTCAGTAATTAAACGGAACAAATTTAAATTAACGTGAACCTCCCTATTCACAAACACAAAATATAATGAATCTTCAGAACAGCGGGATGGGTTTAGTGTGCCCGTATATTAGTTAGGTTTTCTTTACGTCTTCAATTCTCTTTCTATAAACTTATACTTTATATTAAGGAACCCTTATTTTCAATAAAGAGATCTGTCAGTTGAGATCTAAAGATCCAGATCAGTCTAATAAAAAAAAAAAAATTAAATTCTCCTTCGCTATTCCCCGTTGAAATCTTGAATTTAAGACCTTCGTAAGCGTCTCTTTGATTCTCTTGGATTTACCTGAGCAATTATCTACGTCCTAGCTCCTTTATTTAAAATTTTGAAATTGTAGGTTAGGTAGAAACATGCATATATAAATAGGCGTAGGACAAACAGTTCAGAACCATTTGAAAGCCTTAAACACAATATATTCGCTTGATTTTTGTTTTGTTTGAGAGATTGTATCGAGCTGAAGTGCAAAATGTATATTTTTCTTGAAAGTGTTGTGTCTGAGGCTGGTAAAAACCAGGTTAAAGAGTAGTGACAAAACTCAACACAAGCTGAAAGTGCTTCTATAATAAAGTTTATTTAGAGCTGGTAATTTACTCTTTACTCGCTGTTGACTGATGAATGGACAAACGATATACAAGTATATACAGTATATATACTGTGTTTAGCAGCATTTTCCGTTTAAATGGGGCCAAACAGAAAACATTTAACAAA
This sequence comes from Hirtodrosophila confusa, assembly GCA_035043065.1. Classification (NCBI taxonomy): domain Eukaryota; kingdom Metazoa; phylum Arthropoda; class Insecta; order Diptera; family Drosophilidae; genus Hirtodrosophila; species Hirtodrosophila confusa. Next base: position 8,957,220 of record JAWNNI010000213.1, on the reverse strand, counting down.
TTTGACCTAAATTCGCTTATAAATTTTTGGTATATTTCTTCCACCTTGGACTACCGTTTGGCAGCTTGTTATCCCAGTTGTCGGTTGCTTAAATATTGATGCTGTTGGTGCCATAATGAAAGCAAACGAAATTAAATTGCTTTGTAGCTCATCTTGGTGCCCCTGCCACTGCCCCAGCCACTGCCCCTGCCCCAGCCCCAGCCCCTGCTCCACCCATGCGACCTTCCATTGTCTTGTGCGTAATAATTCAATTGGTCGAAAGACGCGGCAAACTCTCTGGAAAGCATAATTAATAACAAACAAAGGAAGAGAGGCGAATGAAAAGCAATTTTTGCGCTTCTTGTTTTTTTTTTGTTTAATGTTTTATGAATTGCGGATGTAGCCTAATAAGCGGCGCCTCACAAAAGTGTTCAGAAAAAAATGGCCATTAATTGAGGCAAGTTGTTAAGAAAAGAAACCAATTAAAGGTAATGACAACACCTGAAGAAACTGGCTTAATATTAGGAAAAACATCAAGAGTTGTTATACTCGATATAAGGTTACTTGTAAGGCGATTCTTTTGTAGTATACTTTCGATTTACATGCTAATTGCAGCTGATTTAGTTGCACCGTTCCCAAGCGAGTTCTGGCTAAAACAGAAACCCGCTGAGTTCGTTGTCGGATGCTGTCAGACAGACGGCTGCTTGGCAACAGTATCGTAAAGTTTTACTTGCCACAGATGCAAGTTATGGTCAAGTGCCCATGGGTTGGTTCAAAAGACTCCCGTTTGTTGAGGGGGTAGCCTTTTGTTTATGCCACTCGCCGGGGGGAACTAAAGCTGAAGCATGCAACAGGTGTGCGTCGCTTCACGCAATGAGCAAGAGAGAGAGAGAGAGGGAATGGGATTGAGAACTGGCAAGGTATTTATTAGCAGCCACTGATCTATTTAAGTTCGGCATTGGAAAGGCCAGCCTAATTGGCAACTCATTAAAATAAATTTTGTGCCACGAAACGGACAATGGGCAGCTTTTAACTGGCTCGTCACATTTGGCATAGAACATGGGAAACTTTTGGTTTTCTTGGAACTTTTAGGACTTGACACGAAAACAACAACAGGCAAGAGGCAAAACTGTTGCAGCTGCAGTTCAAATGCAACAGTTTCCATGGAAATGCAAACTGGGCTTGCATGCTGCTGTTGCTGTTGCAGTTGCAGTTGCAGTTGCAGTTCACCAGCATCAGCAACAGCAGCAGCATCAGCATCGCCAGCAGCAGGAGGTATGCGAGATACATCCATCAGATACAAATGGCTGCCCGCAGATGTAACCGCCGGCAACAGCTCGCTTCCCTCTTGCGTCTGTCAGCAATTGTAATAATCGATCTGTGGCAAGATGATTGATGATGCGACAAGCCAAAACCAATGGAGATTTATGGCCAGGCCAACATGCGCCGCTTCTGGCTGCCCCCTGTCGTATCTGTATCTCAAATGCCCAAAAGCTGCAACATCATTTTCGATTTTGGTGACGTTTATGGCACATTATCGCATAATGCATTTTCCATATGCTAATTTCAACATCAGCTTTTGGCTGCTGCTCCCACCTGCTTGCTGCCTCAGCTGGGCGCTCGACTGGCTGTAAATCATTGGAAAATTGGCCCACACGTTTATGGCCGTTGGCGTTGCAGCTGAGCATTTGCCGCAAACTGTCGCGCAGTTGCATTTTTAATTGCCCCACAAAAATGCCGAAAATGAACAGCAGCAACTACAACAACTAACAGCTACAACAACTAACAACCAACAACAACAACGAGCAACATGCATTTCAGCTGGCTTTTTATCTAACAACAAATCGGGGCGCCTTTTGCAGCGGTGGGCGTGGCCGGCATTCGCATTCGTGCCACCAAAAGGGGGCAACTACGACTCAATTAACAGTCCACACAATTAAATTAAATGGTCGCATTTGTTTTCAAATTGAGCAATTAAGAAATGATTTAGCGAATTTCGCGATTTTCAACATTTGCCAGCTCATTTTTCTCCCTGTACCCATAAAATGGGTAAAAAGGGGGTATTGGATTTGTGCAAAAGTATGTAACAGGCAGAAGGAGACATCTCCGACCCTATAAAGTATATATATTCTTGATCAGTATCAAAAGAGATTTCGATTTGGCCATGTCCGTCTGTCTGTCCGTCTGTCCGTCTGTCCGTCCGTCCGTCTGTCTGTCCGTATGTATGAACGCAAGGATCTCAGCAACTATAAGAGCTAGAGACACCAAATTTGGAATGTAGGTTCGTGTATAGCGGGAGCAGGTCAAGTTTATTTTAGATTTGAGATATCTCCCCGTTCCCCCGCTATTCGATAAAAACCGTTTTACAGTTACAATTTTCAAGATATAGCTTTAAGATTTGGCATGTCCAGTACTTTAGTCCCTCTTAATCTACTGTCCAAATTTCAAGTCGATCGGATAATAAACACCTAAGTTATTCACGAAAGAAGATTCAGTGCTGCAGCAAGGGAAGAAGAAGCACAGTCACAACTTAAAATGCCTGGCTTGCGCTGTGGCTCGTGCGTGTGCGTATCTGTGTATGTATGTGTAAGTTAACGAAGATGCGATCGGAAATTTTTGACCTGGGTACAGGGAGTTTCGTAGTCGGGTATACTCGACTATAGCATTCTTCTTGTTTCTTTTTTTTCTCGTGGGCGGCTTTTTTGGCGACACAATTCAAATTTGATTAAATGCAATTAATTAACAGGAGTTTTGGTATAATATCATTTAAGAGAGCTGAACTATTTATTGAACGAATTTAAATAACTTTTAATTAAAAATGTGATGGAAACTTATTAGCTTTGCTGGCAGCTTTTTGATATTTTTGTGTATATTAACAAGTACTGCGAGAAATTAGATAGTTTATGCTTAGTTTTTCAGTGAATAAAGGCTGGATAACCGCCTCAAAGTCTTAATTCAAGCAGTTCAAAAGTTTATTCATAAAATTTGAAACAATATATTTACTTATGAATAAAGTTTTCATACAATTTAAAGCACACAGTTGCCGCCTTTCTTTGCGATTCTCAGAACAGCTAAATGTCAAAAGGAAAGCTTAAAAATAATTTAGTGTTGTTTTGGCCAGAAGGAAGTAGCATATGTAGGCCAAAAAGTCATGAGCATTAAACATAAACTTGAGAAATACCCCCCATATATTCATTACACACTCGTTTACGTATATGCGTATGTTTTTTTTTGTTTTTTTTTTGTTTTTTTTTCGCAACATATGGCGAAAACTTGCTCCTCTCGAATGTTAACAGAAGGCTCGTAACAGAATTAAATGACAAATTAAATAATGTCAGCAACGCGGCGGTTGGCAAAAGGTTAAAGCCATAAAAATAAGGGCCAAGCTGGGGCTGTGAGTTACCAAAAGTCAATATAATAAATTACACGGCGACAGTGGCGATAATCAAATGAACAACAACAACAATAAAAAAGTGCAACATGCGTTGGCCAATTCTTGAGCGGCATTTCTGGCTCTTCTTAGTTTTTTTTCTTCTTTTGGCTTATTTTTTATTTTGTTTGCCGAAAGTCGTTAAAAAATGCACAAAATTTTTGCAACGGCTGCAAATTGTCAGCGAAATAAAAATAAAAATTAAATTGAATGCGCAAGCGCGCGGACAAGCGACAGGAACTGAGAGAGGAACGGATACAGATACAGGGATTGGGACACGGACAGGGACAGGGCAGGACCCCCAGCGGCGGCGCCACCAGATACAAGATACAGATACGAATATATATGAGAGGATGTGAATGCGAATACGAATGTGATTGTGAATGTGAATGTTGATGTCGCTGCTGTTGCGTATGCCGAAAATTTCAACAGAAGTTCAACAGAGAATTTCACGTAAATTTCACAGCGTTGAACTTGGGGCCTTTTGGGTCGTAATACTTGTGGGTCCCCACTTAATTACATTTGGGAGACCCGGCTAATTTTTGGTTTGTTTCGCAATTTGTTGCTGCGGCCTGACAAGTGAGTAATTTGTGTGTGGGGCTCATCATTAGCGGGCGGCATTTGCAATGAAATCCTTTGCCAAGTTGAGTTTCAATTTAAGCCGGCAATAACAACAATTACACGCAATTAAATGAATTGAGTCGTCAAACAGTGCAGAGAGAAAGAGTCAACATGTAAATGCATTTGAATGAAGTGCATGTGAGGCATGGGCGTAGCCAGGATTTCAATCTGAGGGGACCAGATAACAATGCTACAATGGAGGAAAGCAACAATTTAATAAGAGCAAATTAAACAAAGTAACAGCTCACTTTAAAACCAATTTTATTCTGAACTAAATATGAGGTTTTATAATTAAGGAAATTGTTTAGGATGTGAATCAAAAGCAATTAATCTTCAAAGGAATTTCTTTTCCTTTTATCCATTCCAAATGTAAATACGCGAATCTTCTTAAAGCTCTGACTGCGCCCTTTGTCCTGAATCTCTCCTATCTTTTTTCTTTATTTTCCTTCGATCAAAGTCAAATAAATTTGTGAAGTAATTATTTGTCTTTCTTTAAAGAAAGCCTTACATTTACAAAGAGGTTTATAGGGAAGGCAACTGCCCGTATTTACGCTACTGACTACGCCCTTGATTATCAATCTCTCAGATTCTTCATACTTAATTTGCATCCGATCAAAATCAAATTAATTTTGCAAGAAGTACGTTCCCGCTTTTCCGTCGTTTTCCAGACTGTTACTTACAATTAAGCTTACTTTTAATAAAGTTTGCTAGGGGAGGCAGCTGCTCGTACTTTTCCCCCCGACTACGCCCGTGAATATGAATCTCTCCTCTGTCCGCCCTCCTTCATTCCCATACGACGCTTTGGGCCATTGTCTGGGCCTTTGTGCACCTTTTTGGTCTAATTAAGCGCCTCAATTAAGTGCAAATGCGATTCGTGTGCGTGTGTGTATTATGTGTGTGTGTGTGTGTGTGTCTGCGTGTGTGTGTGTGTGCTTGTAATGTGAGCCGTAATTACGCACTGCAGACGATGACGGCGCTGACGCCACCGACGCCTCGTTGCCCTCAACTACTACCACAATTTTTTATGGCCTCACTTTAGGTTTTTACATAAATTGTTCTAGCCGAGAGCCGACGAAATGTTGCAACTGTTAATTTGTGGTCAATACCACACGTTGTTCGAGTTGTTCGCGTTGTTGTTGTTGTTGTTGTTGTTCCTCCCTTCGGGCTACTTGTTTGTTTATTATTTTTTGGTTTTGTTATTTGGTAAATTACTTTTCGGCAGGTGAAAGAAACAACAACTGCTACTACCACTGGCTACTGTGTACATCATTAGCGTTGCGTATTTCTATTCCAAAATTGTAAACTATGCTTCTAATGACTTCATTTGAACACAATGCCCACCACACACACATGTCGAAATGATCTCGTCAAGGGAGTTTCTAAACTACAGTAGAACGAAATTAAATTTTATTTTCATAAAACTCTTAATATCAAATCATTTTGGAATGAAATCATGATGAAAATCGGTAGCCCGTGTGAAATCGATTCAGTTTTGATATGACTATGGGAGTTGGAAAACTAGAAAATTTGGAAAACTTTCTATTCGCATGAATTTTGTCCAAAAACCTATTGTAGTTAATCAACAACAGTTTCTTCCTAGTGTTTTACTAATTTTGCTGTCCGCTATCATTTAAAAATTAAATGTTGATTTTTTCAGATTTTTTTTCGATTAAGGGGTATTTATTATGCAAAATATCAAAAAATTCGATCAAATTTTATTTGCAGATATGAAAAAAATTTAAATGCCAAATCAATCTAAAGGAGAATCTTATGAAAAAAATACATTTCACATGAAAATGAGTACAGTTTTGATAAAGTTATGGCAGTGGGAAGTTAAGGGTAACCTTCTCTTTCAAAAACATGCAACAACCCAAAAAATATGATCAACTTTTATTTTCAAATATAAAATAAATTTGAATGTCAAATCAGGTTAAAAACCATGACAATAAAGACATCCGCTTGGAAATCGGTTCAGTTTAAACAATGTTACGGAGGTTAGAAATGCAGAAAATGGATAACTTGAAGAAGAACTTGAGAAGGAAAAATGATGTTTGTGGAAAGACTTGGAGGAATAGCTCAGTCGGCATTATAACTATATAGATGCATAGTTGCCTTGAGGATCGGAAAAAACTGTCTCTTAAATAATGCCTAATACGAATTCTATAATCTTTTAACTCGAATATGCACCCTTGAATTACACAAATTGAATTTTTAGTTGAAAACGAAATGTCTGCCAAGTTTTGCGACTTGATTACAGGCTTTATCTTGCATTTCTGGCAAAATTTGTTGGCCTTTTGGTCTTTGTTCGGTCGCATTGGCAAAATGCCAATGAATGACATGTCTTGGCAAGCAAAAGCCAAAATCTGTTTACTGGCAGAAGCAAAGTAAATTCAATTATGCAAAAGGATGGAGAAATTCAATTTAACATTTTGCCAGTCACCCGGCTGAAAATTAGAGAAAGCTACAATCTTAGGCCTCTAGATACGCAATGAATTTTGTTAATGTCAACATAAATTATAATTTACTTTCTAGTGGAAAATTAGGAAATTACAGAAGGCATGAAACTTTTCCCACATAAACATTGATTAATTGCTGAAAACAATTAGTGCATTAACACGCTTACGAAAAGCCAGTAAAAAAGTAAATGTGAGCGAGTGTGTATTATAGTATACATATATAGTATACAGTATAGTAGTTCCCGTTTTAGTTCCAGTTCGTATTCGAAGCTGGGGCATTTCACTTAAGCCGCATGCATAAATTAAGACTCGAAGTTGCCACATAAATTAGGCATTACCAGGCCGATAAGGATCGAAAGGGGGCTCCAAAGAGAGGCAAGGCAAATTAAAATCGAGTGTGTAAAACCGAATGAAATAAAAAGAATGTTGCCGCCGCCATCGTCATATGTCAAGCCGTAGAATGGCATCAACGAGCCAAATCTCCATACAAGTTATTAATATTAACAAGTATAAGAACAACAATGCCAACAAGAAGATTTAATGCTCATTTAATATGCAAAGAAGTCTTCAGTATTGAAGAAATAGTTTCTTGAAAATGGCTTAAGATTTGCATAGACGAATAAGATAATACCTAAAATTCCCCGAGTGTGGTGGCAAATGTCTCAATTATGAACGCCAGCTGGTGAAACTGAATATACATAGTATAGCATTCCCATTGCTGTCTCACAATTTGCATAACAATGCCAACAAATTATCTACTAAACATTTATGTAATTATTTAGAAGCCATGCATATTTTGAAAATATTTCATCAGGTCACTTCATTTGTATCTTTTGCTGTGGCTCATCTAATGTTGAAATGTGTTAATTGAATTTTATGTCTACCTCAGTTTCACTAGAAAAAGAAACCTTTTAGGCATTTCTTGGATCTATTTACTACTTATGAACACCAACGCGAGAGCGGCTTCAGATTGCCCCGTATTCGAATTTAAATGTCATTGGCATGAAGTGACAACAGTTCTTATATGCCACACGGCACACGTTTTCCCCCAGCTCAACCCGGTCTGGCCGGATGATTCTAATCATGATCGGGCGGGATCCCAAAATCCAAATGCCTCTGCTCATTAGGTTTATCACACGCGCATTGAACAAACATTTCACCTTTTGTCCTTTTGTAGAAATTGAGAGTAGGAGCGGGAGTTGGAGTTGAAGTTAAAGTCCGGGAGAGTTAGGAGCAGGTAGTTTCACTTTTTCACAGGTAAATAAAGTCCGTTTCTGCTGCATGATAAATGTTTCTCAGGTGTTTCTTCTTGTTGCCACTGCAAACAACTCAATAAAAAATGAGTTGAAGTTGAAAATAAAGTAAGCGCTGCGCAAGGCAAGATAAATTGATTCTCTTGCTTAACTAATTAGAAAGAAATTATTTAGAATTAAGCAAAAATGTATAAAACTTATTCACTTTCAGCAAGTTTCAAATTGTAATTTATAGCCAAGAACTAAAGTCTAGAAATATTTGGCAACTTTTAGAACAACCTATCAATGGCAGTTAGTCATTTGTCAAGTACCGACAAGTCCCCCCCTAACACCCTGTGCACCTCCTGCCTTCCCTTCCTCCTCTTCACGCTCTTAGCTCCGTTCAACTTTGGAACACAAACAAAAACTTTGCCACTGAAATGACAAATGGAACCGCATGGAAATTCTAGAAATGCTCCACTTGCTCCAGGAAATTAAAATAGAGGCGTTTTGCGGGGGGTTCTAGATGGAAGTGGTGCGGGGGGAAATATCAGCCTGCATATTTTACAATATTTATTGCTAAGGCTAAAAACTTTTTGCCAAAGTTGAATTTTAATTAGTTTTGTATATATGGCTTTTGCATATATCCACGCAAACTTGGCGCAAATATAAATCTTTTGTGTTTTTAGACCCAGCCTCCTCCCCACCCGTCCGCCCCTAATTTGTGTCGCAAACTTTGAGGCAGGCACAATTAGGCTGAAAGTTGAGCTAAAGATAATGTTAATGTTAGCAGCACAATATAAACAAATGCAAATTGTGTGCTTGAATGAAGCGCAAATCAAATTCAAATGTGCCCAGGCCAAGAAAAACAAGCTAAAACCAAATTTGACAGCCCTGTTAATTGGTGCAGAAAACAAAATTTCATTCTCTAATAATTTTTTGTGCACAAAATGCGTGGCGAAGTACAAACAACATATTTTATGTTTAATTTATGAGTTCCCACAAACTGGCCGAGGTGCTTAACTTATTTTTGGATTGCCATATGAAAAATGCATAAAAAATTTGACACACACCCACCCGAAATAAGAATATGTTCTAATGGAAATCTTATGCATCAGTTAATAGTTCTGTTAGCTGATAATTTATATGACACATTAGGGCAGAACTCGGTGTTTCAATATGTTTTATTAAAAACATGTTGCAAAGCATAAAAATGTGTGTCTTGAGGAGAAAGTATCTTCTTATCTGTAAAACTGGACTATCTATAAGCTTTCAGCTATCAAATATGGCATTTCAATGCGTGTTGACACAAGTAGTTAAATAATAAACCGAAACTCAGCTAAACATAATAAAAGACAATTAAATAAACAAGGTATGTCATAAAAGGGCACAAATTTAACTGTTGATCCGTATCGCTATGCAAATGCAAAACGATACCCCAGAGAACCAAAAGTGCCCCAAAAGAAATGTAACTAGACAACAACACAACAGAAATAAAGAAAAACCTTAAAGTTAAGGGCCCTATATAGTAGTATGATATCAGGGCACGATCGTCAAGGCAAAAGCCAAAGTCAACAGTTACACGAGGCTTATCTAGAGCAACGCATCGTCTAATCAAAATTTAAACAGTAGAAGAACGAACCTAAGACTCATAAAAATGATTATGAAGAGGGCTGTGTCTATGGCTGACCAGGTAGGCCAGTGTAAGCCAACAAACCACTGAAACGAAGACTGCGGCCAAGAAACGTTTTCAACACTCGTAAACATATTTCAAATTAGTAGAACATTGGGTGTTATAGTAAACATGCGACGGGAGCTGCCAGTTGGTTTGTTGTTGTTGTTTCAAGTTTCTTGTTGCCGTTGTCAGTTCATAAAAACTTTTTTTTATGATCTTTTGGCCAATAGTCCTCCAGTGTGTACGTGAGTTTTATGACACACCAGCTAGACGGCATTACAGCATGAATGAGTGAGCAGCTGCCAAAAACGTTGACCACAACATGGTCTATGACCAGAGTTTAGTTTTGGACACCACCTGTTTGCCCAAATTGTTTATAGTAGTTAATCTTAGCCGGTAAAAGGTGTCATTCAGCACGATTCTCGTGTTCACTGCTCAAGAATTGCATTTCGTTTTAGCTTTTTATAGTACTTTGTAATTTATTTGATTGCCTCCTTCTCTGATGTTTATGCGATCTTTAAATTACCAACTACTGAAAGCCTGAACTTGGAATTTATACAACTTCCTTAAGAAGGATGGCTCAATGTCAATGGGTCAAGTGCTGCAAAGATGTTTTCAAATAAAGCCGCTAAAGACAGCTGTAAAATGTCTGGGCATTAGCCAAGTTAGCTAGTCGGGGTAATATAGATAATGCCCTGGAGCGAAAGTGCGCTAAACAAAAGTTGCTTTGAAAATGGAAATTGAAATTGTTTCCTTATTCTTGGGGCATAAATCATATTCAAATATAATAAGACTTAACTACTTTATTTTTGATGACCTATAGTCTAAACCTTAGTGATAGATATATACATAATATGCATGCAACCCCAACTATAATCCGTTTATTTATAATATCCATTTACATATTCCAAATTTCACAATTCCCAGTTGAATTAATTTTCAGTTTATTTGTTATCCTCCGCAAGTTCTCCCAAATAACTTTTCCATTTCTGTGCTTATACAGTTGATTAAATTTCCACGTAGCTCGACCGTTCGGCCGTTTATTTTCCATTTTCACCATTTGCTCAGAGTAATAAATATTAAATAAGCAACAAAATGCCGCGATTTTAATGTTGACTGGCACTCATAATTATCCGCGCATGGATTTTCAATTAGGCGAAATTTATGTGCATTTTTCGAATGCTCACGGCTCATTAGTAAATTAGATTTTCAGCACTAAAAATAACACCCACTTTGCAGTGGTCGAGGCCCCTCTGCATCTCCCCTCCCCCTTGGCAAACATTTAGATCAGCTTCCGAGCGCTGGCAGACTTTCAAAGAATTTGTCGCCTCGGTGCAAAATTTCGAAAGTTTGAGAACTCAAAAAACGTTTTTCTGATGATGCGCTGCTAATGAGCTGCGGGTAGAGAAGTGTAAAGAAATTGATTTTTAATTTTTTTTTCGACTGCAACCCAAAAAATTAAATCAAATAGAGCGTTGCAGTCGGAAGTTCCCGACTGCAGAATACTCTGTTTGCTGTTTGCTGCGTGCCAAAAACAATAGTCTGCAAAATTTGTTGACCATAGTTATAAAAGGTGGGGAAGATATAGCTTTTGCTCTTTTGGTGTGCAGAGGGTGGAAGTGGTAAAATTCTTTTCAAGCAGATCTTTTAAGAAGGTCTACTGTAGTCTGTATACCAAATTTGATAACTCTAGCTATAAAAATGTGGAAGATATACTCTAAGGAAGATATATACCAACAGGTGTATCAAAATTGACTGTTCTACTTTCAAGGGTGTGAAAAAATGTACATCGAGCCAATATGCTCTTTTCTATAATAAATTCCTTGAATATAGAGTATAGAAATAAGAAAAACAAATAGAGCCCCGGCCCCGGTTACAAGCGTATGTTTATGTTTGGCCAGGAAAACTGCGTCTACAATTTCCTTTGATGTTGTCGCCGCCAGAGAGACAATGTTTCTCTGGATTTCCTCTGCGGTGGCGTGCTGCTGACGTCTCCTACTTTAGGCTGTCAGTTTGTGTGTATTTTGAGGCTCCTTTGATCTTGAGTTTGGAAGGAACCCTGGGGGTAAACGCGCGCGCCTATCGCAACAATAATTAGTAACAAAATGAGCGGCAGGCAGCAAAAAAAAAAAAAACGCATAAATTTTAATTAAAAAGTGAAACTATTTTAATCAGCATTTCAGCAATTCTATTAGCTTTAACTTGTTCCCCTCTAAACGTGCCTCCCTCTGTTTCTCTCTGTCTGCTGTCTGGCGCCCGCATTTTGCAGCAGCTTTGTGTGTGGTCCAGTTCTGCCCCAGGCAACTCCTCTACAATTCCTGTTCCTGTTCCCTGTGCCTCGTTTTCCTGGCCCCTTCACGACGCGCCTTAATTGATTAAAAGAAACAAAGCAGCTCAGCAGATGCAGCAGTCGACGTTGACGACGCCACAATAAAAATGCAAAATGTAAACAAAGTTAAAAATATTATGCTGGCATCCCACACACACACACACACACACACACACACACACCGACTCACACTCACAGGCACATCAACACTCCCATATAACATCAACAATATCGCTGCAATATTTCACTAAATGCACTGCCTGTAATAATAATTTTTCGATCTTCGGAGCGCAACTTGTTTACTTTTTATCATTTTGCATAGTAAAAACCAAAAAAAAAACAAAAGAAAACGAAAAGGAAAAAACTTCAACAAACGAAGCAGAAATTATGAAAATTCCATGAAAATAGCAAATAAGTTTTTCCCGCTGCCTCGCTTTGCGTTCCCTGGTGTTCAGTTCCTCTGTGGGTTATGTTTACTTTTTATGGCTTCAGGCCGCAGTGCGTTGCAACAATTATACGAGTGAGAGCACAGAACAACAAAAGGCAACAAAAACAATCCGCAAAGCTACAAAACATGAGAAGAATTCATTCATTTCCGCTTACAATTTGAATTGTTCTCTGTATAGACGCCGTTTTTGGGGTCCACAATGGATCCAGAGGGATCCACAAAAACAAAACAAAATGGAAGGCATTTGCGGTTTTTTTTTTAACACATTCCATAATCTGCGGATTAGTATTATATTGTTTTAGTATTGGTCGAAAGGCTGGCGTTAACGAGCAAATGCCACTGAGCAGGGAATTCATGGAGCGTATAAAAATAAACGATGCGGAAAATGTGAAAATCATAATTGGATTTGAAAGTGGCCATGAAGTATAGCAGATTTCAATATACTATATATAATTGAAATACTTGCAATAATCTGTGTGCTTATACATTAAGATAAAATGCTAAGATCAAGATAGTTTTTGAAATTCAGGATAAAACTTAATATAAAAACATTTAATGTTAGCAAAAATCTTTTCAATTTACTAGAGAATATCCTGCGGTCTTTGTATACGACCGTATTCTAGAAGACCCCTCCTTTATTTGACCTCTTTTTTAACACAACCTTTCCAACAGAGCAAAAATTAAGAGCATGTGTTAACCTCTTTTAAATGGTACTGCACAGAACTACATATATTTATATATAGAGTTTACATAAACTTTTCCTTGAAATCTTTCGGAGTTAATTCTTATTTTCAGTGGTTACCTTTATAAGATCCCATTTTTAAAATGTATTTTTCAAGGATGTCTTTTATGGAAACCATAGCCTTCTCTCAGTGTACAGTTGCTCAAATGCATGCTATAGAATGATAATATAAGTGCTGAAAATGCTTTATTATTGTTAGTTTTTAAGAATTGTGCTTTTGAACAAATTTCCATTAGAATTATCTACAGCCCCTGCCCCTCGACGACCACTTATGCACAAAAGGGCATCATCTGCTTACCAAATTGCTTAGCCATTTGGCATATTGTGTATGCTAAGCTGGCCCAAACGCTATTTCGTGGCACTTCGAATCGCTTCTTTGGTGTGCATAAATCTGTCAATAATTGTTCGTCTATAGCTTTACAATATTTATGGTGTTTGTGCACAATACCATTATGGTATTTATGATATTACCCCCGGGGGTATAAAGAAGTGTTTAAGTTGTGGCTCATGCATACACGCCCCAATGCTCAAAGTAATCTTCAGCCCTGTGTAGGGCTTTATGTGCATAAAATCACCAACTTAAATTTATTTATGTGATTTTATGTGTATATTTCGCCACAACAATAAAAATATCAAAAGTGCTGCCTTTAACAGCTGCTGCTGTTGGCATTTTTGTGCCTTTGTCATTGTTTGTTTTTGTTGTAAAACATTTGTAGGCACCCAAAGTCAAAAACGAGTCCTTTTTGCGGCTTGTTTGCCCAAGTTGTTTTTGGGGCCCCGAACATTTTATTTTTATTGTGCTACAAATTGCTGTAAATATTTGTGGAATGTTGAATTGTTATCCCTTTTGCAGCAGTCATTGTTGTTGTTTGAGCCAAAGAATCTAAATACAGGAAGGTATAAAAACTGCTGGTGCGGCGCATAAATTACACAAAATATGCCCCTCAAATAATCAAGCGGTGAGCTTAATTTGCCATAAAGTGACGCTGGAGATGCGAGATTTCAAGTTGAGCTAGAGATGTGTGCGTGAGCCGAGTCAATTGTGAAGACGGAATACGGAATACCCAGAAAAGATGAGTTTTATTATGTTCATAAGTTCGAATCCCCGGCTATAGCTTGACTGTTGTTATTTTTAGTCGAAACCCTTGGGAGCCAATATAATCGTTGAGTTGTAAAAGCTTCAAGGGTTCGAATTCCAGCGTAGCACTTGAAGACGGTTGGAATAATTTAAGTTGCCAGCTATAGTAGCCAAAAAATAGTATATCAAAGACACAGAATTTCATAGATGAGGCATCTAAGTTCGAAATGCTGCTGATGATGAAATATGCTTATGGGGGCGAATTCCAGATTAGAGCTTAGACTTAATATTCCATAGTAGCTAATTTTTTATCAGACGCCGAATTTTCTAGATAAGGTAACTTTTCTCTATCTCTCCATCGTCAAAAGTTATATTTTAACCTAAAAGTGATCTTTTTGTTCATCTCTAATAGAACCCAGTTCCCAACTACCTAACAAGCAGTGTGCAAAATTCGTAGCGGCTCCAAACTCTGCGCTCATAATTTAGACATTCGGTCGGTTTCGACCTTTTGATATTTTGCTAGAATTGTGGAAAATTCCGGGAATTGCCTGGGCGCCCAAAAAAGTGTCGCAAACAGAAAGAGCAATTTGGTTGGGAAATATTTTGCACTGATATTGTTGTTGTTGTTGCTGTTGTGTGTTATTGTTGAAGCTAGACAATTTTGCATGCCATTTGATTAATTGCCATGCAAATTATGGTGTAAATATAATAACATTTTATTCAGCTGTCAATTTGAGCGGCAAACAAAACGAAAAATCTAGACATGGGCACGACATGCAAAAACTCAATTTGCCAGGGCTCCATGGATGAAGCGAAGTGAATGGCATTCGCTGCAGCCCAGGCACGACTTGGGACCTGGACTCTGCTGTTTTGTACTTGGGTAGCGGAGCATAGCGGCTGTTCTGGCCGAAACCGAACTACCAAAACACCTAGGCGCAAAATTAAGACATTAGTCAAATTTGTATTTTTTCTTTCCTGTTTCCCTGTTTGCCTGTTGCCGTATGGAGAAGCTGTTTTGCCGCTTAATCCCTTCAACAAAGCGCCAAAGGCAGCCGCAGGTATTTCCATGGAACTGACCAGGTACCCCACCCCGCCCCGCCCTCCGGCCCCAGTTGAGTGTTGCAAATTAGTTGACACGTTGGCAGGCTAGGGCGGGGAAAAGAAACGCCGGCAGCAGACGACCCGACGGCGCGACAAACAGTCGGCATGAATAAAGTCATTTATACGAGTATAGCATATATATCCAGTTCCATATGAGCGCATGATGAGAAATGCTGAAATGTTTGCCCCACTCTATAATTAGCCTAATAACCCGGGCACGTCCAATGGGCTCAGGCTCTGCGTTGCCTTTGGCCAAAACAGCTGCCGGCTCCTCTCCGGCCCCAGTCCCGTCCCCAACCCCGGCCCTTCGTTTATAATGACTTCAATTTGCGCTGAAAGCGATTCCTGGAAATCAAATACGCCAAACGGCTAAATGCCATGCCATATTCCTAACCATAACTCCAGCCAGGCTCGGACACATATTATATGTGGTTATGGCCAACGGCCATTTGGTATTCGCTTTGTGCATTTATTATTTGGGTTATGAGGGGGAGTTCTAACAAGTTTTTAACGGGTGACTTTTGATTGTGCTTTGTGTAACTTGTACTCTAAATTGCCATTCAAATGAACTCACTCGGTGAATGGAGTGGGTGAGGGAATTATATAAAAATTTACCACTTTCTATAATGACGCTTGGAGAACTTGTTAGCTTTTGAGACACCCATAAAAGAATATTATAATTTTAGGTTCTAACAATTTGCTTCTTAGTTTTTATACCCTTCCAGATGGTATTATAATTTTGTCATAATTTTTTGGACTTGTAAAGTCACCAGAACTACCAACTCAGATAACTTTGTTAAAACTTAATAGATTTCCATACGGAATGTCTTTTTAATCATGTTTTGTGCTCTAAATTGTCTTGAAATTTCAATATTGTTCATTTTCCAAAATTGATTATTTTTTTAAATTTGATAAAATAAAATTTACAAAATATTCAAATCTCAAATTTTATTTGACTTCCAATATAAGCAAAATCTTTTTACTTCTTTTATTTAGAACATTTTTTCTCAGACATTTCCTTAAGCGCACTTCCGCTTCCTGCTACTCTATCAACATCCATGGAGCTTTCTAGCTGTGACAAGATCTTGTACAATTTCAATTCAATACCCTTGGTAGATTGTGATTATTACTTTATTTCTACTCAAATAAATTAAAGAAAATGGCTTATAAGGCAGCCCACTGGAACTGTCTGAGCAGAGTCTTAATCATTGGCATCAGCATCAGCAACAGCATCGGGGTTTTGTGCTTCTGCACACGCCCACTGCTTCATATAATTTTTTTTTTATGATGTTTCGTCTAAGCCAAGTTACAATGAGTTTTCCCCCCTTTTTACAAGCGCAGAGACAAATGAGCCGAGATGGCGATGGCCCCGATAGCGCGAAAAGAGCAACGAATCCGAAATCAGGGATCGGGGCCTGCAACGCCTAAGCCAAAGGCTGTGCCACAAAGAGTTATGTGCAAAATTAAATTTGCAAATGCAAGTGAAACGGGCCAAAAGATCCCGTATAGACTTGGCCAAAAAGCAATCGCGCCACGCACGCCCAACATCAGTTTGATAAATTGATATCAGCGATCGATGTGCAGAGTGGAAGGGAGGTCGCGCCGCAGATAGGGAGTACTATATTGTCTTGGAGGAGTCAAGGAGTTGCCGTTGGGACGGGCTAAGTTTTTAATTGAAAAAACGCGACTACAATGCGGGGCTAGAGGGCCCATTATTCATGGCTTAGAGAGCGGGAGCGAGAGCGGGTATCGCCACTTACCTATCGAACCATCCAGGGAGTAGGCATTACGCTGCCAGGCCCACGTGCATAGATCACAGGTGGTCAGGCCGTCAGCGGCGACGCTTTCATCCAGAAAGGGCGGACGTGGCGGCGGGGGCACAAAATGACCATTCCATAGGCCATTCTCGCTGGCATCGAAGGCCAACGGCGAATCGAACGTGTCCACCTCAATGGCATTGGACCACCAGTCATCGTCCAGCGGATTATAGCCAACATCAGCGGATTCCGGCGCCGGCAGCTGGCTGTCCATGTTGCCATCATGCGGATTCTCGGGCGTTGGATGCGCCGCCAGCGAGTCCAGTCGCGAGTTGGGAAATGCCGAGCGCAGCGTTGTTGCCGCATCCTGATAACTGGGAAACATGCTCCTAGCAGCTCCTCTCGAGCGGCTCCTCACCAAGGCGACAAGTGTCTGTGGGCCGTTGGATCAATGCGTCAGCCACATGGATCGCTCGTTGGGTGTTCCGGCAAATGAGACTGCAAAATATAAAGTTGAACACATTTATTAAGAAACCTGTCACAAATTATTAAAGCCAGCCAAAGTTATTGCCAAATATTGTCAACTGCAGCGCTTGTTAGCACTTTTTTGAAAGTTGTTCCCCAAAATGTTGCAGCTTAGTGCATAAAATATATATAAATATGGTCTGGGTATGCGTTGAATAACATTAAAGACATTGTCTGGTGCTGTTCATTTGTAAAGCAGGTTATGCTGGGAACTGGACAAGGCATTTGTTGTTGTCAACGAGTTAACAAACATATTTGCCTAAAGATCAGATTACAAATATTGCTGAAAGTTAAGTTAAAGTCAGCAAGATCTCGGGATTCAACCAAGTATTGTAGCATGTTGGAACTTGCATTTAAAAATAAAGTTTCTTAAGTATATTTTTACTTATTTAAACGTCCTAAAACTCATTAAAATTTACCAAACGCTTATAAATAATGCTGAATTCGGTGTAGATATCTTGCATGGAAATCATTAACTTTTTGCCGTTTAGACAAGCTTGAAATTATTAAAATAAATTAAATGTCATATTTTTGTATAATAGCAGAGATTAAACTCTTTTCATTGTATTTATATATAATCTCGAATTTAAGCACTGATTAATTAATTAATTCACTTATGTATACATTTCAGTTCTTTTCAATCTAGCACTGCACACGTCTTATAGGAAGCAATATTCAAGCAGGACTGACGCAGCAGAAAGGAGATTGCGTTGACAAGCGTCATATGATGAAATGCATAGCTCGAAGAACCGTTATGTCTACACGGGGTGTAGATATTGAAGACATTAGCTTTGTCTCTTTTATACTCATGCGTTTTAAATGAGTTCAATGTTGTTGCTTGGCTTGCACATGAATTGCACAATGTTCAAGTGGGAAGAGTCAGCCAAAATGTTCTCTATTAAGATGACCATAACACTTTAATATAAAAGTAACCAAAAATTAGTGTGAACTGTTTATTCTTTTAAATAAATAATGTTAATTATTATAGAAAACTAAGCTTTGATTAAGAATCAAATTGAAAACGAAGCTAAGCTTTTAGTGAAAATTTAATCAAGATTAAAAGTAAGTAAGTGTTATTGAACTGAATCTAACATTGCTAAAGTATAAATAAAACAGTATTTTAATAAATTTAGTTAAGACTGTTATTTGTGATTACATTTCAACTTCTTTTGATTTCTCAGAGCTTATCGAACATATTGAATCTAATAAATCTATATTTGATTTAAAAATTGTTTAGTATTTACTTTTATGCTTCTCTTGATTTGTAGAAGTTAATTTAACATGTTTAACTTAATATATCTATTCTTGGCCAGCACGTACAGCCACATGCCAAGCTCCGAGCGGCAACTAATGATGCAGTTCCACCTCTATGCATTAGGTGCACAATAAAGACTTCAAATTGCAGGCGACCAACATGGAAGGGGCGTGGACTATGCAAACAGAGTCGCATTTGTGAGTCAGGTTCAGGTTTCCAACTGGAGCTGGGGGCTGGTTGGTTGGGAGGGGGGCTAGTTGGGGTCTGTTGAGGCTAGTGCTGGTGGTCCGTTGCCGCCTAGTTACACGTTTTGGGTGCTCCAAAGTTTCCGCCTGACACACATTAATCAATGCAAGGAAGGCGTCCGTCTGTGACACTAATGAAGTATCTTAACAAGATTAGAAAAATGCGATAAGCTTGAAGCCAGCAAAAATAAAACACCATTGTGCAAGTACACAATGAAATCCGTTAAGCAAATAGCTTGAGCACAAAACAAAAAACAAAAAATTGGCAAGTAGTACCTGGCTTATAGAGTTCATTGGGTCAGCGTTACGTGGGGATTTTCGTTTCGTTTCGTTTCGTGAAAAAGTGAAACTCCATTGAGAGTCAGACAAATGTGCTAATCAACTACGGTCAGCCAACTGATCATCTAACAGAAATTATATCTTTTCACTGTGATTTATAAGCCGGCAATTACAACCCAAACTCGCTGATCGGCCATTACGCGGCGTAATAATGCAAAAAAAAAAAATATATAAAAAAAACAAGAAGAAAAATCTGAAAAAACTATCAAACAATGGCAGTCCGTTAAAAAAAAATTTTTGTGAATAACCGAAATCATTTATCATAATCATTGTGATTGATTCGTTGAGAAAAAAAATAAATATCACAAGTGAACAAAAAAATGTTATATCGTGGGGTCGTATTCAAAGGCGCCCGCTCATCAGGCATATAAACGGTTATTATTGTTGTTGTTATCATACTTGTTATTGTTGTTGTTGTCTCACGTCTCTAGCTCACGTTTTGCTCCATTGAATCACTCACTCAACTGCGTTACCTCTTGGCCAGCATGATCAAAAAATTGTTTTGATTCGGTTACTGACCGGTTAGCAATTTGAACCGCATCGAATCGTCAAGAGTTGTAAGGGGCGGGGGGGGGGCAGGGGATAAAGGGCAATAGTGCGAATTTTTTATATAGTTTGTACCTTCATTGCGGTCAACTGTTAAAAATATCTCTAGCGTAATATATAGCTGGTTTTTGATAGCTTTCGAAAATTATCAATCATGCGTGCAGACATTTTATGCCCTAATTATGTTTTTAATGGCCTTATTGTGTTTCAGTTATTGTTTTTAAGTGAAATCTTAAAAACTGTAAACTATAAGGCTTGTAATTGAAGGACTGGGTGTGCTTTAAAACAATTGAATAATTTGTTGTTGAAATTTATTGGTTTTGATGGAATTAGTTTTAAGGTTTTCCGTGCCTGTGCATCTGTCAAAGTATTATGGCATGTTCCCATTTCCGCATCCAGAAATGCGGATTCGGTTCATGCGAATTCGTTCATGGGAACACGAATTATTAAAGAACAGAATCCGAAACTACAAAAGTCATGGGTATTTAAAAATAGAAACACATCTGATTGACTATAGGTTTATATATATCAGGCATATCATGAAATGATATCAGAGAATTCAAATAAGGTATACATTTGCCATAGATTAGTTTAAAAATATATATTTATTGTGTATATAAATAAGTGCCATTAAGGGAACCTTCTATTCAACCTTTGGATTTATGTCTTTATTGTTATTAGGCACACAAATATATATTTATAGCCATTTTTATATGCATGCCATAAATAAAACAGATTAGTTATCACAAGATGAACAAATATCTAAGCAGGTAAAATCTGTAAAGCAATGTGAAATCCATTTTATTCTATACATTTTTCAGCTGTTTCTTGATTAGTTGTCACACACTTCTCTTTCAAAAATTCACATCTCTCGGCACATATCATAAATTTGTAACTATGGTTCTGTTTTGGCCATCTTCCATATTAATCACGCCGCATGAGTTGCTTTCAGCAGACAATGGCGCGATATGCCATCGCCATTGCCAACCGGAGGCAGTTGCCTCAAGTTGCCTCAGGTTGCCTCAGTTGCGGTTAGTGCAATGATATTTTGGCAACATGAGATACAGATAAAGATATGGAGAGAATGTGGTGACCAAGTTTTCACATATTCCAGTCTCAAACACGCGCTTTGCGTTAGTCAAGTGGCTTAATTTATATTTATGAAACACAGCACGAACATTAACTGAGCCGCCTTTTGGCCAACATATACTGACTGACCAGGCCAGGACAGGCCAGACTGGGGCCACAGGCAATGCGAATTGTCGAACTGCCGAACTTGTCGAAGAGTTATGGCTTTGACCCACAACAGGCCCAGAGACGGACAGGGTGCGACACACACACATGACCAAGTTATGTGCAATTTTTATGAACCAAAAACTGGACTCTCGAACTGGGCTTTGGACGTACACTGTGGCCATAATAACAATTTAGGCTTGTTTGGCGTCTCGGGCGGCAATTTTTCACATTAATTACAAATTACAGATTTATTAGGTATGAGAGCCATGTCTTGGTCTTGGTCTTGGGCATGTTACCGCCCCTGACCAAGCCAAGCCAAGCACACTACTTTGGCAGCTTCCTTCCACATGTTACAGCTCTTGGGCCGGCTACGCAAAACTTGGCTTAAATATTAATGAGTGGTGTAATTTGTTGCATTGTATGTAATAAATTAATTTTGTGCGTCGCGGCACTCGTGAGAGCCACTCCGGAGTGTACTACTACCTGACGTTTCTAGACCGTGTGGCGCAAGCTACATTTGCATATGAGAGCAGGCCGGGCAAAACCACTTGCAACTTGCCGACTGGACAACCAGCCAGTCAGCCAACCAGCCAGTCAGCCAGTCAGCCAGTTGCAACTACTCCGCACTCTCCACGCTGCACAGAAGTGCATGAGTAGGCACTCGAAAAGTACTTGCCACTAGACTGATTATAGTCAATTCGTTGAATTGGACCACCAAGTGGCAAGCAGCAGCGGCAGCAGCAGCAGCAGCAGCAACAGCACCACCGGCAGCAACAGTCCAAGACAGACACATCAACCCAACCTGGCTAAGCCACTGAGCAGGGCAAGCAGCCCAGTCATCGTCATCCTCATCCTCATCATCATCCTCATCATCGCCAACGACACCAACACAAAATCCACGCGCTTCTCTGCACAGTGGTTCGAAATGATGAATTGTGCACGACAATGGGCTGATCAAGAAAATAATAGTTGAACCTGCCTAACTTCGTTATTTATTTCTTAGCAGATGTTTACTTGAGATACGTAAAGGTCAGGCTAAGGCATGTGTCATGAGTTTTAAGGATAGGCAGGTACTAGCTATTTTTAAGTGACTTTAAGGCCAGAAGGGATTCAAAGTTGCATGGTTTAACTGAGATAGCGTGTTGTCTCATTGAATTCCTGCTCTAAAATACAACAAAATTGGTAAAAGTAGCTAATATTCTAAGAATAAGCCACTAATACATATTTAAGTATTTAATTTGCCACATAATTACTCAAGTAATTAAACTTATAAGTTAAATTAACTTAAGTATTTTAAATTATTGCTAAAATGGACTGTCAATCCTGGTTAAAGATTAAGTATTTGATCAGTATTCAATTAAGTGTTCAATCAGGCCAAGTAATTATGCATTGAGACTGTTATAATTACTATTGCAAACACTAGTGCTTCAGATACAATTATTTAAGTAATTATACTTCTCTGTCATGACTAATCAAGTAATTGCAATGGTGAATTGGAAGCACAAGGTATGCAGAAATAATTATTCAAGTAATTAATACTCTCTGTAACAACTGAAGTAATTGAATTGGTAATTTGATGGGATTTGGCTATTAAATATTTAAGTACAAATAATTATTTATTTAGTTAGCCAAAGTATTCAAAATTTTTGGAAATATCATCTATTTTACACTCTTTCCGATACTACTATGTTTCTAACCACTGTGATAGGCTAGCAGCGCCAGCGCCAATAAAAAAGTAAATGGCGCGTGATTGTGAGGCGTCTTCTAGTAGTGGCCCCATACACACACTCTCTACACACAGGCACACACATACACACACTCACACACTTATACAGTCACACACATAAGTATTCGCTCGCCCATTACAACAACCACTTCAAGATGGCCACAAGAGTAGCATCTTATTTTGCCTGGCTTTTGGCTTCGATGGCGGGCCGTTTTTACAGGCACTGGGCCAGTGGGCAGCAGGGGAACGGGTAGCGGGTAGCGGGGAGAGGCGGGCGCGGTTAGCGGGTTGGTAGAGTCAGGAATGAAGCTACATAATGAAAAGAGTGTGTGAAGAATTTTAAATTCAAAATTGCATGAAAAGTCGTGAGTCGCAAATAGCTTGTTGCTGTTGTTGCCATTGCTGTAGGAACAGACAGATATCCTACTCATCACTTGAGAAAATGAAAAAACAATCATAAACAGCAGGCAACAACTACAACAACAACTACAACAACAACAATAACAACTATGCTGTAGCATATACCAAGTAAAAACCACTCGAAAAATGGGCAACAGACACAAAAAACTTGTGCCTTGGGTTTATGTTTGGGTTTTCAGTTTTTTTCTTCTTTTTTTCTTACCTGTAGCCATTTGTTGTTGCTTTCTTTGCACTACACCTGTTCAGCTAGGCGAGGGGTGTATGTGTGTGTGTGTGTGTATGTGTGTAAGTAACTCTGTCTCCCACCGAATTCACTTTTGCCCACTCGCCGAGTCGAAGCTTAATAAAGTTATTATAATTTAAGCGTTTTGAGTATGCGCCTGGCAGTGTTTAAAATACCAATGCAAGCGCCTTTGGGGCAACGCTGCCCCTAACCCGTCCCCTCCCCTGCCACCCACCCACCCCCCTGCAGCCCCTTAACGAGCCATTGGAACTTTCAAGTTTCCAGCGGGGGCGCTGCCTCCTTTTGAGTTTGTATGTGTGTGTGTGTTTTTGAGTGTGGGGGTAATCTTTGTGATTGGTTGCGATTTGCGTTTAATTTTGTTGCTGTAAGTGTTGCATGCACGACGCTCGCCGCTTGGCATGCATCCCGTTGGCGAAATGTTGCACGGCCATGTTGCATGCAACCGGCAAGGAATTGAGCCAGCTTTGGGCCTACTTTGCGGGGGTGCTGCTATGATTTTGTTTAAGTCTTTATTAGAGATTCAACGCAACTGCGAAACTGGATTCGCAGCACGCCGGGACTGGCATCAGGCAGTTAATTGGTCATGGCATGCTCATCCAGTCGACTACATTGGAACGCTTTGTCAGAGATCACGCAAAGATTTTCGAACAAAAGATGAGTATGTTAGCCATAGGTAACCATTTTGTTTAGTGCTAAAAGCTTCATATCTTGAAGCCACACTTCTAAAAATAGGCATAGGCATAGCTTTAAAGTTGAGTGACATTTAGATATTACTCATTGCTTACCATAACCATAAATTTAATGACCATAACCTCAATTTTCTTCATTCTAACCTCAATAATATCCTGCTTAACCTCACTTTCATGAGTTAGCTTCAGTATAGCCCTCCAAATTGTCATTTATTCACCATAATCGTAAATTCACTCAACATAACCTCAATTTGTATGCATTCTAACCCCACTTTGCAGCAACTTAACCTCACTTTCATAACTTAGCTTCAATCTAAGCTCATTTACTTTCAACACACACTTTCTATGCAACTTGCAAGCCAAGCCAAAAGCTTAAAAACTCTCAAAAGGTGACAATTACTTTCAATTTTCCAGCAACTTGCTTGGCTCCACTGACTTTTGCCGCCTGTTAAAAAATATTTATATGTTGTATTTTGTTCAAGAGGCAACGTGATGCCAAACAGCTTCAGCTGATGCTTCAATTTTCACTGTGTAGCACAGCCATAATACTATTTTCCACAGTCCCAGCTCGCTGAACTCTTGCCCTTTATGTCGAGCATTTTGTGCCACAGGGGCAGATCAGTTGGATCGGATTGGAAGGGAGGGGGAGACCTGCTGCCTGCTGCCTGTATGAATTTGAAATGCTGGAGCAGGAAAGTGCAACATGATCGGAGGCAGTCCGATGATCGCCAGCTTCGATTTGTATCGCCTTCCTGGCACCAGACATCGTCGTCGTCGTCGTCGTCATTGGGTCGGTTTGGAGTCGCTTTCCTTGGTCCGTGCCGCGTGCTTCATAGATTTGTAACTTGCAGCGGCTTCATTTTACATTGCGCTTTTCATATTTCATAATAAAGGAGTTGGATTGAAGTTGCAGACTGGCCTGGCTCTGTTGGATTCGTGGTGGTGGAGCGACCTACAGCAGACCAACGTGGCCTGGGGGCCATTAAAAGCGAAAGTCGTAAAAAAAAATATATAATGCTATCCAGCGCTTTGTCATATGCAAAATCAACAAATTTCCAACTCTGTCTGCTTAATTTTATTTACTTTGGCCATTTGAAACAATGGCCCAACATTTGAAACGTGCACATAAAACCACAAGGCGCCCAACCTTAGCTCCAAGTTCTTTTTATGGGGCCCCTAATATCATAAAACCCATACAAAAACCGCTGAAATGTTTATGAGCTTTTGTCATTTTGGCTGATCAATGCTCACATTTGTTAAGTTGCCTGCAAATCAAGTTTCGCTTCGATTTCAAACTTTACGAGCTGTAATATACGTATTTGCCAAAAAGTTTATAAATGGCTTAAAAAAAAGAAAGAATAAAGAATCTTCGGCATGACGAAGCTATATACCCTTGCAGCAATGTTTTTCAGACAGAAGCTTCGTTTTTTGTTCCTATTGTTCCTACAGCAGCTAAAAGATAAAATTCTATGATTTTTACCAAACTTAAACAAACAAATTTAGGAATGATATAATCAGTAATTTCTGAGATTTCTTAAGGTATTTGTAAAAACATAAAAGTTCTTCATTCCAAATCTCATTTTTCATCCGAAAGTTCCTATCGCAAGTATAATAATAATAATGATATAATATTCCAATTTTGATAAAACTTAGTCAACATCTAAAGTGCATTCCAAAACTTATGATTGTTGAGTTTGGTTGCCATATCTTAAAAAACAATAAATATGTTCATTGATTTAAAGTATATATACATTTTGGGGTCGGAAATGTTTTCTTTCAATGCGTTACACATTTCGTGACAAAGTTATAATACCCTCTGCAAGGTTATAAAAAGCGAAACATAATTTTTGGGCGTGGATTTTATTGCATATTCTATTTGGCATTTAATCATCAGCTTTTTGAACGCCTTTGATTGGCAATGGTATTATGTAAAAGTTTGTTAAAAATAAAATTAACCAAAATCAAGGCATACAAAATAGTAACAAAAATGGAAGATTTTTAACGATTTCCGTCGAAATGCATTGATTGCTTAAGGTTTCAAATTGTATGAACTAAAACACGTTTTAAAATGCTATTAAACTGTTGAATTTGATTGGTTATCTTAGCAAATGATATACATTTGATACGCATAATATTTAATAGCTGCTCTCAATTTTTTATAGTTACTGGTTGGCAAATTCCCCTATTAAAACATGTTAACTTCTCTTAAGTGGCCATTTAACAAACATTCCAATTCGAATTCCCCTTTGGCTTTGCCGAAACAAAATCGTGCTCAGACATCTAATCACAAATAGAAAACAATATCTATGCTAATCTTAGTACAAGATCAATGACAATAAAAGAGGCTAAGGAAAAACAAGAAAAACCAAAAAAACAGCAACTGCAACACAACAAGAACCTGTAAGTTGCACCACCCCACCACAGTAACAACAACAACAACAACAACAGCCAAGTAACAAGCAACAACCACAAACAACCGACAATAATGAGCTGTAATGAGCAATGATCGCCACACAATTAGCCAAATTTCGTTTGTTTTTTCTGTTTTGTTTGTAGGATTTTGTTTTTTTGTGTGTTTAAGCCAGCAAGGCGACCAATTTTTTTAAACAAATTAAAACAAAAAACGCGGCGAATAAGCACACGAAATTAAACAAACATTGTAGATTTATATGGGCTGCACTTGGTTTGGGCTGCCTTCAAGCCGGGCTTTAAAAGCCAAACTGCGGAAAATTACAAGAAAATCGTGCAACTCTTGTTTGCTCAAAAAGGCATGAAAAGCCGAAATGCAGCAGGCAGGCAGCTACTCCAAACCCCCCTTAGACCCCCTGCCCAATGCCACAGCTGAGGACTTTCCAACGTTGATTTCAACAAATTTAAACGTTACATGCGAGCAGATTTCAACGCGATCATCGATTGCTCGTGCACCCACACACACACACACACACACACACACACACACACACACACACACACACACACGTTCACACACATATACACTCACACAACAGCAGCAGCATCAGCAGCGGCGGCAGCAGCGTTGTGGCAGCAACATGCTGCTTGCAGCATGACGCAACCGCAACTCCTTGCCCTCAGGTGTTGCGCGATGGTTTCTGCTAAAGCAGCTTTTCACTTTTCGCCTGCCAATTGGCCAACGTCCAACAGTCAACAGTTAACAGTCAACATTCAGCTTGCAACATGCAACATGCAACATTCAATGCCGAATGTCGAACACCGTAAACACCAAAACGTCGAACAAAGTTAGTCATTTAGTGACTTTGTCCGCGATTTTTGTGATTTCCACCGATTGCCAAAAAAATTTATATATATATATATATATATATATATAACTGCAACTGTCATTTTCGATTGGCGACCTGCTGGGCTTGCCCCGTCTTGCAACAAAACATTGGTATACTCTTTCAGAGGGTATTATTACTTGGTCACGAAATGTGTAACGCAGTGAAGTATATTCTCAGTCAATATAAACGGTTGCTTCTATCATAATGAAACTTGGCAGAGGTGCTTTCTTAACTGTAGGCAGTATATGTATATTTCGGAACCAGCTGGATCGGATCACTATAACATATAAGTCCTATAGGAACAATCGGTCGACAATTGAGTTGTTGTATGAAAAACTGTTATGCATATGAAGACATCCCAACCAAACTTATTAAATCAATGTTTAATTGTGATCTATATAAGTTGTATAAATTTAATCGAAATCAGATCACTATTTTATATAGCTGCCATAATCGTTAAATAAGGAATCGATAAAGAAATTGAATTGTATTAAAAACTTTTTTGTTTTTTCAGATATCTTAACCAAACTCAGTAATTGTTAGGTTAAGCTTGATCAAAATCGTATCATATAGGAATCGGAGAATTCGTTTGAAAATTGAGTTCTTGTATAAATATAATTTCTGCAAGAGTATATATCATCGGCAATCTGAAGATTGTAATTTTTTCTTGTATTATTTTGATTTTGATTTTTATTTTTTTTTGGCTGTCTGCCTTGTCGAGAGGCAAAATGTCAATTTGCGTTGTTTACTTTTAAAACTTTAATTTTTGTCTGCGATTTTTATATTTGTTGTTGTTTGGAGGTCTTTCAGTTGCATTCGTCGCGCCTTCAATTGCCGCAATTTACTTTGGACCTCAGCTCCATTCCCGTCACCCGTCACCCGTCGCCCGCTACCCTCTCCAGCCCCTGGCCCCATTGGCATTAGCCACGCTATTGAGTGTTAATTAAGCGTTTATTCAACATTTGGTGTCAAAGTTGTCTTTAAAGAGCCGAAAATTAATGCCATTTTGTGTCGAATTTTCCATTGTTATCAATTGAAAATTTTTAGCTTCGTTACCGATTCCATTTCCGATTACAATTTCGGCAATAAAGCCAAAGTCCAAGGCGTAACTTCATCGATCATTGTGGCAACCCCAGCACCTCTCCCATTCCCTGACAATTTGGCAGTGCCAGCGGGCGCTGCTTGCCTTTGATATGGATATGAATATATGACTGATTGTCAGACCAGCTCAACATTCCTATATACACTCAGGTATTGCCTGTCTGAATCACGAACCCTTTTAATTGGATTTTAATGAGCGTCAAGCAGAATGCGGCTTGCTGCCCAATAACAGAGGAAACAACAAAATCCGCAACGCAAATTTACATACTAATTTTGCATAATATGACAGAAATGCGTAATATTGGCATTATTAGTGTATTTGTTTGTTTGTTGAATGCGAATTTGTGTTTAAATATTTGCATAAGAAATTGTTGAACAACAATCTCAATATCCTGTCAATTTATTAATTTCCGGTTTGGGTATGAAGTTTGCCCATTTTGTGTGTCATTTGATTATTTGATTTTAGCATCGAGAGTTTATTGATAAAATATGATATAATTACCCTTTAAAGTGTCATGAGTATTTTATTATTGCTTGATGTGACTTTAATAAGAACGAACGATTGCTAATTCATTTGAAAAGGGGAAAATAAAATGAAATACGTTTCGGAAGTGCTCGCAAATGGGAAACAGGCGTTTCTTTTTTAGGTAATTTTCATACTTAATCTATATATTTTATTATAGTATGCTGTCAATAAGAACAAAGAATTCGATTCGATACAAGAATGGCAAAAATCAATCGCTGGTGAAACCGATGTTATCGATACTATCGATATATATGTAGCAGCACTCGTAGTTACACCTAAGACAACTAACGATGGCTACTAGACATAGTATACTGTCAACAAGAAAATAGAATTCGTTTATAGGCTTTCTAGAAAGGAAAAAAGCAATCGCTGGTGAAACCGATGTTATCGATACTATCGATATATATGTAGCAGCACTCGTAGTTACACCTAAGACAACTAACGATGGCTACTAGACATAGTATACTGTCAACAAGAAAATAGAATTCGTTTATAGGCTTTCTAGAAAGGAAAAAAGCAATCGCTGGTGAAACCGATGTTATCGATACTATCGATATATATGTAGTAGCGCTCGTAGTTACACCTAAGACAACTAACGATGGCTACTAGACATAGTATACTGTCAACAAGAAAATAGAATTCGTTTATAGGCTTTCTAGAAAGAAAAAAATCAATCGCTGGTGAAACCGATGTTATCGATACTATCGATATACATGTAGTAACAGTTGTAGTTTCACCCAAGACAAATCACGACGACTACTGCATAATAGACGCCTAGGAAATGCAAAGGTAAGTAATTATTATCAGCAAGCCTGGCTGCGTGTTGAATCTAAGCCAGGCTAACGGACGCGACAAACTGATAAGCATCAACAGCACCCGGCACAATAGCACACATGAGTACCTCCGCAGCTGCCCGCTCTGCCCCGCTGAAAATGTGCCAGTTAGGCACTCAGTTATGTGTGTGTTTGGTGTGTGGTGTGTGTGTGCTGATGTGTGTGCGTGTGTTAAAAGCTGCAACACTTTGAAACAACTTTATCACGACTGAATCTCAACGGTAACTGACTGAGCTGACTGACGGACTGACTGAATGAATGACTGACGTGGACTTGATTGAAATGCGACGAGCGCGTCGACATGCCGAGTGGGTGGCAGCATGTGGCATGGTGCATGGAGGCATGCTGCATGTTGCATGCTGCATACTACTGCATGGTGCGTATGTATTAATTAGTGTCAAGTGTTGTCGCTTTGAGTTACGCGCCCGGGGGATTGCCATTGCCGGCGTCATCATAGTTCATGGCGCGATAACACAAAGCGATAGCAGCAGCCGCAGCAACAACTTGTTTGCCTGCAACTGCAACTGCAACTCCTGACTACAGCCTGCAGGCTGCAGCCAGAACTTGCCTGCCCCGTCGCTGCGTAATCGATGATGACACGTTTTGCCTTTGCCCATGCGCAGTTGTTGTTGCTGTTGCAGTTGCTGCTGTTGCAAATTGCGGTGGAGCCACACAAAATGACAGGCGAGCTGACAGAGGCTCTGTTCAATTTATAAACATACTCTTACCCATATGGGCACCTATTATTTTTGCGCATCCAATTACATTTATATGCTCGTAAACTAAAAATTCTGCACAGCTTGCAGCGGCTATGGAGCAGTAATTATCAGCTAGAGTGCAGCCTCCTGGCTTATGAGTACAGTGCACGCCAGTTATATTGACCAGCTCCTAAGAGTGAACCAATTCCATTGAGATTTTTGTATAAAAAGTTGCAGAGGGTATCATCATTTTGTCAAGAAATGTGTAACGCATTGTGGGAGGCATTGTTGAGGTATATATTTTCCTGATCAGAAAAATTGTTATTGAAAGAACAACGTTTTACTTATAAGTAACTATATCCCGATTAAATTCACCAGATTTAAGATTTATGTTTTATAGAAGCTGACGAAATTTCGTTAAATTCGAACTACTATATCTTCTAGCTCTCATAGAAACGATTGTTTTCAATCAGTTGCATCTATCGAGCGTCCACTGTATTATCATAACATGCACATCTGTAAACTGTGGAACTTGAAAAGATTTTTCCACTTTTATTGATTTATAGCTTAGTTATTTCCTGCAGCCTTTCGAAGATGAGTCATTTAAAAATTCAAATTTAGTTTCAAGATTATAAAAAACTATACATAAAATGAGAAAATAATCTCTACAGTAGAGTATAAACGGCTTATATGGCTGCTATTATAGCTAATCTGTAGGCTACTCAATTAATTTACTTCTAGGCATCACACATCTTATCTAAACAAATATACAACATTTTAAATTTAAATAAAAAATCTATTAATTATGCAACTGACTATATTTGTAGCTACAAATTTGAGAAACTCGCCGCCTGAGCGAGACAGTTAATTATTGAATTCTGTCTGCGAAAACATTAATTGTTACTGTGTTTGTTATGTGTTAAGATTTATGATTTACAAGATAGTCAAGTGTTCTTACTTAATCACTAAGGAATTTGATTTTACGTTAAGATTGGATGACCTTACTTGGAAGATAAAAATTTGATTTAGTTTTGATTTAAAATACGTAAGATACTTCTAAGAAAGCCCATCATTTTAATTTTTCCAATTGGAGCTGGGGCAAAAGGAAAATTTTTTATAATAATGCAATTTGTTAAACAATATTTGTTTATTTCGTAGACCGCCCAACCTCAAGCTTTGTTTTGGGGACCTGAGGGTTTGTCTTGGGATTCCCAATCCTCGCCCAACTCTAGTTTCACCAATCATCAAGAAAAACATGGCGGCACATGAGCAACTTTTCAATCCTAATGGAAATAGCAGCACATTGATTGGTTTTTTACCAAACGCAGATTGGTTTGCTCTTAACGCGCCTCCCAAAAAATAAAAAGTTATTTGTATATATATGATATTGCAGTGGTGTAAAAATTGTTTTGGCCTGCAGGCGAATGGAGCCATGTGGCAGAATTACTTATGTGGCACCTTCATAAGGCGAGAGCACTCCCAATAACAATATACTTCATATGGGCAGGAACTCGTATGGGCTTGAATGGTAAGAAAAACAACAACAACAACAAAAACTGAAAAAGATATTGCAGTTTTATGTTTTTCTAGTTCACGAGCTGTGGCCAGGTGCCAAGGCTAGGCTAAGATAGTGGCAATTAAAATTCCGCTACTAATACGATATCTTAAGCATGAAATTAAAACATGTTTTTTCAATCTTTGGGCTATTATTATTAGTTTTTTTTCATCTGAGGTTGGTCTATAGACATTGTCAGT
The DNA here is from genome assembly GCA_035043065.1 of Hirtodrosophila confusa. Classification (NCBI taxonomy): domain Eukaryota; kingdom Metazoa; phylum Arthropoda; class Insecta; order Diptera; family Drosophilidae; genus Hirtodrosophila; species Hirtodrosophila confusa. The sequence continues at coordinate 8,924,935 of JAWNNI010000213.1, read as the reverse complement.
TAATAATCAATTACGTGTTGTCATTGACCTTCAATCTAAGCCAAAGATCTGGCGGTCTTTTTTATACATCCACATCCACATCCACGCCCAGGCCTAATAGCTACGGCAATTACCTTATTATAAAGCCGCTTAACTTTTATTTTCTACTATTTATGAAATTATAATTTGATATTTCAACAGAGTTGTCAATCAAAACCGTTTTCGGCTAGGCTGCTGCCACGTTATGTCTCTAATAAGACATACGGCTGCCGTTTCTGTACCATTATTGTATAGTTTTAACTACCTTACGATGGTACGGGTCGGCCCTTTGGCATATGTTGGCGCTTTTGTTGGCCCGTTGTTAATTTTATCGTTAGCCTTTTTTCTTTTTTCTTGTCGCTGCTGCCGTTTGACATGATGATGATGATGATGTTGATGGGATCCGAACCCACTTTGAACACACTTCACATAATTTGGACAGACAGCAGCCCCTGTGCGGCTTTTGTTGTGCCCTCCATCTCCCCGAAAATTTTTTCAGAAACTTTATGCCCAGCCCACGCACTTGTCATAATAGATTCATTTACGATTTTATTTCGAGCTTTATATTTTTCGCTCTTAAATGCAGGTTGTTTTTGACGTAAGCTGCTTTTAGCTTTGAACGGCTTTAAATGTTGGTTCAATATGTTTAATATGCAAATAGCGGTGCTTATACTCTGTTTCCAAAGAACCTTTGGAAAAAACGAGTTTATTGGTTTTGCGCAATCTCCGTCCGTATGAGGACAGTTTTTGTCGACACCCTATAAGCTAGAGCAACTAAATTTGGTACACGTGTTGGTTTATTCCCTCAGTATATAAACTGTTAAGATCAGCCAGCCATCCTCATTTTCTCGCTCTCAAATGAGCAAAATCTATATCTCCCACATCTTTAAATTCGCGGGAAAAAAATAAACAAATAGATAATTATTGACCTCCTTAACAAATTTGTCGGAAATTTCGCCCATAAATAAGTGTCAGAAACAGAGTAACCCGCAGTCGGGAACTTTCGACGGATTGCAGCACTGTTTTTTTTTACGTACCTCATAAATACATGAACGAGTTCTGAAATGGCAAAGGAAATAAAATAAGTTTAATATTATTGTGTTAACAGTATTTCTATAATATTTCATGGAAAAATATATTAAATATGTTTTTTACTCCCTGTACCCATAAAATGGGTAAAAAGGGGGTATTGGATTTGTGCAAAAGTATGTAACAGGCAGAAGGAGACATCTCCGACCCTATAAAGTATATATATTCTTGATCAGTATCAAAAGAGATTTCGATTTGGCCATGTCCGTCTGTCTGTCCGTCTGTCCGTCTGTCCGTCTGTCCGTCTGTCTGTCCGTATGTATGAACGCAAGGATCTCAGCAACTATAAGAGCTAGAGACACCAAATTTGGAATGTAGGTTCGTGTATAGCGGGAGCAGGTCAAGTTTATTTTAGATTTGAGATATCTCCCCCGTTCCCCCGCTATTCGATAAAAACCGTTTTACAGTTACAATTTTCAAGATATAGCTTTAAGATTTAGCATGTACAATACTTTAGTCCCTCTTAATCTACTGTCCAAATTTCAAGTCGATCGGATAATAAACACCTAAGTTATTCACGAAAGAAGATTCAGTGCTGCAGCAAGGGGAAGAAGAAGCACAGTCACAACTTAAAATGCCTGGCTTGCGCTGTGGCTCGTGCGTGTGCGTATCTGTGTATGTATGTGTAAGTTAACGAAGATGCGATCGGAAATATTTGACCTGGGTACAGGGAGTTTCGTAGTCGGGTATACTCGACTATAGCATTCTTACTTGTTGTTAATGGAAAAGAAGCCTCTTGATTGAATTTACAACTTTTTGCTTAGTGAAATAATTCTTTTGAACTTATGCTTTATTGAAATCCTGATTATGTCATAATAGCTTTTAGCTGCCCAACGCATGACTGTACCAAAAAAATGTTCAAAATATACGAAAATCATGCACTCGAAATGTGTTGCCTACTTCAGGGCTTTGAAGCATCATCACCAACACATTCTAATGAACATATACAAAAATTTGAAGTGCATGTCGCGACGATGACGAGACGCTTCTGCCAACATGCCAACATGCCACATGCCACGCCTCCAGCACCTCGAGGGAACGTCTGCAACGTTGCAATTGGAGTCGTAGCTGGAGTCGGAGTTGGTCTTCAAGTCTGTGACCGTCTGTGGCTGTCTGTCTAGCCAGTAAAGATTGCGTTAAATGCAGCTATTGTTGTTGTTTAGGGGAGTAGGGGGCTTGGGCCTGCCTGCAAGTCTCCGAGGCACAAGACAATTGAGTCTGAGAGCGTAATTTGCAACTGCCTGAGACACATAACGTCCGCCGACGGCGGCAATGACGAGCCTGCCCAGGATGCAGGCCCCCAAATCCGAGCCGAACTGTTACCAGGGCCTCCTAGCCTCAAGTGCAAGCGGGAGCCAAGTGCAACAGCTCCTAATAACTGGCTGGGGCACGAGGGGGCCAGTCATGTAGCTACGCCTACTCCCCCAAAGCTACAGCCAGCCCCTGCGCTGCCCTACCCTGCCCTGCCCTGCCCTGCCCCCTCTGGCTGCGACATGTTTGCTGTTGTTTTTTGCCCAGATGCATTTTGCATCCAAAGCTGCTGCAGGCAAAATGCACCAAAAAAACATGCAACGACGACAACAACAACAGCAACGACAACAACATGACGAAAAGTGTGTGCACAGTAGCCAGAAACGGAGACGGAGCTGTGGTGGGGTTGGGGGCTGGAGTAGGAGCCGGCGCAGACATCGTCCTGTGGCATACCCAACAGGCGTTAATAATAATTTTTTTTTTGCCTTTTACAAAAATGCAACGAGATTTTTTTTATACTTTTTGTGTTTTTTTGTTGCTGTGTTTTTACCCTGTAAAAGGATGTAAACTGAGACAGGTTTAGGAAATGTGAATAAGTCTTTGAGCAGCTTTGGTATAACCATAAAGGTTCTTTAATTCATCACATTATTTGTTTTAATTCCAAGGGAATTAATTTGAATATAATCTAAAGCTAATGATAAAATTGTGAATATTCAATGAAAATTAGGATACCTTCCCGTTTTATGGTAGATTTTTATTTACTCTTAGCACAAATTCTTATCAAATTTTCCAACACATTTTTGAAAAACTATCATAATTGTTTATCTTTTAGTTTTTTTTTTGTACTATTATCAGACTGATCTGGATCTTCAGATCACAACTGACAGATCTCTTTATTAAAACCAGCGTTCTTATCATAAAAGTATAAGGTTATAATCTTATAATTGATATACATACATAAGTGTCTTAGACAGTGTTATGTAGTCCATTAAAAAAAGTTACGATCACGTATTAAATACTAAAAGACCATAACCCCTAAGTACACATATATTATTTGAAATTTTGGAAATATTTCTCCTTTGAAAGTTCACAGTTGCTAAAAGCTCTGTCATACTTTGTGAAGGGGTATATCCTAGTCGACTATTCCTTGGCTTAAATGCCTATGCAGTTTATTTTTATTTTTTTTTGTTTCAAGTTTTTCCTTTTGGGCCTTGGATTTCAGTATTTATTCCGAAACTTTTCATTTTGTGCAGTCAGACGACGTCGTCATAGAGAGTGCATTGACTGAAGTCTGCAAAAACCAACAAAAAACAAATAAAAAACACGACCAAAACAACAAGAGCGAAGCCCGAGTCTGAGTCTGAGTTTGAGTCCAGGCAAACTGCATCCTTTGTTGATATGTAGCGACATGCATTGCTGGAGGAGTCTGTGAAGTCGGTGGGGATTGCGGAATTGGAGGCAGTGCATCCTAGGCTCAGCTTTTGTGTGTGTCTTACGGGAAACGCTTTTAGCCTTTAGCCGGCACGGAAAAGTTTTGCCATAATTAACGCTTAGCTTTCGGCTTGGCAGTTAAGTGTTATTAGTTCGAGCCGGGCTCGTTGCTTTTTCGGGGCATTGTGCTGGAGCGGGTTAAAGGAAGTGCAGTCACACAGGAAGTGCATGAGAAGTCGTTGCACTTGGTAAACTGTGCACAGGATGACGGGTGACGGATTGGCGGGGTGAGGTGAGCCGGAATCGGCCACCCACACGCACTTGAGCTCTGCGCTGAGCCTGTGAGCCTGTGAGTCAACAACAGCAAGTCAAACAGTTGTTCTGACAGGCGGCTGGCTACTGCCCCTGCCACTGCCACATCCTTTGCTGCTGCTGCTGCCGCCGTTGCCACCTGCCCCGAAATGAAGTTCGTTTAAGCGACGTAAATCATTAAAATGGCAGTCGCCAACGAAATGGCCAAAAGAAAACATTTGCGAAATTTCAGCACCAGTGAAGCCTGAAAACAAAGGAATATTCAGAAAAATAACTGAAATGCGGGCGCACAACAAGCACACACACACACACACACACACACACACACACTTAAACAAAATAAAAATACATTTAATAGGAGCATTTCCTCTTTTTTTGCGCTTGAAAAACTTGCCACATCGCCGCGGCAGGAAGGACCAGGACCAGCCAAAAAGGAGCTGCAGGAAACTTGCTGCGGATTATTTATTTTATTTTTGTAATTTTTTTTTATTTTCATTTTTTTGTGTGCCTTCTTGTTGTCCTCATCCAATTGGGTTTGTCTCAGTGGTTATTAGTGCGCGGTTGCACGCGAATTTGCTTTGGGTTTTGTTGCTGCCGTTGTTGCTGTTGCTGTTCTGGTTGCAACCAAAATCCAATTAGCTGCTCAAAACTTTTGCAAATGTGCGCAGAAATTTAATTAATGTTGACACAAGCTGGGCCGCGAATTGAATTGAGCGGGCGATAAATATTGACAGAGGGTGAGAGGATAACAGGAGGGAAACTTTTGGCAGTGAATTAGCCATTGTAGTTGTTAAACTAACTTGTTTAGTTTATTTTATATTATTTTGTTATTCGTGCTATATTGCTCATTTTTTTTAATTATTCTCATTATTTAAATAATCTGTATTTTATTTAAATTCCTTTAAAACCTTAAATATGTTTTTATATACATTTTTTTTAGTTTTATTTTTATTATATAGATCTAAATTATATTTTCAATTTTTAATAAATTGAAAATTTAATAATTCATTTGCTACTTAATAAACCTTTTTTAATTTTAATTTATTTAGTTTATTTTTAATGTATTTTTTTCTGTGTCATACATTTTAAGATTCCCATTTCCCACTTTTATTATTTATTTACTTAAAGCAAGTGTTTTTTTCAATTCGTCGACCTTCACTTGCCACTACTCAATAAACCTTTGCCCCGCCTTTCACATGTTGGTCACAGTCACCTGCTCTTTTCGGCATGCAACATTCAGACAATTCTACAAATGCGAATGCCACACTCAAACAGTCAATAACTCAAATGAACCCGCAACATTTCAAACGTCAGCCCGTCCAGAGGACTCAGCCGGGTCCAAGCCGGAGCCGGAGCTGGAGCTGGAGCGGCTTTTCAATTGGACTTGCTTTCCCATTCCATTGGAAATTGAACACAGAGGCCAAAGACGGGCCAGGCCACCAAATGGTAGTCGGTGGAGCAGCTTTTCAAGCGTTAAAACATAAAAATGTCATTAACACTCAACAGATTTCTGGTGCGCAGCGCCAACGGCCAACGGCCAACGACCAATGGCCAAAACCAGCAACAGCCAACAAACAACAAGAACAACAAACGGCTTAAATGGCCAATAACAAATTGTTGCAAATGCTCGTTGCAAAACAACAAAAAATAAACTAAAAAAAATAACAAAAAAATAGCAACAAACAAGCCACAAAGAACGCAACGTCTACACAGTCCAGTGGGAATAGTTTTATACATATTTTCATACTCTGTTCCCAACTGAAGAGTATATTCGGTTGTATTAAAGTTAGAGCCATTAAATTTAGTATGCATGTTTCTATATAAGCTAGTCAACAGAATTTTTAAGATTTATTTTGCCATGTCCACTAACGCCCCGACAAATTAGAAACAACTTTCATACTATATATCGCAAACTTTTAGGAATAAAGTTATCCTATTTGATGTGAGTACTCCTAGTGATCTTAATTTACTTAAAATTCTGCCTAAACAGAGTATATCTCAGTTGGGAACTTCTGTAACGTTCTCACTTGTTTTAGTTATTCTTTTTGCCATTTCGCTGTTGTGTTTCGTAGACGAAAATTTATTTGACGCTTAAATCGACTTGCAGACAAGAAAATGACACAGAAACCGAGTTAACTTGGAAACGCGTTTAGGTGAATTGCGAGCTCGACTCTGGAGGCACCTTCAGCCACCGAACCCCCTGTACCAACTGTACCCCCTACCCCGTATCACGTACCCCCAGCCCTAGCCAGATCATTTATTGTCGCGCTCTATTCACGCGGAGGTATCATTTACGCCATAATTTTTCACAGCTGAATATTTTTCTTAATGGTTTTTAATGAGCGGTTGAAAACGCCGCTCAGCAAAAAGGTGTTGAGAAATATGCCTGATTTATAGAAACTGCAGCCTGTATTTAACGCCCAGAGCCGAGTTGGCCTAGTCGACCCGCTGCCAAAGTCTGGGGCGTTACGAACAACCTACATTGGCAGGCCAAGAGCGGGCTTTGGTTAATAGTTTAGCCGTTCGGATAACTGCCAAGATCTGGGACAACTTAATGGGTTTGTCTTGGTGGGAAAGTGATTTCAGGCATTTTATAGTGGGAGGATCATTTTCACTTGAAACTAATTTCAGGATAGGTACAGGCATAAAAATAATTAAATAATTATTATAGTTAGACATTAAGAGGAGTTTTTAAAAAATCTAAAACATTTTGATCATTACTTAAATGATCTACTTTTTTGAGCATTTATTTTAAGTTTCTTTCTCAATGATTCTATGGGAATCGGAAATAGGAACAGATTTATCATCACTAGATGGATTTTGTATAAGAAAGAACGAATAACTATTATTTTATATTTTTTCTATTATTATGGATCAATTAGAACAATATTTGATATAATTATCAAGCTGAGTTATCAATTTTATTTCTTTCAAAGAATTTCTTTTTAAATTCTATTTTAAACAAAAAACTTTTAATGAATATGCTTGGAGCTTGATTCTAAATTGCGCTTAAATTTTAACTACTTAGATTCATAAGTTTTCTAATAATCTCTATGATAATAGAATACAAAAGATTTCATAATGAATTCTTTAGCTTGGCTTAAGGTAAGAAGCACAGTTACTCAAAACGCCTACTTGGTTCTATACAGAAAGTTAACGCCCACATTCTCTCACTTCTGCCAACTACTTTAAGGAGTTGGGGATTCTTATTACATGCTGTGCGTTTATCTGGCTGAAATCTTAAATTAATGTAATTAATATAAGATACGTTTCGCAGTTCTCATCATTAACTTTGGCTACGTGTATAATTTTAAAGAGCCACTTCCTAAGCTAATGCATTTTTATTAAATTAACCGTTTAGGTTTGAAATTAATTTTAATTACGCCAACTGGGGCTCTCTGGTCCTGGCCCTGAGATAGTAATAAGATATGATCATAAACGTGTGCTATAAACGGCCTCGCAGCGGAAACAACAACAACAACATCAGCAACAACAACAATAATTGTTGAACAAGAACACAGAACACAGAACATAGAACGCGTTGCAAGTGAAGCATTTCGTGGCTGCCACTCGGATTTGGCAATTGAGCGCGAATTCGTTGCTGCCACACAATTCACATTGGCTGCACTTTGTGCAACATCCAAATGCCCCCTCCGCCGAACCGTGTTTTACTCAATATTAATGAAGTCATTAAGACGACATCTTCCTTGAGATCGCGCGTAATGCGAGCGAATTATTAACAACGTTCCGGCCACGAAAACAAGCTCCAGTTCAGCACCGTGCCGTGTCCAAGCAACGCCAACGGCATCGGCACAAATAAAAACAAAAGCAAAAATAAAAAAAATTAATATACGAGCAAGCAAAACAACAGCCAAAACACAAAAACAAAAACAGAAAATAACAGAGAAAAGAAATAATAATAATAAAAAGTAATAATAAGAAACACAGGCCAAGCGGCTTTCATAAATTTGCATGTCGCTGCCATCGGGGGGCTGAAAGCCGCCGGATCTGGGGGCGTGACAACAAGTCAATTCGGCTCAAATGTGGCACAGGCACAGCACATTTTTCTTATTTTTATTTTGGCAGCTCAACCAGACCAGAAATCATATACATTTTCCAAAAATAAAACGAATAATATATGCCCTTGCCCTTACAATGTGTATCTAAAGCTATAACTTAGCTATGAGTTGGATTAGAATCCATGATCAGGACCTCATACACAAAGCTATAAATATGTACAAAATTCTATAATATTGCGTACGTTCTTTGCTCTTGCAAGGTATTTCAAGGAGTATCTTAATCTCAAAATGTTCTAATCTATAGATCGGTACAGCATATTCTACTTTTGTAATTATTTAAGCTAGTTTGCCCTCATCTTAATTTAGAATGACTTTGTAACATGAACTTGCACAAATTTATTTTATTTATTTATTATAGAGAAATGTTTCTTAAACTAAATATAAATTAAAAGCTTACTGTCTTGCGATAGTATCTCAGAAATTCACACTGTATCTAAAGCTTAAAATATCATTATTCAACACAATTTCTCTGACTCTATGGATTGTCGAATGTAAACTACTTTTATGACTACTGAAATTCCAAACTTCTTTAATCAAAAGTCAACAACTATCGAGTTCTATATCCAAACTGCTTTTTGCTGCGGCTTGATGTCCAAGTTAACACATACTTTGTTAGGGTATACAAAAAGGAGAAGTTGGCACATCAAAAGTAAACACCCTGGATGTATTTTGCTCCCTCGTGTCGGCAATAAAATTGCAGCAACAGCGCAAAATTTTGAACGCATTAGAAGATTGATGCTGGCAGCTGTTTATACAGGGCTGGCTACCCAGAGCCAGTCCGGACCCTGATAGCGTACCAAAGTGATTGCAATTTTGCCGTGTTTACTTTGTGCAGATTTTCTTTTTATTGGCACACAGCAAAAGTTTCTTAGCGACAAACACAAAAAAAACAAAAAACGACCTGAAGAAAAAGAACCAGAAAACAAAAATCAAAAATCAAACGCAAGGAATGCAAATGCAAACAGAGAAAAAAGAGTTTTCTTTTGGGCGTTTTTTCTTCTTTTTTTGTTTTTGGAAACTGTGTGGAAACTGGGTTAATAAGATCGCCTTCGTGGTGGTTGCCGGCTACGTGGCCAGTTCATTTTGAGCAATAATAAATAGCTGCTTTTAGCCGGCAAGCGCTGAAACTAAAAGCGCCTCATTTATTATGCATCAAAGATAAACCTAACTGAGATTAATGTCTCACTTCAAAATGGTCGACAGAAGCGTTTGTTGACTTTGAGAGATGCCGTCGTCGTCGTCCGGCGCCAAATCATCTTACCAGCTTAGTTTCCGTCTAGTATAAAGAAGGCCAAAAAGATACACAGAGCCAGAATCAGAGAGTCAGTCACGCAGAGATCATCTTCCAATCAGGCCAATTATGTCGGCAGCTCATAAAAAACCCATTCGACAATTATTATGCAGCGTCTTTTGCTAACTCAGGAAACGCGTGTAGCTGCTCTCATGTAAAGATACTTGCAGCTTAAGTAAGTAAGTAGTTGCCACAAGTTGCTAGTTTAATTTGTTGCAGCAAATTGTGGCTCCTTTGTTTTGGCCCTGTGCAGCTGGCAAATTTGCAACACGCAAACCAGGCGAAAGTTGTTGAAATTCAGTTAACCTTGGACAGCTCTCGGCAAGTTGCAAGTTGTTTTTCACTTTTTATACACTTTGCTGCTAATTTGAATTAATTTTCTTGTCAACACGTAGTCATATGAGGATGTAAATTGTTAGCGAGCAATGTGAGTAGCACTTGAGAGCAGGCCTAGGTTTCAAGGATATCAATTTCAAAGCCAAGTCAGCAAGTCAGTTATTAAGCACAGGAAACTAATATTTGTATATAGTATTATTAAAGTAATTAGATTACAACATATTATCTTTACAGTTTAAATAAGATAAATTTATATTTTTGTTTAAGGAGAAATATATTTAATCTTTGATAGCTTCTTTTTTGTCGATTTGCTTACAGTCTGACTATGAATATCATACATCGTAATTTTGCTGAAAACATTGATACTAAAACAATCTTTTGACTGAAGTTCGAACTACGAACTTATGCTTTAGAAACCTTCCACTCGCCTTAAAGCAAAAACTTTATAGAAAATCCCAAATTTAACTTCGAAGCTTGTATTTCTCAAGGGCTGTAATTTCTTAAGTGCATGGGGTAAGCCAATGAAATATATTGTGAATATATTTTCAAATAATAAAGCTACAAAAGAAAGTAATAAAAAGGTGTTCAAATTGTTTTCATTCTCAGAAGCTGGCACAAACATAGCCTCCTTATTTGCCAAGGCAGCTGCTTACTTTAATTTTGTTTTGCTTTTTTCCTGGTATCAAAGAAATATAAAAAATAATGCTTAATAGCAATATATACATCAACGTTCAAGATGACGAGGCAGCTTGTCACATCCGCGTGAGGACATCAAGGCAAATTAAAATAGCGACATTTTATTGAGTTGTCAGTTGCACGAAGCACATGCAAATGTGATATACTCGTATATAGTACCAGTATATGCCGCCTGCCACGCCCACATCCACCTCCGCCTATGAGGCGTACCCCTGCACCCTGCCCGCAACCAAGCTTATACACCCGTAGCTGTTGTGCACAACCCATTTCAAGTACACACCCCAAAAAAAATCTTCCAAAGACGCATCCATTGCACATATGTGAGCTCTGAAGGCTGTGATAAAGTATGAGGTGATGATTTTCAACGCCCCACAGAGCAGCCTCTTCCCTCTTCCCTCTTCCCCCTTCAACTCCGCTCCCCCTTTTGCTGCCACAGATTTCAACGGTTCTTTGGCAGAAGTCAAAGGCAATTTATACGAGTTTTATATGCATGTGTTTTAATTCAACGCCGTTGTTCAAGAAATTTGCAAATATTTATGTTAAACATTTTGTAGGCGTGTGTGTTGTTGTGCCGCATGCGTGTGTGCTTGTGGGTGTGGCAGCCCAACACGCCGGGATTTATATTTATTTTTATAGATTTTTTGCAAAGACCCGCAACGCCCACAAAAGAGGCTGGAAAACTCATTTTGCATAACACTCGTGTATTTTTCTCAGTGTATGCGTATGCATGTGCTAACCCTTTTAAGAGTCTCGCTCGCTAAAGCTGAGTATTTTGCATAATTTGGCAGAAATTAAAAAACGAGGGTAATATTCATATACATATATATACATACATATATAATACTATACTCGTAACCACGTACAATGCAATCTACTCGTTTGTTCCTATATGCTTGCCAAACAAAAGAAGGGCGTTGAAATTGACACCTCGAGTGTAAAAAACAAATAAAAGCAGCAAAAATAAGAACCCTTTCTCGACAACAGATGAACGAGCGAAGAAGTATATTAAAACTGGGTCTGTTTTATGCTGCCTGCTGGCAGTGCAGTCATTTTAGAGATGACAGCGTGAGTTATGGCTGGAATATGCAATAAAAAACTAATAAACTTCGACGAAATTCATAAAATACTGAAAATAACAGAGTTGCAGAGAGAAATTGTCTTGGAAAGGAGCAGCTAAAGACTATAACTAATATAATTTGTTATCTTCATTCTCTATCACAGGATGTGAAAAATTATCATAAGATAAGACTGCTGTTTGTAGCTAATACAATTTGATATCTCCCTTCTCTATAGCAGGATATGAAAAATGATCATAAGTTTTCAGTAGAGCTCCAGATCAGACCTAAACAAAGACCCTAGAACTATCATAAGCTGGTTGCCCTCAGCCATCTCCTCTTAAGTATTAATTTATACAATCGCAGAGCTTGACATAAGCAGATAGTTATCTTCAATTTCTCAGCTCCCATCAGGTTTATCTTCTTCTTTTTTTTCTAACTTCATCTTTTCGACTATCGCTGGTCCTATCACACTAAGTATTATAACCTAATCATTTTTGCCATCGCCCATCTCTAAACCATGCTATCCCAGACTGCCGTAGGGCCCGAAAAACTATCACAACCTAATAGTTTTTCCTCCATTTCCACATCTCTAGCTTTTACAAGTACTTCCAGCCAGTGGCAGGGCCTGACGTACGACGCTCGTATGTTGCGGACACACTTTGGCAATTCGTTTAATTATTATATTATAACGACGCACACACACAGATACACACGCACACCAACACACAGCTACATAATAATAAAGAGGAAAACGTCCATAAAACGCTGCCAGGAAACTTGTGTAATTCATATCGCATAAAGCAGAAAGAGCGAAGAAGTGGCGCGCAGAGGGAGGCAGCCAGAGGCAAAGACACAACACACACACAGATACACACGCACGCACACACACACACACACACACACACACACACACACACACACTTGGCATTTACATGGCCCATACAATTTGGCTTTGACAATCGAAAACGAATTCGAATCCGAATCCAAGTCCAATCCGCTTCATCGTCCGTTCGTTGTCCTCTGCCTGGGCATATCAATTGCACTCACTGTACGCCGTTTGGCATTTTTTTCTGTCTTTATTTTATTTTTATTTTTTTCGGTGCCAAAACCACAAAATTACATGGAGTCGGGAGTTGGGAGACGGTGGACGTTTCGGCAGCGCCCCAATACCAATCTCTACTTATCGCCGGTTGGCCATGTTAATTTTTAACCTCAGGCTTCACCAAATCGAAAGCTGATCGTATAAAATTACGCCTGACAGCGGACGCTGAGAACCGCAAAAGGTGACACTCGTTGGGTGCCGCCTCTCAGCTGCAGTTGTTGTTGTTGTTGTTGTTGTAGCTGTCGATATATGTATATAGATTACATATATAGATACTGAACAGTGTGCGATCGGTACAAGTTAATAGCGGCTGATGCGGATATGGAAAGTAAAAGTGTTAAGGTTGACTCATTATTGTACTGCAGGACCTTTCTATGCGATTCTCAGAAGTTTTCTAAGGATACTATGCTTCATATGCATGTGCATGTGCTAACAAAACTGAAAGATCATTATAAATATTATGAGATTATTAATATGAAATTTCTGATCTTAACAACTCAGCCTATAACATTTCAATTTACATATCAGAAAACATGTAGATTTAGTATAACTAATTTTTTCTAAAACTTGCTTGTAAGAAAAACTGAAAGATCATTTCTTATAATTACTTAGCTTCTGATTGGACTACATTAATACGATTACAAAACCTTATTACCAATACAGGAACTACCTAGCTTGAATCTTATAACAGTATTCAGTTATTTACAGACTTTATTTAACCCCTTACTGAGTTTCCCAGCCTCTCTCTGCGCTTCTCATTTTATAACAAGGAAGCAAAGAAAGTGTTTAATTTAACAACTACAATCTAATATAGTTAAATCAACATTACTTATGTGTATTTGCTTTCTAGTCTCATAGCATGTTGCCATATTACAGACTTTCACCAACAATTCCACAAACATGGCAGGCTAATTAGTTTTTCCTGATGCCAATTGGTTTTCCACGCAGTCATTAGTCGCCACTCGGCGCAATCTCAACATCGCAGTGGCCAAAAACAAAACAAAATAAACATTTTACATTTTTACCATAAATGCGTAGGGTGCAGCCGTTAACAGGCCAATATCAGATGTATTGGCCAACAGGCAAGCAACGCCTGGGAATTGGCCAAAAGGCAGTCAACGCAGTCATTCGAGCCAAGTGGCCAATGAACGCCTTGTGCGTGGGAGTGGGAGTTTTTGGTGTTGACGACACCCCCCAAAAGGGTTAACAAGTTTTTTTGAGCTGCGGGCTGGCACCCCCCGCCAGCCTAAGCTGGCAATTCGTTGAGCTCTAATATGAACATTTATTTGTCATTAAAATCGTTGGCAATAAAAATAGTTTGTGATACCATAAATATGGCCGTTGAATGGAACCCGGCTAATAAACACAGAATGTGACACAAGCGGCTCATTTGTTGATAACAGTGGGAGACCAAGAGGCAAAAAGCCAGCCTAAGACCCGAGATTGGCCAAAAACCGGTTGCGGCCAGGTCTATAAGCCATAACTGGGCGTGTTTTAAGCATTTGATATTCGAGCACGACATAGACGGCATTTGCCAGTCAGTCAGCCAGCTAGCCAGCCAGCCAGACTTAATAAGCATAAATAGAAAATTTAATTAACAAATCAAATGCAATTTGATAAATGACTCTGAACGCTTAAGCACAAATCTCACGCGAATGCAAATGTCGATCCTTCAATGTTCCATTTGGCCCTAACTCCCCCTTGCTGGCCCGCTGTGACTTATTTACTAAATAAGAGTCACTTTGACTAATGAATCAATTTACCAGGCCGCCAACTTAATGATGGAAGATGTGTGGACACAGTCTGGCTGGAGTTGAGTCAAGTTTTGTTGAGTGGAGTCGACTCGAGTCGAGGCGAGGCGAGGCGAGGCGAGTCGAGTTGATTAGGGGGCAACATTAATGACAGGCGCACAGGATATGGCCACGGATACAGATACAGATACAGAGATAGAGTCAGCGTCAGAGTCAGAGTCAAAGCCGGAGCAGACAAGTTCACATGATGACGTCGACCCCCAGCCTGGCTGGGTCCAGCGATGACGTCTCTGTTTGTCTGTTTGCTGTTTGTTTGTCTGACTTTTAGATTCAGTGCGTATCTTTTTTTCTTCTTTTTGGGCCGCTCGTCAATTAATTGCAGCAAAAACAACAAACTGAAATGAAATCAACGGCACCACCAGCCGCAGCACCACCATCAGCAGCAGCAGCAGCAGCAGCCACAAAAGCAGCTTGAGCTAAAGTTGAAATACCGTTTAATGCTCATTGGGCACGCCCACTTTTCCCACACTCTAAACATAGGCGTTGCGGGACGGGGACGTTGCAGGCGAGTTTCAGTTCCAGGGAGCGCTTAAAAATGCGTCAAGAGTCAACTTTGACTGCAGTACACATACATATGCGCATGACTGTGTGCACGTCTGTGTAATTGCAGTTTTAGCTACCCTATAAAAGTAGTAGGGATTAAAGACATGCGTTAAGTTTGTATAAAGGAAATATAAACCATTTTGTTTACTGCTTATATCTCTTTTCTAAACACTTCATCTTCTCTGGAAACTTAATATACAAACGTATTTCTGTAATTTGTATTGAGTTCATAGCACTATTTTATAAGTTACTTGGTAATGCGATTAGGGATCATATCTTTTAAATATTTACTATTGTTTATAAATACTTTGCTTTGTTAGTTTTAAAAAGCTTATTGTTGATGCTTCAAACATTTTTGTAAAACTTTAATGGAATTCCAAATGCTTTGTCTTACAGGTGCTATGGAAATAATTGCTTATAAAGATTACTCTTCAATACTAAATATTCAACATGGATTATAATAACCAATTACTAAGAGAAGTTCTTCGCTACTTCTAAAGTGTATCAGGTGAGTTCAGTCAATAGTAATATTATAATATGATAAAGATATATACAATTTTCTTGTTCAAAATGAGGAAGGATGAAAAATAGAAGCCAAATTGAATTTTGGAGTCATCAATATGAAGTTCTACAAGTTTTGCTTTGCATTACATGATTTTTTACTATATGTATTCTCAGTATCTTTATCTCAAAAATCTTCAAGAGGTTCATAAAGTTTTGTTTTCTAGAAGAACAAATCTTTGTTTAGGGTAGTTCCTCACCAGGATAAGTCATTTACAATAATTGTTAATCTCTTTACTCTGTAAACCGCTCCTAAATACAATATATCGTTTAGAGAGTACTTCCTTGTCTAGCAAACTCCTTTCTATCATTCTCATTAGTTGGCATTTGCATTTTGTTTGCCCTGTGTCTGCATCTCCAGTTAATTGCAGCAGATTCCATCCATGCCTAAAGCACTTGGCTTTGACTCCATTCCTTCTGTCTTCCCTCCCCCCTTCTCTCATTGCATTTCTATTGACAATTTATTATTTTCTGCGCCGATTAATAAATGAAATGTCTTTTTCTGTCATATTTTACCTACTTCACTTCACAAAACTGGCAGTGTGCAATTTTTTGCTGATGATTTGGAAATCGCGTACAAAATGTAGACAATGTTCTGGCTGAGTTTCAAGTTTTCAGCGCTGGCAATGAGATTTTTGTAACATTGATTTTTAATTATTATGCCTTACCTTTTATTGTTTGTTGTTTATTGAAAGGTCGTTATATTTTTTGGCCTATCAAAGTCAAGAGCAGCGCGGACAATTGGAGCCGTAAGATTTATGGACGTGTGGCAATTGAAGGCGATTTCTTTTTGTTTTTGCTTTTGGTTGGGCACGTGCCGCTGATTGCATAGAATAGGAGCATCTAATAAACAAGTTTGAGGCTGCCACATGGTGGGGCACACTCAGCGGAGACGCGTGCGGCGGCTGCAGCGGCATTTTTCAGCTGCCTGGCTAATCGGTTGCGTAATCTTAAACGCGTCGTGGCAATTGAAATGGATTGCGGCTCCGGCTAAGCTGGGACTACCTGGTGGAGCTGCTGCAGCTGTTGGAGCTGCTGTGGCTGCTGCTAAGTGGTTGCTGAAGCCTGTTTTCTGGGGGGGGCCGGGGAGCAGCTGTCGATGAGCATGAGCTGAGGCTGACCCACAATCGATGCTCAAATTTCATTGCATTTTTGCGCGTTGGCTGAATAATTTTTTTTCAATTAAATTTTACGCCATGCCACAGAGTCTGCCACAGAGTCTCGCTGGCAGTCATTGTGCGGCAAGAATAGTGCAGCTAATTGCGGCGAGTGGCACAAAAATAACGACAACTTGTGGAGGATTAAGGCACAGGGGTGAAGAGAGTGCGAGAGAGTTTGTGGAGGGGGGCCCAGCAGAAGCTGTTGCGGGTCATCATAAAAACATTATGGCTAGGCCCGCAAAAACAAACAAGAGCTGCGCCAATGTTGCTGCAACTGGTGGAATTTGTTCAAAAGAATTGCAGCAGTGTCAGCCCAAAAGGGGCAAGGCGGCCAAGCGGTGATAGAGGGGATGCAAGCCAGGGAGCAGCTGCAGATGCCACGACAAACGACATCTTCGTCCCCAACTCCGTACGTTGGCTTATGTGCGTGTGTTTGTCACTGCGGTTTGACAGGCAACATGCGAGAATTTGATGAGCATGGCAATGTCTTCAGACCCTTGCTCCCGCTGCCCCAGCTGCCCCCGCTGCCCCTTTTACAACACCATACTAGCGAATGCGCCCAGTTCGTGTGCAGCCTTTTGGGTGGGTGTGTGTTGCTTTGGGGGTCGTCACAGCCGCAACAAAGTCTGACATGTGTGTGTGTGAGTATAGGTTGCCATATAGAAAGGTCATATTGCCTGCCTATTATTGGCGTCACGCCGACGCCGACGCCGACGCCGACGACGCTGTCGACGTCAACGTCAACGTCAACGTTGCTGGCGTGCGAACACGTTTTGCTCACAGATTGCAGCGCACAGGTGTCTTTGGTACCTGGGGCTCTGTTAACTGGGCTCTCTGGGCTCTGGGGCCCGATCAATGGGCATTGGGCAGTGGCCAAGACACGAACTGCACTGCAATTGGCTTTTAGCTGTCGCCTGTCATGTGGTCGCAGTTGTTGGTTCTTTCCATTTATTTTTATTTTCATTTTCATTTTATTTCATTTTAAGACCCACAACTGATGTCGTTTATTGCTATTCCTATTGTTTATTATTTTTATTAATTTAATTGTTGTTTTATGCACGAATGTGACAGCTAAAACGATAATTGTGAATGTTACTGTATAGTAGGTAAACAAAAGCTGCTTGCTTTGGTAATGGGTGTAGTGAAATGCTTAATGATATGAAACTGAAGGCTGAACAGGTAAGAATTTTGTAAATTAACTGTAAAGTGCTATAAAAGCAGAGGTTTCATCAGGCATTAGCTTGTATTATTAGAATGTTTTAACAGTAGTTAAACAAAAGCTGCTTGCTGTGGTACTGATCAGCTGTTGATCGCCTTTCTCTGCGATTCTCAAGAATTAATGGGAGTCAAATGGAATTGTTCCTTTTGTTCATCGCCCTTCTCTGCGATTCTCAGAACTTAATGGTAGTGCAATATGTGCCTTATTTATTCAGTTTTTATTTTCCGATTCATATTATAATTCTGTGTTTAAGGCTGTAGTCAGATATTCCCAAATCCTCATTCTCTTTACTTCCATATTCAGCGGTTGACTACTTCATTATAAATATCTGCTGCCTTCACAACAATTAAGCAAAGTAAAAGGAGACAGCTTTTTGCAGTCTTCAGTCGGATTGTGAGTAACGCACCTTGATGTGTCATCGCTTGAGACGAGTTTTCGCATTCGATATCTTAACATTTCAATGATGGCCATAACCATTAAGCAAACACTTTTAGCCAGACACTTGAAGTCAACAATTATGAGAAATGTGTAACATGCGCCAGCCAAAAGACGTGACTTTGATGTAGATGCTACAAAAATGTGGCACAGCTGTCAAAATTGCAGAGCTACAGCCAAGTTGAAGCTGAATTTGGTAGCTTGTAATGCAATTTTAATGGCAGCATCGACAACATTTAACATTTTGGCCGAATTGTAGCCCTGACCTTGTTTTTTATATTTGTGCCTCTTTATTCATATTCATATATATTTAAAATATACTTGCGTGCGTCTTTCATTTTCGCATCCGTAATTAAATAGTTTGCTGCAAGTAGCAGTTTTAATGAGAAGATATAAACTGTATTTTTGTTATGCCAAAAGCTGATAATATGCTGACCACCCGGCGGGCCAGCAGCCAACAGCCAGCAGCCAAGAGCGGCAGCAGTTGGCCAACGCTAGGGGCGACTCTTAAACTTTGGTTAATTAACGCGATAAGGCAACCTGTTGGTTAAATACTTTTGCTTGAATTTCGGCTCTAACTTTTACTGTGGCATGTCAGTTGTCTCAGCAGCTGTCTGCATATAATTACACACACACACGCGTATTTATTTTGGGCAACAGCTGATGCAGCCCTTTGATCTGCCGCTTGCTTCAACTTTGACCTCTCAACCAGCTGATTTGACAACATTTGATGACTTGTGATGAATGTTTAGTCATAAAGCGGGTGAAACTAATGAGCTGGCCATAAAACTAGTAGACTGTGCGGTCATAATATTTTGAAAGCTTTCAAATTGCCAATAAAAATGGTCAGCTGTGAAATATTAAAATGTTGTGCATATATATAAATCATGCTGTGCCTCATTATAGCTGTGACAAAAGCTAAAAGATATTAGCTAAAAAGCCTGAGGCGCAAATATTATATTTCCTAATTTGGAAAACTTGCGAAACTGACCAAATTTGACTTAAATAGTTAACTATAAAATTGTCTAGTAAGACATATTATGTCAGGGGGCAGATTTCGCATATTTTGTACTCGGCATGTTTTTTGATAAACTCACTAAGCGTGTTCCCATTTCCGACAACTTTTCAATCCGAATCGCTTTTGATTTCTTCCTACTTTGGAATAAAATTGAAATTGTTTTTGCTTTGTGGCAATTCTAATCGTTTTTCGGAATTCAAAACAGCTAAAACTTGCGATTTCGAATGCTGTGAAATGGAAACAGGCCTTTATCACTTGTTTTTTTAGTCATAGCTGCTTGCTATGAAACTCAGCAGCTAATAATAAAATTAACTATTTGTATTTGAGACAAACAATTGCGGCTGGTCATAAAACTAACGTTTTAATGTTTCAAAGTGCCATGTGCGACAGCAACCTTTGACCTTTCTGCCTGGCTGCTGCTGCGGCGACTGCTGCTGCTGCCCCTAATTGAAATGCATTGTGGCAAAAGCTGGAAAAACAAGTAAGAATGCTATAGTCGAGTATACCCGACTACGAAACTCCCTGTACCCAGGTCTAAAACATTCAATCACATCTACGTCCACTTACACATACACACACACATACACAAAGACGCACGCACACAGGCGGCAAAAGCGACAGCGCAAGCGAGGCATTTTAATTGGTGGCTGTGCTTCCCCTTCCCCCTCTCGCTGCATTTCTGAATATTCTTTCGTGAATAACTTCCGTGTTTATTATCCGATCGACTTGAAATTTGGACAGTAGATCAAAAGAGACTAAAGTATTGTACATGCCAAATCTTAAAGCTGTATCTTGAAAAATGTTACTGTAAAACGGTTTTTATCGATTTGCGGGGGAACGGGGGAGATATCTGAAATATGAAACAAACTTGATCTGCGTATGGTATACAGGAACCTACATTTCAAATTTGGTGTCTCTAGCTCTTGTAGTTGCTGAGATCGACGCGTTCATCCGGACAGACGGACAGACGGACAGACGGACAGACAGACGGACATGGCCAAATCGAAATCTCTTTTGACACTGATCAAGAATATATATACTTTATAGGGTCGGAGATGTCTCCTTCTGCCTGTTACATACTTTTGCACAAATCCAATACCCCCTTTTTACCCATTTTATGGGTACAGGGAGTAAAAAATATGAAATCTTCTAATTGGCAGCGCTCGTCGCCGTCATTGTTGGCACGTTGTTTGGCATGCAGACGCGGCGGAGC
The DNA here is from genome assembly GCA_035043065.1 of Hirtodrosophila confusa. Lineage (NCBI taxonomy): Eukaryota > Metazoa > Arthropoda > Insecta > Diptera > Drosophilidae > Hirtodrosophila > Hirtodrosophila confusa. Next base: position 8,904,312 of record JAWNNI010000213.1, on the reverse strand, counting down.
AGCCGGAGCACCCCCAGCACCGCTCACCTGGGATCGCCACCCGGCTCAGCCGGCAGCCCCCGGCTGCCCTGCCGCCCTCCCCTCCTTCAACATCAACATACGCGGCCTCGGCATGCATTTCCTTTTTGGGCTCTGGCAGCGACGCATAGAAATTTTCTTTATAAATCAGTTGTTGCAGTTGAATGTTGTTCTTGTTGCTGTTGCTGTTGCTGTTGCTGAACGTTGTTCGTTGTTGTTCGTTGTTGTTCAAGCAGCAACAAGCAAAGTACAAAGCAAGTTGTTAAAATTCCTGTTTAAAGTTTTGTACGCACATGCAACAGCCATGCCCCTCGCCAGCCCGCTCCTGTCCTGCCATAAGCAACTTCAAAGGAAGCTGCTGCCTGCTGCATGTTTGCATTAAAGACGCATTTTGTTTGCCCAGAGATCCAAGACGCAGACGAAGACGCCATCCGCAGCGTGTTAGAATACACAACATGTAGCCTACAAACAGTTGGGGCCACTCATAATCAGGTTTTAGCCAGAGCTCTGAGCTGCGAGCTGCGAGCTCAGAGCTGAGAGCCAAGCTCAGCTCGGCTCTGAGCCAGAACCTAGAGCTGGGCATCCATTGGCTTCAAAAGGGAGTAAGTGGCTCTGCCTGGCGTTGGCGTTTCCCCGGCCGCGTATTGACTTCGCTGCACATGACTGCACAAAAGAGCAGCAGCTACAACAACAACAGCCGCTCAGGTGGGCCAAGGCTAGGGCGGGAGCTTCGGCCGCTCAAGCTAACTAAACAATTATGGCAACGGCCTCGCAATCCAGCAAAAGAAAAGCTACCCACGAATGCCGAAGAACTGATACCCTTTGCCAAAGATGCACATCCATGAAGTATACGAAGAAACTAAGGTTTTCTTAAGAGAACACAATGTTTAACTGTTCGATCATATGGCAGCTATAATCAAACGATTCTAAATATACTAAAACGTACAGTTCCTGAGTTTGGTTAAGATATGTTGGAAATCTAAAGAATTGCTTAAGCAGCAACACATTTCTCGATCGATTGTTCCTATGGCAGCTTTAAGATAGTGATTATATAAGAACCATTTCCGACATACATATATCCTGCCTATAGCTATAGTTTCATCAAGATAGCTGACAGACAGAAGGACATGCCTAGATCGTTTTTGCTGTTGATGCTGATCAGGAATATATATACTTTGAAAGATCATAAACGCCTCCTTCACTGCGTTACACATTTCGTGATCGAATTACTATACCCTCGGCAAGGGTATAAAAACAAAGATGATAATGATGACGATGTTGCCAGCGGCTGCAGAGCTGCGTTTGTGCCACATCCACATCCACATCCACAGCTACAACCACATCCAGAGCCACATTCACATCCACATCCTTCGCTCGTCCATCTAACTATCGGTCGTATCTATGCATCTATAGTTATTTGTATTATTATTTTGCCTTGTTTTATTTTTTATAGCTGCGTGTCTGTTGCTGCCACAGACTCGGCCACAGTCTCTGCCACAGTCTCTGCCACAGTCTCAGTCTCAGTTTTAGTGCAACTTTTGATGCATTCGCATGTGTGTGCCGTGTGTCCCTTAGACCGCTACCCCCCTGTCCGTTGCTCTTCTGTTTTTTCCTGCTATTGTTGCCTTTCGGTTTTATTTATAGTTAAAGCTGCTTTAACGCTTGCCGGATCCGTTCATTGGCTCCGTTGTTGGCTCTGTTGCTTGGTTTTCTTGGCTCGCTTGATGATGCTTGCAAGCTTAAAATCATCATAAATGCATGGTTACACAAAACACTGCTGCAGACAGTCAGACAGACCTTTAAAACGCGAGGGTCGCAACAGAAGTTTCGCAAGCGGGCAGGCTGTAACTATTACGCTGCTTAAGCTATGACCAGCCAACTTAACTTCACATTGTTACAGTGTATTGATATATGACCTATTATATTCCAACAGTTCATTTTACAGTATACTTATATCCATTCCAATTTTTCATCATCATGTCTAAAGCATTTTATAGCCACCTATAAAATTTATTGCAGCCTGATTAGAGACGCAGTTCGACCAACTAATAAATATAAATTTTTAAAGTGCACTCTATAAAGTAATAAATTGTTTTCGAAAGGTATCTTAACTTTATATCACCAATCGCATTCGAAAATTCAATATATCTTAAAAACGTTCATGAAATACGACTCTGAAATAGTTTTCAACCATTTTGCAAGAACTCTACATAAATTTACTTAATTAATGCATATATACAATGCATAGTTACAATTGTACTATCTGAATTTTCCACTTCTTCGATTTATAATACAGAACCTGAATCTATAATGAGAGCCTGAGTATTCTTCCAGCTCCTAAGATTCTAGCGAATTTTCAACAGTCGAACTCTGCTATAACAAACCTCAAATGGATCAAAAACGTTTTGTGTTAGAGTAAGTTTGTTATAGAGAATAATGACAATAATAGTTGTACCATGAGAAACTTATTACTTTATTTTATTTATTTACTTACAATCTAAATTATAAGCCACCTTAAATATTTATTGAGCAATAGCAACTGGGGCTTTCAGCTCGGGAGTTATTTTTAAATTTTGAAAAAATTTTTATAATAATAATACCAAAACAAAAATATATAACATTCAGGAGAGTTTAAAAGTTAACCGTCTTTTCTTTGCTAAAAATGAGAGAAAATAGTGTTTTACACCAAAAAATAATGAAAAAGTTCTCGGGAAGTTAAAAAATTAAACTTCTACTTATTTTCTAGAGTGTAATGAAAATAATCAGTCATCTAACTGTTACTCAGTTTCTTTAAGAAGTTTTCAAAACATTTTACTAGCTCATATAATAATTCTGGCTATATTTAACTTTCTTCCTTGAATACCACAAACATTGCAATACTTTAGCTAAACTTCTTAAGCCACCCACGCAGCTTGCTCCAATGTTGTGGTGCAATACATGCAAGTTTATGTTCTGGGTGAGTGGGGCTGCATTTTAGTTTTTATTTTCGTCATTTCAAGATTTTTTTTGCGTGCAACTTTTTTGTTTTTATTTGTATTTTTTTTTAGTGTGCTGCACATTTTCTTTTCGCTGCGGTTTTCACGTGTTGCTATTTTTGCAAGCTTTCCATTTGTTATTGTTGTGACTGCTGCCATGAATAAGCAGCATAAGACAAAAACAAAAACAAAAACAAATACCAAAGCGTACTGCACCCGCCTCCAACTGACCCCACGCGCTGTCCGCGACGACGCCGACGCCGACGACGACGACGACGACGACGATGTCAGCGTCTGCGTCGCTGCCCCGCGCTTTCTGTGCTAATAACTCAGCATTTGTTTTAATTTTTTAGTTTTTTCTCTGTTTTTTTATTTGTGCGCAACAAATTTTTGTTGTTGATTTGTTGCTTTGCTGTTGAATGAGCTTTTTTGTGCGCTTGTTTTCTTTTTGTGTGTGTGTGTGTGTGTGTATGTGTGTTGTTTTGTTTGCGTTTGTTTGCCAATTTTTTTGTTTCAGCAAGTTTGTTATTTATTCTAGACATTTGTTGCCCTTGTTGCTGCCACGGCTGCCGGTTTTAGTTTTTAGTAAATTATTTTCTGGTAGCCAACATAAATACACATACAATTTATCAACTTGGCTTAGAGCTGGCTCATTCATTCTCCCCCTCTCTCTCTTGGCCCTATTGTCTGCCTTTTGTTGTCGTCGTCTTTATTTATTTTATTTGTTATCGTGCCTCAGCTCGTTTATCAGACTTGAAAACATATTGAACATCATCACTTAATAATATTGACACTTCTCTTTCAGACGCTGAACCGTTTGAGATGCCGATTTAGATTCAGATTTTTCTTGGCTAACCATTTCCATTTGCCCCTTTTCCCCATGCCCCCGCCCTCACCCAAGCATCCCTCAACCAGAGCGCCCACGATTACGATCCCAGCAACGAGCCACGCACACAATCAGCAAATTAAGTGATTATGTTAACCGGTTGTTGTTGTTCTTCTTGTTGTATAAAAGGCAGCCAGAAAGCCGGGCCCAAAACACAAAAATTTACATGAAAATTAACTTGTTATGTGGCTAACAACAACAAGAGCAACAGCAACAGCAACAGCAACACACAACACACAACAACAATCCAGCGACAATTTGAAGTTAAGACAACGCAACTGAAATTGAAACTGAAACTGAAACTGAACCGAACACCAAACTGACATCCACTTCAGCTTCAGCTTCAGTTGGCCAGCTCCAAAGTTTTTTCTTTATTTTCTGCTCAGTTCTTCAACTCTTTAGATCTTCAGCTGACTCCCAAACCCGCTCCCCGCCTCGAACTCCACAACGTTGTTTGCAAGCCCCAGCCGGCAATAATTTTGTATAATTTCGAAATTAGAGCTCATCATCAGCCCATATAAAAGTTGTTGGCGTTGCCGCAGCTCCTCTCGATCTGATATTGCTCAGCTAGAGTTGGCATCGTGTCGTGTTTTCTTTCGTGGCACGAACACACTCGTGTTTGTATTATGAAAAGCCTGCTAAAAACAGTCCATTTAGAGGTCTAACTAAGCAGTTAAGCAAGCTAGCTAACGATAGTAATATCTGAGTCTAATATTTTCACTAATTGTCATCAAATTAAGATGGAAAATGTGTATTTTGTTGACTGATAAATGAGTTCAATACTAGAACAGTGTCAGGTGAATTAAATCCGCAAAATCGTGTCAAGGATGAAAATCGGAGCATCTTATAGAAATGAACTTCCTGAAATAATGGGATTTCATTTCCGCAAAAGCTTGCTGAAAGTGATAGGAAGAACAGGAAACTTAGACAATTATACTAGTACATTTATGAGGCGTGTTCTACAATTTTATAAATTCCTCTCTTTAAATAAAAAAAAAACCAAAAATATATAATTTAAAACTGAGCTTTAAGGAATAAACATGTTTATATTTACTCCTCAAATATATATTATAATTATTACCTTTGAAAGGCTCATGAATGTTTTATTCCTTTCAGTAATTCTTGTAGTTCGAACTTATTTGGTATCCCACAGATTCAAATCGAAAACTTGCTCATCTCTAGCTGGATGACTTGGCCATGGTCTGTTGCCAGTTGTTTGGGCCATAAAGCGCGTCAATATTGGCCTATAGATAGATTCACATATCTGGTTTAAATTGTACTCGCATGTGAATTATCGTTCCCATTTTCGATTAGATAAAGACGGCAATTTGCATAGCATGTGTTTAGCTAAAGACTGTGGGAAAGATAATCGACGAGCTGTGACAGAAACTCATCCGAAGACTAAACTCTAGACAATAGCAATTGTTTTTCTTTTATGACAGTCTTGGCCCAAGTTAAACGTGCCAAAAATAACCAAACTAACTGGCAAAACTTTTCTTGACTCAACTTTGTTTTTCCGCAAACAAAAAAGCAAACGAACTTTTTCTTTTCAGCAAGTGCAACAAGCTTAATCATTACATAGAGCCATAAAAAAAGAAGTAAACGAGCACAAGGCCAGTTGAAGCACACCTCGATAAGAAAATTGTGTATCAGAACCAAAACCAAAACCCAAACCAAAACCAAAACCAAAACCGTTGCCAATCGCCCTTAAAGCCGGGCTAAGCTGAGCTCTTTGTATGCCTAAGCCCAAAGCGCACGAACTTTCAGCTGATTTTTGTTTTATTATTTTTTCTGCGACTTCCGTCAGACAAATTTTTAGTTTTTCAAACTTAATTTGCAACACGTACATGGAGAATACCAATGTGGCCAATCATTGGCTGCTTTCTGTCTTTAATCTCTAGCGCTGGACAGCGCCACAGACTGGAGACACAATGGCAATGGGGACGAACAGGGGAACGGGGACGCTTGAATCGTTTAATTCAAATTAGCCGGCTTATAAACGAACTCGTTGATGTCTCTGTCGATAGGCTATACACATGACAGTGGCGTACAAAGGGGGAACTTTGGAGCTACAGCCCCCACAAAGAAAGTGAAAATTGAGTGTTTTGCGGATTGAATTCACCTGCTTTTGAGCTTTTAAGGATAATTTCCTTTGAAAAAAGTGGAAGCCAGAACCTGTCTAATACACAATTCTATAGTTTGTCCCATTCAAAATGAGTGCCTACGCCACTGGCCTGTACAATATATATTCCTATCTGTATCTGCATATTTATTTAGATGATAAAACTGCCTTTGGTCGGCTGTTTCTTATGCTGTGCTGTTAATTTATGACCACAGCGCCATTATAATTCTCACTCTTGTAGCATTTTGCTATACACAAATGTATCTGATTCTGTCAGAGTGTACACTGTCCTCCCTCTCTCCCTTTGTTTGTCTAATGTTTATTCAAATATGCCGGCAAAACGGCAATTGCAAAGCGTTTCTTCAGCGTTTTTGCGACAAAAAGTTTTTTCTTTGGCCACTTCTTGTGACGTCTTGAACTCTGTTGTCTGGGGCAGTGTCTGCCAAGTCTAGACGGGACAGTGCAACGGCAGGAGCTGCACTTGAACTTGAACCGCCCCCCGTTCGGTTAGCAGCTGGGATTCTGTGCTGGCCCTCTCACATGTGAGCAGGGAAAATTCTAAAAAACAAAACATTCATGAATGAAATGAGTCTCTGTCCGGGTTTGGTATGGGGTGTTAAGCAGCCGTATCGTTGTCGCCTCATAAAGGGACTTCAACTCCGCTTCCCAGTTAGAGAGAGACGCAGATAGACAGACAGACTCTTCCCGCCAGACACCTTTTGTTGTGCCAGAGATCTTGATGTCTGGGCCCATGTGGTTGGTTGTGGCTCTGTGTGGTTGCCAACTACCATTGTCATGATTTTAATTAGATATTTCTATTGGCATTTGTTATCCATTTGCTGCTGAGCTGGCTCATTTGAGCATACATATATTGGAATAAACATGGCCAGGCTGCCAGTTAAAACTCAATTTGCAGCAACTAATTGAAACTTGTCCTGTCGTCATCCGTTGCGTATACGTAATCTGCCTGCAGCTGTCTAAAGTTATTGTAAGTGCTCGTTGGTTAACTTTTGTGGCACATTGGCTTCATGCTAATACAATTGGCACGTGCTTTTTGCCACATTACATTATCTCAGCTGGCTTCTTGCCAGATATCGTTATTACTGGCATTATTGTTTGGCTGTAACTGCTTCTGCTTACAAGGCCGCAACTTAAGCTCAGCTTAACTGTGCTCTAATCTAATTAATATGTATGTGATATATGCCAGAGTTCATTTCTTGTGCTTCTTACAGCTTAGCTCTGCCTCTAATCATCATAATGTGCGCTTGATACGACTAAATAGTAGGAAACTTGGCTGTCTTTACAGCTGTGCACAGTTCAGATTAAGTTAGAAGCTCTTACTATCAACTTAATCATATATAAAATAACTAGAACCAAGGTGGTCAACACATCTCACATAACTTATCAAAATGTGTCAATATGATAGTAAAATTAATTATTTTAGAAAAAGTTAACTATTACGTTTAAGAGTTTTTTATAATTATTTAGCTATGCATTAAATTTATGAACTATTGATCGTCTAAATAATATTCTAACAATAACTAAACTGATATCTAAGACTTATAGATTATATAAAAAATATATAAACTGCCTAAAAGAATTTGCATTTTTGCAAATTTATACTTGGAAACCATTTCATGCGCCGCAGCCAACTTAACTTCGTACTTTTCATCTCTCTTTTTTTTTATTTTTTTTTTAAGTAACTTTATGCCCCTAGGTATAAAGAATTATTTGGCCGACCACGTTTAAACGAGGAAAACGCCACCTCCAAATTTTTTATTTTAATTATAGTATTTTATTTTATTTTTATTTTATTTGTTAAATTAGAATAGTTTAGTTACAGATTTCATGCTTAATTATGCATGATTTGTGCCTTATCTTGGCTTTTAACATATTAAAGACTTCATTTCAAAAGCAATCAATTTCTAAAAATAATAAAATTCAAAAAACTTAGGCCCATTTTAAGGAATATTTTGGAAATAAAGTCTTTAATATGATAAAAACCAAGATTAGGCACAAATCATGCTTAATTAATCATGAAAACGGCTCTTATTCAACAAACAAAATTAAATTAATAAAAAATCAGCAAATTTGTTAAAAATAAAACTTATGTCAGAACTTACACAACATAATCGAATAACTGATGAACAATTTATTGTATGAAGCTATTCACCTTCTGAGTCTTTTTATTGCACTCGGAAACACCTGTTAACAACAAATTTAATAGCTTTGTGCTAAACCTAACTAGGCCTTTGTTTGACTCTTGAACTATTTCTAAGTTTGGCCCAAACACAAAAAAAAATATATATATAAAATGTAATAAAAGTGAACAAAAAGTAAGCCATTAAATCACGCCCTTGTAAAGTGGGCCTAATGTGTTGTCATTTGGTTGCTCTAGTTAATGTTTATTTGGGTATTATGCCAACCTTAAGTAGCTTGTAACTCTCACACACACACGCACACACACACACACACACACACACACACACACACAGACACACACACAGACACACATTGGGTCAATGTCGATAATTTGGATATTGTGTGTGGCATGTAAAACGCCAGTTGAATTGTCAATTTATACAAAGTGCACAGAAACATTAACACATTTAAATGGCAGACAACGAGAAAAGTTGTCAACTGTCAAATTTAATCATGGCATATTATAAAACCAGGCTACAACAGATACATGGGTAGATAAACAAAGCTAAATAAAGCTAAACAAAACAAAACAAAGCAAAGCAAACTGCAAACAAGTACGAACAGTTTTTGAAGGCTCGCCGAACAATAAATACTCTAGCAGACATAAATATTTCATATAAGCCATATCTATAATATAGAAATCTGATACCAAACAAAACTACCGAAATCGGAGCCTAGAAAGCTGGCATAACTTTATTTATAACTATATATCATTTCGATTTAAATCAAATGTTCTTGAAAATTATTGTAAAGTTCACTTTTAATTGAAATAACGAAGAAAAGCAAAAAAAACAACTGAAAAACTGAGTTTTTGTCAAATGTTTCCTAGCGCAGCTATGTGTTATAGTGTTGCGATTTGGTTGATTTTGACATATGCACTCCCTATAGCAAAAATAAGCATCTGTACCAAATTTCAGCTCGATAGCCACACAGAGAGCCTAGTTCACATAGAACAGTAGAGAAAAGTTAGCCAAATCAGCTTTGCTTGTTACACTATTTAGAAATAAAAACACTTTTTTGATGTTTTTTTAAAGCATGTTACACATTTGTTGACAACATTATAATACCCTTTATAGAGGGCATAATAATGTCAAAACTGTCATTTAAAGCTGTTGTTGTATTAGGTTTATGATTGTTGTTTTTGTTTCTTGGCTGGTTTTGGCTCAGTGACATTTTTTTGGCAGATTCTCTGACTAATTACAGCTGAAATATTTGCGCATAAATCTCATAAAAAAGTTGTTGATTTGATTAGCGAAGTTTTTACCTTTATGGAGCGTTTGTTTGTTTGTTTTTTGTTTGTTGTTCGTTTTGTCCGTTATTACAAATGGCGTGCAGCCGCTTCCGTTTCCGGTTCCTGTTCGCGCCGTTCTGCAAAATATCCAATTAGAATTGGCAGCTGCGCAGGCGTCACAGCAAAAACTTTGTGAGCAACTTTTTCTTTTCTATGCACTTTTCAAATGCATTTAATTATTTATAATTAAATTTTTTTATTTTATTTTTATTTGCACTTTTTTGTTTGCACGTAAAAACTTTTGAAAACTTACGGGCAGCTTTGGCACTTAATAAATATTTGAAATCTATGGTTGTGTGTATGTGTGAATTGAATATTAATAATACATCATATTTATTATTTATTATAACTGTAAATGCAATTTGTTGCTAGAGAGGCAGCTGGCGGGCGGTGACGGGGGGAGGCACTTTTGGGCACTAAACACAAAAACACAAACTAAATCAAATTTGTTGTTGTTCATTTCCGTTAATGAATTTTAAAAAATTTGTAATTTTTAAAAATATTTTGTTTAGTTTTGCGAATTTCTCGTCATGTGCGACAGACGAACGAAGAGATAAAGAACAAAACGAGCGGCCGCGTCGAATTTTGTCGTACGAGCGCCAAAAATGAACTGACTCGAAACGCAGCGCGTCGTTTCACTCAAGCGGCGATGCACTCAGCGTTGTTTGTCACTCAGCAAATGTGTTGCGTCTCCAACCGGCACACGCAACCGCGTTGCAATCGAACCAGCCAGTCTGGTTGGCTTCCAGTTGGTTTCAATCCCATTCGTTTCAGCGTTCCGCTCATTGCGCTCAGTAACCTGTTTGACCGTATGTTGAGCGGAGTGTAAACAGGTTTCGTTATGTTGCGTTTTGAGCGCGAGCGCATTTTGCTTAATTACTCAATTATGCTGCCGACACTCAATGCCCGGCGTGGTGTGTGTGTGTGTGCGAGAGAGAAAGGGGCAGATATTGTTCCATGCAATTTAGTTGGGTTATATTTTAGAAATTTATTGTTTTATCTGGCTGAGTTCACAGGTACATGCAGATGAAGATTTTTCATCATTTTATAAGACTTGGCGCTGCTTTTATTACACCGCTACTCGCAGACAAAGTTGTTCGTTATGCCTGCCCAAGGATTTTTACTCATAGGCGTCAATTTGGTGAGCGTGTGAATTCTTCACTTTAATGAGCCTACATACATTCTTACATACATACATATGAACCTTTATAGCAGCATATAAAATATACAAGTCAGAAAACGGGAGAGTCTTCCGGAAAGCATCGATATAGACTCAAAACAATTACCATATCAGCTTAGATCGATATATCACATACAAATATGTAGAATTATGAACATGTTGATGTATTTCCTACATCTCAATTCCAGACAGCCATTGTTTTTCTCGACTTGTTGCACTTTTTGGCCAACCAAAGGGACCAACGTTTGAATCCTCACATATTTCAGTTGAACATTCATAAATATTTATGTGGACATTTGGAGTGCATGTTCTGTGGACTCTTCCAACACCCATTGCCATTGCCATTTCCATTTCTATTTCCATTTCAATTTCCATTCCACGAACAACTCTTTCTCGTTCATTTTGCATCTCTCGTCAAATTCTTTAACTTGGCAATTTGTTACGGTACTTTTGCCATTTTCCACAAGAGCTGACCGCTCATCCAGTGATGCTACTCCAGCTCCAGCTCCAGCTTCAGCTCCAGCTCCAACCTCGGCTCCAACTTCAGCTTGGAGCGCATATTTATGCAAGGCAACGGGCCCGCACTTAAAGAAGATGCCGCAGATGGATATAGTATATGGTGAGGAGTGTGCGAGAACGGCACGGACAGCGGCGGTGTGTGTGTGTGTGTGTGCGAGCGAGACACCATTAGATATTTATGTGTGGATATTTGTGACAAGTGTCTTTCATTAGCATAAGTAAATCTTCTCGAAATCCTCAAATTTATTTGTCAACACTTGACAATTTCATTGTTGACGCTGAAGGCGCAGCTGTAAACGAGTTTGTACCGTGGAGGAGCCCGACAACAAATCATGATTTGTGTCTCTTCTTGCCTGTCATTTTGGCATTGCCTAGGGCTGGCTATCTCCCTCTACCTCTCCCGCTCCGCTCATCCATCCGTTGGTGAAAATAACCCAGCGACCAAGACAATGCACTGGTCAAAGGGAGACGCCGTCGTCGTCGTCGTCGTCGTCGTTGCAAGTGTCGCCCCAAGTCCAACTACGGCTTAAATCAAAGACAAATATTTACCCACAAGCAGACAACATTAGCTTTGGCTTTAGCCTCAGCTGGTCCACTCTCTTCCTCTTTACCCTCTCCCCCAACCCTTAAGCGATGTGTGAAAATGCAGCACTTGATCTTAAGCCTAAGCCTTGGTTGTCTGTTTTGGCTCGCAAAGTTAACAAGTCCATAAAGTTAGCCTTTCGTAAGATGCCCATGTCCACAACATTGTCAATAATTAACCGATTTCCATTCGGACTAACATTTTATGCCCATCCAGATCGAACAGTTTTCGAGTTCATGGCTAATGCTCTTTCCAGACTTCTAACTTTCATAACTTCGACAAAATCACAAAACTTAAACTTGCAATGTTCGAAATTCATAAATCAGGGGTTCCTCAACTTCCTACTGCCATATCTTTGTCAAAACTGGACCAATATTCATGTGGAATGTCTATTTTGTCATTAGTTCTCCTGTAGAAAGATTTTGCACTTACGATTATTCCCTGTAAAAAAAAAATTGATATCATTTTCTGAGTCATTCAAAAACGTTAAGTCCCTAAAGCGATTGCCTTCAACTTACCCGATCTTTTTGCAAAACTGATTCAATTTTTATATGGAATATATTTTTAGCCATCATTTCTATTGTATCTTGATTTTGCATTTAAATTTTTTTCATATCTAAAACTTAAGCGATTTTTTCCTGAATTTGTTGGTTATTTTTGATAAAATAGGGTATCCTCAACTTCCTACCGACATAACTTGGCCAATACTGAACCAATTTTCATGTGGAATGTCTTTTGGTCATAATTTCTTCCTAATATTGATTTGACACTTAAATTGTATACATATCTAAAAATAAAATTTTATGAATTTTTTTATTTAAATTTAAAAAAGAATTGTGAAAAATGTTTAATCTTCAAATTGATTTTTTAAACGAGGCAAAAATAAAATTATATTATTGAAAAACCTGCCAAATTAACAAAAAGAAAATATCGTGTACCTGGCAAATGGTATTCTAGATTTCCAGCTCACATAACTTGGTCAAAACTGAACTGAATACCATTTTGGGCTTGGTTTTTAGAGTTTGTAAAGGGATGACTTTTTTTCAAAAACCATATAGAAGTAAGTACTGTCAGAGAAAAGCTTCTCATAGGCATATTAACGTAAGTGTTTATGGCCGCCTTTCACTTGCAGTTTTTATTATGTTATTACGGGTAATAGTTTGGCATTAGGCTCCGTCTTGGCATTAACGTTGGCCATGGCTAATTGCTGGTCTGCTCTCCCCAAAAATGGGATGCCAGAAATGCCGCTGGGCCAAAAGACGGCAGACGGAAGACGTCAGACGGAAGACGTCAGACGAAAGACGACTTCGACATCGACTTCGCTTATCTTGCTTATCTCGACAGTGTCAACGGCGTCCTCATCGTCGTCGCCTTTGCCATAGTGCCATAGTGTTATGGCCATAGCCGTAGCATTATGGCCAACACTCCATTACCAACAAAGCCATTGCCATTCATTAACAGCTGCGGCTTTTCTGCACCGCTCACGTCGCAATCTCCGCTTGACCCTCAACCACCAACCAGCAGCCAGCAAACCACCGGCCTTTGCCTGTTGGCGACTCTTTAGAGTTTCTGCTGTCGCCGCAGTAAAAGTTGGCAACGGTTTTGGCTTGGACTTGGCCATGCTAAGGGGGAGGGGCAACAGCTGGGCAGGGTATCTGCCTCAAGGCTCATAATGCCAACGTAATCTCAAATTACTGCAAATTTTCGCTGCTTTATTGGTTTCTTTTTTTGTATTTTATTGTGCATTTCCAATGCACTCTTTGTGGCTGCCGGTTTTCCATCTCTTGGCGGCTTCTTCTACCAACGCAGCCTCTGCTTCTTCATTTTAATATGTTTGTTGTAAATTTAGCATTATTTTGATTGTTGTGCATTTTATTAGTATGTCAATAAGCCGCACTTTTATGCCACCTAATGTATCTCTTATGCTCAAAGCACACAAACCTAAACAGCCATCCATGCAGCGCACTTCCGCCTTCTTGGCCAACTTCTGCTGCTGCAGCCCCCGCCAGCTCCTGGCCCACAGTATCCTCGACGATTGCAGTGTGGACAGGTGGGCGCTGAAGGCCATTGAGAAGCGTTTGATAGCGTCAAAGAGTGATGTATTTTATGATTTGCCTTTGCAAACACGCATGTGGGGATATGCAAGTGCCTCAGGGATCTATTTGAGCTTATCTCTAAGATAAACATAATAACTTACGCCATTTTCTTCTATATTGGCTTCCTGTTCCATGCTTGTTCTGGGAATAAGCCAAGGACAGGATGAGGCCAACAAACGTTCAATTGGTTAACAATTGTTGCTTCCCAAACAGCATAAAGTTAAAACACTATCATAAATGTAATTAAAATATATGCACGTGAAATAAACTACTTTAAATAATCATTTTTATTACCAATCAATTACAATTGCAATTATAATTCTGCAAATGTTGGGGTCAATACCTTTTTATAGATATTTCCCACATTTTCAATTGTGAGCATGCAAACTGTGTATCACAAATGGAAAAATAAGTTAAATATTGTTAATTCTTCAAAATAATAATGTCGAAAGTAATACTCATATATTTCCACATTTTGCATATACATATAAGAATTATAATAATCGGTATTATAATATATGTGTATTTAAAATTGCAATGCTGCAAAAGTTTGGAAAATACAAATCCAACAATGAAATATTTAACAGGCTTGACGTGACCAATTCAGGGTGAATATAGAAAGGTAGATATGAAAAGTATTGGCTGGCCATATAGCGCTATTTCGGATGCTGTCAAGCATCCTCATCGGTGACCTTATTGTTAGAAACTTGTCCGTATAGTCGGCTAGATTCGAACCCGAGTGCCCCCGTCTGTAAGGCGGATGCCTTAACCTCTGACCCACTTGCTGTCCGATCCCGGCTTGAACTAATTACTGTCATCAACAGGTCCATTTGAAATTTGAAGTCCACACCAAAGCTTAATCCCTTTATCTAAGTTTCTAACCCTTACAGTTCTATTAGAACGACTTGTATTGAACTTTTTACAATATTAAACTTAAACCTATATTTCATCCCACACTATTAAGCTGAAGGCCGTTTGGTTAATTCACAATTACCTTATAGTTTTAATTTGACGGTAAATACATAATTAATTTAAACCTTATTGCTTGGCATAAGCACACAACAAATGTAACACAAATATGTGTTTTATTTGTTATTTAAAAATAGTTATTCAAATAATCAATCAAGTTGTGCTAATAGTTGAACACTTAGGCAGCAAATCAGTTTCAACGATAACTCAAAGTGTCAGTCCATATCGCACCTTCCACCCATCCATTGATTGCCCATCCTTAATGCTGTCCAAGCACCTGTTCCAAAGCATTGGCTTTAACAAACCCTGGCCAAATTGGGACTGCGACAATTGCTGTACATACATCATACAGAACTTTAATTGTGCCTGGCACTCAATCTTTCAATCACGCCAGGCATCCTCAGCTGCAGCTCCTGCTCCCAGCTCCGACGAGTTGAAAGAGGGGGAACAGCATGCGGCAGGGGGAATGCAAGAACGCGGATTACATGCAGCTGACTGAGCAGGGCGCAGGGAGCACGACGAATGGCAGGCAATATAATCTATATAATCATAAGAGTGTAGCATGTTGTAACATAGTCAGGGAAGAGGAGCCCAGTGCCTGCGTCTGCATCTGCGTCAGCGCCCCGCCTGCCGCACGCATTTGCGACATGTTGTCAACTCGAATTGCGTTCGACTGATTGAAGGCAGCCCAACCCAGTCGCAGAGTCTCAGCTCAGTCCAAGCCGAGTCAGGCCAGGCCATTCCGAGCCAGCGACAAGTTGATGGCCACAGCCTTGTCCAGCTACAAAGTAGGCAAAGGCAAGTGGTCCACGACCAAAGCACTCTTCTGTTGCAACGAGACAGGTTTGTCTGCCAACTGAGACTGTGACTGCGACTGGGACTGAAGCTGAGGATGAGGATGAGGACTAAGCCGGCATAGGTTTTCGGGTAGGCGTTGCAGATTGATCAACAGACCGGGGCAGAGACGTCGCGACATTTGTCTAAGTCGCCTGCCTTGTTTACGTTTTGGCCTTTGCAACGTCATGGAGTCATGGATGGGCTGGACGTGTTCCATGGTTACCTTAGTTCGTCTTTTTTGCGTACCCACTGTACAAACATTTCAAGTAATTTCGCCATCAATCTTTCACTTTTGCACTCGTTTCGGACAGGGCAGCTTGAGGAATTGACTCTGGGTGTACCCTCTCCGTGTGGATGACCTTGTCCTTGTCCGCTCTGCTCTGCTCTGCCCACTCACCTGTACTTGTGCTGTTGCTGCCGCTGCCGCTGCAGCTGCTGCATGCGTACAGTTTATTTTGATCTTGGTGTCTCCACGATTTGCATAACTTGTCATCTTCAGCCGACGAGGCAGCCAAGGAGCAGCCATCTCACCAGCCAGAGTTCATTGTCAGTATCAATAAATATCAACGCGCTGAGCGACAACTTCTTCTCCTGTGCCACAGACCCCAACTCCACATCGTTCTTGCCACATCCACATCCATATCCACAGCCTCAACCTCAACCACATCGCTATTGATTCCAAGTGGCACTGATGAGGCCATCGTATGTCAGCAGCATTTTTCGTGCGGCGGTAAACATTTTGCTATTTTATGAGCTCTGATATAAATGATCTTTTAATTAATATCACTTTAGATATAACCGGCCAGAGAGTATTGCGCGTATTGCGAATTGATGGAGCATTCTTATTATGCAAAGTGATGTTTACGATTATGCATTGGGATCGAGTCAGGGCAACGTCAACAACTTGCCAATTGTCTCGGCCGTCTGGCTCTTAAATACTTTTAATGACATCGCCATGGATTAGGGCTTAAAAACAGGCTCTCAGCTTGGTCTATGTGGTCCTGGAGTTTGCATTGGATTTGCCTGGTTACTCTGGTTATGTGCCCAGTCAGTGATAATCGGATCAGATTACCATTCTGATAATGTTAAAAGCTTTTTGCAATTTGCAATACAAATTGTTGTTGCTTGCTTGTGCAAGTTATTTTGCACTTAGCCAAGGACGAGATGGATATTACGCATCCTACTACCTATATGGAAATAGAACATTAGTTGTGCCAAAAGCGGTAATCAAAAGATTTTACGAGCATTGTTTCGGCGCTGGGCTGGGCTGGGACTTCAGCTGTAAATAAGGTGATGGAAATGACTGAGAATCGTTGAAAGATAAAGATTTTGGTAGATAGAATGCAAGCTGATTTATGTGAAATTTGAGACACATATTAAGGATACATTTTTAAAGGTAAACATACCAAGGATATGTGTTAAAAGATTAATGACTAGCTGAAAAGGCAAATATTGAAATTGATAATGAGATAAAATATCAATATACTTATAATCACATTTAGCGGTATATCATCTCCAAAAACCACTTTCCTGTGCAGATATTTTCATTCTACTGGAGCTGTAAGTAAGGTGATGGAAATGAGTGAAAATCCTTAAAAGATAAGGACTTAGGATGATAGTAGCATAGTGATTTATGTGAAAATTGAGACACAGATTCTGGATACAATTTCTAAGGCAAAAATGTCAAAGAACTGTGTTGCAAGATTGATGACGCTGTGAAACAAACAAATATTGAAATTGGTAATAACAGAAAACTAATCAATATATTATCAAAATGATCAGTATGCAAAGTAAATTCAACTTTTTAGCTACTTTTTAAAGCAATTTGTCTAGCTCTCTTACACTTTCGGCTCCGCAGATTGTATCTGCAATCTACATTACTCTACCTATCATGTGATAAGATCGCAATGGTATGGAAAGCGCCGCTATGTGCTGACTTGCTTTGCACATTTCGGAAAATGAAGTCATTAAATGCTATTACAAAGCGTAATTGTTCACAAATTATGCCGCGCATTCCGCGGCCACAGGAACCCGGCACTTCCTATAGACAGTACACCCAGTACGAGTGT
This sequence comes from Hirtodrosophila confusa, assembly GCA_035043065.1. NCBI lineage: Eukaryota > Metazoa > Arthropoda > Insecta > Diptera > Drosophilidae > Hirtodrosophila > Hirtodrosophila confusa. The sequence goes on along the minus strand of JAWNNI010000213.1, from coordinate 8,886,565 downwards.
ATGAACACGCCCCAGCAATGTGCATTTACACCACTTAGCTATCTTAATTATAGGCCTAGAGTGCCACACCAGCTACACACGCTTTCTTTCCTTTAGAACCCGCCAGGGGAGGGTGGCAGAGACAGGCAGACAGAGGCAGAGACACCCCGAGTTCTTTTGTGCACCTGTCATATGTTCAGGGTTCCGAGCCTGCCACACAAATGAGTGACACTTGCCCCAGTGCACTGGCGACTTCATACATCGAGTGCTCAGAATTAACATATTTTGCTTTTGTGTATTTTAGTAAAGCCACATCAAATGCTGGCAATTTGGCAAACAATGCCGCGGCATGTATAAAATGCTGGTTAATATACAATTTATTACGAATCATCATCATCATTTAGGCTGCTACTTACAGCCATATACAAAAACATATGAGAGTACATACGTGCCCCTTCATGTTGAACTCTCAACTGTGACGCGAGCTTCCAAAATGGAATTAATGCTCGATATTTCAATTTTCGCCAAGTCATCAGCCAGAAGGCAAACGTCATGTGAACTTCCTGACAAAATACCCGCATACCCACTCATCGGCCCCAGCTCCAGCCTTTCTGGATCTGTGAGTTTTTGGACCGTCTGGCGGAAATTGTGTCATGATTATAGACTAAAGCGCCTATTTAGTTACGCCTTATTATTTCCTTTTGCTGCCAGTTCCAACATTCTCAAAATTGAATTGAACTCCGCCTAATTGAAGTTGTGTGGAAATGACTTGGATCTTTCAGCCTTCAGTTCTCCGCTCTCAATTGCATTTGGCTCATTAAAGTTCATTTGATTTCAATTCGTTTGTCTGGGCATTAGTAGCTATAAGGTTTTCAGTTTCTGGACTGCTTGGACTTGATTCTTTTTCAAAATTCTCCATTTACTAGACTTTATGAGCCATAAAGGTAGTTTAATTAGCTTTGATTAGCTGTTATATTTAGATTCTGAACAATGCGGAGTAGCAGCGGTAAAAATCAGAGGTTTCTTGGAGTTTTCTAACTACTATAAAGAAATATGGTAATAATATGATATTACTTGAAACTTACCTAGTTTGACTTTTAGTGAATATGGATTACAATGGGGAACAACGCGTATCTTCAGATTATACATTAATCATTAGATCCCATAAGATACCATAGTATTGGGATCTAAAAAGTATTATACATATTTGAAATCCGTTGAAACTGATCTAGTCTCTATTTCAATGTTCATTAGTTAAGGTAGTAAATGAAAGTTTCTATGTAAGGATTAAAGACCTCTTTCATCATTTCAAGACCTCAACTGAAGGACAGTTAACTACCAATAAAAAAACTACCTAGTTAATAGTATATGTATTTTTATAGATGGCATTCATTTATTTTCTTCTAAATAACACTCATCAATAGTTCACGTGAAGGCACCTGCTTCGTTAAGGATCCGGAATAAACAACATCCCAACTCTGAAGTGGAAATTAATCAAATCACATGAAGAATTCATTTTTGTGGCACTTGAAAGCTGCTTTGGGCATCAATTAAGTGCTTTGGCTACCGGTTGGAATCTTTCAAAACGGCACATTGTCTTAGCCAAATTAAAGTTTACTCAGCTGGAGAAGATGTTGGCTGTTTTCGGTTTACTGGTCACTGGACACTAGTATTTTGCCTGGTCAGCGGTAGCCGACACCTGAGTTGAATTTTGTGCGCATGCGGAAGCGTTTTTCGCGTCATTTTTCATGCTGAAATTTAATAAAGAAAATTAATTTGTGGACATTTGACTCGAGGCGAGACAAAAACCAGCGCGCTGCCATTCAGATTCAGCCTCATACACCGTGTCCAGTGCCGCAGACTCCTCCTGCTCCCTCAATCTTTCCCTCTTCCCTCTTCCGCTGCAGCTTGAACTGCGTCTTCGCCTGAGCCTCCTTTGGACTACTCAAACTGCACGCAGACTTTGATCGATGGCACTCACGATGCTGCAGGCGAGTGAAGCACCAAACGACGACAATTTCAACAGTGGGGCATGCAACATTCGCCGAGGGGATTATGGGGGTTCGTTGTCTGTACATGTGTCGCTAGGCATTGGCCTAGAAACAAGGGGGCAGGCCGTGCATGGGCGGGGCAGGGGCAAGGGCAGGCGCTGGGCAGGGCAGGGCAGGGCAGGGCCAGGCCAGGCTGTTCGTCCTGGGTGCCGCATGAGTTGCAAGTTAGCGCAATTAATTTATTTCAACACGAATTTAACTCTCATCGTGTGTGCTTGAGTGCTCGCTCCTCACTTCATTTCATTTCCCAATGCGTTTTACATCATTTTTATTAAGGCTAAGGCAACTCCGGACGCAGCAACTCCAAAAGACGCCAAGACACCAGACTCCCATTGGATGCGTGTGTGCAATGTCGGTTCAGCATTTATATAGTAAAAATTTTGTCGTTACCTTATCTAAATATGGCCATTGCATATAAAGACTTGCCATCCGTTGTTGTCGTCGCAGCTGCTTGCCGCAGGATTCACCGATGCGTCTCCAGCGTCTCCAGCGACTCTGCCTCCTCTGGCTTCACATCTCTCATCCTCTGATGCTGCGTCACTCATTTTTGCACAGTCCATTAGTTCGCGGATGCAGTCAGCGTTGAAGGTTGTACTTCTACTTCTACTTCTACTTCGACTTGTTGTTGTTGTTGTTGTTGTTATTGTCTACCGGTTTGACAGTCGCTCAGCCGTCCAAGTCCAGCTTCAAGCTGCAGCTCCATTAGTTGCCCCTGTTGCAAGTTAAGCGCTTGTTCTTTGCTGTAACCGCGTTTATTTTAAGCTCTGGGCGCGTCCTAGTTGCATTTACCCTACTACGTAGCCTAGGCACCCGCTCCGGCACCCTTCATTTGTATGTAATTTTCGGTTATGCGAAGTAATTTGAGATCGCGCCACACGCGCCGCTTTTAATGACTTCATTAAATGCTCTGGCCCCGCAAAAAGCCAAACTAGTTTACCAACTAACCAACAGCTACAACAGTCAAGCAGACATCAACAGCCGTTGCCATTCCCATCGCACTGCTCCGGCCCGATCCGGTCCGGTTCGGTCCTGGCCAGGCCTGGTCTGATCTGGTCTGGTCTGATGTGGCTGCGCCTTTGTACTACTTCCGATGATGACTATAAAATGATTCCTTTAGGGCATCTTCTGTTACATTGCACTTGAGTCGTTGCGCCATTTGCTGAGGCCGTCCAAAATGAGAAATGTCGTTGCTAGACCACCTTGAATAGCCATGAATACTTTTTGGCATAAATGAATGATTGTAAACAACACAAAGTGCTGTCAAGCAGCAGCTGTTGTAAAAGTATTAGTGAGCTTTCAATGTGCAGTGCAGTCATAAAGCAAAAGCTTTCAGACACCAATGAGTGTGCTTTCTGTATATGTGAAAGCTCTCGCTGCCCTTACAATCAGTGCATGTGCCTGGCCATGCAGTATTTTTAGTATTTCAGGTGCCTGCAAGTATCTCTTCCATCATAGCTTCTGTCATGACCCTTCTTAATGGCTTAAGCTGGGCGGAAAAGGACGCTCGTCACTTTGCAAAATGTAAATTTTTGCATTCCCTCTGATGAGTTTGACTAAATTCCAGCGCTGTGTTCGAAGGGACTGGCCACAAAAAGAACTTCAGATATGGTATGAAATAAACTGCATATGTTGGATGAATGGCTGGGCAACAGAAGTTGTGTCGTCGGTTGAGGTTGAGACTGAGACTGAGACTGAGCTTGGCGTTGTCCATTTACCGGCGCAGTCGTTACTCATTCTCAGGGCCATGGACGAGGACGTGGATGGATAATTATGACGTTGCAACAATTCCAGCATGCAGCATGCAGCAGAGAGCTTAGTAGACGTGCGATTGCGAGTGCGAGTGCGAGTGCTGCGACTGTGCCCAAGTGACAGTGCAACATGATTGCTCTCGGGCTCGCCACATGCCACATTTATCATTCGTCGAAACGTTGAAAAATTAGTCATTCCTTTATTTTACACCCAAATGCCGAGAGGCTGCCTCTCGGGCCACAAACCAGAATGCGCGCCATAGACGAGGCAAATCCTTCTTACATTACTTGCCACAACTTGCCACATAGTTGGTGACCAGGCCGTGGCCAGTTGCCAACGTTGCCAGTCTCCCTGCAACAACATGCAAATGACTCTTTTAATTTTTATGAATTTCTCTGATTACGAAAATTGCTTCTGGGCTTTGGCTCCACCAGAGTCCCAGTCCAGGTCCAGCTCCAGCTCCAGCTTCAGCTCTGGAACTATGCATGGCGGCGAAGGTGAGGTGAGGTGTTGCAGTGAACGTTAGCAGGCGCATGATGCATCGCGCATCTTCATTAGTCGACGCTGCTCCGATGTCACACAAGCATTGCGAGTCTAGGCCATCATTTTTAGGCCCAGTTAAGACAGTTGGCTGTAGAAATCGCTGCCGGCCTATTGCCAGCTTTGGCCCGCTGCTGTGCGATCAGTGTCCATGTTTGCCTCTGCTGTCGCATGTTTTGTGGAGCACACACACAATACGCACACCATACACACACCATACACACCATACACATCGTTCGTTTGGCGGGATCAGCTTGGCTCATTGGCGCTCAGCTCGTGGGCTCGAATGGAAATTACAAACGAATAAATCATTGAGGCGCTCGTTGCTTGCAGTCATGAACTGAGGCTCAGCCCACTGCCACATGAATGCATACGAGTATATCCTCTGGCTCCTCCAGCTCCAGCTCCAACTGCAGCTCCAGTACCAACTAGAGCTACTGCTTCCTTCTCACAGTTACTGTAATTAGTTGGAATTGTAATTCATGGCGCGATTAGATAAAGATCTGCTGCCAATTAGTAACGCACTAGCTGTGAATAATATTAGATGACAAAACTGTATCAATATGGTAACTCTGGATAGCTCTATGTTAGAGATTGTATTGAATAACTTTGAGCAAGTTTGAATGAAAGACTTACCCAAGTGAATGCTTCTCGAACATCTAAAGAAAATAATCTTAAGCTGAACTAATAGAACCAGAGCTGCCTCTCAAAAGAACCGTAGAATCGAGAACGGAAGTATCAGGAATAAAAGGATCAAAAAGAACGAACGAATTGAACGAAATTGGCTCGTTCACTAGAAGTTCAACAACTTCACTTATTCTTAGAATTGATCTACATTCTTGGATGTTTCTAATGAAGAAAACATTTCAGGGATAGACTCAAACGAACGATAGACTCACCAAATATGTAAGGACTTAAGTTCTTCACTAAAATGTATTACAGTCCAGAACTCTATTCTATTGAGGACTACCTCTAGTATCCATGGAATGTAAGCTGAGCGAGGGGTTTATGCAAAACCGAACTTCATTCGTTCGTTCATCGAAAAATTGAAGGACTTCAGATCTTTGCTCAATTGAACTACCCTATTGGTGCTACCTTCAGTTGCTGTGGAATTGTGAGGAAAGTCCTCCCGGATCCCCTCACAATTAATATCTTTAAGTTGTCTGCTATTATACAGATATTAAGTTAGTGCAAGAAGCACAACCTGTATTTGTAACGCTATTATATAGATTTAAGTTAGTGCAAGAAGCACAACCTGTACCTGTAACGCGCAAGGAGCGCTAGTTTTATATTTAAGTAATAACATTGAAAGGCGCACGGAGCGCGCAAATGTAAACTAAGCAGTTAGAAGATAATTCAAATTCGAATCGAACGGCCTGGGCCGCAGCAAGCACGTTGATCGGTTGCCCAGCCCTGCCACTAGAGCGCGCCTACCAGGAGAGCGAAAGCCCTAAGGCGCACGAAAGCTGCCAACCGTTTCGGATTAGCGAGGCCAGCGCGCAGCTTAGCCGCGAAGGGGCTCAAGAGATGAGTCAGACTTTCGAAGTGAACGGACCGTGTGAGAACCGATCTGTAAGTCGCGTGTGAACAGCAAAAGAATAAGAATAGAAAAGTCAGTGAAATAAGGCGAGAGGACAAGTAAGCGATCGTTACTGATAAAATAAAAATTAAAGTTGTTAAATAATAGTCTGTAACTTAAGTAATAAAAGCGTATTGAACCTGCTTACATCTCTGCCTAATAATTATTCTAACTCCCCCTACCCCCGCCTAGCATCAAATAAAGTAGTGCGCGTCGGCGACAGAGTGCAAGTGGAAAAGTGTGTGTTCACGGCTTTGCCCGGCCACCGGTAGGCAGTGTGTGACTGAGGTGTTTGCCCAGCCACTAGTGGGAGTAGCGTGTCTGAGGCTTTTGCCGGTCACAGATAGGTGTAGTGCGACGGAAGCTTTCGCCCGGCTGTTGGTAGGTAGTGTGTGTCCGCGGCGTTGCCCGGTCACTAGTAGGCAGGGCGTGCCGTAACTCTAGCCCGGTCATTATTAGGCGGAGTGCGACTGAGGTTTCGACCCGGTTACTAGGTGTAGATTGTGTAGAGTAGTATAGCCAGTGGGAAAAGAGTATTTGGCTTGTCTACGAACCCGTTTCTCAGTGCCCCAGGCGATTTACAAATATTCTTGTGAACAGAACCTTGGCTAGACTGAGATTTGTACCCCGGCCAAGATACTTCTTTACAAGTGGCGCCCGAGCAGGGACACTGGGGGCGTAGCGGGGCGTGGCATATTGGTGACATAAAGCCCCACCAAAGTGCCACAAAGCATAGAAATCCACTTAGGAATCGTTCGGACAACGTGATAGTGTTGGGTCGAAAATTTTGTTGCGCAGTGTAGTTTGGTTTTTGTCGCGCAGTGCAATTCGTTTTCGTTGTGCATAGACAAAACGCACAGCCAAAACGAATAAGCAAAACGCACAACAACAACACACTAGTAGGCAACGGCGCCTGAGTAACGGCGCGCGCGTAGTTGTTTTTGTTGCGCAGGGCAATTTGGTTTTCGTTGTGCAGACGTCTAGCGCGCAACGAAAACGACCAACAACAACACACTAGTAGGCAACGGCGCCACGAGTAACGGCGCGCGAGTGAGTTGTTTTTGTTGCGCAGGGCAATTTGGTTCGTTCGGCAGACATCTAGCGCGCAACGAAAACGAACAACAACAGCGCACAAGGGATAACGGGCCGAAAAATAACGGCGCGCATGCAGTGTTAGTACAGGCGGACAATTCGCTGCGCAAAAATAACAGAGACAGTGAGCGAGACTGTACCTGTCGCGACAGCGCTGCCGACGAAAGCGACAGTTATAAAGTAACGGGATCAGCATAGAGAGACGGAAAGACACGCGCCAAACGAGTGAGTAGGGGTACTCAGGCGACAGAGTTTTTTTTTTGGCTGACTACTAGGCCGTAGGAAGATAAGCGGTGACTAGACTTTGCGACTTAAATGGATTCGCTGAAGTGCAAGAACCCTGGCGTTGGAGTGCGATGGGTGTACCATCGCCGTAAGGAGGAGCTAGAGGGGATCGCCACAGAATTTGGGCTGGATAAAGAAGGCAAGGTAGACGAGCTGCGCCGACGGTTGGCGACCTTTATAAGGGAGGAAGAACACAGTGCCGAAACTTGGGCACGCCTTGCCGAGCTAGAGGCACAGTTTGCCAAAGTGCTAGATGCTTTAGCCGTCGGTGATTTGGGTTCGAGTGGGCGCTATAAATCGGAAGGGGATTTGAGTGGCCTAGTCGGTCAGCCGCGTTTCGTGTCCGAAATGCAGGCTTGTAGAGGGGAAGCGATTAGCAGACCCGGGGAATTAGGAACCGGAGGCAGGTGCAGCGGCGTACAGGGGAGTCCGTCGAGTACTCGTCATATCGTCGTTGCCGAGACCCCAGCGCCGCGGGTACAATGGGACCCGAGGGAGCGGATCGTAGTGCCAGACCAAGTTAGGAAATGGGGTCTGCGTTTTGACGGGCAAGGTGACCCTCTAGCGTTTGTGGAGGCACTTGAGGAGCGCGCGATATCTTATGGCATAGACCTAGATAGGTTGCCTCGCGCCATGGATGAAGTTTTAACAGATAATGCCGCACGCTGGTTCGTAACCAGCCGCCTTAGAGATGTAGCGTGGGCGACGTTCAAGTCGGGCTTCTTGGAGTTTTTCTTGCCACCCAGGTATTTTGAGAATCTGGAGGATCAGATTAGGGGCCGGTTGCAGCGAAGGGGGGAAAATTTCAAAAACTTCCTAATCGATTTGCGGGTACTCATGCATCATGCTGGGTATAATGCCGCCAGAGAGCTGCACCGGGTGTACGAGAACGTCGCGCCGGAATATCGGCTGTATATCCGGCCGAACGACTTCTCCAACCTGGCACAACTCACCCAGATGGCAGTCGAGTATGAGAGAGTGTGTAGACAAAATTTGGAGTATACGCGTAGCACCCAGTCCGGGCGGACTGGTACCGCTAGGTCGCCAATCGAGCACAGTAAATCGAGCGGCGGCCCCGGCGCGTCATATAATCCGTTTCGTACAGTCCCGCAACCGACTCCGACGGCACTGGGTGGAGGAGCCATCCCCAATCCGGCCTCAGAACGACGCGAGGAGGCAACCCACCGGATGATCGGGCAGCAGCAGGCTGCGACATTCGATAGTCAACGAGTCTGCTACAGGTGTGCAGGCGAAGGGCATTTGCGCGTACTTGCAGGTCCGCAAGGGCATCCCGCTTTGCAGCGTGGACTTGTTTGCCGGTGTGTGGTGCGAAGGGCATCGACACGAGGAATTGTTGCCAGGACTCAACCGGGCTCGCGAGGCGCCACCAGGACCGGGATCCGGTAGGCGCCGGCGACCGTAACGGAACTAGATGGACCATTGGGCGTCGAGGACGGCCGGATAGTGGCCGTAGTAAAGGTGGGGGCCAAGAAGGTGTCGGCCACAGTCGATACGGGCCTACCAGGAGTTTTGTTAGCGAAAAGTGTGCTAAGGGAATGAGCGAGTATGGGGAGTTGAAGGCGGCGCAGACGCGGATAGTTCTGGCCGACGGAACGACCCGCGAGGTTCAGCAGGTGCTGAAAGTGAGAGTTGGTCTGGCGGGACGAGAGGTAGAGATGACGCTGCTGATAATGGCGTCCATGCTGGATGAGCTAATCCTGGGGATGGACTTTTTGTGCGCAATCGGCACGACGTTACGGTGCGGGGCTGGTGACGGACGTTGAGCTCAGCGCGAGGGCACGGGTTGCGGACAAGGCTAGGACCCGTGGACGAGCGAGCAGAGCCAACGGGTGGTGGCCCGCGGCGGAAGAAGGAAACGTTTGCCGGGCAAGCGGACCATAACGGTGGACAGGGAGCGACCGCGGAACGGATCCCGAAAGCAGAGCGCCAGCAAAGGGCAGGAGACGGGCCGGACGGCGCGCCAAGCCTCAGAGCGGAGAGGCGAGGTTAGGCCAGAAAAGCAGTGAGCGCCCGCGTGTGGAGAACGCGAGGCCTGGTGACATGGACGAGCGGAGTGCATCGAATTTGGATCAACAGGCTCGAGAGGCGAGCGGTGTGGTGGCTATGGTGAAGTCGGAGGCGGCGGCGAGGAGTTACTCCCGTCCGAGTACCCCGACGGCGTCACCAGCTACGGTACCCACCGGGATAAAGACAGAAGCGAAATTGGAATCAGCATCGCAAAAATTGGAACCGGACGTGCAGGCATTTTTGGAGGAGGAATTGGCGTTGTTTGACGGGCTCAAAGGTGTGTCCCACATAGCGGAACACCGGATCTCATGAAGGATGATAAGCCCGTAAAGCAGCGCTATTTCCCACCGGCCATCAGAAGGTGATGCCCCAAGCAGGCTCCTCCGACTGGGCAATCGAGCCGTCTCGCAGTCCTCACAGCGCACCCATTGTGCTGGTGAAGAAGAAGACGGGCGAATGGCGCATGTGCATCGATTACAGACAGTTGAATGCGCACTCTGTACCTGATGCATACCCAGTCCCCAGAATCAATCACATTCTGGAGCGACTGAGGCACGCACGCTTCATATCGACGCTGGATCTAAAACAAGGGTATTGGCAGATCCCGATGGCCGAGGAGAGCAAGCAGTTTACGGCGTTTACGGTGCCCGGTCGAGGCCTGTATCAGTGGAGAGTGATGCCATTCGGCCTACACTCGGCGTGCGCTACGTTCCAGAGGGCCCTGGATACAGTCATCGGGCCGGAGATGAGACATGCGTTCGCGTACCTTGATGACATAGTGTCATCGGCGCGACGAAACAGCATGCATGATGACTAAGCGCCATGGAATGGTGTTCCGGAGACTACAGAGCGGCCAGACGAGAACAGTGGCAGGCGATAAGTGAGGCTAGAGGCTCCCCAACGAGTTTGAGGAGCTGCGCCAGTGCCTCGGGATGGCATCTTGGTATCGTCGCTTTGTGCCAAACTTCGCTGCAGTGGTGCAGCCCATGACAGCGTTGCTGAAGAAAGGGAGGAAATGGTCGTGGGATGCGGAGCAGGAGCAGGCCCTGAGTCGCGTTGAAGGAGAGTCTAACGACGGCCCCTGTCCTCGCATGTCCCGACTTTTCCACGAAGTTCGTTCTCCAGACAGATGCCAGCGATCATGGGCTTGGCGCTATTTTAACGCAGAGCATCGAGGGCCAGGAGAGAGTCATCGCCTACGCCAGCCGCAAATTGCTGAAGGCCGAGATCAACTACTCGGCAACGGAAAGGAGTGTTTGGCCATAGTGTGGTCTTCGAAGTGAGCGCATGGGGGGCATTGACGCATAGATCGAGGCCCAAGGGCTGCCTCCATGAAGTCTCAGGCCGGATCCACGACTGCGGCTAACTGGAGATATAGCGAGCAGTTTGGCCATATTCGACGTACACTACAGGAGAGGAAAACTCAACGTGGTGGCCGACGCACTGTCAAGGCAACCTCTGGAAACGTTTCAGCAGGCAGTGGAGGAGAAATCCCCCTGCCGTTGGATCTCGAGCATGCTGGAACGAATCGGCCAGGATCCTGAACAGTTCCCAGACTACGTCGTCGAAAATGGAAATCTGTACCGCCACTTGGGATACCGAGCCGATGACGAAGATTACGTGCCTTGGAAGCTGTGTCTCGGAAGCGGTGACAGGAAACGCGTGCTGCAGGAGTGCCACGACGCACCGACGGCGGGTCCCAAGGAGTGAGAAAGACGATCTCCAGACTGGCTCTGATACCTGGCCAGGCATGTTCAGAGACGCTGCCAGGTATGTAAGGTGTTGCGAACGTGCGTTCACGTAGAACGAAGCAGAGGCCGAGCCACGCGTCAAGTGGCGAGCCATGCCGTGCTGTTCTGACGGGTGCAGAGCCGCCGGATGTATGTGTGGCCACCAGGTCGTAGAACAGTTTGGGAACACAATGCTCCTAGTGTTCCACGACGCGTTCTCAAAATGGGTGGAACTCATCCCCCTGAGGAAGGCCACTACGGCCCATCTACAAACTGCCTTCAGGGAGAGGATACTATGCCGATTCGGCATCCCTCGTAAAATGGTGTGCGACAACGGTGCGCAATTTACGAGCCGGGCGTTCAAATCGTTCATGAAGACGCTTGGAGTGGAGTTGCAGTACACGGCGCCGTATTGCCCACAGGAGAACCCGACGGAGAGGACGAACCGCACGGTGAAGACGATGGTCGCCCAGTTCATCCAAGATCGGCAGAGTTCTTGGGATGAACTCCTGCCGGAGATCTCCCTGGCCGTGAATTCGAGTATAGCCGATTCGACGGGGTACTCTCCGGCGTTCCTAATACAGGGAAGAGAGCCACGACTACCGGCGTTCCTCTACGGAAGAGAGCCACGATCCCCGGGGACGAGAAGGCGCGAGTAAAGGTCGGCGACATAGCAGCGCAGTAACATGCAGCGCGCCGCTCAGGATCAGAGCCGGCATTATAACCTGCGGCGACGAGAGTGGAGGCCAACCCTCAAATCGTTGGTATGGTTGCGCCAGCATTTACTTTCTAAGGCCGCAGACGGTTTCGCGGCAAAGCTGGCGGCGAAATATGACGGACCCTATCGGGTCGTAAAATTCGTGTCGCCCAACATTGTGCTACTGGCAAAAGACGGTGAGCGGAAGAGGAGAAAGGCCAGCATAGCGCAACTCAAGCCGTTTTACCAGGACCAGCCCGTATACGACGAAGAACCGGCCGACGACACGAGGCCGACGGAGGAGGAATAAAGGCAGCGTTCGCCTAACACGCTGCCCTGGTAAAGAGAAAAGAAAAAATAAATAGAGAGAGCGTAAAGTAGTTAGATGTGTTGAGCTAAAGTCAGTAACGCCAAATAAGTTCGTAGTAACCAGTACCCAATAAGCAGAACCTTAACGCAGAGTGTTACTCCCATAGATGTCGGACGTAATCTCAATAAGCGAACTGGAGGATGAAACGGCCCCTACAGAGGCACCAGAGGGACGATCCAGGCCGCAAGGCCCGATCCCATCACAGGAAGGTGCGAGGCCGAGATCGGCAACCAAGACGGACCCGCGCCTATGTTCGCCCACCCAACGACGCCAGAAGGCGACCTCGCAAAATCGCACGGAGGGGACGCGGCCGGCACGAGAAGACGGCGGGCGACGGCATGCATCCTACAGGGCGACAGGTGATGGTAGTGGTCGCAAGGCGCGATCCCGCGACAAACGCACAGCCCCACTCCAACGGTCGCCGCACCGGAAGTGGTCGACGCGAACCAAATCGTCCCTAGGCGAAACGCACTTGCAGGAGGAGCAGCCGCGAAGCAGTCGGCCGAGGTACTCTGGCTCCCACAAAGGGGAGACACCGCAGGAGGAGCAGCCGCGAGGTAGTCGGTCGGGCAGCCGACCGTCAGGAGGAGCAGCGCGCGGGTCGCTGGCAGCACGCCACACCGCGTACGGGCGATGGCACGTCCCGCACAAGCCAGGGTCGGCCAGCAGGAAGCCGAGTGTCGACGAGTGGAGAAAATCGTAGAGAGGAGGATCCTGAACCCTCGCGTTCCAATATGGCTGAGGCAGTGAACCCCAAGCCTGGTAGGACGGATACAAAGAAGACGGACGCACCGACCCCGTCGCACAAGGCGGCCAGCCGCCCGCAGCGCAGTACGCCGAGTGGCACACCCCGGCACCCGGCCGAGGGCGAGTACCCGGCGCCGCCAGAGGTGTCTGGGGAGGAGTGGAAGAGGGCGGAGACGGTCGATAAACGGGCCCCATCCCCGGGTACAATCAAAACGATACCCGCGAAGCGTCAGCAGACGGTGCCCAAGAGGGCTTACAAGGACCCGCCACCGCCAGTAGGTTCACCGCCGGACACCACTCAGGAAGGGTCGACGCCGCTGATAGAGTCCGAAGTGGTCGAAACGGTACGGAGGATCACCACCTCCCTTGGTGCCCATTGTGTCGACCCCGACCACCACAGTGACGTACCTACCGCCGTGGTCGGAGGCTCACCTGGAGGATGTCATCGATTTATTCGACCAGTTGGCGGAGATCGACGCCGAGCCGGACAGTGACGAGGAGCAGCCGCCAGCACCGTCATCAATGCGCCCGGCCGTGCAAGAGGAGGAGCAACCACCGCCGCCACCATCGATGCGCGCGGGAGGGGTATGGCAGCCACCACCACGGCGATCGCAGGACGAGTGGTCGTCAGGATCGGAGCAAGCGGCAGGATGGCGTCAGCAGTGGGCGTTGCCGTCAGAAGCGCGCGGGCTGCTGGCAGCATGCTGCACCCGCGTACGGGCGACGGCGCGCCCCACGCCGACGCACCCACCACCGGTAAGCCAGCCGAGGATACAAGGACACTCGACCCCAACGTCGGGACGTTTCAACCCACGGGTCCGTCCACCGACCGGTTGGCATTCACACACGGGACGATCTAGTACCAGAGAGTATTATGGAGTGCGCCGTCGAATGTGTCGTGCCTCAGGAAATTGTCGTCGGTCGCGGTTTACGCTGGAGGCAGAAGGACTGGACTACAAGGTGACGTTGGCCAGGAATCGACAAGTGTCCATCACCACTCGGGAAGAAAGGAGGGGGTGTGAGGAAAGTCCTCCCGGATCCCCTCACAATTAATATCTTTAAGGTTGTCTGCTATTATACAGATATTAAGTTAGTGCAAGAAGCACAGCCTGTATTTGTAACGCTATTATATAGATATTAAGTTAGTGCAAGAAGCACAACCTGTACCTGTAACGCGCAAGGAGCGCTAGTTTTATATTTAAGTAATAACATTGAAAGGCGCACGGAGCGCGCAAATGTAAACTAAGCAGTTAGAAGATAATTCAAATTCGAATCGAACGGCCTGGGCCGCAGCAAGCACTGTTGATCGGTTGCCCAGCCCTGCCACTAGAGCGCGCCTACCAGGAGAGCGAAAGCCCTAAGGGCACGAAAGCTGCCAACCGTTTCGGATTAGCGAGGCCAGCGCGCAGCTTAGCCGCGAAGGGCTCAGAGAGTGAGTCAGACTTTCGAAGTGAACGGACGTGCGTGTGAGAACCGATCTGTAAGTCGCGTGTGAACAGCAAAAGAATAAGAATAGAAAAGTCAGTGAAATAAGGCGAGAGGACAAGTAAGCGATCGTTACTGATAAAATAAAAATTAAAGTTGTTAAATAATAGTCTGTAACTTAAGTAATAAAAGCGTATTGAACCTGCTTACATCTCTGCCTAATAATTATTCTAACTCCCCCTACCCCCGCCTAGCATCAAATAAAGTAGTGCGCGTCGGCGACAGAGTGCAAGTGGAAAAGTGTGTGTTCACGGCTTTGCCCGGCCACCGGTAGGCAGTGTGTGACTGAGGTGTTTGCCCAGCCACTAGTGGGAGTAGCGTGTCTGAGGCTTTTGCCGGTCACAGATAGGTGTAGTGCGACGGAAGCTTTCGCCCGGCTGTTGGTAGGTAGTGTGTGTCCGCGGCGTTGCCCGGTCACTAGTAGGCAGGGCGTGCCGTAACTCTAGCCCGGTCATTATTAGGCGGAGTGCGACTGAGGTTTCGACCCGGTTACTAGGTGTAGATTGTGTAGAGTAGTATAGCCAGTGGGAAAAGAGTATTTGGCTTGTCTACGAACCCCGTTTCTCAGTTGCCCCAGCGATTTACAAATATTCTTGTGAACAGAACCTTGGCTAGACTGAGATTTGTACCCCGGCCAAGATACTTCTTTACAGAATGTAAGACTCGCTAAGTGAGAGGGGCTTAAGCAAGGTTACTTTAAAATAGCTGTGACCTCTTACAATCTCAGCCACTTTATGCCAGCCAATTAGATTCTATCGACTGCAATCGACTTGTCCACAATTCTGGCTGTTGCCAATTGGCCCGCAACTTGATTTCAATAAAAATCCATTTAATTCGACATTTGTGGCCCGAAAACAAAGGCAACAACAACAGCAACAGCAACAATACAGTTGTCGATTAGTTGGGAACGTTTTTGGCTGCCGGCTGGCGGCGTTTGAACTGCGCGCCTCGTGCGGGTGCTGGCCCAAGTTGCAAGCCAGGTTTGTGAATAGGGAGGAGGCGGGGCGGGAGTTTCCATATAAATCTCTCGTTGTAATTGCCGCGATAAGAACGGCGGCCTCTTAAAACCGGTGGCTCTGGCCATAGTCCCAAACGGCTGCTACCAATATATATTTTGGGCCAAACTACATAAATATCGCGTGAAATGCATTTGCGGGCGATAAATTTGGCAACGGCTGCTGCAACGGCGATAATCAACGCAATTGCAATCGATTTTGGCGTAATTTAGGTACAGCTTAAGTGGCTTTTGGCCAGGCTAACAAGCGGCACTCGCACTCGCACTCGCACTCGCAAATGGACACTTTGATTGAAATTGTTGTAGTTGTTGTTGCTGTTGCCGTTGTGTGTGTGTGGGCCAACACCTAAACAGCTAAAGCAACATCAACAGCAGCAGCTAACAACAATAGCAACAATTTAAATCAAACAGCGTTGATCGCTTGGAATTGTTGTTAGGCAAACTACCGTTAAACTCACTTTCACAGCGGGTGGCTGAGGGGTAGAGATGTTCAAAACCGATACTGCCAACCAACGATAGTTTATTAACCATTAAAAGTACTATCAAATTACAAACCAAATGTGGAAAAATTGAATATATTTAATATTTATTATTCGTTTATAGTTTATTAAAGTTCGTTTAAGCGGAGAGAGATGTGGATATTAAAAATATGGACAGACATCAAGAATTTACAAAAAAAAAAAAAAAACAACTTTGACTAAGGCTTCAAACTATTTGTTATATTGCAGGATGTTCCCATTTCCGATAACACGCCATTCCGCATAGTTTTCGAGCTGGTGTTTCCATTTCCAGAGTTGTTTTTTAAGTGAGGTTAGAATAGTTTTAACTAAATTGACACAACGTTGAAGCTTTCTAAATTTTTCAATATATTTTCGGTATTGAGAATAGCTTTGATTAGCTTATTTCTGTTATAACTAAAATTGCATACCATATTTCCCCAAAAACATTAAAAACTGCGTCCCACTGATATGATACTTAGTTGATATTGTTGTGATAGTTTCCCCATCCAGAGTCTGTTTCTACTTTTAAGAACTATCAATGCCACTTAATGCTCGATAGTCGATAATTTCGATAGTGTCATCACTGAAGGGGGGATTCAAGAAATTACTCATACGCATCGCATTGACCCCGAACCTCAGAGACAGCCAAAAGCTGCAGCCACCGTGTTGCAGTTGGATGTTGCTGTTGTTTTTTTGTCTTTTGGGGTTCTTGGTTTTTGGGTCTTGTTGCCGCCTTAGCTGACACTCGACCTCGCCCGTTTCACGCGGCGGCGGCGGCGGCGGTGACGGTGACGGCGGCAGAGCCGTTGGCAGCAGCGGCTGCCTCGTTGCATGCCACTGATTAATTACACCGCCCGCTGTGCGAATTCCTCAATAAAAATCATAATTTCGTGTTTGCGGCCGCTGGCCAAAATGATGATTGTTGCCGCATTTATGTAAGCCTCGGCTTATTAGCTGCACAGAGCTGGCATCTTTCTGGCCCGGCTACTTCTTTGCCCCCACACCCTCAACACGCCGCGCCTCGCCCGCTTGCGGCACATGCAAAGTGTAACGAATTTTTGATTGAAACTTTAAAATACTCGTTAGGAGGGTTTCCTCGTCGTTGCGCGTGAGTTTATCTTTTGATTAGATTCGTTAGAGTTTGTATTGGCCTTTTGTAAAATCAAATTGGGCAGCTACAATAGTATGTGTCTGTCTGTGTGTGTGTGTGAGTGTGTGTGTGTGTGTGTATGTGTGTCACTATTTGGCTTCAGAGTGTTGCTGGATGGAGTCATTATTCACAAAATTTAGTAACACTTGATTTGCGTTTGGCGTTTTCTATAAATTTTCATAAATTGTTTCTACGTTTTACTTATGTTATTTTTGCTGTCAGTTGATTCATAGCTTTTTATAGATATACATATTCAAAAAATAATAATCATAGTCATATACCCATGTTGTTAATCTTGTTGTAGTTGGCTGATTGCAAAAGCTGTTTTGCCAAAAATTTGTTAGCCTTTAATATATGTTTAAGTAGCAGTTTGAAGCGACCTAGTTTTACAACAATTTTTGGCTTGAAGTTTATTTATGCTGACAACTGCCTAATTATAAAATACATTTAAGCACTTATGCCTATTAAAATTACTTATTTAATATATGTATTTACTTTCAACGTGTGTCAACAAATATGCCCCAAAACTGTCGTGAAAGTTTATCATTGTGGCCACAAAATATATATATAAAAAGAAAACAGAACGATCTGCGTCAAGCCGACACTATATACCCTACCAGAAATTTATTATACAATAGCTCAATTTTCAGCCGATTATTCCAATGGCAGCTATAAGTTATAGTAAACGAATTTTCATGAAACTTGGTCAACAGCTAAAGAGCATACTGAAACTTAGAATTGCTGAGTTTGGCTGCGATATCTTATGAATCAAAAAGTTTTCCTTACAACAACTCAATTTCTACCGATCATTTCTAAGGCAAGTATATGATATAGTGATGCTATTGCCATATAGTATAGTGCCTGCAGCAAAAGAAGCATCTGTGCTAAATTTCAAAGATCGGGAATGCTGCTTAAGAATATTTATCCTTGGGTGGGCTCGGAAATACTGAACAGAAGACTCCGCAACAGAAGGCTGAAGCGTGTCTACTCAAGGGACCTCCTCAGTCGGGAATCCTCTAATAATGTACATAATAATATTTTTACTACTTATTTATTCTTATTTTTCTCTCCCAAACTTATGTTAAGTTTGTCTTAAGTTAACATCTAGATCTTGGCTTATTAGACGCATTCCTCCTTCAAGGCATTACACATTTAGTGACAAAATTATAATACACTCTGCTAGGGTATAAATATCTGGCGCTGTTGTTGTACCCTGGCACCACTAATTAAGACACCGCAAAAGATTTCCATATGTGTCAGTTCTTTCAAAAATATAAGCCCGAAAGATGCCAAGTTAAAAATGCATAAATTTTAGCGAATGTATTTCGAGTGTGTGTGTGTGTGTGTTAGCCCAGCATGATGTATTCAAAATTCATTAACAGCCGCCGTCTTGGCCCAGTGTCTGGTGAAAGGAGAGCTGCAGCTCTGATCCACATATCTTAGCAAAATGAAGCATAAAATTGCTTTGACGTTGCGTCAAAATTTCACACTTTTGCGCCAGATAAAAGCCAAACAGTTGATGACGAACTGCAACGGCAGTGCGGAAACTGTAAACCAGGCAAAATCGAACTGCCAACTGCCAACTGCCAACTGAGAACTGAAAACTTCCAACTGGCTGCATTCCCCAAATATTTGGCGTATGCATTCAGACTACACATCATTAAAAAAGAGTGTTAAGTGCGGCAAGGTGAGGCAAGGCCTGTTGCAAGAGCCTCAGTCTGAGCCTGGCTCTAAATTAGCATACAAGCCGCGCTTTTGCCATAATTTGCATATAAAATTAGCGCAACACTTTAACCACAGCAGCACCCTCCTACCCCGGTGCCCCGTGCCCCGTGCCACAGCTGCTGTGCCTGCTCCTGCTGGTGACACTTGGCTCCAACTGTGGAGCAGCAGATCCAACTCCGGCTGCTCATTTAGCGCCTTGCAGTCGCTGATTGGTTGTACACACAACTCGTAGCTGCTTTGTGCGCTATGATAATTAAGCTGAATTGCCATCCAGAGTCCAGAGGACGAGGCAAGAGACTCCGATTCCGCACTTGTTGCTGCAATTTGCATTGCTTTAATGACTCAGACTCCATATCTATATACATATATGTATATATAAATATACAGTATGTGTATGGACAGTTACGGCGCCTTCACGGCAATTAGCAGCCGGCAAAGTTTTTTAGCTGAAGCGCGGGCTGATTAGTCACGCCTCACTGCGCATTCACTGAAAAATAGACACTCATAAATAACATTGAAATACCTTATAGGAAAAAGATAGAAAGATAGATACATAGCTACACGAAGATACTGAGTTAAGTATCTAAGTTTATGCCCATTTCCAGTGAACTTCATGAATAATTTGTATATTTTGTTTCTCATAACTTTCATGCGTGAAAATGTTAAAGGTTAATAATTATGCTGTTTAATTGGAAAATGGTAGAAATAAAGTGTAAAAGAATGATTATAAATTATAACCATTTTAATTTTAAACATTTGTGTTAGATCAAAAACAAAGCAAAGTGTTGGAAAGGAATTGGAATCGGAATTGATTGAGAGAAGGGCACGTTGAAGCCATAACTAATTAGAAATTCTACAATTAAACTAAAAAGGTATTTAAGAAATTCTTTTACTTTCACAAAATATACACGTAAGTCCATTTATTCATATATTTGTACCCTGCAGAGGTTATGCTACCTTTATTATAAATATTCTTGATCAGCATCAATAGTCAATCTTTATGAGACTGTTGTTTATACAGATATTAAAAACAGATTTAAATTATGCTTTATATAGTTTGATCAATTTGATCTGGATGACTTTAAATAATGATATAATGGAACAATCCGTTCAATATTTAAGATCTTTATAAAAAACATTGCTGCAAGCTTATTTATGTATATTTGGCAGGCCATTCTTTCTTGTTTTTAAATTAAATTGAAATTGGCAATTATTGATTTTCTGCAAGAGCATGAGTCATTATTATCTTGGCGCATCACAGTGAATTTTTAATAAAATGGCACTAAATCAATACAAGTCATAAACTGCAATACGGTTTTTAATTTATAGAATAAGTTCGTGTGGCAATAAAAGCCTTAAATAAATAAAATAGGAATTTAAATAAATATTTATTTACATATAATTGCATGTCCGGCGATGGAAATTAATGCGATTGCAGTTTATGACAAGCGATTAAAATTGAAAATGACAACATGAGCGAGTTGAGTGGAGTCCAACGAGAGGCCAGAGAGTTGTAGCCTGCGGGGCGGGGAGAGGGTGGGAGGGGCGAGGCGCCAGGGGGGTGTATCCAATAACACGTTGCATTTCGAGGGGGTTTTAATTATGCAAAAGCGTTTTATATTGAACCTGGTAGGCCGACTGGGCTCTCAGGTTTATTGGCAGTGCCTCAATTAAGTAGCACAGATGCCATAAACAGATAGCTTGTTTTACTCAAGACTGACATTTAGATAGGGTTATCTAAAATGGCCTGCCACCGCACTGAGAAGACGGCTACTGCACACGAAGACAACAAAATAAAAACTAAATAAATAAGCCAAGAAACAAACAAAAAATAGAGAAGTTGACACACAAACTCCCGAAAAATTCCAATCTCCCAATGGTTCATTAGTCAAACGTTAGGTGACAATCAGATAGGGCTTTTGGGGCTGGCACCGCCACCGGCACCTGCACCTAGTTAAATGGGACAACCTGTAGCATTCCCATGTCTGGCCGCGTCCCGAGATACTGACAAGACAAACCAGCTCTGCTTATCAGCGTTGATAGATTGAGATTCATCGTGGGGAGAAAGTCGAGGCCACGTTTAGGGCCTACTCTTAACTTGGTCGGATCGCCTGCGGGGCGATAAACACCCAAACAAACGCATGAATTACTCGCACAACAAAAAGCCAAGTGTCAATAAAATTGCGTAGATTATTGCAGTTGAGCTCATAAAATTGTTTACAATCCCCCCCTACTCTCACACTCTCCCTACTCTGGCGACTCAATGGGCTGCCCAGGCGACTATTCAACTGCCAATTTCCTGGTGCGTGATGCTGACACAGTCGTAGACCAAGTCCACATCCACATCCACATCCACGTCCAATTCCAACTCCAAGTCTAAGATACATGTGCCTGGCGGCATTGTGCAGATTTTTTTTTATATGTATGTAGTTTATGAATTTATTAAATAAATGCATTAGGCTATAAAAAATCAGAAAAGAAAGCTGACTGTGCCCAAGCCGAAACATGCATACCCTAACATGCCTAAATTCAAATTGGGGGAAAACCAGCTGAAGGCCCTGACAGTCATTGCTGATGCTCACTTATCATATTTTTAATATTCGAGCATAATTCGTTTTTTCATAAATAAATAAAGAAATTGGGGGAAAAACGGAAAAGATAAGTATGTATATAGGGAAATAAAGTCAGATCAAATGGCTTACATCCTGATTGATTAAAAATATCCTGTAATCGGGAATATAGTATATAATTTGAAAAGTTAAGAAAATATGTACATACTGTTGTTTTGAGGTCATCCCAAAAAATGTTTCTGCCACTAAAAACCTACATATTTTGGAAGCAGTAGAAACACTAGGATGAAAAACACACTTCTAATCAAAAATTCTGTGTTGCAGTATTATGTTTTACATCAGTTTTTAATTTCACCACATTACCATCTATCATTATGCCGTTTTTGTTTAAATATCAAGATTAAGAAACTATGATAGGATAATTAGGGCCTTATTTTGATAGCATGATATTATCGAAATCGATATTTCTATGAAATAATATCGGATGGGCCACACAGTTCAAGACTCACCTATCGAATGATATCAATATCAAGCTCGTCCGATATCGCGTAGTGTCAATATCGATATTTTGTTTTGTGCTTCTTCTAGCCTTTGCCATTCAACCTTTTTCCACAAGCGTTGCCACCTAGGCAGAATCACATAAGCTTGTGACGTTGCTGCGCTCACACTTCACAATAAATTAATCACACATGGATATCTTTTCAACACAGCTAGCTAATGTACTTTATAGAGTGTAGTAGCAACACCAAGCTGTGCCTTTCTTTTCTTTTTATTCTCCGCCCGGGTCCAAGCAACGGGGTGTCCCAACTGTCCTGTCCCGTCCAGTTGCAGTTGCAGTTCCAGCTGGATATCCCGTGTTGCCCTCAGCGCCCATTGCGACAACTGCAATATTATTGTTAATTTCATCGTAAATTTGAAATTCTTATGCTTATTGAATTTTCATGTTTGCCAGCGATCAGGCGACATGTGCTCCATCCTGTTCTGTTTGTCTTTGGTCCTTGCTGTTTGTTGTTGTGTTGCAATATGTACATGCAAATGATTTTAGTTATGATAAGACAGTGTCAATAAAAGCTGGTCCAGCGCTGTAGCTCTACATAGAACAAGGCCGATAATTAACTTTATTGCAATTTTATGAAGTTTCGCTTTGGCTTTGGCGAAGTTTGTTGTTATTATTGTTGTTATTGCTATATATAATAACAATTAAATGTTTGCTCAGTAGCTTTAATTGCCATTTTATTGTTTGCTCAAGCCTGAGTGGGACTTGTTTTAGTATTATATTATTCACATTCGAGTGCAGCAGATATATCAGATTTTAATTGGTTTGTTATCCCCTTAGCATATTGTATGAAAAATGAAAATTTGACTTGGGGAAAAATAACCACTTCAACTGTCTGATTGCCAAATTCAACCATAAGAAAGCAGGCTTATAAACAAATATAAAAAGAAATAAGACAAAATGTGAAGAGCAGTAGGAGTCAGCTGAGGTGCTTGCAAAAAGAACAAATAAATACAAAAATGATTTATTTTTCGAGTCTTATTGCAATTTCAGGTGCTGTCTATTGTGCAAGATGAAAAAAATGTTTAATACTTTGCAATTCCATTGCCAAATCAACAATAAGAAAGTCTGTAGAGAAATGAATAAACAATATGTATAATATCTATGTACATATGAATGTACATACATATATACATATTTGGAAGATATGTATGTACATATGTATGTATGTATGCGTGTGTGTTTCCGCAAATTCTTAAAGGCAATTCTCTTGAAATACCCTTTTCTGAGAAGTCTGGCCAGCTTTTAGTTATAACAATTCGATTCGCATATTTCATATACGCATGTTCACACTCCATATAGGCAATTATGAGTCAGGAGCGGTGTCTCTCAAGTTCATTTAATATCATTAAAATTTCAAGCTATGATTTATTCAAATATTCGCCTGTACATGTGCCCGGCCTTATCTTACAATCAATGTGGAGAGTATCGCCTTACAACGAACAACAACCGCATTTTCTGCATGCGAACAAAAAAGTGACAACATCCCCAAGGCGCATGGGGAGACGCTGCTGAGGATGTGGATGTGAATGTGGATGAGGTTGAGGCTGTAACTCTGGCTGTGGCCTGGGCTTTGGTCGAAAGCAAGCAAATAACTCAATCCTTAACAGAAATGACAGAAACCTTATAAATACAAGAATATGTTGGCAGCGTTTGCCGTTGCGATCATCCGATCCACCCGATCCCGATTCCGATCCCGATCATCGTGTGGTTACAGCGCGACATGGGAATGCAGCTCTGTGGGCATGGCCATAACCATGGATGGCCCAGGCCTTGGACAGAACAAGTTTCACTTACCTAGAAGCCACTTCTTATCGTCTTGCCGTGTTTGCTGTTTGTTGTCTGGTATTGGAAATTGAAAATAACAGATTTAATTTGTCTAACAAACTGTTGCCCACAAAACAAAAAGCACACACGACGCGTCACAACGTCAGCGGACAGACAGACAGACAGCCGTCATATTGAGATCTCATCAAAAGACCGCACAACAAGTTGCGCTTCGTACCCCATCCCGCGGCCCTACTCCCAGTGATAAAAACGACGAAAAAATATAAAACCCCATTGAAATATTTTGACAGCGGCGTGGCAGGCGTTGAAGTTCAAGAGAAATGTCTCAAGTGCATTCGAAGTATTTCGTAGCCTGACCGCCAACTGACAGCTGCGATCTCTGCCTCCGAGGAAGAGAAAAACAAGAGAAAAAGCAGCTAACTTCGAAGTACCGAAGATACATATATGCCCTTACTGAAAGTTGTCTCATACAAAAACTGATTTTTCGTCCCATTGTTCCTATGGCATGTATAATATATAGTTGTCCGATTTTGATCAACATATAGACTCCATAATGAAAGTAAGAAATAAGAAATAAAACGCAATTTTTGACCGATTGTTCCTTTGACAGCTATATGATATAATTACCCGAGTCGATCGGTTCCAACAAGCATCTCTGCAAAGTTTTTTGAAGACAGTTTGAAAACTAAGACATTGTTTGCCATAGAAACAGAAATAGTAAGGGCTTCAAGGACTCAGGCACGCCTCCTTCACACATTACACACTTAATGGCAAATTCATAATACCCTCTGCAAGGGTATAACAATAAGGTGAAGGGGCTCAGAACTGGTGGGCACATGTACTGATCTCGGTGGCTTATCACGTTGATAATGACAATCGATGATTTCTATGAAGGCTGGGCCCAGCTTGAATTGAGCACAATTTGTTACACATCTGAAATTGAAGATCGGTTTTTATTATCTTAACATATTTTCAGAGTCTGTTACAGTTTCTTAGTGGGGGCCCGGGGGCCAAAGTAAAATTCGTTTGGCTGAAACCACTTAAAAGTTTTAAAACGTGACGCGCTTTCATATTTTTTTTCAAGTGTTTGTTTTAGATTTTGTCGGTCGGCTAAAGTACAAATTGAAGATTCGTATACAATGCAACGTACATAATGGGGGGAACAATATTTGTAGCAAATTGGAAACGTCATTTTGGGCTTAATGAAATTAACATAAGTTTGTTGTTCCACTCAAATGAGCACTGAGAGGTCTACAGCTCGGAACGAGCTACGAATATGCCGAGTTTTTTTTTAGTCTTTTTTAGGAGAATTGCTAATGATTTGATGTTAAAAATCCTATACTTTCATATACGCTGCACAGCATGCACTCTTAGTTAACTAAATGATTATTTCTCACCTCGAGACCACAGCTCTCCAGCGTTTTACGAGCACTTTCAATTTGTTATTATAACAAATTAATTTTGACGGCCAAGTTGATTGCAAAAAACTGTCCAATTGGCATTGAAACCTACGCCAAACAGCATGCACCAATCCCAATTGCTGGCCAAGAACGTGGCTAGCTTCTATTGTCAGGCCGGACGTCTTCGTCTCTCGGCTCCAACTGCGTTTGCCCAGTTGACAGCTCTCCAAATGCGAAACAGATCAAAGCAAATTATGTGCAACGCCTCTTAGCTGCTTAGCGCTGAGCATGGCCAGCTCCGGTGCAGGCTCTTGAGTCTGGGCCACTCGGCAATAAACCAAAGCGGATGGCATCCAGATACAAATACTCTCGTATTCGCTGTTAAACAAACTCACAAGATACGTTGCCCAATGGATTTTCATTTGCAGGCCGGCAAGTATTTCATAAATCAACAAATAGCCGCGTGGACATGCGGATGGTATAAGAAGGCAACGTGCCACAGTATGATGGCTCGATTAAATGGATTTCAATGCGAGGAACTCGCGAGTCTCCTGCATTTCCATTTCATCAACAACCATCAGCAGGAGTAGGAGCAGGCGCAGGAGCAGGCGCAGCGGCAACCCCATCACCAGAGGGGGGAACTCATAACAAATTTGCGCGCTTTTATGCCCACAAATTGCCATGTCTTCAGCCAAGTGACAGCGCAATTATCGAGGGCCTAGCAATGCGTTGCAACTTGCGATTCTGATGGCTAATGGAGCGCTGGGGCATGCCACAACCGCAACTGCACTTGACAGTTTGTTAAAGGGCGCTAAATTGATGAATTGTCTATTAGAAGAGAAAAAAAACCCATTTAGCATTTGTCAGTCCATTACAAAATGTCTGTCAAGAATATATGCATATTTATTATGTATCTGAGTGTACAATGTTTGATGCCCCTATTTCTTAGGGCTCCTCAGTTTTGAGGTTATGTATCTCTTCATCTTTAATTTTGACTACGTTGTTTTCCACGGTCTTAACCGTTTGAATTAATTCCTTGTGCCAGAAGTTAAGTAAATCGTTCACATCGTCTGTTATCTGGTCTAGCCCCTCAATCTGACGTGCCAATGTCTTGTTCAGACTTTTCAATCGCTTAACTTCCTCTAGTGATTCAGAATTTACAAAAGCTCCTAGATCCACATGTTCATTATTGGATGAATTCATACTTGCAACAATGGATGCTTCCAAGTCTGCAATAATGGATGGATCCATATCTGAAATAATGGATGGTTAAATAATAAGTAATTAGGCACAAATAATTATTTTTCAATTGAACGCAAAGAAAGAACGAAGCAAATTGGAAACGTTAAAATGGTTAAATACTAAATAATTAACCTAAAACTTGCATGTACTTACTTATTTTTTAACTGAACGCAAGAGAAGTAAGTTACTTCAGGAAAGAACGACTTGCAAATTGCAATTTGCAAAAAGTGCAGCAACGAGGTAAACTAAATGATGTGGTCACACTTACTGGCCTTGCCAGATAATAACTGTCTGTCTGCCAGAGTGTACTTAAATATGTGACCGTATATAATAATATTTATATGAAACACTTTTTGGTCACTTATATTTTCTAATAAAAACTTCTCCGTGCTGCTTTAATAAGTACAATTTCATTTGTAATATTTGAACTTTTTTTATACACTGGAATTATTAAAAAAGTCACACCTACTGGCGTTGCCAGAAAATAACTGTGTGTATACTCAAATATGTGACCGCTTACAATATTCATATAAAACGCTTTTTGGTCACTTTCGTTTTTCTAATTTGGCCACACTTCTCGGCGAATTGCGTCTTCAAGATTCAATTGGGTTTCTTAAAATATTAATTCAAAGAGCAACAAAGGCAGCCTATAAGGGAAATCCTTGTTTTGCATATCATAAAGAAAAAAAAGGATAAGGCAAGAGTTGCTGTTGTCTGCTCAAAGATGGCAGAGGATAAAGAACTTCAGCCGGAGTTCGGTGAACCACAAGAATTGCAAGAAGTATATACAATAACTAGTATGTTGAAAAACCAACTGGACTTTGAAGAACAACATATGATTACATTTTCGTTTCCAGAAAACAAGATGGAAGAAGATAAAGAGCTTCAGCCGAAAGAGTTGGAAAACCTACCGGAATTACAAGGAACTTTGATTACAATTTTAAATAACACCAATAAAATGCACGAGAAAATTAAAAAGTTATGCAAAAGAGTTGAACAGCTTGAGCTGCCATCGGAAGCTGCTAAGAGACAAGATAAAGATCACCAGGAAGACAAGGAATCCCTACAGGACCTTTGCCGTTTGATCAAGGAGCAGGTAGCTAACATGGCCACCATACAGAACATGCATTCTCAGGAGTATCAACAACAAATATCGGAGAAAGATCAAGTGCGCATCCAGTTGCTTTCCGACCTGAAGACACAAGAGGAATCCCATTTTCAGGAAATGGAGCAACTGAAGCAACGATTGCATACCGAGTTGGAGGCGAAGGACAAACAATGCTTGGAGCTTGAGAATAAAATTGAGCAGCAGCGGGGCGACTATGACATTAACGTCTCTTGCTCCATTTGCCTGGATCAGTGGAGCTCGTCTGGGGATCATCGCTTGGTGTCGTTGCCTTGTGGCCATCTCTTTGGTGACAAGTGCATTAGATCCTGCCTGATGCAACTGGCTGAGTGTCCCCAATGCAGAGCTCCGGGGTCATTTGATGGATTACGTTATCTTTATGGTCGTCCATTGTAACTCACATGAAATCACTATGATCCCAAAAAATACCTATAAAAATGGAAATTTTTGAAAAAGTCCAGCCAGCTTTTTAAATAATTATGCAGTTAAATACATCGATACGAAAAGATGTGAATTTTTTTAAGTAAAAGTGAATGAATATTTGTATCAAATGTTATACCACAGAATTATTTCATCTCTAAATGGTGCAGAAAAGACATCCAGATAATATGTGCATAGTTACCCTAGGTCTTAACATTATAAAAAATGAATGGTATGCTTTATGTTTTTCGTATATTATGTAAAGGATTTATTCACATCCATATCTTGAATTATAAATGTAAGTTACTATTCCCTAACAGCAAAATAAACAGACACGAAGCGTCGTAATAATTTGTTACAAATAACTGCATTTATTAAAAGTAATTTATTTTCGTTGAATTGATATATGTAGATGGAGGTGATATGATGGAAAAATGCTAATGCCAAATTAGAAAATTTTAGAAAACTGATGATCCAAAAAGAAATATACTTCTGCGGTGACAAATGTTGTAATCAAAATCAAAATAATATTTGATATATATATATATTATTTTGTATCTACAGGCATTAGTAAAAACAGTTGTGCCCCTCTGGACTGGTATCGCTTATCTAGAGTTTAGCTTTCGGATATCTAGCATTTCGCTTAACATTCTGCACATAAATGCGATGCTCGCCTGACTGGATATTATCATACCAGAGTCTACAATTATGCGCTGCCAAGAATGCTATACATTCAATAAAAGCTGAGCAGCAACAGAAGCCGCGACAACAAATGAACAATCGAGGCAAACAATGGACACCGACTGCGCCGGATGCTGTTGCAGTTGCAGTTGCAGTTGCTGTTGCAGATGCTGTTGTTGCAGATGCAGATGCATGGTGAGTGCCATTTGTCGAAATTGCATTGAATCGGGCATCGAATGCCGAAAATACAATTATGGCCGCTGATCACAACACGATCTTCAATACAAAGACTTAAGAACAGAACCAAAGAAAGCAAATCCAAATGGCTGCGTTAAACTGTAATCGACATTCCACCAATGCGAGTGTTGTTCCCCTGCCGGGGCATAGCTCATTCTAATGCAAACACTGACGCGGGCCACTGGACCTGGCTATAGACATGGACCTGGTGCTGGCACTGGACCTGGACCTGTACCTGGCACCTTTGGCTAAGCCGTCTGCTGCGGCTGCGGCTGCGGCTGCTGTTGTGGCTGCCAATTGATGGTTATTGCCAATTTGTATGCGACTACGGCGGCATTGGACAGCAGAACCAGCATATCATTTTCAACTGTAGGAAGTGGCAACAGCAAAAGCAAAAGCAACAGCAACAGCAATGGCAACGGCAACGGCACAAAACAACCTCAACAACAACAACAGATGCTGGCGATAATGGCGATAATTAATTGTCTTTATCTTTTTAGCTCAAAAGCAGCCACAAGGCCTCAACTGCAGCCTCAGCCTCCGCCTCAGACAGCTCCAATGCCGTCGCCGTCTAACAATGAAATCCATACAATTGCCCATTTGCCACACTTTCCCAGACCCGCACAATGGGCCGCTGCTTAGATATTTTATCACAGAAAAAGTCCAAACATTTCAGTGTCCAGTTTGCATTCATTTTGTGTGCGTCGTGTTAAGCTGGGCAATAAAATTTACAAAAAATATGTGTTGAAAAACAAAAATTTAGTTATTTGCATATCAAGCAAATTGGGGGCGCCCAAAAAAATAAATGAGAGGAAAAAAACAACCACTCAGCCCAAATGGAGTCATAAAACTTGATAAATGCTACACATTTACTGAACTTTTTACTCCCTGTACCCATAAAATGGGTAAAAGGGGAGTATTGGATTTGTGCAAAAGTATGTAACAGGCAGAAGGACATCTCCGACCCTATAAAGTATATATATTCTTGATCAGATCAAAAGAGATTTCGATTTGGCCATGTCCGTCTGTCTGTCCGTCTGTCCGTCTGTCCGTCTGTCCGGATGAACGCGTCGATCTCTGCAACTATAATAGCTAGAGACACCAAATTTGGAATGTAGCTTCCTGTATACCATACGCAGATCAAGTTTGTTTCCGATCTTAGATATCTTCCCCCGTTCCCCCGCAATTCGATAAAAACGTTTTACAGCCACACTTTTAAAGATATAGCTTTAGAATTCGACATGTATATTACTTAAGTCACTCTTAATCTTCTGTCCAAATTTCAAATCAATCGGATAATAAACAAGGAAGTTATTCAACAAACAAGATTCAGTACTGCAGGCTTGGCAAGCAGCAACATGAAGGCTTCAGCATATGTATGTACATATGGGCGAGCGAGCGAGAAGCGCGTGCATTTTCTATTAAGTACTTAAGGCTTAACCATGTGTGCGAGCGAGCGCGAAAGTGCAGCGGGTCTTGTACTCGTGACGTCACGACATACCACAAGCAACACAGGCATCAGCTGATGCACATGTCGCTTTTAAGCAACACAAGCCCATATGGTTTCATAATTGCTTATCGGTACGCAAACCATACGATAAATTTTAAGCACCTGATCTGCTTGACATTTTTCTTTGTGAGACATGCGCCATCTGCATGACTTTATTTTCTTGAAACATATTGTTATCACTGCTCTGCATAGTGCAGACTATGCATCAAAATTCAAAAATTGACTGTTGGCGCGCAGCCAATTGGCCTCTTCGATAAAATATCGATAAGTATCAGCTCTTCGATCAGTCTCGCTCATCTCTGCATTGTGCTGCTAGTATTTCTTTCACTCTACCGTCGTTCGTCATCGTCATCGTTCGTCATCGAGTTCCGATTTTGATAAATTTGCGATTGAATGTTTTAGACCTGGGTACAGGGAGTTACGTAGTCGGGTATACTCGACTATAACATTCTTACTTGTTCTAAATGATAATGCTGATGGCGACGCCTCACAATTTTTGTATTTTTTTTTGACTATTAAAACGGTCACAAGTTTGAGAAACAATAATAAAAAGTTAAATTTGTTGTCAGTAAAGAACGAAGAGCTTCAAGAGCTTTACCACAACTTTGAATGAGTACAATCTCTAAAGCCTTTTGGTCTTTAAAAGTGACCACAAAATATGAAAAGCTTTGAGTTGTGAGTTGTTTACAGCAGGTCCTTCCTAATTTGAATGTTATAAATAAGGACTTGAAACATCTGATAAGAATATTGTACATAAGAAATGAACTGCTAGCATAAATTAAAATAATACTTTATTTTTAATAGGTTTCAAATAATTTCGATCAATGTATCAAGTTTTATTACTTTAATTATCATATTAAATGTTTGGTTGTTTTCTGTCTTTAGTTTGCTTATATTTTATTTCAAGCAACTAATGATGATCTAGTCACGAGTGCTGGAGAATAGATCCCTGAAGAGCTCGTATGAATAAGTTTAATGTTTATTATGCGATCGTTTTAATACTGGAGATAAAAGTTGGAGGCCAGAATTCGATTTTTTTTATTAAGTGGGAGCAGTTCTTTTAGAATCAAACTTGATCTATGTATGTTATACAACCGACATACAAAATTTGCTGATTCTATATTTTATAGTCCCTGAGATCTATGTGCTTCTACAACTACTTAGCATTTGCAGAGCATTTTTACCCATTTTATATTGAAGCAGGCCATATAAAGTTGAGATTGTATGGATAAGAACAGATTGTTTTGACTATCGGATGCCCACTAAATTGCCGTGGATACTCCTGCTGAGTGGTTGTTGTTTTGCTCCTCTTTTCACCTGGTTGTCGGCACAACACTAAAACAGTTATGACGCCTGTGTCAAAGTCAAACTACTTTACAATATTTGCTGGCTCAGCTACGTCACTCATAGATACACACACACACAGATACACTCGGGCACACTCGCAGTGAGGAGCAGTTTATGTCTTTTTTAATTGAAAACTTAAATTTGAAGCGACATGGAAAGGCTTTTATCTGCGCCGTAGTCAATGTTACGGGCGCTGGGCTGTCCCTCCGCTCCGCTCAGCTCCGCGCCGAGCGTCTTGCCCCGCTGGCTGCAGCTCCCTCTAGGTTCTAAAGTGGAGTTGTAGTTGCAGCTACTGCGTCGGCTACTGTCTGCTTGTCAGCGTTGAGCTCAAAATGATGTTGATGATAAATAAAGTAACGAGTTGGCATTAAAATGATGACAGCCACTTCGCAGAAGGGGTGAAGGGCATTGGGCGGTGCGGGGCCAAGCCTGACAATGACATCCAACGTTGGCGTTTATTAATAATTAGGTTGACTCTCTCACATTCGGGTAGCGCCAATTGACGTTGATGCTGCTCGTGCCCAGGCTCATTATAATTAGAAATCTTTCCAAGTAGTTGAGCTAGTAGAAAAGTTACATCAAAATTAAGTCGAAACTGTTTATTTTTCTTATTTTTTCTGTTTTGTTCAGACAAGTGCAATCAAGGGCTGACGCTGATTTTCTCCGACGGGGCGAGCCATAAAACTTGCCACAAAATTCATATTCATCAACTTAAACGGCAGCCCAAAGTACCTCATATCATATATGGGCTAGTTTCCGAAAGCACGCACAGTTCTGTCTTGTAATTACCCATCGTTTTTTGGCACAATCTTGACCACCTCGTTAAATATTGGCGCGGTGCTTTCAAAGAACCAGCCCCAATCCGAAGCCAAATTGCATGTTGTCCGCGTGTTGGCTTGTTGTTTCATTGAAAACAAGTTCATTTGGACCACAATTCGATCGATGCTCATTTCAATAAAACGCTTTTTTCCACGCATACTCGTACTGCAACGCGGTTTTTAACGGTCTTTTGGTCTGGTCATAATCATTACCGGAAAGCCTGTTGCGCCTTCTTGCTGCAAACCTGGCATAAAAACAAGAGCTTGTTATTGAAATGATCATATTGCGAACTGGGTTTATTGTTATGTTTCCATGGTAGGCTATCAATCTCATTGAGGTGAGAAACTTTGGGCGACTACAAGGGCGTATGCAAAGATATACATATACATTTATGGCTTAATAGATCAGTTTTAATGTAGATTCCATGCTAAGGTATCGACCTAAAAAGTACCTGCCCATATACATACATATGTCTAAAGTTTTTTTTATAAGAAATCTAGGCTTAAATAGAATATATTTTTCAGAAATTTTAACTTAAATACAAATATTCAACTTTTATGGATTTCGAATTTTTCTAAAAATCCAAGAAAGCCGATATTTTATTTTCAGATATGAATTAAATTTAAATTCGAATTCGATATAGAGGAGATATGAGGACCAATAAAACAGCCCGTATGAAAATTGGGTCAGGTTAGACAAAGTTATGACATTAGGAAGTTGGGGTTAAACTGTTTAATAGAATTCAAATAAAAAAAAAAAATTTCAAAAAATCTGATTTCAATTTTTTTTTGGATATGAAAAAAATGTAAATCCCAAATCGATCTAGGTAACAAATCGTGGCCAATAAGACATTCCGTGCGAAATTCGGTTAGGTTTTGACAAAGATATGGTAGTATAAAGTTGAGAAATACCGAGCTCTATAAAATCATTACAACTACCTAAAAAATAAGTTTTAAAATTGCGTTTTATACTAACTTTGATATTCGCAATCGAATAATTATATTAAAATTCTGAATATAAAGATATGTATATTCAGACTGGCTGTATTTGTAAGTAGCAATAAATATTATGCAGATTTATTGCTGTCTACTTAAAATGCTAGATGGTTTATCCTTATGTGACAGTTGAGAGCTAAGCGTTGGCTATCAGCTATAAATAAAAGTCTCCATACAACTCTTTTGCATGGCGTCAGTTCCCGCTCTGCGAAGCAGCTGTCCAATTTCTTAAATGTCCGATACACACACACACACAGACACATCAGAGAGAACTGTGCACAACCAGACCGAGGGCCGCCTGCCGCTGTCAATGTCAGCACATCAAAAGTTGTCAAATATCAGTTATCAGCAGGCAAAGTAACATGCTCCAAACACACAGAACACAGAGCTCGGGCCGAAAGAAATAAGGAAAGAGTCAGAGAGCCCAGAGTATCCAGAAAGTGCCGCATAGTCACATATTGATGTCCAGTTGTATGTCGAGCCATACAACAAGCAAACCAGACGAGGAGTCGACCAGCCCAACTGACTGACTGACAGTTGACAGTTCGGCCAGGGATTGTTCGGAGTGGGACTCCTATGCATGTAGTACACTTCGTAGAAGCCAAGCTGTCTACCAAGTCATTGTAGTTGTTATTGTTTTTGTTGCTGCTGTTGTTGCTGTTGCAATAAAGATAAAAGCAACCTTTGACAATTAAGGGAAAACAGAGTGTGAAAACTTATCGCAAAGGGCTGCACAAATGAAATTATGGTAAAGGGACAACCCTCAAGTCTTATCAGAAAATAACGCTTGACTTGTGACAAAAGATGACCTAGGTCAAGATATAGAGTGCCAAAATAGGATTCAATAGAGTGGAAATTGGTTAAAAGTTTTATTTTCTCTCCCACAACCCTCAAAATTACCTCCGTCAAGGTAGAGAGCTACACAATAGATTCAAACTTACTCACTTTAGCATAGATATACTGTAGAAACTATATTATGAGTTGGCAAAAAATTGGGATTTTTAACAACCCTTAAGATCTTGAGATGAAATTCAGAATAGTAATAAGCTATATACAAATAGTAAATTTGTTGGGGATATTTACTACTTTCGAAAGCGTCTTGGTAAGAAAATAACATTGGTCCTCTTAAAAACCTTAAGTCTTCTGTGACTTTGGATAATCTAGGCCCCGATAGATACTACTGAAAGAAGTGTCCTTTAAATTGGTGAAAAGTTCGTTATCTTTCGAAAAACTATCATTAAATGGTGTGCTGACATTGGGAGTATAGTTAGAGAATAGGATTAAGATCTATACATCTATAGTTATAAATAAATTAGATTCTAATATACGGACTTTGTCACAGAGCTACCGTAGGAACCATCCGTTAAGTTGTATCCAAAATTAGATTTTCTTTGTAGCAACAATTTATTGTGACTGGCCTACGCATTCATTAGACGCTTCCTATGTTTGGGTGGCTGGCACATTCCTGGCCACGGACATGGCCACAACTCAGACGGCTCCTGAGTGGGGACGGTCTCTGCTAGCAGGTATTCATTTCAACGCTGCCCGAGCTCGTAAAACTGTCAAAATGCACCGGCTACCGGACGGTTGCCGTATATTCCTCTATACCTCTGTCCATATTCATCCAACTATCCTCGACTATCTGTCTGTCTGTGGGACTAGCTGGCGGCTTGAAATGCTATCTACGCCACACATGCAACAATTAGCAAAACAAACGCGATATCATAAAATAATATTAATTTGTAAAACAATCGCTAGCGTAAACAACAACGACAACGTATATACCTGGACTGGCTGGCCAATCCTCCAATCCTCCTCCTTCCAGGCTGCCAGGTTGCCAGGTTGCCAGGTCTTCAGGTCCAAGTCTCCAACAGGCACCCCACAATTAAAAGCAGCGCCGCTGACGTCGCTGCGGACGCCGTCGCGCATGCGTAATAAGCACTTTTCCGTCTGACAACACAATAAAATGTCATGATATGCCCCACGCTCTGTGGGATCCCGTACCCGGAGAGCCTGCAATGAATGCCAAGCAAGTTCTCGCCCCTACCTAACTCCCTCTCTCAATCTATATGGCTGTCTGGCACTCGTATTTGTTTTCAACTTGTCCAAAACTATGGCCACTGTCAGCCATGATCTCCACTATCCAATGCCAACCAGCGGTTGGGAGCAAGTTTTGTACATAGTTTCGGGCTTTTTGCGCATTCTTAAAGCATATAAACGTCTCGGATTGCAATTAAAATCAATAAATCGGTAACTAGCCTGCCAGCTGGTTTATAACCGTTGAATTGCATAGCGGGCAAGATTTACGCAAAGATCTTGTAGACTGCGGATGATGTCGACTGGTTTAGAGCCTCTTCTTGCATTTAATGTGGTTCGATTTAAAATGAAACCGTAACAGCTTAACATTTTATTATGCTTTAACGAGCGTAACTTACATTTTTGATCTTATTTATTAGAGAATTTTAATAGTAGCAGTCAATTTGTTAAATTATAGCATAATTGCCCCGATTCTTCAAACTACGAGCGATCAAACGATTGTTTGTTTAAATAATTAAGATTGGATTTTGATCATGATGTTTACCTTTGAGGTTCTATAGTTGATCGCCCTTCTCTGCGATTCTCAAGATTTTTTGAGGTCTACTGTTGATCGCCTTTCTCTGCGATTTAGATATTTTTGGATGAGACTAGGACTATTCTAAGATATTTTATATTATCTTCCTATTATATATTATTTCCTTATCCTGGTGTCCTCTTAACACTCTGTCAATTCTTTGCATGAGTGACCCAATGAGTATTCTCTTCTACATTATGCTAGATATTTTATTCATATTTATCTGTTTGACCATAATTCAGTGACAGTCAGTTGAATTCGAGACTTCGAGTATCAAACCCATTCTCAAATTACATAGTGGCCTGCTGATATTTGATCTGATTGTGGTGCTGACAAGAACTGAAGATTGATCGTCTGGGGCCGCCTCCAACTTCGACCTATACTCGAGCTCTGATATTTGGCCTGATTATGGCTGCTGACAGGTGACCGAGGCCGAAGCCGATGCCGATGCCGAGACTGTCGATTGATGCATGTGTGTCAATATACGAGTATATAGATGGACACGATCTCAGACCACCAGCGACAGCAACTCCTTAAAAAGTGTGTGCGCCTTTTAATCGCTTCCAATGACGTCTTGAATGATGCCTCACTTATGTGTGAACCTACCGGGCTGCTGTCAAGAGCTGCCGCTGCCTGTTTGTAACGATCGATAGAGATGATCTTGTGCCAGAGCCAGTCAGTCAGCCAACCTCACAGCCCGCCAACCCGCCAGTCAGCCAGCCAGCCAGCTGGCCAATAGAATTGTTGTGCGCTCTGGGATTGTACACGTTGGAGGCAACAGCTCGGCTCTAGAACATTTTGTTGGATCATGATTTTTGAGTTGACAAGATGTCACCGCCGGCGATCGATGGAAGACGTTGCTAGAATGTCGGTCTCCATGTTGCGTCCTTGTTGAGCAGCATTTTGTTGTGGTTTTCTTGGCCTTTTTTTTGCAGCATTTTGTTGCCATCACTTTCTTTGCGCTGATCGTTGGCTTAGATCGATCGCAGCTCAGCTGGCCACAAGGCTTTTTTTGCCGGGGCAATTTGGAGCGCTCTGCACATTGATTGCAATGCAGCTGATAAGCGCTCTGGGATGCCTAGACCTTAATCGTGGCCCGGCCTCAAGGTGC
This sequence comes from Hirtodrosophila confusa, assembly GCA_035043065.1. NCBI lineage: Eukaryota > Metazoa > Arthropoda > Insecta > Diptera > Drosophilidae > Hirtodrosophila > Hirtodrosophila confusa. The sequence goes on along the minus strand of JAWNNI010000213.1, from coordinate 8,849,430 downwards.
TGCAGGTGCCACTGCGAGCGTGGCCACATTTTGAACATGCCTGGAGTCCGCTGCATGTTTACAAGCCAAAAACAAAAAGTTAAGGAAAAGAAAATAAGAGTAAGAAAAACTGAATGTTGCATTGGAATTTTAATCAGCTTGAGCAGCTTTAATTCAATTACATGACACGCTTGAAGTGTGTTGGGTGTTGGCCGAGGTTAAGCAACTGGTTGACCTAATGCGGGCATCGGGTTACGGGCGGGGTCGGGTTCGTGGTTGATCAATGCGTGGGCAAACGCTTTAGTACGAACTGTAACGCTATTCAATCAGAGCGTAAAGTGTTCAACTGTACATTCAATCGAACCATTGATTGATTTCGATAAAGGTGCCCACCGACCGCACTCTGGTGACAGCTTTTGTAAATGGTTTCCGGCAACACTTTTGATTGCAATTAAAAATTGTAAGCTAGCAGAAAAAGGGCACAGAAGGCGATCGCCGACCAGTCGGCCTCTATCGTGGCCATGTATCTGTATCTGTAGCTGTTGCTATAGCCTGTATCTGTATCTCTTAGCTGCCGTTTTCTTTGGCCATTGGGCGCACAATTGCGCGATTAATCATTGCGCGCTCAGTGAGTTGTCAGCTGTGACTGTGACTCTGTGCCGCCGCCGCCGCCTCAGAGATCGCATCGGATCGTTCGTCACAAGCCATTGGACACCCAGCAGTCAAGAGACAGAGTCGCTAGAACCTTGGCCTTACCCCGTCTCTGGCACTCTCTTCGCCTGAAGTAGAGCTGGAACACGAACGGTGGGCTTATCGATAGTATCGATGGTGTTTCAAACTATTATCGAGGTTTTTTCTACTATCGTGAAACAACTAGGCAGCGTACATATTCCTTGAATTGATGTTAAGCTAATCATAATCATAATCTAAACATTTTCAAAAATAACTGAATATATATTTATTTTTTCAGAATTACTGTAGGTGTTGTTTACTAATTTGGTTAGGAATTTTGATAGCTTTAATTTTCAGTATCCAAACTGTCCAGTTGCCTTGTCGATTAATGATATTATAATATCATATGAATAATACTCAGGGCGTTCTCTTTTTTATTAAAATTAAAAACACCTTTGGTTAAAAGGTTCTGCTGGTTCAACCGGATTTTTTAAGGGATGAAAAGAAACTAATTTATTTTGTTAAAAAAAAGGAATGTTTTTCCCACTTTCAGTTTTATTTTTTTTTGCTGTTCAGAAATCAGTTGCAACTTGAAAGTACGAATGATGGTTTATCTGAAAACTAAGAATATTCCTTGGAAGTTTTTTTTTGTAACCATAAGAATAATCGATCGTTTCACGCTGGTTTTCCAGCTCTAGTGTGAAGTTGGCGCTGGGAAAAGCTTCGAAATGCATTTCAAATGCTTTGGCCCAACACTTTTTATTTCTATTTCAATATATAGTATTTCTATGTGCCGCCTTTGCCATTCATGCGTTAAGAATCGCCCAGCGACTTTTCCCCATTTGCAGCGCCGTCAATTTGCAGTCCCTATTGAGCGGGGAGCTGCGACTGCTCCTGGGCAGCCCCCTTGCCAGCCAGCCCAGCCCCTGGCCCTTGATTTGGGGTCTTCTTTGTTTGCACTTCTTGGGCTGAAGTTTTGTGTGTTTTGCTCCATTTGAGCTGCAAGCTGCGAACTGGGAGCTGAGAACTGAGAGCTGTGAGGAGAACTTCCGCGATAGCCGTGCCCACTGTTTACGGGCATGGAGACGGGGGCCAGTGAAGCGAGAAGCGGCTTGTGTGGACGTGGATGAGTTGGTTGGCAACTGCCAACTGCCAACTGGCATTGGGCATTGGGCATGGTCTATGGACGCGCTGCGTGCTGCTGGGCAATTCCATAAAGTGTTTTATTTAATGGAAAATCTTTCAATTGTGGAAAATGGTGTTAATTAGCCGCCATTAAGATCATAAATTAGTCGCTACAAACGATTATGACGCGATTGTTGCTTTTGTTGCCTTTCTGCCGGCATTTCTACAAAGTGATTTCTTATACTTCCCTATATATGGCTTTATATGGTTAAGTGCTGGCTGCATGTTTGTTTTACGGTACATTTGCTGTTATGACTTTACTTATAGCTAATGTGCAGATGTTTGATTTAGGAAAGTGATTTTTCTGGCTACCAACACAGCCAAATGAAAGTTGCTCCAGGAGAAAGGCCATAATGTTGGGTTGTAGCTAAATACACGGCTCTATAAATGGGGGGATGTAAACAAACAGCTGTGCTAGAACTTTGCCCATTAGGAAATTCCAGACTGCGAATGTTGCCATCATTTAAATGGTTGTCCATTGACGTCACTCTGATCTATCATTAAAGATGAAAATAAATTTCTAGTTTTAATATATTTTTCCGCTTTGGTAACTAAGGTTGAATTTGGTTATGAGATATAATATGGACAGCAGGAAAGTATATTATTTAAACTAATTAGCATTAACTTTAGAATGATGACGAATAAAGAGAAAAGGTCATCAATTCTAAGCAGAAATGGTGAAGTGAAAGATGAACAGTGATGAAACCGCTAAAACGAGGAAAATTTGGATAGATAATTAATTATTAGAATGATTACTAATATTATTAATTTTACTATAGGTATAAGTAGTTACAATAACCTTACTCAAGCACAATGGTCAGGGTTAAGTCATCATCTGTGGTACAAGCCAAGCTGTTTTAAAACTACAAAGATTCCCTACAAACTGAACTCTTACTTACATGAAGGGTTCAGTGTCCTCTAGAACCAGGCAGCAGCAGACATCGAGCCACATTCCTAGGCTTATGCCGCACACACTTGCAACAGCAGCTTCATTTGCATCCTGCTCGCTGAACCCCAACCCACACCCACTGGCCGGACGAGGTACATAAACCTAATCAGTGATCACACTTAAGGTACTTCGTTGCTGTCCAGGTTCAGTCCAGACTGCCCTAATTGAAGCACCCATCGATGGTGGGGCCAAGGAGCGGGAGCAGGAGCAGGAGCTATAGCAGGATTCCTCGTATTTGTAGCATCCAATCGCTCATTATCAGTTGTTTGTTGCCGCTGCGATTGGTAATCAACGTAGGCGTGCAGATTTGTCAAGCGGCAACAGCCTTGTATATATATATGTGTATACATTTATACATATATGTAGGTTAATTCCGCGCACAACTCAAGATATGGCCCAGACACACGTCCATGGTGCACACACATGGCATTCGGTCTGTTTTGGCCTGGTCCGGAGCTGCTTTGATTAGCATTACAAATGATTCGAGTAATGTGCACTTAAGCGGTCGCAGTGCATCTGCATCCCTCCGCCTCGGAGTCTCTCGGTCTCTCTCAGTCTCCCAAGTTAGCCCAGTCTCTTGGCTTTATCCTAGACAGAGTGACGTGTGTTCTGGATATGGCAATGGCAACGCATTGCGGTCCCAATGACTTGCAATTCATTTTGGGAACTCAACTGGCCGCTGAGCCATTTGTTGTGTGTGTGGGCACACTGGCCAAAGATGCGGCCCCTGGCGCCTCGGGCCACATACTCGCTGCATCCCAGCTGCATTGGGAGCAGCAGGAGAGTATGCAAAACAACAGACGCTCACATTCACACTTGCCGCCTCCAACGCTCTGAGGCATCCTCACTGTCTGCTCTGGCTCAGGCTCTGGTTCTGGCTGGGATCTCAGCCCAGCCTTTGGCCATAAAATATCGGCATTTTATTAGCGCGTGCATCCCATTTGCCGCTTTTCATTGCGATTTTAAAAGTGTTCCCGTGTTTTGATAGCCGCACTATCAGTGACCCATGAAAATAAATGTGGCCTATAGAGATTAGGCCTTCCTGCGGACAGGCCACAGACGTCTCATCGCATTGACTGCTGCTGCTGCTGCTCCTGCTGTTGGTGGTGGTGGTGGTGGTTTCTGGTGGTTGCAGTGGTGCTGTAGCTGGAGCACACATGCCTAATGAAATATGGCGCAATAATACCGTATAACGGCTATTTAGGGCCACTCATCGCTGTTCCCTGGCTTAATCATTGGATTTGGCCGGCTCAAAGTGTATTCACGGCTCTAATACGTCGCTGATTCGCGCTTCTGCTGTCGCTGGAGCTGTCCCTGTTGCTGGAGGGGCACACAGTGCCACCAATTCCAATGCCAGAGAGCACAAATTAACTGCACATCAAACATAATCATTTGTGAAAGCTCGGGCCGGGCCAGAACAACACCTACGGTGTGTCCAGTCTGGCAAATTACTTAAACACACGGCAAACGGTGACTGAAGTTGCCCAAAAATACAATAAGCTGCGGTATATCGATTTTGTCATACCCTGCAATCAAAGAAAGTGTAAATTAAATGATGTGAAAAATATGCTAAAATACATAATGTGTGGGAAATGGAATGTGATAGAAGTTACAGAAAGAATATCTAATATAAGAGATCTTAGAACTTGAAAGGAAGACAGATTCTAGCTATAATTGGTGCTAAGGAATAGGATTTGAATAAAGAAATTATAAAATTTGGTGAAAGATAGAACTGAGTAAGTTTAAGGAACGGAACTCTTCCGCATGAGGAAGAAATAAATTTCCGAATACGTTGGTTAAATAGAATTCATAAACTCAATATCTAAAGTCTCGTAAGCTTCACATAGTATTAAAGTGTTCAACATATGAAGCTATAGGAGTTATCCTTAAGATGAGTGCCCGTAGATCTACACACATGCATAGTTCTTCACCCCTTTTTAAAAGTTTTATCAAAATGTTACATGCCGACTCTTAAATAGCTTATACCCAATGCTGCCCTTCTCATAGGGCATCATAATAATAAACTCACACCGTCCGACCTTGCTTCAGAGTCGCGTCTACAGTCTGAGTTGTGAGTTCCCCTTCGTCCAATTGGCGAGTTGACAACAAAATTTTTGGTGGACCGCCCGCCACAAGCGATAATTCTTCCAGTGCTATGACAACTAAATTGCCATGGCCGTATTTGCCAAGAACCCCGTATACTCAGATACAGATACAGATACAAAGCTCTGGGCCTGGCCCTATGGAAAGTCGCTGCCAAACTATTGCCAAAAAGAAACCAAAAAGTTGCGCTGCAGTTGCCAGATAATTCGCATGATGATGAATTCCAGTGAAAAAGGGCTAAGTAAATGGCATGGAGGAGCGGTATGAAGCAGTTCAGTTGGGTAGTTTGGTTCGCAGAGTGGTTCTGGCACTGGTTCGGCTTGGTTTCGTTTATACGCTTGACTGTAATTGCCGGCCCAAGTCCAACTTTAACTTCAACTGCGAGTCCGATTTTGAGCTGGAGTCTGGGTCGCGGGTCCCACACATTGCTTTTGCCAGTTAAGTTCTCACTTTTGTATATATGTATATACTATACTATGTATATATATAAAGTTTGCTTCGTTTATTTGAAAATTTCTTCATTTTTCGGAATTTGGTAATTGCCGGCTCTCAACTGTGGCTTTGGGCTTGCGGGTTGTTTGCTGATCTTTCACTGATTTTTGGGCTTTTTGGGATTGCTGCTTCTGGCTGACTTTGGTTAATGTTGTTGCTGTTGTTTTTGTTATTGTTATCATTGCGCGCCTGGTGCCAGTGATTGCCACTTAAACCGTTAAGCAAACGCCGTCCTTGCAGCTTCAGTTGGAGTTGAAGTTGCAGCTTGGAGCTTGCAGCTTGGCGACTTCGTTTCGCAAATGACTCCGGGGTTTGCTTTTGAAATGAACTTGGTTTTTGGTTCTTTTTTGTTTTGTATTGTTATTTTTTTGGGGATGGGCATTCTGCATTCCAATGCACTTAACGCATTCTCTACTCAGATAAGTTTCAATTACAAATTGGGTTCGTTGTTTTTGGAGTTTTAATTGACACGGCTGCGAGCTTGATATGGATCTTACCAGACTTATCTGATGTGAGTATCAAATGTTTTATTGCAAAATGCATGAAAGATGTAAGCCTTCTAGATGTCATGACATTATCTTGGCAATACTTTTATTTTAACGTGCTGCTGCTCTTTTAATCTAATTCGTGTTAAACTTTACAAAATCGTAAAGTTCTTTTGTTCGAAATGATTTTATTTGGTTTTGAGTTATTGCTGCTTGATTTATTGTTGCCTATATCATTTGGAGCCCATTGAATCTCTAGGAGATGAACTTTTCTGTTTTATGAGCAAAAATCTTTGGTATTTCGTTGGATCTTTGTTAAAAGTTACTCACTCGCGTGGTCTCAAGTTCCCAAGGGCATATCTCTGGGTTCCTTCGACATTAGCATTAACCTTCTCCATCCAGGCCGTGCTCGTTAGCAGCCATGGGCAATGGCCAATTTAACCACAGTGCTCTCCATGAGCACAGAAACTGAAGGTGAAATAAAATACACGCATTTTACATGCTCGTAAACGTGTGTTACATATGCACACGCCGGCGGGGGGTGCGGGGTGCGCGGTGTGGGCTGCGGGGGTTGGGGTGTCTCTGGAATGGGGTACGGACGCGGGAGCTTGAAAATATATAACCTCAACTACTTTATGCATAAATTTAGCAAGATTGCGAAGCTACCCCATGGCGAGCTAATGTTGTAAATTATAAATATGACACCTACTCCTAGTCAAAGGCACAAAACCCGGCCCAAAAGCCGTGGGCAGCCAGGAAGGCCAACAGGCTAGCTGCCTGGCCTGGCTGAGTGCTTGGCTCGGTTAGGCCTGGACTGACTTGGCACAGCTGCCTGAAATTTATACGCGCCGACAAGCCCAGCAAACACACTCACTAACACACGCACACACATACATACACCACACACTCAAGTGACAGGAAATATCCTGGCCAACTCGTCTCAGTCTCCAAATGGGTCTGGCTGCGCCGGCGGCGACTTAATTGGTTGCCAAGCAGCGGGAAATCGCCGCCGGAACGCGCTTAATTAACCAAAATGCATTTCAAGTTTAGATCGCCACTTCGAAGTTGGCCAATTGCCAAAAGACACCAAAAATACACTCACTGACCTAGCCAGCAATTCGCAGACTCTTTCAAATTAGATATGCATTTGAGTCGCAGTGTAGTATGGAATTGCAGTCGAATTTGTTGGCCAAGATCAACTCATTACAGCAGGCAACAAAAGTTGGTTATTACAAGATTTAAATGTGTGAAATAAAAGGTGAATTAAATAAATAAATAAGCAAATTTACTTATTTACTTAAATTGCTTCCTCAAGGATTATAATCGTGGAAAAAAGTTTTGGAAAAACTAAGAATCTTATATAGTTTCTTTTTAGCGTGTGTATATTTTGTATTATACTAGTTTTTAGTAAGAAATAAACAAAAATACCTTACCACTATCTTCCCTCCCGTGCCCTTTTGTATGGGTATGAAGAACTTAGATACCGATCTAACAAGAACCTGCTCTTACAAATTAGACCTTGAGCCCATTTCCCGTCCGTGGCGACGATTCGGAGTAGATTTTTCAAGTTGCATACAACAGCTTTCCGCCCGTGAGGGTAGGTTTTTTCTAACCCGCGGTACACGCAATAAAAACTATTTTCTAGCAGTCGCCGGTATGTTTTGGACTCAAAACTTTATAGAAAGGAGCCTTAAAGCGAACTGTATATTGTGTCAAAATTTGAGCTCAATCGGTGAAGAACTTTTCGGCTTTTGTCATAACATTTTTATACATATAGATGGAAAATAACATGACCATATAATATTTTAAATAAACTTTCTGTGCTCTAATTGAATATTCCCATTAAAAGCTGGAAGTCCAAAATATACTTATATTCCTCTCCAAATTCAGAGAAATTCATTGATACAAATATGTTTTGGTTCTAATGGATATTTAAGGATGCCCTTAGAATTCCGATGCCAGTTGGGCTTTGCTCTAATTGAATATCCCTAACAAGAATCTGGATATCTATGACACATTTGTGTTTCCTGCTCTTGCTGCCCAGTGTGGGCCAAGGAAACAAACCAATTGGAAAGCTGCGTCTGGCTCAGATGCTGCCTGCTGGCTCTACGCATATGCTGGCCTGGTCTTCAATTTTGGTCGCATGCATTGTTTTGTTTGTTAGCGGAAGAATGTAACGGTGCTTTATGGTAAGTTGGTCGCCCGATGCTGGCCGACTGATCGCCGAGTGTAGCTCCACCCCACCCGCTGCCTCTCTGGCGCTGTGTTGGCTGCCTTGTTGCACACACATCTTCTAGCCGAGATGCGTGTAGTACTTGGTTGCCTTCGGTTTTATTTACACACATATATATTTTTTGGCTGCGTTTTTCGGAAGCCTTGCGCAGAACGCAGAACAAAGGCCAATTTTCAGCAGATTTAATCACGCGCGAGCAGCGACGGCAACAATGGGTTAAGAGTGTTTGGTAAGTGGCAAACGCATTAGAAAAAAGCTGCCGACTGCCGACTGCCGACTGCCAACTGGATACCATTCGACCAATGGACCATCTGACCAACTACGACTATCGACTGTAGTCTGTAGACTCCTGACTGTATGCTGTAGACTGTAGACTGTAGACTAGCGACTGCATTCTCTTTGGCATTTCATTTTTCCGCTTTGGCTTTTCCAATGAAAAATAATAATAATTGACAGGCAGGCGCTGCCAATGTGGGAATTTGGATTATTAACGAATTGTTGCTGCCTGTTTTTAGAGGACAACAAAAAAGCAAAACAGCAGCAACAAGCAAAGCAAAGTATTTGCAAGCAGCCAGCAGACGCATAAAATTTATGCCCTAGCCCGGCAAGGGTGTAGGCTCGCTCGGGAAGGAGCTGGGGGTTGCTTGCTGGCTGTTGGATCCTGCAAATGCTTCGATCACGTACGCGACGCAATTAAATGACAATTCTTTAGCTACTTGGCGGCCAGTTGCCAATTGGCATGCGCTCTGGCACCAACTCGCAGCCAGCCTCAGCCAGGCAAACTAAGGCATAAGAATGATGCTAACTATTTAGCGCATCCAGCAGATACAGTAGCTGGCCACTGGCCACTGGTTGCTGTTAGCTGTATCTGCAGCTCCCCCTCTCATACCTTAGCCAGATCTTCGCGCTAAGCAGCTGCCACGACAATTAAATCTTTGCAGTTGTTTAGCCTGGCCTGCAACTCAGAGAACGCCGAGATTCCTTGACTCCTCCGCTGCCTCACTCGACCCCCTGCTTGCTACCTGTGGCGGCTGCCTCTGATTAAGGGCTTGTTGGCCATAGATTGTCCACAGGGCCAAGCGGCTGGCATTTGTATGGCTTGCGGATTGTGGCCGCTTGTTGGGGGAACAAAGAAATTGTCAAGTACAGCAGAACAACAGCTTTTGGCATATTTGAGTTGGCTACCAAGAGCTGCCTCCCCTCCCCTTGCCCGGGTGGACGTATGCGCTTCTCAATGAGTTCACCAAGAGGTGAAGAGACGAAGAAAAGTGCAGGGATTGTAACGGTTGTGATTAATATTTATAAAGCCTGTTTTCAAATGATTTATTGATTTTTTATATTAATCAAAAATAATGTATGTGATGGGCTTATTAACACTATTTTTAAAGGGTTAAGGAAAGAAATACAGATAAAGTTCGTGTTCTTCCTTATAAGCATTTTTATAAATTCCATTGAGTACAGTTGTTTTCTATTTCATAGGTAGTTGCTTACCACTCCATGATTATTTAAAATTCTATCCAAAATTGTGTTTTCTGTTTAAAAGTACTCAAAGACTTGAATTGAACATGGTCCCCTTTCAATACATTTGCTTTCCAGAGCCTAAATTTGATGGGTTCCATAACGCTTCAGTGATCTTGCACACCATATACGAGTGCAGGCTGCAAACTCCTTTCAGGCCATCAGCTCACTTTCCACTCAGCAGAGTTTCCATTTGGAGCTAACCTCGGGATACTTCTAATCAGAAGCTGCCCTGCAGAACAACAACTACACAAGACGGAAGTGAAAACTGGCGGCAGCAAAAACCAAATATGGAAATGTTTACAAATTGCACAAGATGCGGGGGTATGGGAATGGCAATGGGAATAGGAATAGGATGATGATACGCAGAGGTTGCTTGGTGGTCAGCATTGGTCAGCAGATTTGCCTAGTGGTCGCTTTTGGGTACAGTAGTTGGCTGCTCCAAAAATGCACAAAATCAGCGTACGCAGTGGGCTCTGTTTTGGAACCTAGCCACACACACACAACACACACACTTGGGCACCGATACTGACACCGATACAGAGACCCAACGCCAGTTACCGTCTCATCATCATCATCATCCTCCACGTCGTCGTCGTCGTTGTCGTCAGTGGGCTCTTTGGCGGCGCATCCTTTGGCTTGCCTATTTTGTAAATTCGTTAGTGCTGCTGAAATATGTTGATTGAATTTTTCGGGAGCAACTGCATTTGATTATAACGATGCAGACCAGGAGACCAGCAGCTGGCCAGCTGACCGTTGGAGACGCACCAAAAATGGTCAGCACACAAGGCAAAAAACAAAAACAAAAACAAAACCAAAAAATACAAAAACAGTGAGATTGTTATCGCAGGCAAATGCCTTGCAGGTCAAAGGTCAGCATTTGCATATGCTCCGCCATAAGAGCTAACACAGCACAGACAATGCTTAGCCCACTTCCTGCCAAGATTTATTAATTCTTGAACAATTTACAAGTGATTTACACTTAATTAGTGGCACCCGGCGAAAGTTTTTCATTTTGTGTGGGTTTGCTCAAGATCGCAGCGCTTCCGGTGAGGAGTGGAGCAAGGGGGGCGGGCTCGTCCCAAAGCTTGTCGACACGAATTAATTGTTAAAAGAGGGTTATTTATTGTTTTAAGCCAGGTCCACAACAGTTTTGCAGCCATGCGTTGGCGTGCCTTACAGGAAATGCCCGCGACCCGCTCGATAAGGTATTTTATTGTTTTCGATTTTCCCGAACTCATATTACAATTAGAATTTCTGTCTTTCAATTGGTCATTTGTGATGTGGGCCGATGATGGCTGATAAGCGAGCCGGCCAGCTCATAATCCATTTTCTATAATACCCTATATACGAGTACCGTCCGCAGTCTTCACGTTATTATAATATTACGGCGGGGTTTTTTTGTGTAGGTGCCCTGCGTTTATTTTTATAAATCATCAGTTCGGTTTTATTTCTTTATTTTTTGGTCGCCTGAGTGGGAGACGTTGACGGAGAGCGGGATGCGGGCAGTGTTCAGCGGCTTAGCCGCAAAATGACTTCATTAAGTTATATTTCATATTTTGGTATATTTTTTAAAAAAATTTTTGTTGCTTTTTCCTGTTCTCAACCTGAAGCGATTGCTTTTCTGCGAACAAATTAAGCTGAAATGCACCACATGAAGCAACAAAAGGCAAAAGCCACCACACAGCATTAACATTTTTTTATATTTTATAATTTTCACTGGTTTGTTGTCGACCTCTCTCGCTCTTTGTAACCCCTTGGGTCCAGTGGCACTGACTGAGCCGCTAAAAGCGCTTTTAAAAACTTCATTATGGTTGTCATATGGTCAGCGATTTAAGTGTGACATATCTCAGTTGCAGTTGTATGTAGGTCGCCTCCATTGGAGGACAAAAAACACTCAGTTATATCATATATATTTACATGATTAAACAACTAAAGCAGTTGGTAGAGCTAAAGTGCTGTGGGGAGACTTTAACCTTAATTTACGACTGTCTTTTCATCCGACAAACCTCAACATCTCTCCCTCTCTCTCTTTTTCTTTCCTTTAACTTTTCTAGTGCATACATTTATATTTATTGTGAGCAAAGATCTATCACGATCTCATTATACGGTTTTATTATTTATTCTTGTCGTTTTCTTGATCTTGAGTAAAGCTCACTAAATGATCTTCAAAATTCATGAATTTAGTCTATTAAATCTAAGCAAACACAAATTTTTCCAATGCACATCCTGCTTCTTTTACTTTGTTCATCTTATCGCTACATAACTTCTTTCATCCCTTAAATATGCAATATTTCATCTCTATTTTCTTAATATTATACAATATTTACGAGTATTTATTTATTTAAGCATTACTTCGTTGCTGTTCAACTTAAATAAATATATTTCCCTGCCAGATTTCTTGCATTCCTCAAGAATTTACTCTCTAAGCTAAACACATCATTCGCTTGCCATTTCGTATCCTAATCCTGTTCCATTTAAGAACTTGTACAATTGTTCCAATCAGAATCACAAATGAAATATAAACAAGCTCAAGTAGCTTACGAATTTGTCTATGCAATTTAACCCCGGATCAGGACGCTAGCAGAGAGGGTTGGGCGGCGGAGAGATGAGGAAGGTTGCTACTTGAAACGTAATCGACAGTGCAGCACTTGAATGACCAACTGGTCGACTGGTCGACTGGTCGACTGGTGGACTGGTGGACTCTTGGACTGGTCGACCCTTCCAATTATGTGCTGTTGGCTCTCCGAAAAATGCCGAAAAGCAAAACAAATGCAAACATTGTCCGGTGGCAGAAGCAGCTCAGAGAGCTAGACAGAGAGCTGGCAATGTGGATATGGATTGGATGGTGGGTATTGAAGTTCTGGCCTGCATTGTGTGCTGCATGGATGTTCGAAGGTCCCGGTGCCGGTCTCGGCCCCGGTGCCTCTCCCAGTCCCAAAGGATTTCCTTGTTATGCGTGCGACGTTTGTTTAACCCTCACGCTGGCCGGCTGCAACAACGGCTGCCCTTTGTCCAGACTGTGGTTCAGATCCAGGTCGTTTGTTTTGCCCCAGCTCCCGTCTCTCTACCCGGCTGCACTCGCACTCGAATGGTTTCGTTTACATTTTACGTGCGAATGTTGCTGTTTTTTGAATTATGGCGACAGGAACACAGCCACACAGCCAGAATCACAGTCGCTGTCGCAGTTGCAGTCGCAGCTTCAGCCTCAACCCTTCCGCTTGCCGCCTGCGGTTTGGCCTTGCCCTGTCCTGTGCTACTCCGCCGCCCCGCTGCTCCGCTGCTTCCTTCCTGCCATTCAGCCAGGCGGTCACAGTGAGCTGGCTAACCGCAGTCGAAAGTGTTGTGTTTCAACATGGAGCGACGACAACGTTCCCCGTATTTTATTCAAAATGCTGCCACGTAATAGAATTTTTGATGCCAGCATGTCTGGGTACCATAAAAATGCCATGATAACGGTCAACGGCCACTACGGTCTACGGTCTACGGTCTACGCACTCCTAGCTCCTAAATCAAAACAGAGGCAGGCTTTGGCTTGGGCTCTGAGCTTTTTGGACTGCCATTTCAATTGCAGCAACTGGCCTGGTACTGAAACTGAAACCTGGTCCTGGCAATTGGCTACTGGCTTTTTGGCTGCTCAAAATCTCATCATAAATTCATTAGTTGCAACTCGTCGTTGCACGCAAGTTTCCAAGCAAATGCCTGTCTAAGGCTGGGGTGAAGCTGCCCAGTCCTTGGACCCTCCGATGCTCGCATCCAGCCAGCTGCTTGCTGTCGTTGGAGGTGTGGCAGCAGCAGCAACAACAGCAGCCGCCCCAATGATTTATGCGCCAAGTTGTTTAGAAAATATGCCAAGTGGAGTTGTTGTCGGAACGGGGAGGGACTCGGACTGGGGGCTGGTCTGTCTGTGCTAAGCCCAGAAGGGATTTTAGCAGACGCTCTCGCCATGGACTTGTCATGGCGGCTCCATGTTTGATTAGGGCGAACAACTTGCGGCCGCTAAACGCAAATCAACGACGGCGTTGATAATGGCCAACGGGCCACACTATCCACATTCACATTCCCATCCACATCCACATCCACATCCACATCCACGTCCAGGTTTATTTCAAGTTACCAGTTCCATGGTCCACGTCCACTCATGTCATGACTTGTGAAAATATACACCTAGCTCGTGTTTTTCAGTTGTTCTTTCTTATTTTTTCGGTCTTTGCGACTGATTCTGGCATTCTAGGGTCTCCACGACCACAAACACCACAACGATCAAAAGACGCGACAGGTGTTGCTTATTTCTAATCAGAGGCGTGTCTACAGCGCTGCTTTTAACAGTCTCCCGCAGACAGTTAAATGGGTTGTTCTACTTAGATACTAACAGACTTTCAAATATGTAGAAAAGCCAAATGGATTTGAAGAAATTCTCATTACCTAAATTGCCAGAGCATGTGAGACGATGCTGAAAACTTTAGAGCGACATTTAAAGAGAAGTCTACACCAAGGATTGCAATTTTGGGAATGTTACGCAGCATTTATCCATAGCATAATCATAAAAATGAATCTTACGCGGCTCAATTCTCATTTATTATGCATTCGTCTCATGAATTTATAAATTCCTTTCTACCCATAAGCTCTACATAAAACTAACCTTATGTTTAGGTAATCACGTTTCGATTTTATGTTTAATTTCCGCATAACTTATGCGTAGAGCGCATAATATCTGCGTATATATCTCACCGTGAACTGTTTTCGTTTTAGAGCTCTCCTAAACCCTACTAAACGTCTCAATTAACTTTCCAAACGTATCAGGTCTTTCCTTATATGCATAGCTAAGACTCAAACTCAAATTCCAATCTACAAGTTTGATATTTATTATATTACATATATACATTTTAGTAGTTATGATCATATGTAAATATATTTATAAACATAAGCACTGCGCCTGCAATTCCATTTCCATTTCCATTTCGAATCGTTATCGTTAATTTAGTTAAGTCTTTTGTTTTGTTTTCTGTTTTTTTTTTGTGTTGTCTTTTATTCGCTTTCAGTTTTGTAAACGCTCTCGAGCTTATGACCATAAATTGCCCAGCGAACCGTGACCATAAATTGGAGCTAACAAAGAAATTATGAAATTCAAATGAAGTGCGTTTGCCTCGGCCATCCCATACCCTGAACCTCAACATCCTCCCCAGCCTTGGGTAAAGACTAAGGCGCACCTGCCCCATGTCCAAGCCGAAGCCAATGTCCCATGCCCCGAGGGCCGGACCTCAAGCGAGGCAAGGTCTTGTGCTCAGATTAATCCCCACCGACATGCCAATACCCAAGTCGGGCACAGTTGAGGCCACTTTTATAGAGCAACAATTGGCCGGGCCGGGACCGGGACCGAGGCCGAGACCGAGACCGCGGCTGTCCGGGTGGACTGAAGTTGCGACTTTACAAGAGTAAATTGTGCAACTTGTTCACTTTTTGCATAAAAATTGTTCATTGAGAATGCATAAATGTGCAATCTGCACAAAAGAAATGCGCCAATAGCCTGCCAGCCTGGCGCAGCCTGCCGGCCCGGACTGCTGTCCTGGCCATTGAAAGAATTATTATGGGTTGGAACATTGAACCCAGTTCGATATCGATGCAATTGCTGATTGCTGTTGCTGTTGCTATTGCTATTGCCCTAGCGAGGAATGCCAGGCTTAGCTCAGGCCACAGGCTCAGTTGCTATGAATTGTCTTTAAATACATATCATTAAATGGCATTTATAATATATTCATGAGCGATCCGCTTCCCGGTATTGCTCGAAATCTAATGTTGAGACAACGGCTGGCCATATCTTCGACTATCTCTGCCTTCAGCCCAATGCGTCCCCCGGGCAACAGCTAAGACTTTTAACCGTAAGCGTGGCCCCAGACAGTTGCATGCCCCATTTTGTGCGCCCCGGGCAAGTCAAAGCTTAACACAATAGCGCAACAAGCTAAGACAGTTATTTTTAGAAAACATACAACGAAAACTAAATGCACTATAAGATTGTTTTGTCCAACTTACCAAATTGTTTAGTTCAGGGTATGTTATCCTAGTATCCACTTTATAAAGGGAGATGGAAATAAGATACTGCCTTTCCTTCAACCGTTACGAGTTTCAACTGCAAATAATGGAAATTATTAGAAAAAAAGGCCAACTTGACGCCCGAGTGAGCTTAAATAGATTTATACTTACACACATATACCTTCTTAAATATATTTCTTTGATGTTTTCAACTCGATACTTATAGTAATAGTATCGATACTTCTTCCGTGCAGTCTGACAGAGCCAGGCAGCACAGCGACTCTCCCATTTATTGGACCGTTTTGGGTAGCCAACCCAGGCTGGGGCCTGAGAATTGTGCGTATACGTATTGTCTATTGTCCATGGGGCCACGCGGCGCATTTTCTATATTTGGCCAGTCGCGAAATCTACGCAATGTTGGCAAGGTCCGTTTAACGTTAACGTGGCCCGTTCTCTTGCCAGCATTCCATGTGCCGAGATTTGGCTTTTGGGTTCCTCCATCAAATTCAATTCAATTACATATTTGCCGTTGCCGTTGCTGGAAATTGGCTCTATTGTTTTTAGGCGCTGGGTGCGTGAAATTTATAGTTATGACCAGACGGCGTTATGACCTCGCCTTTGTGACATTTGATTTCGGGGTGACAAAAGTCGCCGCCACAAGTTATGGCCAGGAATGCTGAAAAGTTGCGCACATTCACTTCTTGAATGGGCTGGAAGCAGGCCTAGGTTGGGCCACAGATATATGTATATCCGAGAAATACATACATACATAAGTGCCTTATCAAGGCTAAGAGGTGCGGGTGTGTGTGACTTACATATACATATAAGGTGTTCTTAGGAAATTAAAAAGCACATTGGAAATTAGGTTAGGTTTTTATAAACACATCAATTTATTTGTTGAATGGCAAAATATGTACGGCTCCCAGTCAAATTACATTTGGGACATTAAAGCCTCCGCGATATCCAGATATTGTTGAGTTTTCATAACCATTAGATCCTTAAGTAAGGTCAAATCGCTTGGATTAGTTGGCGCTTTGCATTGGGGACACTCAAGCGCTGGCCACATGGCAGAGTCACCCCATATTTCCACTGCCCGGAACATATAGTGCAAGTACGGTTCCTGTCAGGTTCAGCTTGCAGATTGGATACTTTTTCGCAATCAAACTTCATTGTAAAGAGAATATCCAAAAGCTTAACGGCTATACCTATGTGGCCTAATTCTGGACATTCATTTCGAGTAATTCCGGCAGGTATTGATTCTAACTTTTCGGACAATGCATCCAAAGCCGTTCCAAAAAGATTTAGAAAATCGCAATACGATGAAAAATCATTGGTTGCAAAATGTATCTTATCTGTAAGAGTGAATGTTTAATAAGAACACAAACACACAAATGTTACAGAACGTACCCATTTTAAAAGCTCAAGAAAACACTCGATTTAGTTTTAGCAAAACTTTTCTTGAACAAAACTCACAGTCACGCTGCTGAGAAGTGTCTCCACACCCAAAACTAAAACAAGGCGCTTCTATTTGTTCTATTTATGGTGGCAACACTGACCACAATGTGTATTTCTCAAAGCAGTGTGGTAGCATGGCGATAGGCACTCCACAGCGATAGTTTCAGCTATCGATAATTACAAAGAGTGATGCTTGGCCCAAAAAAACTGGGTTTCAAACTTTCCCGGGGTCTGAGAATTGCGTATGCGAAGGCGACAATTATTGTAGTCTGGCAACGCCTATCGACAAGTGTGTACACACCTAAAACTTGCAGCAAGCGCTTGTTAATTAATTCTGTTTACGTGGGTTGGCAACACTGGCCATAATGTGTGTTTGTTTGTCGCCAATTGGTGACTTTTTGTGTAGATTTAACTTCTAAAACGTTTAAGCAGTTATGTATTGATGGATTTACTTTATCAGTGTTGGATTCACTTAAGCTGAACTTTAAGGGGCAGATGCGCAGGCGGCTGTCGATGGATCTTTTGCAACAATGACACGCTGGGCCGTAAGTAAATTCAAATTACCTGAATAATACGAAAAACAAATCAGCGCAGGAAATCAGGCAGACAAAGGCTTCTTCGATGGGTTAACCAGCCGAGTGCCGAAAAATGCCATTTCATTGCAGAGCTTGTTGGGAGAGGGGTGGGCAGGCGGGCAAAGCGTTTGCGAGTGCAATTCAAAATTGAATTCGAAATCTCAAACACACATCTTGATGAGATCATTATCGCCGCAACAACGACAGGCCAATTACATTAATTAATTATTAAGGGAACGCAGCTGGAGCTGAGGGAGGAGTTGGAGGAGCAGCTGTAGGATATGGAGGAGCAGTCGAACGAGTGTCACGTACAAAGCGCCGCAGCAAACGCTGTGTTCCCAGGCGCAAGGAGCAGCAATCGTTGCCTCTGATATCAAGGAATGCAATCAGCGATCAGAGCCAAATCGAACAAGCTACGGCTCAGGTTTAGGCCCAGGCACAGGCTCAGGTTCAGGCCCAGACTCAAGCTCAAGCTCAGGCTCAGCTCAAGCGCCTCGTTTTGGCTGGGGGCGTTTTTGGCAGCGCTGACTAAGCAAGTGAAGTGCAGCAGGCGGCCCCAAAGATCGATCGCCAGTTCATCTCTACAGTCGACCAGCCAGCCAGCCGGCCGGCCAGCCGTTTGCCTTATGATTTGCAAATTTTCAAATATGCATCTCCTGCTGCTGCCTGCTGCCTGTTGCCTGTTACCTGTGCTGCCTGCGTTAGGTGTGCGATGATTAATTGCTGCCGGTGCACGCAATTCTCGAGCCGCTCCAGCTTCAGAATGCGTTGCGTGTTGCTCTGCGCTGTTCCTGTTGCTGTTGCTGTTGCTGCTGCCGCTGCCGTTGAATAATGATCTCTAGAATGTCTTGTTTCAAAAAAGCTAATAAGATCATTTATAACACAGTTAGTTCAGTTTGCGGTCAGGGTCTGGCCAGATCTGGTTGTCGGCATCGGCAACTTCCTGCGTCATCATTGCCATCCATTTATTATATACCCTTTTAATAACTTGTTTCGCAACCAATTCGTAGCACTTTTCTTGCTAAGTGTGAAGGAATAACGTTGATTATTTGCTGAATTTGTAGCTTCAGCTTGTGGAAAGAGTGTGCCGTGTTCGTTGTTATAGTGGCTCAGTTGCAGCTTAAACGGCTCTGCCAACGCTTGGCCTAATAAAAATGCTTCAGCTCAATTAATCGGCAGCTCGGCATGATCACGAATCGTTGAGCAAGCGATCGATAGTTGTGCCTAGTTAGGCACCCACTGTGAGTGTGACGTCACGGCCAACTTGTTGGCGGTTCGTCCTATTAACGCCCAGAACTGACTGCAGTTATGTAGTAGATGCAATTGGGCCAAACAGGATGTGGTCAGATGCGTGCGGCTAAGTAGGACACTTGGGCTCGTCGTTGACAGCTGATTGGTTTGTGGCCTGGCTGGCACTGCAACTGACACTGCCCAGGATGTGCATGGCACAGTCCGGCAGAGAGAGCGCGGGAGAGAGAGCCTTAGCCCCAGTCAATTAAACTGCCAACACTTGTTAACAAGCTGCAATCAGGAACACGCCCCGAGCGCCTGCCCGGCCAGAGTCAAACAAATTATCACAGCCCTGGCACTGTTTCTGTTCCTGTGCTTTTGCTTGTTATTGTTATTGTTGTTTTTTTGTTTTTGGTTTTTGATCCTGGCCCTAACCGCTTTGAAGGGGCGTGCATTGGGCAGTTATTTTGAAAGCGCCTTTTTCGGCTGCTGCCGACATTATTGCATTTGTTTGTTGTTCTTTCTCACACGCCGGGGCCAATTTTTTATTTATTTGCGAAAGCCAATTTAAGCCATGGCCAACGAACGGACGGACGCTCGTCCAAACTTTTGTTTCGCATTGAATTTCAATTTGTGTTTCCGCATAAAAATGCGAGTCGTATTTATTTTTGTGGGTTACTCTCGCATTTGTGGCTTGTCTCTCGCCTCAGATCTTTTATCGCTGATAAAATGCAGCCCCAAAACGTTATTGACTCTGCCCCATCCCCAGCCGCTGCCCCCAACCCCCAGCTCCCAGTCCCTGCAGCCGAAATTGCTCCTCCAAGCGGGTCACTCCCTGGTAACTTGGCCAGTGCTGTTGTTGGCCCCAGGCTCCTGGGGGGCGTGGGCGTGCAATGCCGGCCACGCCCTGCTTTCAGTTGTGTTGTCGTTGTGTTGTGTTATGTTGTGTTGTCGTTGCCGTTGTCGTTGCTGTTTTACAATTGTTTGTTTTGTTGTTTGTTAAACACCTTCCTCTACACGTTCGCTTGCAGTCGCCTCCGTTTGCCCCCGTTTCTTCTGCCCGCCGCCGTCCGTCCGTCTGTCCTTTTGCCTGCGCACATCCTTTGTCATGTTCGGCTGCAAAGATTTAAGGCCCTGCTCAGCCCCTGGGCATCAGCAACAGCATCAGCATCAGCAGCCGGTGACCTCGGAGTCGCTCTTTCTCCATCGCCATCGCCATCGTCATCTCCATCTCCATCTCCATCTGCTTCTCCAACTCGCTTTCTTGGAGCATCTTCACTAGGTTTAAAAAGGCTGTGGCTCTGCAGTTGGCACTGCCCTTTGATGTTGCCTGTTTGCAGCGTCGTCTTCTCGCTCGCTTCGCATAACTTTGCTTGTTAACAATTGCATTGTACAACAGCTCAGCGATCCTCTCAATCTGAACCGGCTTTGCCATTTTTAGGCACTCGTATCAAGAGTCCCCCCAGCCAGGCAGCCATCCAGGCAGGCAGGCACCCCAATGGCCCAACCGGGGCCAGGACACAATGGACACTCTTTGAAAATAGGTGGCTTGATTTATTTGTCTGCAAATTCGCTTTCTCAAAAGGCATTTGGAGCCTTACATTTTGGCTCGAGCAACTACTTAAGGCAACTTCCTACGAGCCTCCAAGTTGTCAAAACACATTCGCTGAGCTGTTCCAGATTTGGTGTGCCAATGTGTGTGTGTGCATGTGTGTGTGTGTGTATGTGAGTGTGAGTGTGAGTGTGAGTGCTTAAAGGTGAAGCTTTGAATATGACGAAGCGTTGTTGAATGCCGCATTTATCAAACAAATGCCTTGAATACCATTAGGCATGGGAATCTGAAGTGAGTTTTCAGCAAACGATTTGTTCATCCTTCCCTGTGTGCTGAGAGTCTGAGGTGAAATACAACAGCCTTCAATTAGCACGTTAATCAAAAATTGAATTCTCAGAAGCCTATTAGCCTGTTACGATGCCCAATTTCAACTCAAGCTTGTTAAATTGGAAAGGATTCTTAAGTTAACAACAAACTATGTATACTAGATACACAAGGTGTGTTCATGGCCTGAAGTTAATCAGGTTAAAACGGGCGAACTTAACCTCCGGTTACCGTCAGCACATTCGTGCAAAATGTTGCTTCTGTCGATAATCAGTTCTTAAAACCTAGAAAGTTTTCTCATTCCAAGTTTCTTTTAACAAAGTGGAAATTCATATTTGCAAAACTGTTGAATCAGCAAGTGTGCCAGTAAATTTTACAAGTAAAAATACCAAAAATACCGTGTAAGTCTGCACTTTTCGCAACCAGGTGGCAACGTTGGCCAATTCTTTTTTTAACGTCGTTTGATTAACTTGGAATGTGGTTAAGTTTTATCCATTAACTTTGTTTTTAGCACATATTTTTCTTATTTAATCCCGCTAATCATTAACCCGTTAAGCCACTGGCTGTGAACACCCCGATATTGTGCACTATATTTTCAATAGTATGCGAATTTTTGTATTAAACGGTTGGTTGTCAAATTAGTTTGGGGACAACAACCAACTAGGAATTGTTTCTAATTTTGTGTTATTTTTAAGATTTGCATCCTGTCTAGATGTTAAATGGTAACTTAGTGTATGTATTCTATCTGGAATCATCTGGCAGGCATCTACAGTGAACAAGCTTCTGTGAAATCGATCCTCCACCAAGATGCGGCATAGTTGCTGTTAAGGTCGCTGATTCGATTGCTCCGATTACACACACCAACACTGAGTGTGGTAAGTATGCTGACTGCGGCGAACCCTTCACTTTATCTCTCCAAACGTGGCTACAATAAAACTAAAATGTTCTGCTTGCATTTTCATGGCTGAGCGGTTGCCAGCAATTCCTTAAGATTGTCACACTGACAAGCCCCGTGTATCGATCTGGGTACGAGAACTTGTACATAGTTCAGCACAGTGCCAACTCAAGGCGTTCTAGTTAAATCACAACAAGAGAACGCAGAGTGCTAACTACATAAAATAAAATACAAAAAACCCTAGCTTACCCAGCAACAGAGCAAGTGTTCGAATTCCATTAAAGAACATTTACAAATTTGGCAAAGATCAGCAAGCAGCAACAACAGAGGAGCAGCAGAGCAGCAGAGCAGTAAAGCAGGCAAAAAGTGCAATCCATGCTAAACAAAAAGCTGCAAAAGGCTGTCTAGTGACACCTTCGGATGGGGGCTAAGAGTACACAGAGCCAAAACCGAAGCAAACCATACCAATTGCCGCAGAAAGACCTTGAGATCATGGCAAGACAAACAATAACAAACAGCAGCAACGGGCAACAATGCCGCCCAGCAACAACAAGGATGAGAGGAACTTTTGTCTCCAACAGCGTTTTCCCTAACAACCAAGGTGATAAATAAAATTCTTTATATGCAATCTTTTAATGCAATTTACAATAAAATCAACATGGAGTTTAGTTGCTGCAGGCTGCAGGCTGCAGGCTGCTTGCGGCTTGTGGCTGGAGGTTGGCGGCTGTCGACTGTGGACTGTTGGGCAGCAGCTTCTTCCTTTTGGGTCTCACTCCGCTGACTGGCTAAATAACAAGGGGGCACAGCTTGATTTGACATTAGCACAATCCCACAGATCACCTTCCCAAAATGGATTTTGCCGCCGCCGTCGTCGTCGTCGTCGTCGTCCGTTGCCATCATTGCTGGGCCTGAACTTTTGCGCAGTCAACAACGGAAATGGAGGCCCAGACCGCGATGATCATTGCGACCAGGCAATAAATACACCATAGAAATGATGTACGGAAAATGATCGCAGCTCTAGCTCTAGCTTCAACTCCAGCCATTCAGCCAGGGACTCACAACTCCTCAGCCAGCAGCAGCAGCAGCAGCAGCAGCAGCTCAACGGGGGTGCCTGGATGCCGGTTAAACGCTGCAGCACAGTGGGTACAGATTTATTATCAAATTGATGCAATATTAATCTGAAATTAAATATTTTTAATTGCATGTTTATTAAGTTTTAAATTAAGTGCATTTTTAATAAGCTACGGGTGGAAAAATTCATGCCGTAAAGTTTTGTTAAACAAATACTTAACAAGCTATGATTTCAAACTACTTTCAAACGACACATGTGTACCGAAGACTTCTCAAACTTCTCTCTAATCCTCCTAACTATAATAGCAAATATTACCCACATGTTTTCTATTTATTAGTTCTAGGGGTTTCGACTTCTATAAACGAATGACAGTCATACACTTATTACACTAAATTTCTTTTAATGAGTTGTATGATTTCAATTCTCAGTTGACTTTTACGGATTCTAAACTGACGAACTGAATTATCCACAATCATCCTACTCACCAAATTTCATAACCCAAACACTGCAATCTATAACTTTTAGCTGTTTTTATGAAAAATAGCTCGTACTACTCTTGAATCATTTTAGTCCTTAGCAACAGGATTTGTCTACTATATTCTTAATAAGAAAATCCTCAATAGATTTTCCTTTAATTAGAAAATATAAATGGGCTTCTAATTAATATGCCAGTCGAGTTCGTAAAGCAATTAAAACTTCCCAGATGTTCTCTCCATTGTTGCATAATTCTGAGTTCTCCCTATCCTGTACTCAGGATATTCTTCTCAATTATCTAGATTCTCATTAGATTCCTCTAACATTTCTTTCAATATTTGAGTTGGCGTTGCTTACATCAATTCATCATTATGGATGTTCATCTATATTTTCAACATGATGGGACCACTGTGCGCGCTTAGAATCTAGCAGCTGCATAGATGCGGATGCTTGGGGCAGCCGTTGCCGCTGCCGCTGCTGCTGCTGATGCTGCTGCTGCTGCTCGTTTGGGCTACCACTTTGCGTCTGGCGGCGGTGGCAGCGACTGCGGTTGCGGTTGCTGCTGCCGTTGCCGTTGCCGGCGTGGAGGCAGTCGCGGCATTATTAATGATAAATGTGGCTTGCACTCATGATAAATACAGAGAATCGTTGAAAGGTATAAATCAATAATAGAGAAGTTTGTTTGCAGTTAGGCGCAGGATGGAGCCGTGATTTTCCAGGCAAGGCAGCAGGCAACATGCAACTGAGAACTTGGCAACTGGCAACAGCCTGCAGACAATGAGTATGCCAAAACATAATTCAAGTTAAAGGTCTTCGTGTGGAAGCTGCCGCGCTCATCTGATTAGGGCCAGGGCAACAGCAACAACCCACTGAGGCTAACTAGAGGGGGACAGGGTAACTCCGCTGCTCCGCCTTTGTTTATTGATTGACTAATTAATCGAGGCCAGCACTGCTGCCAATTACATCAAATCGAACAGAGACATAACAGCGACACGATTATCAATAACAATTAGCCGACGCCTGCGACAAGCTGCGTCCATGTGGGCTCCATCAGTGGCGTCCAGTGTCCTGTCAAATTTATGTTTGCCTCGTCCGCTTACTACTCCTCCGAGTCGCCGAGTCGCCGAGTCGCCGAGTCTCCGAGCCTCCCGCCGCCTGCCTCCTGCCTCTTGCATTTGAATGCACGAGTTACGCATCCATCAAATGTCAATTGTTTGTCTTGGCGCTCCACCTTCTTGGCGTCAGCCTCCACCTCAGCCCCCCTTCTGCATTGGCATTACGATGGCCATTGGCATCAGCAACGTCTCGGGCGCGCTTTGCCATTTCTCATAAATCATTCCAAGGCTCTGGCGGGCATTACGGCAGCCTCGATGCTGACGACTACGTCGACGACGACAACGACGCGTCTTCCCGCAGCTGTCAGTGGAGGCAGGAGGCGAGGCCCAGTGCAATCGCTCTGATGCCCATCCATGGCATTGAACTTGTCTAGCGCTGAGTGTCAGCCGGTTTGTCCAACTCACAGTCGCAGTTGCTATGGAAAGTATTTTAGATAGTGTCCAGGGGTGAGGTGGCAAGGACTTCTTGTTTCTCTGATAGATGATGTACAAACGTGACAAACGTACAGACGGATATGTGAAGGAATTGAGATCGAATATAATATATTAAATATATTACATTCTGTAAGACTTTGCTTAATAGAGCAAAAGCTGGTTTTTGAAATCACCTTGTATCCTATCCTATTTCTAAATATGGTGAGAGCAATTTCAATATGAACTTAAAGATTTCCCTGAAAATTGAGAGATTCGTGGGAAAGAATTCAGAATATGAAATATGTAAAGTAAAATATATTTCTGGAAAAGTTGGGCTATATTTTGAAATTGTATAATTTAGAAATCACTTCCTAAAGGATTCCTATTTCTAACTATGGAGTGCAATTTCAATATGATCTTAAAGATTTCCCTGAAAATTGAGAGATTCGTAGGAAAGAATTCAGAATATCAGAAAATTAGATTTTTAATATAAATGCTTTAAAATGTATCCCAAATTAAAAAGTTTGTTACAAATGTAAAAACTAATGTTGAACAAAAGGAGAATGAATTTAACTTTGTATATTTTATTGTCTCCTTTTTTAAAGTTTATTGCCAGGGCTCTTCACTTCGTTTGTGGCCAACAGAAGCTACTGTAGG
Organism: Hirtodrosophila confusa; assembly: GCA_035043065.1. Taxonomy (NCBI): domain Eukaryota; kingdom Metazoa; phylum Arthropoda; class Insecta; order Diptera; family Drosophilidae; genus Hirtodrosophila; species Hirtodrosophila confusa. Next base: position 8,824,021 of record JAWNNI010000213.1, on the reverse strand, counting down.
GGAGGGCTATTAATAGACTACATAGCCGGTAGTGTGGCATGTAGTATTTATGTATTTATAAGCCCATTCGCTGCAGGTTGATGCCGGCATGGGGTCACCTGTGGTTTAAGCACTGCCAACTTTGCACATTAGACCAAATGAAACGGATGGTTCGCGTCCTTTTCCGCATTGAATATTCCATGGCAGCCACCTGAAAGAGCCGGAGCAAACTTTGCATAACAAAACAGGTGCACTCGAGTGCCCCGGTAGCCCCTTGCCCTTGTGGCCAACTCCCTCTTGGCCCTGTGCTAGCCACCTACGCGATTCGCCAGACACTCGTCCCCGCAATCTGCTGAGTCATGGTGCGCCGGAGTTTGCACCGTAATTTCGAGTCTTTGGTTGGACTACTGACTCGGAACTTAACTCTCAGCCTTGGTCTTTGTTCCTGACCATTTAATGGCAATAACCTAAAATATAACTGTACAAATATCACAAAATTCGATTATATACGGAATAAGATATCGATAATGACCTAACAAAATCTTCCCAAAATAAATTATTAATAATTACCTTGAATATAACTGCAAAAATACTATCGATACTTGTTATCGATATCCAGCACTATCGATAATTTCCAAGCAATCGATACTATCGATATTTAATCTTGTGTATGGGCACACTTTTATCTAAAGAAGGCTAAGATATTTTTTAGCTTTTTCTTAACAAATATATCGATACTAGATAGAGATTTTAAATTTCGATAGTCCTATCGATATTTTTCCAGTTCTAACCTAAAAGCATTTGATATAATTTCTATGAATATCTATTTCAGTTTCCAACTGCTGCATCCAGACTTTGGATTCCAGAGTTCGTTCCAGCTCACTTTCTTTTGGCCAAAGAATTGCGCTCGCTGCGACGACCCACATAAATCATTCACAATTAGACGCGGCCGCAGCAGCAGCAGAAGCGGGAGCAGCAACGGCAGCGGCAGCGACAGCAGCAGCAGCGGTCACGGCTCTAACACCTGACCGAGTTGCCGTCTGCTGCTCCAATTGGACTCACTCGGCGGAGGGCAGCACTCGGAACACTCGGAATGGGCTCAACTCCACTCAAATGTGCACTCCGGCGAGCCTGTGAGTCTGCCGAGTGTTTCAGTGTTCAAACGTTCCGGCTGGCGCGCGCAACATGTTCGAGTCTGATGCGTGCTTTGTGTTTGTCTCTAGCGGCGGCAGACACTGCAAATGTATGAGCGCTGAGTGGCCAAGCGAAGTCGCGGCTCGAACTCGCAACTTGTTCTGTTAGCTCTGAATCGTCGAGGCGTGCGGTACTGAAAGCCGGACAATACAATACGTTGAATAATAACAAAATTAGAACCGGTTGTTTGGATCGTAGCGAAACGAAACTACGGCGCGCGTACCACAACAATAACAACAACAACAACAACAACAACAGCAGAACGAATAATAACAACAACAACAGCAGCAACAAAGATAGATATCGAAATTGGGCAAGCAGCAAAACAAAAGCCATTCAAGTGCCCCAGACGCGTGTGTGTATCCGTATCCATATCCATATCCACAACCGTAGCCATAGCCGTAGCCGTAGCCGTAGCCGTAATCCAAACCGTATACGTATTTCCTTGTGATCTATGTGATCAGTGTATGTGTGTGTGTATCTGTGTGTGTGCCGAAAATCGCGTTAATTGAGCTGTAAGTGCTGATTTGTAATACAAATTTGCATCGCGTTGCAACGAGGCGAGGCAAGCGAAGTTGGCTGCAAACGCTGCTGGCTGGCTGGCTGGCCGCATAAACAAATCTGGCTGCGCGTCTTGGTTCACTGATTTAATGCCACAAACAGATTGCTGATTGTAGCTGTAACCGCAACGTTGCAGCACCACCCCGCAGGCGCGCCCTCTTCAACGCCGCTGTTGCAACATTGCAACCTGCTTGGAAGCTTGTTTCTGCGGAAGAACAGCCGCCAGAGTCGGAGCGCCACAGCGCAAGGTGAGCCGAGGTGAGCTGAGAGGAGGCAGTGGCAGAGGCAGAGGCTGAGGCTGAGGCAGAGGCAGCAGAGTCAGATCCGGCAACAAAAAACAAGAAGAAGAAATATCAGCCGACGACGTCGTCGTCCAAACATTTTGCCATTGAGCAAAAGAATTTCTTTAAAACAACAACGCGCCAAGATTTACAACGCAGAGCAAGCAAAAAGTGTAAAGCAAGCAAAGCAGCAACAACAAAAAAATATATAAAAAAAATTAGCGCATACTGGAAGTGCATCTCTGTGTGTGTGTGTGTGTGTGTGTGCAGGTGTGCAGGTGTGTGTGTGTGCCAAGTGCAGGCAAAAAGTTGTTTAACTAACCAAAAGAAAAAGTTTGAAAAGTGTCAAGCTAAGCGACGCGGCCAATAACCTAACGACAACCAACGCCAACAACACCAACAACAGCCACCGCCAACAACAACAAGACAACAACAACAACAACAACATTCTTGCAATGCATGCAATGGCGACCCCGCGAACGGGCCAGCCTGCGGTTTAATTACCGTTATCCTTGCAGCAACAACATCAGCCAACTAAACGGCACTCAAGTCTTGGATTACGTTTACGCGTCGTCTGAAAGGAAAAGGACAATCAGCAACAACAACAACAACAACAGCAACAACAAGCAGGAGAAGAATCGAGGCAGGTGAACATTCCAATTGGCATAAGCAACCTGCTAATTGGCACAACTGCTAAAGCAACTGCAACCAAACCAGGTGAGTTTTAAAGACTTGATTCGCGCATATCTAGCTCCAGCTTGGCCGCAACTTTATGAAGCTCTTACGTTTTATCGGGACTTATTAACAGATATAGAAATATTTTCAGTTTTTTACAGCTGTAAAGCTAGGAAGTACTAGAACTAGTTATGACTAGATATTCAGTTTAAAAATGCAGAAATAGCTTCTAGGAACTTCTCCTTTTCTTAGGGGAAATTGCAACGTATTCAATAGACGCTACTTCCTTACAACAAGTATATAAGTTGGGAAGCTTGTTTTGTTTAGATTGTAAGAATACTTTCTTCTCCTTTTCTCAGAATACAGAATACAGAACTTCTCCTTTTCTTTGGGGAAAACGCTACTTTCTTACAACAAGGATAGAAGTTGGTAAGCTTATTTTGTTTAGATTGTAAGATTACTTTCTTCTCCTATTCTCAGAATACAGAAAACAGAACTTCTCCTTTTCTTAGGGTAAAAAGCAACTTATTCAATAGACGCTAGTTCCTTATAACAATAAAATAAATTGGTTAGCTTATTTTGCTTAGATTGTAATAATATTACGCTTAGGAAGGTGTTTCTTCTTTTTTTCCGACGCTAAATTCAACTAATTCAATGTATTCAACTTTGTTATAATAATGGTGGATGTTTAGGAGAAAAATGTTTGCTTAAATTGTAAGATTTGCATCCTCATATATTACAAAACTAACAAAATGGGTTCGGCAAGGCTACTTCCATACACAATCTTCTACTTTTACTGAAGTTATATTCCACTTTATCCGTGACTCAACTTATTCTAAAGATGAAAGTTGAGGAAGTGCTTAAACAACATTTACTTCTATTGAGGTAGTTTGAACTTTAAAATAAGTACTGCCAAATGAGTTCTTTTCAGAGAATTCTTCATTTCTTTTCATTCAGCTGACTCGACATTGTTAAACCTTATGATGCCTGATTTCCTTTCAATACAAATTGTTTTGTTCTTGTCTGCTTAACATGTTGTTGCTTGAGAGTTCTTTGTAGAGTGGTTCGATCAAGCTCTCTGCAGGATGCCAAAGAAAGAGATAGAGAGGGAGAGAGATCAATCGGCTGTCAGAGGAACCCTTCATAACTAGGCGCTAAGTTGCCTCAACATTTGCGTACCACAATTCGTTGCACGCTCCCATTATATTGCCCACGGATCATGGATCACCGCACACTGATCACTGATCACGGATCACGGATCGATGCAATGCATTTAGCGTAACATTTTCGATTATGCACAGCAATAAGCAGGCACTTCTTGGGCTTGTTAGACAGACACTGCCACAAACTGTGGATCAGCTTTGATCTTTTGTTCTATGCATAAGTCTTGCAGATGCTTGCCTTGGCTGTAGCTCTGGTCTGGTCGGGTCTGGACTGGTCTCTTCAGGCCTGTTCTATCTGTCGGATCTGTCTGTCGGTACCACATGAAAGGCGCTGGGCAAACGAAGCTTTTGAACGTGGCATTTCAAAGCCAATTCCAGGGAAGTCCACTTCACCAACAGAGACGAAACCTATCGACTTCTCCCGTCCATATGTGCACTTGGACAATCGACTGACAGTACGCTGCTGCACTCGCCAGTGCGACTGCTCCCAAAAGGGCAAACGCAGACAACTTGGCTGGGTCTGTCTCTCTGTCTATCTGTCCGACTGTCTGACTGTCTCTCATGTATCTCTCAATTCCATTAGATAGAAATGCGGCTTGTGCGTTGACGTCGCCTGAAAAGATGCTGAATTGATGCTGAAAAATGATGGCAATGACAAAGTGATTACTGCAGCGCTTAGAAAGCGGAAAAATATATTTACAAAATGCGCATAGAATCTCTCCCGCTCAGCTCAGCTCAGCTCAGAAGTGTGTGCCCCGCAATCAAAGCTCAAGTTGAAAAATAACAATTTCAATTCTCAATTCTGAATTCTCAATTGAAGCGTTAACATGGTCAAGTTGTATATAGAGAAAAGTGAAATGCGTTGCAGACAAAGGAGGCACATCATTAATCATTTAGTTGTTGTTTTTACAAACGCACTATATCTATATATATATATATACACCTATAAGTAGTTACCTACTTATATAAATTGACTTGCCAGGTTGGGTTTCGGGATTCTGGCCTTCTGATACTGAAAGGCGCACGTTCTTGATTTGAATCTCACTCTCCCTCAGTATTTGGCTTTTGTAAATTGCTCGTCGTCATGCTTTTATGATTTGGTATTTTTGTTGGTATTTTTTTTCCGACTGTTGTTGTTTTTATTTGTTGTACCAAATTCGATGCGCCCAACTTGATAAGCCCCAGCGCGCTCTGCAGCTCTGCTGAGTTATTGTTATACCTTTTGTGTGTGTGTAGGTGTGTCCCGAGCCCTGCCCCAGTCGCAGTCGCAGTCGCAGTCGCAGTCGCCGTCCCAGCCTCGGCTCCAGCCTCGAAGAGAGCAGCTACAGTATCCACCAAACAGGCAGCTAAACTTTTTTGAGTGCCTGCGCGATATCAAAATGTAAAATGTCTCGCATAACAAAGTTTTTGGAAAACGTTCAACTTAAGCATGACAGTTATTGAATACTCTACTCCAGGAAGTTCTTTGAAATATGAGCTAATGGAAAATAACGTCCTCAAATCAGGAGATTTTCAGTGTCAGCACCCATTTCTGTGTATCAGAAGTTTAGAAAGCAATGCTTAATATATTATATCAAATACTTGCATTTATTTAAAACTCTGCTGAACAAATCTCAGCTCTTATTTGATACATTTTAAATGCATATTTTATTATTTTTTCTTCCTTTGTAGTCTGGGCTCTATGCCCAGCTTCCTCAAGGGTATTCGAATCAACCTGTACACAAAAGTCGCACAAAGCAACTGCCGCACATCAAAATTTTATTTTAGTTACATCAAACTGAGGAGCAGCCCCTCCGCGCAGCGTAGCGCCGTGCCTCCCCTCGTCTCCCTTTAATGGCCGCAACAAAATACAATAATTTCAGTTGGTGTAGAGTTTATTATATAATTTTTGTCCCTTTTTGACTTTTATCTTACGTTTATTATGCCCCATGGAATATTTGCGGATTTCCAGGGGCTGCCGCGTCTGTTGGAGGTCAATGGCTCTTACCACCAAGAAGTGGCAAGTCAAGGCAGCTCCCCCCCTTTCCCAGTCTTCCCAACTCCCGCCTAGAGTTGTAATAACTTTGGCACAACTTTTGTTGTACATTTTGTTAGCCTCCGTCGACCAGCAGCTGTCCCCCCCTGCGAAAGTGCTAAAATACTTTGACGCATTCTTTGCACTTCTCTCCTGGAGCAGCTGTCCAAATGCCAAACTGCGAATACACCTACCACCCACACCCACAGCCACACACACACACACACTCACACTCCCCTTGGGCAACCCTCGGAATGAAGGAAGAAAAAAAACGTTGACTTGTAATAATCATAATCGTAAATTTGCAAAAAGCTGGCCGAGCTGCGTCCTTACAATGCATAGAGACGGGCAAGGTCCTTTGGGGCCATTTAGCATTTTGCGTAAAGCATTGGATGAAGATGAAGACGACGTCTTTGCTGCCTCTTCAGCTATCTGCGAGTGGGCGTGTCCTTTGGGCGTGCTGTGTGTTGTAGGCGTCGTCATCATTATTAGGGCCTTCTTTGGCTTTGTCGTTTGGCGCAGAACAAGTGCGTAGGTCCATGCCCCTGCGGGAGACCAAAATACTTATAAAACGCTATTTTAAATCTCTTTCCGTATCTCGTTTTTTGCTTGAAAATGTTAACATTCGAGTAAATGCGCTACTAGTCTTCCCTAACCAACAGATTTATCAAACCTTATGCCTTTTGACCTTTATTTTTCATCTTAATTGTATCATAATATTAATTTTATTAATCTTTCTTGACTTGGAACCTCCATATCTTTGTCAAAACTAAACCGAACTTCATGCGGAATGTCTTTTTAGTCATGGTTTGTATCCTAGATTGATTTTGCATTTATGTTTTAATCATATCTAAAAATAAATTTTGATTGGTTTTCTTATGTTTTTGAAAATTTGAAATTCTTGTTTATCCTCAACATCCTACAGCCATAACTTTGTCAAAACTAAACCGAAATTCATGAGGAATGCCTTTTAATTCATGGTTTGTAAAATAGATTGACTTGGCATTTAAATTTCTCTTTATATCTGAAAATAAAATTTGATCGAATTTTTTGGATTTTTTGCAATTGACAATTTGAAAATTTTTGCAAAAATTTAAATTTTCACTCTAAATTGATAGCTGACATGAAAATTAGTATAATATGTTTTTTCAAAACTTTTTTTTGAGGTAACTTAGTTTTTTTGGACAAATGCGTGCCTAAAATTCCAAAAATGTTGACTTGTACAATTTTCCTAGGAAATATTTTCCCCAGTTTTCCAACTCTCATATCTCTGTCAAAACTGAACAGCTTTTCATGTGGACTATCTTGACGATCTTAGTATGTCCTGTAGATTGATTTGGATTAAATATATTTATTGATATCAGAAAATGTGTTATAAAAATATTTGTTTCACATTCTTGAGATTCTACTCAATCATTAATATGAGTTATAAGTGCTTCTGTTCCTCCGTAGCTCCTCAGCACACCATGCCATGCCTGAGAAGGCATTTAAAAAGTTTTCTAAACTTCATTTGGAAGTTTTATTACCAGCCAGAGTTAAGAAAAAAGACAAATAAAAAGGACGAGCTGCTACGCAACGCATTTTTGCACTGAAATTTGCTCTATTAAAATTCCAAGGCGGCGTTATGGCATCGCCTCATTCTTTGGATCCCTAGAAGCCATGGCAATCGCTTCCACATGCAGCAGATGCCACAATCAACGCGCAACCAGCAAGTGGAGTGGAGCAGGAGCAGCCATCATGCAGGTTGCCGCCCGACTGCAAGTTTTTACTCCTTTTTGTTCCTTATGGCCTTATCCTGGCACGCTGGCTGGCTGGTTGGCTGGCTGGCTGGCTGGGTGGCTGGCTTAGCAGTTATGTCCTGGGCAAAAGCCACGACGCACAGCTGCAGCAGCGTTCCAGGGATTCGTCGTTGTCTCTGGATAAGTCTTAGTTATGTGGGGGACTGGCATTTATCTTGCGATAATAGTTAGTTGTGCGTTCCAGCAGTGGCGTCTGCCAAAGGGGTTGATGGGTTGCAGCGAAGCTAGTAGATGCTGTCTAGATTCTAATACTTATTATTATGAGCAGACAATGATATGTAATCATGCACCATATTTTACACTCTATGCCCCACTCTATACTCAAATAATGTCACTCTCTAATGTGGCAACGGGTTGGAGTGTAAGAAACAACGCCAGTTGGCGGATGCACAATCTATGGCCATATCTTACAATCTATATCCAAACAGTCTGCCCCTTTTTATTGAGCCCCTGTTTTGATTGAAGCATATGCTGCCTGCCCAGGCGCCATCTTATTTTCCCTGTAATATTATGCATTCATAGACAGTCATACAATGTAGCTGGCACCCATTTCCATTCATAGTTCCATGCCCAGGTTTGGGGCAAGTATCTTCTGCTGCACAAGTTCCTCAGAACCTGCTGCTGTTGCATCTGCTTCAACTTCAGCTAAAAATGTTTGTCTACATAACTGTAAGCACACAACAATAACAACAACAACTACAATAGATCTGTTTTAAGTACAAATACTGTGCCCAAGTTCCTTACAATTTCTCCTCCCGCATATACCCCGGGGAATACTTTTTGAGGTTTTTCTCTCCGTTTGGCGACACACGCGCCAACTTCTATTGTTAAACTTTAATGCCGTTTGGGGGGCGGCTCAGCGCCGTGGGCGTGGCATTGCAAATTTCAAGAAAAGTGTCCCCTGTAGCAGCAGCCAGGAAAAGTTCTTTTTTTTTGCCGTAAGTTTTCTGTAGTTTGTCGCCCAGACGAAAGCGTTATTTTATTGAATTTCCTTTTTTTTTGTGCCAAAATTGTTGGCACAAAGTTTTTCATTTCAGTTTCCATTCTTGTCCATTTGACTAGCTGCCTTTTTTCACACTGCTCATTTACTTTGTTGCTGGCTGTGGCAAGTTTTTAAGAACTTGCTAGTTTTGTTGGTTTTGCGTAGATTTTCTACCATCCACGTCGTTTTTTTCTCTTCACTTTTTGTTGCATTAGGTGGCCGTTGAGGCGTAAAGTTCAATGGCGGGTTAAATGGACTTAATACAGCAACTTTTTGAGAAGTTTTCTTTTTATTTCGTTATTGTTGCCTGTGCTAAACTTGTGGCGTTGATCGTCCTCTCAGCCCAGCAGTTGTGCAACAAAGTGAAAGTTTTTGCCGAACAGCTTAAAAGGGAGATTGCCAGCGTTTTTCTCATCCTGCTTTCCGAACAGTAACCGAAAGGATAACAGGTTGAAATGTAACCTACGTGATGTGATGGCTGGCATATGTGTGTGTGTGTGTGTGTGTGGAGCTGAGTACATGTTGGCCTGAATATTCGTACTTTCCTATAAAGTTTGGGGCTGGCAACAAAGTTCTGTAGAGATTTGTAAAAACTAATTTCATATAACCATAAAATGGAAAGTGTGTGCAAGCATTTTCTATTAGAGTTGTTGCTTTTAGCACAAGCAAAGTTTGCAAGCTTTATTGCAATTGGCTTTTTAGAGATTGAAAATGGTGACTAGATTCAAATTAAAGATATAAATATTAGTTGGCCTTATGCAGCCCTGTTCCCATTTCCGATTACTTTTCAATCCGTAATATTTTCGATTTGGAAAGACATAAAAACCATTTTACTTTTTGAAGTTATGTTTGAATAGTTTTCAATCAACTTTACTTTTAAAGCCGAATATTCGTTCTTTTGCAAATTTCCGAAAAGCCAACAATTTTGAGCCTGAAAGATTTGACCGGAGGGGAATTGGGAACAGGCCTGAATTCTACCTCCTTTTGTTTATCTCCTTCCAAATTCTTGAACGAATTTTTAGTAACTCCAATTTCCTGTTTCACTTGCAAATTTGACATTTACTTCAAAATTCGAAACATTTTTCGTTGCATTCCCGAATTTGGCACCTACATAGCAACAAATTCTCAACCTTTTCACATTTTTTGCAAGTCATTTTCAGTTAGCCAAAAAAAAGAAGTGCAAAACGCTTCAGCGCGTGTCTAAAAATTAGTTTCCCTCACGACGAACCCTTGGCCGACCCCTCTCAACCCCGCTCCCGCGCTTAGCAGTCAACGTGTTCACTTACAAAACTTGGCCCAACATCAGCGAAAGAAATTTGTAGCCAGTTATGCAAAAAGGCCAACAACAAAGCCGTCAACAAACAAAAAAGAAAAACAAAAAACAAAGAAAACCCAAAAAAAATGAGGCAAAGTGCGGCCCGTGTCAACTTTTTATGCTTTTGCCCAAAGGACATGGCAGCAATTTTTTGTGTATGCGCCTGCCAAAGGAGCCAGGAGTCGGGGAGGGGGGCTAGGGTGAGTTGGAGTTGGAGGTGGAGGTGGAGGTGGAGTGAGGCGAGGCGAGGCGACAAGTTGTTAAGTAAGCAGCGACAACTCAAATAAAAGGCCGACGAGGGGTGTCAGCTGGGCGGGGCAGGCGCCCCAAAAATGTTTCGGCTAGTTTGTGGAGCGTAAAAGGTTGTGTGAGAAAAAAGAAAAACGAAAACGTTGCTACAGAGCGGTTAGGGGGGGGTGTAGAGGTGTGAAAAAGGTAAACTATACCGGTCAAAAGACCAAAACTTATTTGCAGCTCTTTTCCGCTGAGATTTTGTCATGTTTTTTTTGTTGTATTTTTATTTTTTATTATTTTACTTATTTTGTTTTATGACAATGCAAACAGAACCCGAACTAAGAGTGAGAAAAGCAAGCGCCGTAGCTTGAAAACGCTTCGTTTTTTTGAGAATCGCCAGAAGAAACTGCGGAATGTCTCTCTTGTATGCATATTAAAATTTTGCTTAAGCGCGGAGTGGAGGGGAGCTGAGGCTGGCTCCGGCTGCGGCCTGAGGACGCAGTGTCTACCTGCAGTTTGTCTTAGGCGGCTTTTGTTTGGTTTCCGCTTCACACTTCACTTGAGCAGCGGGGTCGGAGAGGTAGAGCAGGGAGCTGATGCGGTTTATGTGACATGCGGGCGACGGCGACGCGACATGCGCTGGCAGGTGAGTGGCAGAGGCGGTGTGGCAGAGGCGGTGTGGCAGAGGCGTGGCAAGCACAGAAGTCATACAACAGACGCAACAACACAATGCCACAGACAACTGGCAACCGACAACCGACAACCGGCAACAACAATTCCAACTTGTCATACAAAACGGCTGGCGACAATCAATGGAATTTATATGCCAGCAGAGAACCCCAAGACACATATAGATGCGGAGAGAGCAAAACTGAACCTGAATTCAAGCCCAGAACTGCGAGACTCCGAGACCCCGAACCCCTCCGAGAGTGTGTTGTCCTGGTGTGCGTGTGTGTGTGTGTGTGTATGTACTTAAACATTTTTAACGCCATTTGATGCCTTTTCACACATCGAGGAAGCGAAAAACAAACAGCCAAACTGAAGAAACACTTAGTCAGGCGACCCCTCCCACGGCTACTCCTTCAGTTTTGTGTGATGTGTGTCTGTGCGTATCCTTGAGTTCATTCCGCCACACACACAAGCACATTTGATCCTGCCAGCAAGTCGTTTAATGCTTTCTGTGGTTTTGTGTTTACACTAAACGGAATAGCAAACCTAAAACCAAACCCTAACCCAAACCCGAACCCGAACCCCTTGCCTCCCGACCAGCGTTGCTGTATTGAATTTCACGCATCATTTGCCAAAGGCTGGTTTTGCTTCTCGGACTGGAACTTGCTCCTGTGTTGTGGGTCCTGTGTCCTGTACACACTGTGGCGTGGGTGTAACTTTGCGACTTTGCGGCTTATGCGTTGTGCCCCAAAATTGTTGTTTAAAATAAAATTAAAACAAATAGACACACGTCTCAGAGTGTGTCTGGGGGAGGGGCGGGTAGGATGTGGTTAGGTGTTGCGAGTCGGCATTTAATTTCAGACAGGTGCCAGTTGTGAAGGGGCAGACGAGTTAGGAAATGTAATACGCTTTGCATATTTTGAAATTGGATTTGGGTTTGGCATCTTGCGGTTGCCAAAATCTAAAAACAGCTAAGGGAAAGGCATTTAAAACTAAAAAGGTAGATAATAAGGTGTGACTACGGCTTTAAGTAAGGAGTTGCAGCATGGGAAAAATATATGATATGTTTAATTCTTATTTAAAGGAACGCAATGGTAGTAAGAAAAGATTGCAAGTAAACTGCATGTGAATATGGTAGAGTAGAACATGGATACCAAATTTCATAACTTTATCTATTATAGTTTCTGAGATCTACGCTTTTATGTAGGCGGATGTATCCTTCTTGACTTCTCTACACTTTTTTATACCCTAGCAGGGTATCATAATTTTGTCTCGAAATGTGTAATGGACTGAAGGAGACGTTTCCGACCCAACAAAGTAAATATATATTCTGAATCAGCATGAATAGCCTAGTCGATAAAGCGATGTTCGTCTGTCCGTCTGTTTCTTTGCGAACTAGTCTCTCAGTTTTAAAGCTATCGTATTGAAACTTGGCATAGACCCTTCTTTTTGATGCAGGCAGTACATACATATGTCGGAACCGGCCGGATCGGAAAAACTTGTTTGTTTATAAAGGTATCCTTACCAAACTGATTAAAGGTATACAAATTCACAATTTCGCGCTTTTCATTAGTTGTTGTATTAATTTGATTTTTGGTCAGTGCTCGGAACCCAAAAAACCGCAAACAGACATTTCGTAATTAATGTAGAGAGACATATACATATGTATGTATATTAATATAGTCGTATATATATATATATGTACATACATTCTATGTATCACAGTTGTGGTTGTTGTTTGGTCATTTGTTGGTTTGCCTGCTGAATTTTTCCCAATGCTGATTAATGTGGATTGCTGGCCAAATGTGTGCACGTTAGCATTAAAAAAATTTCCAACTTTTATTAGACCAATTAAATTGCGGTTGAGAAAAAAAGAGTTAAAAAAAAACAGAAATCTTTTTTTGTAGTTTTTTTCTTAATTTTTTTGTAAATATATTTGCCATTTAATGTGCGGCAATTTTCACTCAACAATGGGACACTCAGGCCATGTAAGTGGGGAACTATTAAGAAATGAAGTTATTTTCGTGGGGCGTTGATGTGGGGATGGGAACAAGAGCAGGGGCAGGAACAGGGTCTGGAGTGGGGACAGGGGAACTGCTCAACTAATTAGCCATCATCATCAGCGGCGGCTCTACACATTTTCCATCAGACACAAAACAGTTAACTGCAGTCGGGTTTTGGTCAGGGTCTGGTCTGGTATGTTTTAGCCTGGTCTGGTCTAACCGCAGGTACATGAGGGTTGGGCAGGGGCGGAGGCGGAGGCGGAGGTGGAGGGTGTTAGTAACTAAATTAGCGGCCACAGCAACAAATACTCGATTCCGTGGAGTTAGCTAGGTTTCTTTTTTTTTCGGCTATCTGGGATTTGGTGTGGTTTCTGCTTGTTTTTTTTTGTTGCCGTCTGTTGTTCTTCCTTCTGCTTCTTATTCGGGCTCAAATGCAACCACAAATTATTGAGCCACTGAGAGTGTTTCAGTTGTTGCTTTTGGTGGCTCTTCGCTGGGTCTGTTCATTCCATTGTCTGACGCCTAATTTCCAGTTGCAGTCAGTGGCTAATACAGACATCTTTCGGTTACCATGGCTCGCTGTCGGACAGGCGCACTTTTAGATAAAAGGTTTTTCATGTCGTCTCCATTTCAAAAATTCATTCTCATAGCCGGGGTGCAAAAACATCTAGTAGGAAAAGCGCCCAGAAGACAACGGTAGTCGTTAGACTTGAACTTCTCCCCACAACTCGCTCGTCACTCGTGAAAACTTTTAGTGGAAACCGTTGGACAGCAAATTATGCATGCAGTTGGGGAACATGGGGAACCAGAGGGAGAGGGCTAGAGCACTCTTAAAAGCCCACAGTTTATTAATGTTTGTCCAAAATTTAAGTGTCTTCTACTGGCATTTGCCCTCGTCCCGAATGCTGCCTTTTTATGTGATTTAAGTTGGCTAAAATGATTTGGTCTGTCATTAATTTAACCGACGTCAAAAGCGAGTTATTAGCGTGCGGGTCTCAAACACGTTTCTACTGCCCGTTGCTGTTGTTGTTGTTCCTGTTGGTGTTGTCGTTAGTGCAGGGAGAAGGCAGGGGGAAGTCGCGACAGAATCGCTGCAGGCCTTTGCCGCCTTATTGCTATCTTCTGTCTACTGAAGAAGCTCTTAAAAGTGACGCTGACAGCGACTGCGACGATGACTGCGACTGCGACAGCGACTGCTGAAATGACAACAAATTAGACAGTTAATGTTAACAATCTTTTATGATATTTACATTTGGAAAATTGTTTAGCTTGATTCATCATCAGCCGACAGGTATGTGAAATTTTGAGAATTTTTGAAAGCTGCTTAGCTGCATAAAGTATTTAAGTGAATTTTCTCAGAGTTTTCTCAGCTAAAAGGCGTTTCTGATAGGTTTGAAATCTATCATGGGTCTAAAGTCTGCAGAAGTATACAAGAAAACAGTAAAGGAACTTGTTAAAGTAGTCAGTGACCTTGTCATATCTGTTTTTTAGAGCTAGAAATTAGTTTAAAATTTATTATCGATAGTAGCTGCTATCGAACACCTTATGCACTATCGATACTATCGAAATGTATGCCAGTTTTTTATATTTTATTATTGTGTGTTAATAATATTAATAGCACACAATAATAAAATATATAAATCACAGACATTTCGATATCGATAATCCAAAAAGTGCTCGATAGTAGCTACTATCGTTAATAAATTGTAACCAGACTGATTTGTATCTTCAGATTCTTTGTATCTTTGATTTCTAAATACATATATGATCCGTTCAGTGCATTCACATATTTCCAATAATCTAATACTCGTTCTGATTTAGAATTTTCCGATTTTTGAATCTTATCGATATTATAAGCTATGACTATCGCAACTATTGAGTCGTTTTCGGGCTGTACTCTATCCCAACTGTGCTGAGGTAGCTGCTTATACAGAAGTGCTAAACACCACAAAATGTTATTTGGATCAGAACTAAGACAGCAACTAATACAGAGAGTTGAGTTAAGCGTTGAAAGCATAGATTTGCACAGTATTCAGTATACGCCCCCTGGTCCAATACTTGTAAGCTGGCTTGGCTTATCTGAGGAAAGCCGAATAGCTGCCATTTCCATTATTTCGTTTGCTTTGTAATTTGCGTCGTTATTCTACGTATATCTCTTCTTTTTTTTGGCCATTTTAAAGTGGAGCATCGGCCCGGCCCATCAATCATTTTAGCCGGAAAAAATGTCCAACGCGCTTAGCCTCAGCCGCTCAGCTGTCGACTAGAATGCGTATCTGGCATATCACATGGCCGGGTGGCACGCCCCCTCACGCCCCCCACAACATGTCAACAATACAAATGATGGGCGCTTCGGTGGCAAGGGGGGCGTGGCAGGACAACAACAGCAGCTAGCTGTAATAGAGATAAATTCGCGTCATTTTTTGCCCTTGTGATAAAAAAAAATAGGAAAAAAGCGTGAACAGGCTGAGTACGCACAGCCCCAAGTAAACTGGGGCGTTCGAAATTGAAGCCAGCTAGTCTATGGATACCTGGCGGGGGAAGAAGGCGGCAATCCGCGCTGCGGGCTCTGCGTTCAATCAGCGCACCACTGACAATGTCATTTGGCGACCACTGTAATGATGCCACCAGGTAGGGTGCTCTGAGCTGGAACAGCTGCTGGGCACTCCATTGGAGTATCTGTGCCTGGTCTAAGTCGCTGGCATTAGCCTGCCTGCTTGGCCATGACCATAAAGCTCTACCCAGTTCCCAGGCAGCAGCCTTCCGATCCACTCCCGGCGTCGGCGTCGGCCTCGGCCCCCCTTCCCGCTCCCTGTACGTGCGATTATAATCATCAATTTTCAGCCGGCTGAGTGAGTGATGATTGTGGCAGTGAACGGAACGGAAACTGGCTGGCTCTGTGCCCCCCTCCCAGTTGTGGGTGGCTGCAATTTTGGTGCCCTCAAGTGTAACTGAGTGGTGGGTGTGGGCAGGGGGAAGATAACAGACAACAAACTTCAGAGCTGACTGCGACTTCGACTTGAATTCCAAGTTCAACTCCAACTCCAAGTGCCGACTCCTTGGCGCGGCCCGAAAGCGTTAAAACGAACTCAAGTGGAAAACAATCTAATTTGCTAAAATTCCTTCCGCCTTGGCTGAGCTCCTGAACCAGCCCACTGTCACCCTCCCCTATACCCCCTGCCTAGACCCCTACTGCCTTCAATCTGTAGATATTTGTCTCCTCTTGTATTGCCTGCCGTTTTTCCTTCAACTCAATTAAAGTTGATGGCAATTTTCCCCATCGTCGTCGTCATCGTCGTTGTTGTTGACGTTTTCTTAGCCAATATTGTTGACTGCTTTTGGTTTATTTAGTTGGCTTGTGCTTGTTTTACGAGCTTAAAAAGCATTCCTTAGACCAAGTAAATATATAAATTTATTTGCTTATAATTTAATTGAAGCAAGTCAAGTGAAATATTTACGGGCGTTGAATGAGTTCTTGTTTAAGAGATTGGCCTGTGTCAATACATTGTGAGAGTTGTGGAAGCTGATGTAGAATTTTGACTAATGATAGTCAGAGTTGGTGCTGTGAGAAATGATGAATAGTCGAAGGTCAGCACTAGCGACATTATGCTATTTAAATCTTCATGTTATAGCGGAAAAATAGAAATATTTATGGGCAGCCCTGTTCCCATTTCCGTGTACTTTTCATTCCGAATCATTGTCACTTATGCATCTCCTTTCTTAAATGAAAAAGTAACCTCCTTAATGAAGTTATATTTGAATAGTTTTCATTCAAATGTCTTAAATTCATAACTTTTCCAATATTGTTATGGATTGTTGAATAATTTGATCGGAATCGTAAATCGAAACATCGGATAGATCGCATTCATATCCAGAATTAGGTATTTTCTTTAAATATTTATTTAGAAAATGCTAAGGATAACTTCTCAAGCAATAAAACAACTATCCAGAAAAGAATTATCGATTCTTTTTCCTATCCATTCCCATATTTTATTATAAATATTTATCGATATTTAGTTTGAGTTACAATCGAAATATTTATACGCAAGTTAACTGACCACTTAAGTATCTACTTAAAACTCTCTCTGGCAAAATTGTCTCATGACTTGATAAGATGTGCATATATCACAATATATCTTTTTCATTGGCTTGCGCGTTCTGCCAATTTCTCTATTAGTTGGCTGACCTATGACCTTTGCCCATTTTGCTGACCCCCCCAAAGAAGTGGCAGGACGAGCGTTAATCTATTGTTGTGGCAGCCAAGCAGGCAGCACGCTGACAAACCAAACCAGGCTCTACACAGGACACACTACCCTCCCCAGCTTTTAGCTGGTATTATCACTTTTTGCCTGACAAAACAAAAATATAGGAATACATATGTGTGTGTATTTGGCTTAAATTGTGTATGGACTTGTGCGTTCACATATATTTTGCCATTTGGCCATTAATGTCATGGAGAATGTTTTGCTTGCGATTGGAAATTGTTTGTCTTTGTCTTTGGCTTCAGCTTTGGCTTGACATTGCGTTATCCTTGTTGACCGCTGGCCAGGCTCTCGGTTCTGGCCTTAGTTTATGGCTTCACGGCCTCGTTGATATATGGGGCATTTGCATGTGCCATAAATTATGCCAGGGCCGAGCTTTGCCTTTGCTCATTTAATATTCATAAATTTAGAGTTGGCCTCGCCAGAAGCAAGAAAAACAAAGCACACAAACACAAATGTGTGGAAATAAGGCAGACTAATTTGGGCTGCCGGATTGTCATTTGTTTTAGACGCACCACGCAGACCACCCTTCCGCCCTCTAATCCCACATAGGCGCCCCACACCCCACACCCCAATCCCCCTCAACTCGCCTGCTAATTGTTTTATGTGCCAAGATTTGTGTCTCCTGTCGTGTTTGGGGGGAACTTGTGTGCCGCCCTAGCCGCCCTAAACATGTTTTTTTGCTGCCAGCCACGCCCTCACATAGAAGTTATTGTTTTCTTTAGCTTGGCGATGGAGGGTAGCGGGTATCGGGTGGAGGGTTGAGGGGTTTAAGGAGTCTTGTTTTCACTTGCTTTTCGATTAGACTGCGTCGCAGCCGCTGCTAACAACATGAAATTAATTCGCTTTTATGTTTCCTGTGCCATTGGCTTGAATGTAGTATTTGTGTATCTGTATCTGTATGCCGTATATGTATCTATGTATCTTATGGATACGCGTGCTGCGGCGACTGCTGCTGCTGCTGTTGCTGCTGCTGCTTACTTACGCCTACATATTGATTTTCGTATTTTTTTTTGCTGCTTTTCATTACTTTTCGCTGATGATTTCTATTGGCTTTGGACCGAACCCAGACCCAGTCACAGATCTGAACCCGGACCCAGACCCAGACCCGTACCCGTACCCGTACCCGGACCCCCAGCCCCGCAGCCCCGGCATCCGCGACTTTGTGAGCTGGCAGCGCCTGCAGCAGTGCCTTTGTGCGTAGCTTCCTATTCCCTTTATGGCACTCGCTCTCTGTCCGCTTCTCTCTGTCTCTCTTTAATTCTATTTCTGGCCTGGCATTGTGCAAGAAAAATGATTGCAAGCCAAGTGCCTGGGCAAAAGGTGAGCAGCACCTGGAGGAGCTACAGCCCAGGCTCCGGCTACGGCTACAGCTCCGGCTTCAGCTCCAACCTTGGCCACAGTCCTGGCCTGTGCTCTCTGCGTGTGTGGCCCGCGGCAGCCTGGCAAATCTATCAACTGCTGCCACCATACACCTTTGCCCCGCTGGCGCCCCCACTGAAGTTGGATTCTTTATTATTGAGTTTGTGCGCTGGCAAATTGCATTAGACACTTGGCACAGGCACAGACACAGACTGTGGCAAGCACGGGTATCAGCTTTAAGAAGCTCATACTTAGGTCCGGCAGCTGCATGTTGAAATTAGATTTCATATAAAATAAAATATACCATAAATATGCACACAAGTTCAAAACGAACCCCAAAAAGACTTCAAGTGGTTTCAGCTAGCTGAAAGACATTTCGAAAACGGAAAATGTGGCTCATTGAATTTCATTTTTTATGACTGTGGCTCAACAAGTGCAGGGAGTGTGTGTGTGTGTGTATCTGACAGTCTGTGGCATCCTTTTTCACTCATCAGAGGGGCGAGGAACAAAGGCAAAGGGCAACGCTGCGTTTGTAACTCGATCGCCCACATCTTCAGCTGCAACTCCAACTCCAAACGCAACTCCAATCCTCTTGAAACGCTTGCTGAGCAGTTGAGCTGTGTGTGAAGCTGAAGCATTAATGTCTTATTGACAGCTAAGGATTAGAATGAAGCCAAGTATCTCCCTGGCTGCCTGCCTGCTCCCGCTCTTCTTCTCCCTCTGCTGTGTGTGTGTGTTTGAAAGGGATTATAAAGCGATTTGTTTGTCAAAAATTATGAATCTGGGAACAGTCAGGCAGCTCAGGCAGCTCCCACACGCTGTGTGTGGTGTGTCAGTCAACGTCATTGTCAGCAGCCGAGCCCGAAAGTTGCTGAAATTGTTTGGAAGCCGGCTTTATGCTGTTACTTTATGTACATCTGATCAGTTTTGACTTGAGCTCTAGCTTAAGGAAATTGCTTTCAACTTACAATTGAGATAGTTACAGCTGCCAAGTAATGGGGCTCTAAACAACTCCTTGAGCAATGAGATGTTTTAGGCAGAGCTGGAAAGCCAGCAATTGTGTCCACGTTAAGCATAGAAAACTATTAACGATAACCATATATTTATACAAAAAACTGTTCCGATTTCACTTTCGGTAAGATTTTCTGGCAGTTAAATTGTATTGAATTTTATAACCTAAAACAAAATTATTAAAATATATAAATCTACCTAGTTGAGATCTGAAAATCCAGATCAGTCTGGTTACAATAACACAAAAAAGGGTGTTAAATTTACTTCCTTTGGATCCAATTCCCTTCCTCAACGATTACAGTAAATATTGTAACATTTACGAAAATTTACATCCGCAAAATTTGGTCGATAATGAAAACAGGAAAACATCTGATAACAGATTCTTTCAAGAAATCTCAGAAATAAACACTAACATGAATATACAATAAGCTCTTTTCTGATGTTTCGATAGTGATAGACTCTTCAAGGAGACTCCATAAAAACCTATAGTTACTATCGATAGTTTCATCAATTGTTGTTCAGCTCTAGTTCAAAGTTAGCTTTAATCAGCATTTAACAAGTAAGAATGCTATAGTCGAGTATACCCGACTACGAAACTCCCTGTACCCAGGTCAAAAATTTCCGATCGCATCTTCGTTAACTTACACATACATACACAGATACGCACACGCACGAGCCACAGCGCAAGCCAGGCATTTTAAGTTGTGACTGTGCTTCTTCTTCCCCTTTCTGCAGCACTGAATCTTCTTTCGTGAATAACTTAGGTGTTTATTATCCGATCGACTTGAAATTTGGACAGTAGATTAAGAGGGACTAAAGTACTGGACATGCCAAATCTTAAAGCTATATCTTGAAAATTGTAACTGTAAAACGGTTTTTATCGAATAGCGGGGGAACGGGGGGAGATATCTCAAATCTAAAATAAACTTGACCTGCTCCCGCTATACACGAACCTACATTCCAAATTTGGTGTCTCTAGCTCTTATAGTTGCTGAGATCCTTGCGTTCATACATACGGACAGACAGACGGACAGACGGACGGACGGACAGACGGACAGACGGACAGACGGACAGACAGACGGACATGGCCAAATCGAAATCTCTTTTGATACTGATCAAGAATATATATACTTTATAGGGTCGGAGATGTCTCCTTCTGCCTGTTACATACTTTTGCACAAATCCAATACCCCTTTTTACCCATTTTATGGGTACAGGGAGTAAAAACTGACTTCACTAATCTTCAGCTTATTTTTCATAGCTCTCAAGACCTTCATATCAGCTGTTCTTATAAAGCATTCTCCACTGCGCTTATCTTTAGCAGCGCTATTTAGTCTAATCCAAGCAACAATTTAATAGCTCTATTTAGCTGAGAGCTGAGACCCTAATAATGTCTGTCTTAAGGCTAAACTAAGCCCAGCCTCAGCTGTGTCTATTGGAGAGGCATGTTCGAGTCACCATGACCAATTGGTTGGGCCGTGTTGCTTCATTAGCTCAGTTTATCAATGTTATGCATATGTGGAAAATACTAACAACTTGGAACGATCGATCGATAGATCTTTTGGGCGATTCGCTGTGCGACAACCATAAACAACCAAATTTCGTTGCCCTTCATTGATTTGAATTTGAATTGGCAATAAAACGCCAAGTTTATCAGTTGTTGAAGTGCCTCCTCGGGCGATTTTGACTTCAACTTTAACTTTGATTTCGATTTCTTTTCCAGTTTTTCCGGTGACTGGCCACAACTTGTTATACAACTCTATTAGTTTTTCATGCGACCCAGCTGCATACAAATCAACTAATTTGCCTTTGAAATGCCACTCAGTCAGTCAGCCAGTGCAACTACTTGAGGGTATTCCTTGATTTCATTTCAAACATTTCTTTTCTTCCTCATCTTCTTCTCTGTCGTGTCTCCTCTCATAATTAATGTAAATCTCTCCCTATCTGGTCGAGTTTTTGGCTATTTTATCGCTTTCGGCATTTGAATAAAATTTCAATTTTCATGCATTCGAATGTGTTGAATTACGAGTATATGAAAGTTTATCCCCGTTTGTCACTGTACTCCTCTCATCTGTCTGTCGACTCAGTCAGTCAGTCGGTCTGTCTGTCTTTCCGTCTCTTTGGGTATCTCTTGAGCAGCTTCAATGTCATGCAATGCCATTATATTTTTGCTAGTTAACTCAATTACTTTAGCCAAATGCTTTACCATTACCTACCACACTGGGAGGCAGGCAGGACGAGCTGTTTTATGCCTTCTTTTGGTCCAGTCATCATGACAGGACTGCCAGGCCGAGTCTCTATTTCCCAGTTGCTTCATTATTAGTGCAAATTATGGCATATTCCCTCCCCAACCCGTCGCAACCAGCTACCAGCTAGAGCAACAACAGTTTCTGTTCTTTTTGCTGCCTTCTGTTGTTTCATTCCCTGGGAATTGAGTAGATGACTCGCCCGAAGTCCAAAGTTCCTTAAAAATAAAAATAAAGACTGGAAAAACAAGAAAGAAATTCAAGGCACGTTCCTGTTCTGTTCCTGAAACATGAACATCCTTGTCTATGCTTTAAAATGCCAGCAGCTCTCAGACAAACAGACAGCAAGTGAAATCAAATTTGATTGTGGGCGTCAGTCCTGGCCCGCTGCTCCACAGTCACGCCAAAAGTATTCGCCCACGCATTTTCGATGGCATTTTGTTTATGCGCGTAAATTTGGCGCTTCATTATTTAATATTATGGGATGTGGCACTTGTTTTCGTTAGGCACTCGTGGGAAAATCCATAAACATCAAAATACTTAATAAAGTCAATCTTATGGCTTACCAATGTTTTGCGCACTGTTTGATTTTCCAAGACGTGCTACAGACATAAATAAACAGTTTTATCTGGTACACACTTACCTTGTATAATTTAGCTTGAAGTTCAATATAGCAAATTGGTTTCCTTTTTTTTGGATTTCATTCATATTACAGAGCTTTAATTTTTCTAGTTTTAGTACATTTGTATTAAGTTTAATGAGCTTCTCAATCTTAATGATGATAGCTCTGGTATGAACTTAATTAACAGCTGGCTTTGCATTGTATAAGTTAAACAAATTATTGACTTCAGTTTCATTTAATTCCTATAATATTACATGAAATCTTTTGAGTTTTGAAGGTCCTTGAACTCTTTAGTGCGTTAGCCCAAACAAATGAATTTACGATTGTTTTTCCTACGTGCAGTTTGACCATTTTCCAGCTGTTATTCGAGGGGGGCACAGGGGAGGAGGAACCAGTGGATTTTTGTATTAAATTAAAAGCCAACTCGCATTGTAAACATTTGGCAATTCTCCATGTTTATGTAGTTATTGTGTGGCATGTTGGCATAGTTATGTTATGCGGGGGTGCAAGGCCGGCCGGGGAGTGGGGAGTAGGGTGTGGGGGGTGAGGAGTGAGGAGTGAGCAGTCTGCTTGGCTTCATATCGTATTAAATTTCAATATGTATGGCCCCATTTATATTTACTCACATTTTATGCGACTCTGGGCAAATAAAAATATGCGAAATATAAGCAAAAATAATATTCAAACATTTGCACTAATTAAAAAGCTGTGTGTGTGCGTGAGTGGTGTGTGTGTGAGTGGTGTGTGTGTGGGTGTGTGTCTGCGTGTGTTTTTGGGTGTGTGCCTGTGTAAATACAAGCTGGAATACAGAACGCAAAGCATACAGCGAGGCGGCAATCGTAGGACATGTGTAATTGCTTTTCAGCCAACAATGGAACGAGTTGTTGTTGTTGTTATTATTGTTGTTGTTGTTGTTGTTGTGTATTGTTGCGTATTGTCAATTGTACAGTTACATTGTATTATTTTTTTTGTGGGCGTTTGCCGGCTTCATTCAATTGGCAAACATTGGCAGGCAGCATTGCCGCCCCGAGCCATGAATCCAGCAAGCGATTGAAACTGAAGACGCTTTGGACATTGGACGTTGCGACGCCCACGCACTTGAGGCATGTGGCAGCTGGGGCAGCCGGCAACTGTTGCCGGCAACTGGCAACTGGCAACTGGCAGCTGACAGCTGTCGCAACATTGCCCAGAAAACCCGACTCGACTCCACTCGACAGCCACTGCCATCAAAGGCAAATCAAACATAAAAAAGCAGCAGAAAAAATAACAGAACTCACGTGACTTTACAATTTATTTGAGGCATGCAGCGAAATAAATTTATTAATAGCCGCCGTCAACGTTGCCGCACAAAGAAGAAGAATTACAGCCACCCACACGGCCGTGGAGGCGACTCCAACCCGGTCGGACCAGGTACTCCAGCCAAGCTCCATCCTCAGCCTCAGCCTCAGCCTCAGCCTCAGCCTCAGCCTCACAGCCCCAGCCCCAGCTCAGCTGTGTGTTCATTCATTCAAAAAGATTCACATTCGCATTCGGGTTCCAGTTTGGGTTTGGTTTGCAATTCGCTTGCGTGAAGCAAAATTCTCTCGCGTCAATTTATGCGCATCACGTTTTCTCATTTTCGAGAATGACTAAATATCGTTTACTCCACTCAAGTCGACTCCGCTCCACTCCACTCCGCTCCACTCCACTTAACCACTGCCGGGCTGCTGCTTCACCTTTGCCCACATTTGGCCTTTTGTATGCGGCCTGGAGTTTGGTTGCAGTTGCAGTTGCAGTGTCCAGCCATTGGCAAAAATATTATTTAGCCATTTGCCACGTGAAAACTTTTCAGCTTATACGTAAGTATGTATCTACTTCTCTATATAGTATACATATACTTATACATGTATATAGTGTATAGTTGGTGGGGCGTGGCGGGGCGCGTGGCAAGTGCAACGCTAGTTTTTCAGTTAGTTTTCTTACTTTTTTTTTGGTAGCGTCGAGACCTCACCTGAAGCAGCATTTTTCATTTGGCGTTGAAGTTCGGCAACTGCCGGCGAATGCCGGGACTGCTAATGCCAGAAACGTGCCGACTGGAACTGTGGATGGCACCGGTTGCTGTCTTTCTGGGGCGGCCTCTGGACAGAGGCGTTGGCTGCAGGGGGCTTTATTGTAAGTCTGTTGAAGGAGCTTTAAGAAAGTCATAAGAGCTGCTTTCATCATTTTTTGTGTACCCAATCAGCATTTCTTGTATTCGCTGTATCATTTTGAATGAATACGATAAGTACTTGAAAGAACTCAGCAGAGTTTACAAAAAAATGAGGTTATGTTAAGAATGCTTTGATTTTATTATTTTTAATAATTAAACAAATGCATAAGAACTACGATTGAAATATAGAAATCTATCAGTTGAGATCTGAAGATCCAGATCAGTCAGATGATAATAATAAAATAAAATATATTTCCTGATTTAAAAGAAACTCTCTAGAAGTACTCAGTTAAGTTGGCTGCGCCTTAGCATTTCAAGAAGAGCTTGCAAATAAATGCGATTATGTCAAGAATGTCTTGATTTCATTATCTTTGATATTTAAAAAATGGTCAGAGAGTTGCCACACTTTAAAAGAAACTCACTTGAAGTACGCAGTTAAGTTGGCTGCGTCTCAGCATTTCATGAATTGAAGTAATAACGCATAAGCGAATTCATGGAATGGTTTTAAAGCACGCATCTTTAGCTCCATTCGTGAAAATGAACAGAGTGTGTCAGTGAAATGCACATTATATATAATGAGTTGAATGTTCTGGAGTCCAGGAATCCCAGTGAAACTCAACTAATTGCTATGTGTAATCCACGACTAGTTTCTACCAGCTTGCTCATGAGCAATTCCCACAATTTCCCTTATCCCACGCAACTCAACATGGTTCTCACCTATTCATTAGATAAGTTAGCAAATGCTTATGAAATACCGAATGCAATCAGCACCTGTTATTACAACCGAGTACCCCCACGCTCCCCTTTCAACCTAAGCCACTGGTTGCGTCTCTGTCTGAAATACAAATGCTGCACTTGGCGCTTGCAAATTAGTGTTAATTTATCATGATTATTGTTTCACAACGATTCGCAAATTGAGTTCGCTTAGTCAAGTGATAGAAACAGTTGCAGATTTTTCAGGGACTGGTCCTGGTTATTTTTAATAAAGCAAATTCGAGTGGCAACAACAGGAAGAGCTGTAACTAATGCTGACTTCCAGACTGATATCAAACTGTCAAGCTGTCAATTCTCGTTAGTGCGATGTGGGGAGTGGCTAATACACGAGTACAGTTGAGAGAGATGCCAGTGCTGCTCAAAAATTCAATTTCCAGCTGAAAAGATACGACAGCAACGGCAGCGTTAGTAGCAGCAGCAGCGAGGAGGGGGTGATAGATATCCTGTGTATCTGTGAGATACTTCTGGGCAAACAAATTGAAAATAGGTACAAAACAGTCATTGAAAAACGATTGCTGACATAGCTCTGGCTTTTGCCTTTGGCATCTGATGCCTGACGCCAATGCGCTCCAAAGCTGGCCAGGATTAGGCACAGGCAATAGTTGTTGGCTTAGAGCTTAGCCAACAGATATGAAAAATGTGAAACTCTTCATATTGACAGCACAATTAAGACTTTAATTTGCCCCGGATCGCATACTAACCTCTTGCTCTCTCTCTTTCTATTCTTTCAGGCCATTTGGGGCTAAGGCGAAGCTGGCCCAAATCCGTTCAAAATGTGCGAAATACAGCTGCAATAGACAGCGGCGATAACTGGCAAAGCGCAGTCAAAGGATTGGCAGCAGCAACCAAGCAAATCCCAAGTAACAGCGGCCCCTTGCCCACCCTCCCAGAAACCCTTACCGAGCATGCCATCAATTGCCAATATCAGCGCCAGCGTCAGCAGCAGCGCCAGGACAACGACGACAGCGACGTCTGCGTCGGCGTCGACGTCGACGACAATGGTTAACTTCCTGCCCGGGAACGATGCGCGCCTTAGTTACATTGTAAATCAAGTTGCATCCGCAGCGGGCGCAGCGTCCTCCTCGCCCGCCCTGCCCACATTCAGTCCGCCACGGATTGAGAGCTTGGTGGCCAGCTCGGCGGAGGATTTGAGCAGCTTTGGGGATGTGACATTCGACATCTTCGATGACGATGACGATTTGTATGGCTCGCCGATGGCCTTCGATGCCAGCGAGCAGGGCCTGTGGAATGGACGCTTTGTGCCCCCGCCGCCGCGTCCGCCATTCTTCGTGGATGAGCCCGTGCGGAGCGATGGCCTAACCACATGTGATTTATGCTCCTGGGCCATGCCCACCAAGAGCACATACATGTTCGAGGGCACGATAGGTAAGCAAAGCATACAACAAGCCCTCCACTCTCTTCTCCCCCAACTCTCTGCTCACACTGCAACTCTGCTTTCTCTCCCTTGTTGTCTGTCTCTCCTGCAGAGAAGGCCAACGAACTGGGCTGGCCCCTGACGCTGATCATCGTGTCCGTGCTGTCGGCACTGCTCGGCGCCATCATCATGATTGCCGTGGTGCGCTGCCGGCGCAAGAAGTCCTCCAACAATCGCAATGGTGAGTATTGAGCAGTCAACGATAAAGAAAATCAGCTCGTGATTAGCTCATCTGCTGTGCCCCGCAGCTGCTTGTTGTTCAGACTCCACGGTGCACTAGAGCTGCAAAACAATCGACGGCACTATCGACACTATCGACAGTCTTTGAGATATCATCACTAGCGATTATATCGATACTATAAGACCCCTTTTGATATTTTTCCTTTATCGATTATATTGATACTATCGAAACTCTTTCTATAGGTCACTTTTTGAGCTATTGTCACTATCGATTATCGATACTATAAGACAATTTTTTACTGTTTTGCCTTTATTGATTATATCGATACTTTAGATAGTCTTTATATATGTCACTTTAGATATTATCACTATCGATATTATATATATATCACACTATATTATATCGATACTATAAGTCCTTTTTGAAATTTTGCACTTATCAATTACATCGATACTTTCGATAATCCCATTTTAAACTCTTTTGGGTTTGAACCATTATCAAGGATTTTTACTATCATACTACTACTAACCGCAAATAAAGTTACTTCTATGACTTGTTCTAAGGCCTCGTACTATTTTCATTTAGCCATTAAATGAATGTTTTGCTTTATTATAATATAAACACTTACCTAAGTGTATAAATGCATTATTTTGTAGTATACTTCAAAGTTCAAATAAGTTCGTAAATACCCAATAACTTTTATGCAAGTCTTCAATGGCATCGATACTTTAAGCTACTTTAGGCTATCACTATCGAACCAATTGATGCTTTTCCAGCTCGAATGTGCACTGTTAGTCGTTACTTGCCCCATTGCAAACATTTTGATCATCTTTGCCCCAACTTTCATTCCAGATACACATGTGCAGTGGTGGTCGCGCAACAAACGCGCCCACGGCAATGGCGCGGGAACGGGTGGTGGCAGCGGTGCACCCAATGCCGGCAGCAGCGCCCACAACAACAACAACCATCTAAGACGCAGCAATATTTACACAGCGCACCCGGCGGACAGCATACGCGGTCTGCAGCCGCTGCCACTGCCACTGCCGCTGCCGCTGCCGATGCCAATGCCACTGCCGATGCCTCCCACGCTGGCGGCAGCATCCGCGTCAATGTTGTCCGTGTCGCCATCGGCAGGCGGCAGCACGCCGCTGCCCAGCCAACAGCAGCAGCCAGCACACTACTTCCATCCATATCATCATCATCATCATCACGCACAGCCGCCGCCGCCGCATTACCCGCATGGCTGCGAGGAGGATGCCGCGTATGAGGAGCCCGAGTACCATCAGCCGCAGCAGTTGCAGTTGCACAGCAGCTCCAACTCCAACTCAAACTGCAAC
This sequence comes from Hirtodrosophila confusa, assembly GCA_035043065.1. NCBI lineage: Eukaryota > Metazoa > Arthropoda > Insecta > Diptera > Drosophilidae > Hirtodrosophila > Hirtodrosophila confusa. The sequence continues at coordinate 8,795,737 of JAWNNI010000213.1, read as the reverse complement.
TCCAATTCCAACTCCAATTCCATGTCGTCGGTCACGTCATCGCCAGCGCCCACAGAGGCGCAGAGCCACTGGCCGCAGGCCGGCACCATGGTGGTCGCCAGCTGAGAGGCGGCCGAGAGCTGCGCCTGGTCGCGTCAACGTCGTCGGCGCAGCCTGAGCAGCGGCTGGATCTGGCAGTGACATGTTGCACGGCAACATGCTGCAGCAACACATGCTGCCCCAACCGTGGCAGCCACGCTGCTGCTGGCTGCTTAAAATGCGGCGCACAAATTCTGGCGCAGATCATAAAAAGGATTACGCGTAACATTTTGTGAAGTTGATATTTGTGTGCCAGTGCGAGCCAGTCCATAACCGTCTAAGGATACACTTCACCTCACCACCCCTCTCTCTGTGCATGTATGTATGTATATATATGTGTGTGTGTGTTCGTCCTATCTCAGTCTCCAATTGGGAAAACCGAAACGAATTTAGTGTCACTTCCACTTCCGTTTTGCAAACTATCGAAGCAGCCAACAAAACCAAAAACTGACACAGACAAGGAGGTGAATATTGTGGAGGGATGGGAAGTGGGAAGGTGGGCACGGGAGGCTGTGTTGATGGCGGGTTATGTGGCAGCATGCTCTTTACATGCCTTGCACGTTTTATCCTTTATTGCCGTTCGGCATTAGTACAGGGATTTTGTCAGATTAAAGCAAATAAAGGGCGTGCTTTTTGTTTCCAGCTTGCAACTGGCAACTGCCGACTTTGCCGATGATGCCACAAGTTTAAATCGTTCTGTCGGCGTCTGTCTGCATGTGTGTGTGTGTGTGTGTGTGTGTGTGTGTGTGTGTGTGTGTTGTGTGTGTAATATCCTACAATCCAATCAATGACTTTGGGTATATTGATATAGCTAACAACGCGTTGCATAGGAATCTTTTTTTTTGAGAGCTGAGCAGAAAACTAAGCTTTCCATTTAAATCGTATATATAGTATATAGAAATTCTGCTTGGTATAACTATCTGCTCCTATTATATTAACTATTTAGTATATAATAACGCATTTTTACTTTACTGTGATGAGATCCTGTTGAGAAACAGGGCATTGATTTGTCGAACATTCGCAATTGAACAGCTTTTAGCTTGTTTTTTAAGTCTAAATAGACATTTTCGTTTAAGCCATTGTCATTGTGTGTGTGTGTGTGTGTGTGTGTGTGTGTGTGTGTGTGTGTGTGTGTGTGTGTGTGTGTGTGTGAACTGGTATCTGCTTTGTATGGCTCTGTGTTTGCTGGCATGTTCTCGGCTGCAAATGGCAAAAAACTTTGTGGCTTTTCACTTCATTCCTCTTGTTTTGTAATTACAAAAGCAAATAGTTTCGATTGCCATAGCAAACGAGAAGAAAAGAAAGCAAAAACTAAAACAAAAACAAAAAAATTAAATAAAACTTATAAACTCAATATGAAAGCTTTGCAAATATTGGAAACATTGCGGTTTTTGGGATTTAGTTTGGGCTTTGCCTTTATAAAAGGTAAGCCTTGCCCCAAAGCCATAACACAAAACTCTCCCAGTTAAATAATCTTTAAAGTACTACTCGAAACATTAAAGTTGCATTACACACAAGTTAATACAAAATTCATGTCATGCATATCAAATAAGCTTAAACCACAGCAACAGCAATAACAACAACAAAGTACTTAAAACAACAATCAAACAAGAAACAAAAATAATAATAATAATTAAAATAAATAAAAATATACAACTCGCGCCATTGTACATACACTGTAAATAAATACGTACTTATTTGCAATTTGCTCCAATTAGCAATTAGTTCAAAGAGCGTGCTGCAAAAAAAACGAAAACTTTCTTCAACTTAAGATTAAATAATTTATATTGTATAAGCGACAAAGGCAAACAAACAGAACATTCCTCTTCAAAGTGAACGCAGAGTTCAAGTTTTTGTTTATACAATATGAAAAGAACTACAACAACAACAACAACAATTTACAACAACCAAAGACTAGTCATTTAAGTCATAATGTTGCTATGTACAAACTATTAAGTAGTTAAACAATACAGTAAAACTTCGAGAGAGAAAAGTTACAGTTAATAACTCGATTTAATAATATGGTTAATTTGAATGCATCGCTGCATTTATTAGTTCTACGAAAAAACAAAACAAAACAAAACAAAACAAAAAAACCAACTGCAATACTGTATTTTAAATATTTATTCATTAAATGCACATTTCACATCATAACAATAATAATGATAATTAGCGTTTACATTTAATAACTCAAACGTCAACTTAAATAAATAGCAAGAGCGCAACAAATTTAAATACTAAATGCAACTCAAAATGTTCCAATTTAGCATAGCCTAACTAATTATGTGGAAATGTAAACAAAAACTAAGCAAACAAACTGAATCCAAACAAAAACTCAACAATTGCAACTAATAATTTTCACAGCAAACTCAATCGATTGTTCAAAAATAAATTAGGCACATACAGAAAAAAGAAACACAAAACAAAAGCAAAAAAAAATAAAAATTAAAAAACACAACAAAAGAAAATAAATAAAATGAAACAAATAAATACAATAAATGTGTAAGCGCTTTGTTTTAATTTTATTTGAAAATCATTTAGCAAATTGAACCAATGAATAATTTATTAATGATTAACGCATTCATTTTATTTTATGGCTTTCTGTCAGTTCCCATAAAAACTAGTCCGTCAGTTCAAAACTGGCTTAAACCGGCCAGTTTTTATTGAAGGAAGTTAAAGCCTGCCTTATCGGTTTAATTTAACACAAAATACCAGATATATATATAGATAAGCAATTTACTTATTGCACAAATAATTAATCTCTTTACATTTTAGGTTAATTTGATGAAGACTTTTGCTCATAACCAATTTGAATTATTTGCTTTTGTTATATTTTGTTTAGGATTGAATACAATTGAATTTTTAGTCATCGTCGCCCCCAAGTTAGTTGGAAGGAAGTTTTATTGAGGGAGGCTGGATTGGTTAACTTTATCACCAATATTTTAATCAATTCACTTATCAAAAAAGTTTCTTTTAGATTTTTGGCTAAATTGCTCAGACAATGAACTCCCAGAGATTTTAATTGCGTGCTTTTGTTATATGTTGGTTAAGATCAGCTACCAAAGCAGTCTTAATCATCTTCGCCTCAAAGTTAGCTGTTTTTTATTGTTTATTCTTGCAGTTGTCATATCAAACATGGCCTGTCTGAACCCGGACCTGCCATAAACTTTATCTTGACTTCCCATTTCGGCTGCATAAAAATGAAAAACGATTTAATTTCATTTTCAAAAAAAGTAGTAATAAAGATCTGCTCAGAAAAAGTGAAAGTTTGCATCGCACATTGTTATAATTTTTATTTATTTATTTTTTTTTCTTGTGGCGAATAATCAATGACAGCAACAGGCAAGGAGAGTGCAGAAAATATTTAGGTTGCCCGGTCAAGATGGAATATTTATGCCATTTATGACACGAAAGGCCCTCGAAACGTGTGCCACGGACGTGTACTGCAGCATGCCCCGCCGCTTGCCCCGCGATTGCCACATTTTTGCATATTTGCGGCACGAAGCGAGCGAAATGAAATGCACAGAAAATCAGTTGGCAAGATAAAGCCAAGCCGAAAATAAAGCGCAGCCAGATTGGCCACAGTCCCGTCTCCTGGCCCACGATGTCGTAAAGCCAATCGAAAGCGAAAGATCTCTTGGCCGATATGAACATATGGACATATGGATCGTCGTCGTCTGAGTCCTCCTTGTTGTTGTTGACGTCGTCGTCGCGCTGTCTGTGGGTGGCAGCGGGCGGAGGTCCATTTGCATATTGGAACGATTGAACCAGGTCCAGGCTTGGACCCAGACCGCAATCCTCTCGACCAGACAATTGTGTGTACGACAGCCAACAAACACAGCACAACACAACACAACAGGATCGTCTGACAAAAAAAGTGAGATCTGTTTCTCGTGGGGGCTTTCCTGAGGAGGTAGCGAAAATGTCATGCGGTTTTATGACTTCATTAGTGACAACTGGCCAGGAATTTAATGGACGCTCCATGGGCTCTTTGTCTTGCTGCAGAGCTCGTTTCGCCGTTGAAACGTTGACAAACAAATTTGTGGCACATTTCCTTCGTGCATTTCCAGTGCGCTTGATGAGCAGCAACAAAACGAAAGTTTTAACAAAAACTAATCAGAAGCTTAGCGGGCAATCGAACCTAGTTAAAGTCTAGGCCCCATGTCACGAGTGGAGTGATTCGGGTCCGGGCAGCCGCCACCAATGAGAGTGGTTCCAACTTACGCTGATGATGCATATGGGGTCGCCTTATAATGAAGTCGTGCATGCTATTTGTGCTATACGGTTCGCTGATTAAGCAGTTCGCTCAACTGAAAACTTGACACCTTTTTTTTCAGCGCGAATTGGCGCATGCCAGTGTAATATGAGAGAAAAGCATGGGAAATTAACTTAAATTTGTTGCAACTAAATTGAAACATCTTTCCTGATTAGTGAGCTGATTTAGATTTACTGTAACTCTAATTCTGTATACTGTTTTGCGGATGCCTTCGTTTGCTAGAAGATTATATTGTCGATCTCCTTATCCTTTCCGAAGTTTCTTGATACTTAAACGGTGTGTACTGCTCTGCGGGTGTCGAACTTGTGAACCGTCGTTTGCTGGGAGGTTATCTTCTAGTTCATTCCGCCTTTCCGTCAGATAAGTAGTTCTAGTTCCTGAACTCAAGTTTACTCTAATTTAATCATCCTTAAATTGTTTTATTTTTGTGTAATTTTAATAGCTAGCTCAAGTGAATTAGTAAGATTTTAGTACAAGATATACGTACAACATTATTTGAATTTTATTATCAATCGATGGAGCTTTAACAAATTGAATATGGCGATAACTTTTTGGAAAGGTCAACTTTTAAAACTTGGGTGGGAACTAGGTTTTTTGTTCATACGAACAAATCTAGTTTTATTGTTTCTTAAATTTATTAGTTTGCACAGTAAAATTCTGGCTTAATTTATTACAAGGAATTTAAACAATATGAACGACGCGACGTGTTCAATTTAATTACCTTAAAGTGAAGCTCTGTTCGCTTGATTTATTGCTGCAGTGAAGTTGAACTGTGTAACCAGAGAGCAGCAGCAATATGTATATTTTGAGGAAACAAGGTACAATAGATTGACGTTTACAGGCTTTCAATAACTTTCGAATGCTTTCGGCAAGCCCACACTGAAAGATACAATGTCGGATAAGATGTACAGAGAGTTGAGCTGAGGCTCAACTGACATTGCTGACTTCTGACTGCAGGCTGACGATAATGTCGTCGTCGTTGATGCCGACAGGCGAATCATCGGGCTATCGACAGTGCACTGAGTGCCCCTTGCTGGCGAGCCCCTGGCCACGATCGAATGCAACATGGCGTTGCAGCCACATGCATCATCATTATTATCATCATTGTCAGCTGCATGCAAGCGAAAAATCGCAACTACTACTACTACTACTGCGCATGAATGAATCACTGGAGGAACATGCCATGGAATCAGGCTAGGCACGGGCATGGGCACGGGCACGCCGTCTAACGAGATCGCTGCTCCGATGCTCAAGCATTGGCGTGGCAAGGGGCCGCGGGTCGGAGTAACTGCATCATGCAAACGTCTAGCGAAAGTCGCGACAAAACTCTCATTCAGCTCCAAACCCAATCCCAAACCCAAAGCAAACTGGCGGGGCCATAATGATGAATTAGGCTGCTGTCATGTCATGACAAAGGCGCTGCATCTGCATGCGATTGCTGTGGAGCTCGAGAGGCTGGCGCAGATGCTGGGCATGGGGATAAGGATGGGAAGGGGAGCTGCCGGGTCTGCTAAGTAAGTAAACACTGGCAAAATGCAATTGCGAATTGCGAATATTCAAACGTAAGTAGGAAGTGAAGTCTTAAATGAGTTAAAAGCTGAAAAGATGCCGTCTGACAAATCGTTTGCTGTTCGACTTAGCCAGCGTTTACTGTCCGTCTGCCTGTCTTGGCTTGGCTTGTGCAGATTGGCGCTCCTTGTGCTCCTAAGTGAAATTCGGTGTACAATATGCGAGCTTGTTCATCATGTTTGTGCTGGCTGTGACCCGTTTTTCCAGGTGCAGTTCAGCTGATCCTCAAGAGCGGCTCGTTCGTGCGCATGCAAATGCCGTGGTCTGACTCGGTTTGGGCCAGGTCCGTTGGCGTTTGCTAATTAATTGAGGCGACTTGTCGCTGGCAATTAGTTTGGCATAAGCAGATGACATGTTGTGTCATGTGTCATGCTGTCGCAGCAAATGAAGTTATTAGCTCCATGGATGATTGCCAGGATGTGTACTGCTGCTGTTGCTTTTCCTGTCGCTGCTTGGCCCCATGGCTGCGGAGGTTAATTGCCAACAATAAGATTCAATCAAGCTAATGATGGAGCTGGCCAACCAAGCAACAGCAGCAGCACCCGACATAAACCAAACCAGCTTCCAGTACAAGCTCTCCACGTTCCACACAATTGCAATTTATGAGCGCAGTTATTTTGGCTTGGACTCCGAGCTGGAGCTGAAGCTGAAGCTGGAGCTGGAGCTGGAGCGGCTGCTATTGGGACGACCTTATGGGGTCGCATGCATAAAATGCAACCTCGTTGTAAAACTTTCTTCGAGCAACCCGAAATTATTGATAAAAATGCCAGAGTACAACATCATTTTGGAAACGTAAATAGTTTAGTGCCCGACTGGCTACCAAAGTGAACCGTTTGCCAATTGGTTCTGAAGGGGGGCAATCCCCCGAAAACGAGCGTGCTCAGTTTGAGGATGGTATCCAAGTGCTTTACGAGGCAGAAATTACCCATACTTAGCCTGGAGGAAATTGAAATACAAGTTCTGGTGCGGGGTATTTTATTCAACCTTATTCGAATGTCCCGAAGTTAATCCAGGCTCTCCAGCAGCACAGTCAGTATAGTATAACACTGCTTAAGCACCTGTAATATGTTAAGGATCAGCTGGGTTAACTAGGTTAACTACTTAGAACTCACGCTCATGTAGCTGAACAAATTTAAAGGTGGAAAAGGACTTCCGGCCATATAGAGCGGCTGCTGTGCCCGCTGAATGATGAACATGATGTCCCGTTTGATAACCGGTGACTTTGGTGACCATTCGTAGGCATTGTAGGCAGCGTGGGCCACCTGCTGAGACTGGTGGCTCACCATATCGCCAAAATAGCACCAGTACGAGAAGTGAAAAAACGAGAGCAATGTGAAGATCACAAACCTGGCTGCCACTGTGGGATCGCGTCTGGAAACGAGTGTCTCAAATGCCGACAAGGAGATCATCAGATATGCGGCTATCATCTGCATTTTCATTGGTCCGGAGAATACTTGGTTGGTGCGGTCAACAATGCTGTCAGCCGGGCTGCATAAGTCGGCTATACTATATAGGAAGCTGGCACACAACTTACCGTATTATCCTTTGGTGTAATGTTATCAATCGACCCAGCTCAGCATGGAACTCCTGCTCATCATTGTGGCACAGCTTTCCAAATGTTTCCAGTTCAATGCACAGGATCTTTAGATTGACGCCCAGTTGGGCAAACAAGTGCGAGCAGGACAGTTCGCAATACAGGATACATGTGCAATTGTAGCTCACGAAGAAGCATTGCCAGACATAAAGCAAGACGTGTGCGATCGGATGCTTGGATGTATCGCGCAGCCCAAAAGGATACCAGCAATGGAAAGGCAGGTCCTGGCTGGTCCAAACCGGCTGCGTTGAGGCCAGGAGAAGAAATAAAAACATGCCAACGTGCCAAAGCAATCCCAGTGCGGACTCAATCAGAAAGAACCGACGCTGTTCCGAGCGGATGAGTTTTTTACACGGTCCAACCTTTGGTTCGCAATGAAGTTTCTCCAGGGCATCGATAACCTCGTCAACCTCATCGGCACGGAAGTGGAAGAAGTGCCATTTGAATGTCATGTAGAATGTCTACAAATAGTTGATTTTCAAATGGGTTTTATGCATAGATGCCGAGGAAAGCACACCGCAATCGTCCAAAGACAATCCTGACCCAAATCGACTATACTATCCAATGATTCCGGCAGGGCCAATAGGAGCGTGAGCAAAAACACATAAATTTGCATCAAAACGATGATATGCCACACCCGACGTATGGGAGAGCGACAGTTCTCCTTGTTTGGATAGTTTCCCAAGACACTGCACATAAGGAAAGTTACGTAAGTTGGCGGTACAGTTCCGTTGTTGTTTATACCTATTACCCAAGCTGAATTCTATTATAATAGGGTGACATGTGCTTCGGATGGGTCTGATGGCGCAGTACGACCCAAAATTCCTCAAACTGTTCATAGATGCGCCTCCAGCTCTGTCTCGGTTCCTGATAGGCTTCCATTGGGCTTTTGTAGAGTACTGACAACTGCGTATCGGCTGTTTAGTTGCTTATATAGTCTAGGATTCAGGGCTGCAACGTTGAGAAACGTGTTTCAATTCCTGGAGCAATCGCAAAGGATGAATATTAAATTTAGATAATTTTTTTTATCATTATTGATTTTGAATGTTTAGTGTATCAAACTTCGGCGTTAACCGGATCCTTCAATGGGATTCGAACCCGCACCTGGTTCAATTGCTATCTTAACTATCTAACCTTTAGAGTTAAGCTAAGAACTATTTCTCAGCCTGGTCTAGAACTTTATCCAGCCCTGTTTTTGCAAATTTCTTTAACAATTGTGTCACGCCCACATAATGAAAATGAAAACAGAATTTCCCAGCTGCACTCAGACTTGATGATTGTTGTGGCATTACCATAAACAATGCATATTGGAAAATTATAGCCTTTGGTCCCAATTAGGCTTTTGTACGCATTGCGTTGTAAATTCTGCGTTGCAAGTATTTCTTAGTCTTTTGCCAGTTGTCTGCATTGTGGTTGGGTGCCACTGGAAGCTAACCACATTTACCCACAGTGGCAACAAAGTTTGCACTTTTTATCGTGCGTCTTGCTTACTTTTTCCTCGCTCCATTTAAGGCGCACAAAAATGCATTTTACAGTTGGCCGTGCAAATCTTTAACGGCTTGCAAAATATTGCCTTGGCCAAATTTGGTTGGCCAAGATATCGGTCTTAGAACGTCGCGTTCGTATGGTTAAATGACTTTTGACTTTTGCTATCTTTCGACCTGAACTCGATTCGATTTGCCTCGCATCGCGTCGACTCGACTCTCAATCATTGATACCATCACCCACACACCGGGCTTATTAATCTGGATAGCATTTAGCGAAAACTTGTCAGCTGCATATTTGGCAAATGGCCAATGAAGCTGACATGTCGGAGCTTGAGCTTGTCCAGGCTCTTGCCGCAAATGTCGTCGCTTCATTAAGCCCGCAACATAGTCGAACCAGCGAACCATCGAACCAGCGAACCGTCGAACCAACGACAGCTCCGAGACAGACAACTCTGCCAATTTCCATCAAATTCTGTCCAAGTGCTTGTTTTGATACCCTCGCTGAGGGTATTGCCAGTTACTAACCAGTTAGATGCTTAAAGGATAAGTATTATTGTATAGGATGTTGATTTGAGCCAATAAAACATCTATCTAATTGTTTCCTAGCAAGCTAGTCGCTCTGTTTTGAAGGTGTATTGATACAATTTATTATAGATGATAGAGTATATATTATATACTCATATTGCGGAACCTGGAATAACTAACATAAATGTGTTCTATAGTTGGAATTTGCATCTTTCAAGGGTCTTTAAACATCTACATCTTTCAGTCTGTTTCCTTTAATTTTCCGTGCGGTTAATCGGATTGAGATCGGAGTTCCTTATCATAGAGCTATGAACTATCAATAATAGTACTTTTATTTTTAAAGCGATGGCCCTTTTTTTTAGTACTTCAGTACTTTATCAGAGTCAGACAACTATATCCTAGTTATACACATCTGATTACTTTGTGTATAGCTGTCTATTTTATACAATTTACTTTCTATTATGGGTTTCTTTGAATGAACATATCTGCAAGGGTATTTAAGCCTTGGCAAGCCAAAGTTAACTGTTTTCGCTTGTTTTCTTTCGGCTAGACCAAACGCTGATCGAGATTGGAGCTTTCGCTTTGGCAACGGCAGTTACCTGATAGCTGGTACCTCGTACCTGATACCTGGTAGCTGGTTCATAGTACTGGTACCTGGTATCTAAAGCTTGCTACCTGGCTCAGGTAGCACTACAATTTGCGCGCTTGTCAAGTGTACGACAACATTACGCGCAATTGTTCAATGTCAATGCATTTGATGGGCATGAAATGCCTCCACAGACTCGGCAGATGGATTCTGGCTGTTGTTGTTGTTGTATTCGCTGTTGTCCTCATTCATTGTTCGAGGCGGCTCTTTGCCAGGCAGCCAACAATTCCCATGTGCTGACATGTTGTGTGATAACGAAGCTGCTTCTTAACTGCGCCTTTGTCGCCGACAGACGAGTGAGACAGTCATAGAGTCCTCCAGTCAGCCATGTTACAGCCTATGAACTCAATTAAGGTCTGTAAAGTGCACAGAAATACTATCAAGAGTCTTAGCCCAGAATGGAGCTTCTTCTGCTTGTTTTCTACGCTTGAGTTTTACTTTTATTGAATGCAATACAATTACGAAAATATAATATACGAGTAAAAGAAGCAACATTCGTAATCGTAATTGAAGAACCTTTTACATAAGTATCTGCATTTTATCAACGATACGATCATAATTTACGATTATAACTACTTGTTTACGTTACGTACATTAAAAATGATTCAAAGTATTCATGATGATAGGCCAAAAGTGCTTGGCATGCCTTTGAGCCCAGCTGCTGCTGCTTTTTAGCCAAGTTTAAAGTAACGCCCCAAAAAATGCTGAATAGCAAACTTTTATTACAACTGATAATAGATCTGTGCTGGCCACATAAAGGCCATCGACCATCGACAAACTGTTCAACTGTTCAGTCAGATCTCCTCCCTCCCTCCCCACCTGACACATTCGCCCCGGGGCGCTGTATGAAGTGCAATACAATGTTTAAAAACCGCTCATTTCAAGTGATTTTTCGGTTAATAAATGCATCAAAATGTTGAATCTAAAACATTTTTATGTCGTATAATTAATCACAATTATATATTTCTATGGTCCAAGTAAATGGCCGGACAATGGCCAACAAAGCGAAACGACTTTGACTTGGACCTGGGACCTGGGACCTGGGATGTGTATGTTGTATGTGGATTGTGGATTGGGATGCGGAGACTTCTGCAAGGCGCCACAGGGGGTTGACCGGGAGAGGGTTACCCAAGCGGCGCACTAAAATTTTATGACTCTATTATGAGAGTGGCGGCCATTCAGTTCTAGCTTTGCTCCTCCGCGGCTCCATTGTGCCTGGGCCTGGGCTATTGTTCTAGAGAGGGGTTGGGGCTGGGGCAGCGTCTGGAGCTGGAGCTGTTGCTGAGTCTGGAACCGCACATAGCTGCACTTGGCGGGCATCGCGGCTCACTTGCTTGCAAGTGGATGCCAAAGATTTCAGCATACAGATTATGCAACACACACACACACACACACACACACACACTTACACACACACACTTACACACACACACACATGAAGTTACTTAGATGACGTTGCCTATGGCCGCCGTAATTTATAACTGAGCTAAAATAGCCGAGAAAAAAGCTTTGCGGCAACCAAAAAATAATGCACACAAATTTGCGTTGAACCCCACAGTTGGTAGTGCAACTGCCTTACCCCCTCCACACATGTGTGCTACCTTCTCGGTCCACTCGACCCAGTCTCTGGCCTCGCACTTGCATGTGTCTCTTGCTACCACGCCCCATTCTCAGACCCAGCTCCAACTCCAGCCTCAGCCCCAGCTTCAGCTCCTGTCCCTGTCCCTGCCCCTGCCCCTGCCCCTGCGTCGTCATCGTCGCGCAACAATAAACTGCATTCCTTGGATATTAATCACAGCAGCGCCACGCTTATGAATAACTCAACCCGACTCTTGACTCCAGGCCACTTGCTCCATTCCCAGCACAAGCTGAAGCTGCCACTTGAATGCAGTTTCCATTACTGGACCTCTGTGTTCTATTGGAACTGAGCTTGTCCCAGCTATTAAGAGACAAAGCTTGTACGCTAAAGTTTCAGGATTCAGAATACTCAAACTACAAACATAAGTGAATATAAAAAGCTCTAAATATTTTCTAATATAACAACTTAGTTTAGGAATACTCCATACATATTGATAGAAGACGCCGAAAATAGTTTTAAAGGCTAATATGATTAAAATGTTAGTATATTTCGTGGTTAAATTAGTTTTAAAGGTTTCAGAGACTTGCTACGATAAATAGATAGTAAATCTGAATATTTTCTAAAAGAGTCTGGAATATTCCAGCCTATTCACATTCCGGATTCAGATCCAATCATGTGGAATCAAAGTTGTTAAATTATATGAGCCAGTGAAATAAAAACTATTAGAATATAACTTCATAAAGGAAAGGACAGAAAAGTTGATATACCATCCGGAATTAGGGAAAAAGAATCTTAATGATTCCAAATGAAAAGTACTCGGAATTGCCAAATTGATAAGCCAATTTCCCTAAAACACTTTGTGTTTCTTATTTGAACTATTCCAAGATACTATCTACAAGCATAAAATACTTAATCCCATATGAGTCCATGCAACACATCAACTCATACAGGGTATCAGCTGAGCATCAGGCACATGCGAGTAGAACACACTGTAAGTCTGCAATCTGGAATATTTATTAACAATATTGGCAAGTTGCTGTTGTTGTTGTTGTGCTTGTCTTTGTTGCCGTTGCGTTGTTGTTGTTATTGATTCGAGTGGAGTTGGCCGCTAAGCAAATGCAGCTCGCGTTCGATCGATTGATAATGGCAACAACCAACAACCAACAACCAACAACGAACAACGAACAACGAACAACCAAGCAACAACAAACACTCGCCACAGGCAAAAATAACAGGCGAGACATGCAAAATTAAAGGCAGTTCCAGTTCCTGAAACGCCCGTACCCCTGTACCCCCTTACCCCACAGAGCCCCGAAAACACAATTAATATTTATGACCTTGCCTAGCTGATATATTTGCCTGGGCGCACACACGTAAATGGCGCGATTTATCATCGGTCCGGGCTGGCAGGGTGACTCCAGCTGGACAGATACGGCCACAAGGATAATAGAACTGTTAACATGAAAATAAAACTCAAATCAAATGCGGCCTATCTTCATCGCACTCAGGGCGAGTGCATTCACTTCACATGCCGCCATTCGTTAATTCAAGCGCCAATCGAAAATTTCCATAAAATTATCGAAATTCCGAGGGTATTGGGCTATGCCCGTAATACATACATTCAAATTTCCACTAATTAGCTGCCAAAAAAGCAGCTCAGGTGCGGTTCATGTCAAGTTGGGCAACCTGCTGCACATGTCAGTGGCAGCAGCCGCAACTCAGACCCGAAGCCGCAGAGGCAGTGGCCGCAGTGGCAGTGGCAGCGGCAGCGTCAGAGCCAGACCAAGACCCACAAAAAGGGCTGCACTACCTCACTGGGTGGCTAATTAAGTCAACTCCCGCGGCAACAACACCAACAGCAACAACAACAACAACAACAACAACAACAACAAGTGCATGCATATTTCAGCATGAAAATATTCATAATTAAAGTGCGTGAGTCTCGACCCAAGAAGAGACACCCTCCCTGTCTGCCTGTCTGTGCCTGTCTGTGCTTGTGTGTTTTATTGTAATGGCATAATTAATTTATTAATTAGCTTTTCTTTCTCCGCACTGAGGCTCACTGAACCATGAGCCGGAGCACTGCGGGAGGCTTGTAACAGCGCGTAAATGGAGCTGCCCACGCACAGAGAACCAGGCCCTGAAGGTTAACCGCTGTTGAGTCAGGTTCAAGGTGGAAACAAGCGAGTAAACAGTAGCGACAACAATTAAATGGGCTTACTCTCCAACCAGCAACCAGCAACCAGCAACCACCAACCACCAACCAGCTACCAACTGCCAACTACCAACTTCATTCAATGGCAATTATCAAGCCGAAAAGCCAAAACAGATTTTTGTATGCAAGTTGCAATTTGCGGCGCTTTTCATTGTCGGCTATTCGAGCAATGCGACGACCTCCATCGTCGTCGTCGTCGTTGTTAGCCCAGACAATTGCAAAATTGTCGCCAGCTTTTAGCTGCCTTGAGGAACTGAAACTGAACCTGAACCAACTCAACCTCAACCTGAGGCTGTAGCTGAACCCCAGTTGGATTTCATAGGCATACCTGTCGCGCATACCCCAAATCGTTTTGCAATTGACTGACGATTGTTTTTTGAGCTTCAGCTTCGGCTTGGGCGCACAAAAGGCCATTCGACTCGAAAATGCTACTGTTGTCTGACTGTTGTTCAGGGCCAAGTTGTTGGCCAAGTTGCTCATTGTCATCTGCGTTTGGCAATTCATTGGCAAGAACAAAACTCTTCAAGGCGCGCCTAAATGGCGAACTCTTCGCTCTACCAATTTACGTACATCGTGTATAGGCTCAGACCACGCAAAAGTAATTGCTATTGCTAGTCTTCCCACTCCCGTAACGTGGTCAAAACTGAACTATCATTCATGCAGGTCCTGCATTTTAATCCTACTTGTATACATTTGCAAATTAAACATATTTCGAAAATGTTCCAACTCCAAATTTCAAATGATTTGACTTTCAATTTGTATTCTTTTGAGAATATAAAATATGTTAGATTTTGTATATGCAATATTTCATTTTGGTCATAGCTTGCTCCCAAAAATGCTTAAGTACTCAAATTTAATTCATTTGGGAAAATAACATTTGATTAACTGCTTAGCATAATGCGCTTAGAGCGTAAATTTTGTTTTTTGTGCCCTTGATATTCATGTTCTCGCACATTATTTGCTATCTGTGCATTTGTGATCAAATGTTTCGCATATAATGCCCTCTCAGTGGCAGTGGCAGAGACTGTGTGCCACGGGTTCCTAAACACCCAGTGCGATAATCTTGCAGGTGCCCCGGGCCATTGCGACGTCGTCTCATTCAGTTAGCAATTTTTGTCGACTTGCAGATCATGGAATCCGCGGAATTGAGACAATTATTTGCACATCGTGTATGTGGAGACAAGTTGCAGTCGAAGAAGTCGCAAAACTTGCTGAACTCTGCGCCTTTCGCATGCGTGAGATGCTGCTTCAGAAATTTGTGAAATTCATTAAATAAAAGTCGTGAAGAGCGCAGAAGAACAACCGGGATAAGACGGACAGCCAGCCATCCGGGGTGGAAGGCCTGAAAAATATTTGACAAAACGCCACTTGCGAGACGCCGCCGAAGACATCCTCAACCATTTTTGGCTGCTACTCCTTGGGCCGCACACAAAATGCGGTAGGTAGTTTTTCTGGCCAGACAACGGCCAAGTTCAAGTTCGATATGTTGGTAGCTGAAAGCCTTCAAGTTTCCGTTTGAGATACACTGCAGGAGGTTAGTAGTATAACTCACCTCATAAACTATATCAGCCCGAAACTCGATTCAGCTCTTCAACTTCAAAGTTCAGGTTTTGTTGTTCGATTTTAGCCAAGTTATGTGCTCTGGCTTCCTTTTGGACGTTGCTTAGATTTAGCAGTTGGCAACGCCCTTTTCGTGTTGCTTTCTAGGCGGTTGCTAATTGAATTTTAGTAGTAGTTTCAGTTGTGTATTAGTTTTGAGCGTGTTTCACAGTTGGCCTTGAGACGGATGTTGGCAAAGGCGTATTAGCCACGTTGCATGTTTATGCAAATAGCCCGCCCGTCTGTGGCCCGAGGGGCGCAGGCGCAGGCGCGAAAGTAGCGCCCAACTATCACCTCACAATTAGCCAAAGGTCTGCAGGTTTCCCATTGCTTTGAAAAGGTGTTGGTCAAACATTGTGCCACACTGTCGCCTGGGGCAAGTGACAGCTGCAAGTCTCGTGCCAAAAGTATTGCTACCAATTTCTGGGGCAACGCACAAAATGCACATGTTCCATATAGAATTTCGAATGTGGCAAATCTAAAATGCAAACGACTGTCCAGCGGGTCGGGTCAGTCCTGCTTCTGTGTCTGTTCCTGGCCAGGAGCTGCGGTCAACGCTTTGCGCTTTGCGGAATAAGTATAAAATTACAAATGGCTAAAATATTGGCGAACATGTCCAGGAACGACTACCAACTGCCTCATTTATTTGCACTGCATTTCCTGGCCGTCATGGCAACTTGTTAGTGCGGCGGCTGCTGTTGCTGCTTTTTGCCATGTTGCTGTTGTTGGCTTTTGCAAAATTCATGCGCATGTTTGTACCTCATTTTTGGACATTTTCAGTGGCGGGACACCAACAACAACGCATCGGAATTGGCATCAAATGTGCAAGGGCAAAAGTTTCATTGCATTTATTCGAACGGCAGCCCGTAAGAGAAGCAGATCCAGACTCGAACACAGACCCATGACCAGCGCATAGATATGCGCTTACTCAGAGATACATATACAATAAATGGCAATGCTCTAGTCGAGAGTGCTGGAACAGGAGATAGCCTGTAGCCCAAGTAAAAGACTCCTCTCAAGTAAGTATATATAAGTATTTTAAACTTGACTTAACTCTTAAGGTATCTAGGACAACCTGAACTTTACAAAGTCGAGGATTTTCTGCTGCCCATTTGCACATATTTGTGGATACAGGGTATAACATAGTACTGTACGTATATCTCCATATAGTATAAATGCATTCAATGTGTTTGCTGTTCGCCTGTTTGTTTATTTGCCTGCTTTGTCGTTTGTTTGTTTGTTTGCGCTTAGATCGCACATCGTTTTCAAAAATCGAAATTGAAATATGAGCCCCCAGTCGATATTTGTATGGAGCAGACGAGGTGAGGTCGTATACGTATACCTATAAAAGAATTTCTGTATATATTGCTGGCTTTTGTTGTCTGTCTCGTTGTTTATGCGAAACATTTTTTTTTATCTAAAACACAACCAGAGAGACAGGCAGATATAGAACCCAGGACTTTGACAATCCAAATTGCATATAAATGTAATAGTGAGAAGCAGGATGAACATTCCATTTGAACTGTAATGTTTAATATTAAATCATAACGAAAATCTCAGTAAGTTAGCCTCCAGCTGTTATACTTTAATTTCTTTCTATGTACAGTCATTAGATTTATTTAAAAAAACCAAAAGTACCTTATAGGCACTGCTGCTGTATTAAAGGGGCATTTAGTTGTTGGTATTGGTGTGCTTTTTATGCAACTATCCGTTGTTGAAGAAGTATTAATTTCTGTAGAACTATCCGTTGTTGAAGAGGAGTTACTTTCGGTAGTGCTATCTGTTGCTAAAGAAGGATCACTTTCTGTAGTACTATCTGGTGTTGAAGACTGATCACTTTCTGTGGAACTATCTGGTGTTGAAGATGGATTAATTTCTGTGGAACTATCCGTTGTTGAAGAGGAGTTACTTTCGGTAGTGCTATCTGTTGCTAAAGAAGGATCACTTTCTGTAGTACTATCTGGTGTTGAAGACTGATAACTTTCTGTGGAACTATCTGGTGTTGAAGATGGATTAATTTCTGTGGAACTATCCGTTGTTGAAGAGGGGCTACTTTCGGTAGTGCTATCTGTTGCTAAAGAAGGATCACTTTCTGTGGAACTATCTGTTGAAGACGAATTACTTTCTGTAGAACTATCCGTTGTTGAAAAAGGGTTACTTTCGGTAGTGCTATCTGTTGCTAAAGAAGGATCACTTTCTGTAGTACTATCTGGTGTTGAAGACTGATCACTTTCTGTGGAACTATCTGGTGTTGAAGAAGAATTACTTTCTGTGGAACTATCAGTTGTTGAAGAAGGGTTAGTTTCTGTGGAACTATCCGTTGTTGAAGAAGGGTTGCTTTCGGTAGTGCTATCTGTTGCTAAAGAAGTATCACTTTCTGTAGTACTATCTGGTGTTGAAGACGGATCACTTTCTGTGGAACTATCTGGTGTTGAAGAAGAATTACTTTCTGTGGAACTATCAGTTGTTGAAGAAGGGTTAGTTTCTGTGGAACTATCCGTTGTTGAAGAAGGGTTGCTTTCGGTAGTGCTATCTGTTGCTAAAGAAGTATCACTTTCTGTAGTACTATCTGGTGTTGAAGACGGATCACTTTCTGTGGAACTATCTGGTGTTGAAGATGGATTAATTTCTGTGGAACTATCCGTTGTTGAAGAGGGGCTACTTTCTGTAGTGCTATCTGTTGCTAAAGAAGGATCACTTTCTGTGGAACTATCTGTTGAAGACGAATCGCTTTCTGTGGAACTATCTGGTGTTGAAGATAGATTAATTTCTGTTGAACTATCCGTTGTTGAAAAAGGGTTACTTTCGGTAGTGCTATCTGTTGCTAAAGAAGTATCACTTTCTGTAGTACTATCTGGTGTTGAAGACGGATCACTCTCTGTGGAACTATCTGGTGTTGAAGAAGAATTACTTTCTGTGGAACTATCCGTTGTTGAAGAAGGGTTAGTTTCTGTGGAACTATCCGTTGTTGAAGAAGGGTTGCTTTCGGTAGTGCTATCTGTTGCTAAAGAAGTATCACTTTCTGTAGTACTATCTGGTGTTGAAGACGGATCACTTTCTGTGGAACTATCTGGTGTTGAAGATGGATTAATTTCTGTGGAACTATCCGTTGTTGCTAAAGAAGAGGAAGAGCTTTCTGTAGAGCTATCCGTTGCTGGAGAAGAGCTTTCTGCAGAGATTTCCGTAGTACTGTAAGCCTCTGAAGATAGTTTTGCAAAATATGAGTTGAGTAAAAACTGGCTTAATCAGTAAATATGTTCACCTGTAGTAATGGAGTCGGGTGCTTCTGTCGTTGAACAAGTTGGAGGTGATGGAGTAACTGGATGACAAGGTTTCAATAGTGAGCCAAAGAAATTGAATATAATTGGCTTATACATAGAAATGTTCTGGATAACTTTGAACACATTTTTTGGACAGCTAGATTCCTCTGCAATGACGGCCACCGCAGTTGGCCGCTTATTAAGCACACATTTCTGTTCTTGACCATTAAACGTAAATCCTTCATCGCAAGTGCTTCTTATTTTGCCCAAGAAGCCCAGGCAGAGAAAGTATGAATCAGGGTCCTGGGGGTCGACTACTTTATATCCCAAACTCCGTTCTGCGCATATATCCAGGGCAAGTGCCTGCGTGGATGTCAGCAGAAGAAACCAAAGTGTATTTCCTAAATGAAAGATTAATAATGGTTCGATGAAAACTCCTAACTTGACTCACCCATATGCATTTTGCTCTGCAGAATGCAGCAGTTGAAGGCTGCAGTATTGCTTTTATAGCCAATTTGTGAAGCAATTAGCCAAAACCTTAACTCATTTGAACAAAGAAAAGTTATATAGGTTACTAGGAAAATATCTTAAGTAAATTGAAACCGTAACAAAGTCAAAAAAGAGTCGGTGTTTACTAGACATCTGGGTAAATAATGTAATTGTTATCTAATGACGTATGTACATATATATATATCTGAAGTGTTTGAACTTGAAAAAATATAATAAGTTATATCTTATCATTTGTTTTTTTGTGAAAGGATTTTTGTTTAAACATTAATAAATATAAGAGGTTCGTGTAAGTGGGAGGATTTGACTGGGGACGTGGGTGGGGAGTTTATTTGTGTATGAGTGTGTTTATAAATTTTATAAATTGGGTCTTATAGGAGTCGGCCTTCAGGACACCGGCCGTGGATCCATAGATCATTAGGGTGTCGCCGTTTTAGCCGTCTTCTGCAGCTGCTGAATGCTAGCCCTCTGACTAGGGAGTTGGCGGGGAGCTTGTCGCTATAGCGCCTGTTGTATCTTATCATTGGGTACGGAATTCTAACTGAAACGCAGTTAGCATTCGCCTATCCTACCAGATACCAGCCCGAAACTTTCCCTTCTACGGGAGTGCGATTACTGGAACAATACTGTCCACAAATGAGCTTCAAATTGTATTGTATTCTCATATTGATTTTCCAGTTCGCTTTTGAATGCAGCATGGTAAAATTAATTTAAATATCGGTCTGTGAGCATAAAACAAACATTTTTATATTTTTATAAATGCATCATTACAACAACATTTTATTGGCAATCAAACAAAGCCTCAGACGTGGGCAGAATGGGGCCCATATTCATTTCTGATTTATGACACTGGACTATTCATTAAAGGGCCGAATTTTGAAAACATTGATTTTATTTGATTTTAATAGCGCCGCCCTGGGATCGGAAAAGCTATTTATCCGTAGTGGCTAGCTATAAATCGGTTGTAAAATGGTCAACCTGATAGTGTGGACAAAAGAACCGCTAACGCCATCAACGGGATAAAGCACTGCATCATCTGTGGCAGCGACGACGCCCCAGTCTCAGTTTGAGTCCCAGTTCGAGTCCCAGCTTCAGTCCCAGCCAGGCCATAAATTTGTACAATTAAAAATGATGGTGAGTTTTTACAGTTCATATCAAAGGAACTAGTGGGGGAAATTTATGTTCCGAGCGCCTCGCAGTTATATTGTAGATGGAAAATAAATCAGAAATCAGAAATCAAAGCTAAACGATTTTCGTTTACCCTTCAATGGCTGTAAACTTTGTGGCATTTGGATGGGTCGCACCTTCGTCTGCTCCATGGCGGATTCCTGGGGGCTTGCAGCGAGCTGGCGTCGTAAAAATGCAAGTGTTAGACAGGTGAAGCGCTGCTCCCCCGTGGATCAGTGGGCCAGAAGGCTTAAATGCCACACATATTTATTTATATTTTTCCAATAAATCAAAGCACTCTTTAAACAGCGCGTCTGATTTTTTAATGCTGATTGTCAAGCGGGCGAGCTTGAAATTTTAATTAGAAAATATTGAATTGAAATATTATTTTGACTGTCTGCCGAGCGGGATGGGGCAGGGGGGCCTCCCGGGCCACACCCCATTTCCAGGCGACCCCAGCGACAAGTTTGTAATAAAATAATTAGACCTCACGCAGCGCTGCCAACGCAGGAATTGAAACTGGCAATCGAACTGGAAATGCAGCGCCGATAAGCCTATTAAATCGTGACATTCTCCATGGCTCAATCGTAAATCATATCGTACGCCCGGCCATAGCCATAGATCAATGTGCCTCGATAGTTCGATTTCTTGAGTGCGTGTTCGATTTTTAACGACCCAAACGACGTGCGTCGCATTTGAATGCCGTCCTCGTAGTTGCAGCTGAAATGCATAATTATACAAATGAGCTGAGCATATTCGTTTTCGTGTTGCGTTTGCAACATGTGAAACAGTTATGTGACTCTTGGCCTACAACTGAACGAACTAATGTTTCAGATTATTGAAAACTGCTTAACAGAACACGATATTGATTCCCAGCTATTTATCATACCGATCTTCTCTAACGAAACTACAGATTAGTAATATAACTTTGCAAGGTTCTATATCAAATTATTGAAATATCTGTTTAACAGTAGGCGATAGTAGCTCGCTCCGATTCCATCACACTGGTCTCCTCTAATCTGAAAGTACAGCATGGGTATTCAAAATATCTTGAGGTAGGCTATACTTGCAAGCATTCGAGTATATACTTAATTACTTGTCGTCGTCTATGATATAATTTTAAGAAGGAGCAGAACGTAGCTTCCTTGAGCAGATAGGAGCAGGCTTATAACGTTGTGCAATCAGGTATATTAATAATAGTTACCCTTTACCTAAAGCTTTCTATATTGATGACACTTGAAAGTTCTATCAGATTTAATAAGACTTCCTCAAGGCACAGACTGTAACAAATAGTCAACTGTTGAGGGGTGAAAAGGTTGTTTCTCCCGAGCTGGTTGTTCATGTCAGTTCCCAACAACCACGCGACTGCCCTATCCAACCGAATCCACAACTCTCACGCACTTACCCAAATCTTGTATGCCCAATTTCAAGTGTCACATCGCTGACATCGTTTGCTGATGGCTAATGCCGTCCACTTGACAGTTAACAACCACACGATAAATCGATTGAATATTACGCTGCTGCTCCTCCCCGCGCTTCTGCTGCCTAAAAACTCAACACAAGTGTGGAGGATTCATTTTTTTGGGGGACAAAAAAGAATAAATAAACACGATGCGCATTAAGATCAAATTACGTGATAACCGAGCAAATGCCGATAGAGGCGATAGGCCACCGCCCAGGCTGGGCTGGGCCGGACCCGGACGGACCCAGACGGACCCGGGTGGAATGCGGTGGCAATGCTCTACCATAATGTTGTCAATGGGGGGAGGAGTTGCATATCAACAGTCAGCGATCGTCTCGGCTGGCATACAAATTGTGTGCGTAGGAAGAGATCAACACCCGAAAATGCGACGTGCGGTGAAAAATGATTATTAATAATGTCTGGTCGAGATTGGGACTGGGATTGGAATTGTATTCAAGTGAGATCAAGAGGCCAAATATGAGCAGAGGCAATGAAAAATAACGAGCTAAGCTAAAATATAACTAAACATAAAATCGAAATGGCGAACCGTTAATAAAAATGCAGCTGACTGCAGGACGAGTACCCGTTGTGTCGACACCAGCAACATATGGCCATGGATATGTGAAAATGTTTGCGATTGAAATCAAACGCCCACTGGAACTCGAGCTTGAGCTCGGGCAGTGGTCATGGCCATAGAAGCTCCTCGGCTGCTGCAATTTGCATAAACCCGGCAGTTTGGCTTGAAAACTGCGCCAACTGACAATTGACAACAACGGCAACAGCAGCAGCAACATCAGCAGCAGCAGCAGCAGCAGCGGCAGCAGCAACTGTTGCTTGCGCATGCGCAGCGAAATTGTCAATTCGGCAACATGTTGGCTTAGAGCATGGTCAAGTGCAGAAACAGGTTGGCACTCGGAGGCAGCCACTTCCTTGTGGTGTGTTGCTGCTGTTAGATTTTCAAGTGCAGATTGCTGTTGTGGCTGCCTTTTTGTGCGACGTTGAAATTTGTAGCAGTCAGCAATCACACACACACAAACACAACCAAAACTGTCGCACAAAAACGTTCTGGGCTTCGGATTGGGACTGGGATTGGGCCTGGCTCTGACTCTGACTATGACTCTGGCTCTAGGTAATTGTTGCCAACGCCAACGTGCAATGCCTTGGCAACATGTTGCTGCCACAGCTGCCGCGGTTGCTGCTGCTGTTGCTGCTGTTTGTTTTGTCGATTGTTTGATAGGCAGAGACTGATGATGACCATCAGAATGATGCATTTGTACACCCATGAGTTTTGACGTGAAATCTGCGTCGTTGCCTGTCCTCCACTTGGCATAAATTTCGTGTGTTGTCGATGTGGGAAACCCAGCAGCAACAGCTCGCGTCTAGCGCCAAGATTAATGCGCAAGTCAATTGAATACCCGACTCCCTGTCCCCTGTTCCCTGTCTCCTGTCCCTGTCCTTGCCTTCTGGCCAGCTCTGTGCCTGGTTAGGCTCTGTTCTGTTCAGCAATTGTACGCCGGAAGCGAAGATCTTGTTAATTTGATAGTCTTGCCAATGTTGCCAGCGCCTGCTGCAATATATCATCATTAGAAATTTGTGAGCTTTCGACGCATTCGAGCACGTACTTCATAATTGCAATGCAATTCGCCTCATCTCCTCCTTGCCACTCGTTTGCCACATGTGTGTGTATGTGTGTCTCAGTGCAACGCCCACTCGTAACTCCAGTGCCCCACATTCTTGACGGCAGCAGCCACCTGAGCCACTGAATGCAGTTACAGTTAGTTCATGTCCACACGACCAGCTCGATGACGCCTCCTCCTACTCCAACTCCAACTCCAAATCCAGCCCCGGCCTGGCCTAGTCGTGGCCCGACAATTAACACTAAAGCAGCAACAAATCAATTTGGCGCGCTGTTGCTGAAGCTGTTTCCGCAACATGTTGCAGGAAGATGCGTACAAAATCGATTTGAATGTGGTGCCAATGTGAATGTCGACGTCGACGTCGATGCCTTCCTTGGCTAGGCCAGGCGTGCCCCCATGTGGATGATGCATTGCCCCACACACTGAATGCCAAACTTTCAATGGCGACTCTTCCTACTGCTGCTGCTGTTGCAGTTGCAATAATTGCTCCACTTGGAGCAGCTACAAATCGCCAGCGCTGGCGTTTGAGCAGCCTTAGACTCTGGCCAGGCTTAAGCCTTGGAATGCTCCTCTCAGGCGAACGCCTCGTGCATACGAAATGAGACAGCCTCGGACATCGGACGAGGGACAACAAACGACGGACGACTTGAATGAAGAGGTTTTCCGTTGCCATTTGGCTAGCGATTTTTTCCTTATTTTTTTCTGGCTCTATAGTAAGTTTTTTTTGTGCCTTGCGCTTTTTTGCGTTCATTTCCATGCTCAATTTTCCAATGTTTCCTGTGGCCAGCTAACAGCGACTACAACAACAGCAGCAACATCGACGACAGCAGCAACAACAACAGCAACAGCAACAAAGCAGACGCCGGAATGCGTTGAGGCTGCACAAGCTGCAAACAATTGTGATTATCGAACGCGGCTTTAGCTCCTTCTAATACACTTACCAGGGTTAGTTTAACTATCATATAAAGCCTACAGTGCAGCAAGGCATATAAAATAGGTGTATTTGATAGATTGGCGTGATATTCAGTTGGAAGCAGAAAAACTTCTGATAGTTCGAAGTTCAGCATTTCTTCGAACTTTAGAATTCATCTATATTTTGTCTATAAAATAAGCTAAGTACCTCAGAATATGGCAAGAAAAAGAGTTTTACACTCAATTCTATAACCGCAATCGATAAAAACTAAAACTACTATAAAAAAATGTATGTTGAAAATATGTTTTTAGTTTTTATTTTAATATTTATGGAAAAAATCATAAAAAGTGATTAAACTCAGAAATTAACGTAATTTAAAAGCCAAATTAATCTGTAGATTAAATATAGACCAAAAAGATACACCAAATGAAAATCGGTTTAGTTTTGTCAAAAGGTTATAAAATAGCGTTGAAAATGGGTTTCATAAACTTGGGATAGCAACAAGCTCTGTAGAGCTGTAGAATATCTTATTCGAGTACAGGAGTACTTCAGCCATAACTTTGAATATGGATTTATATATTTTCGTCAACCTCCACTCTCTGTAGAATACAGAATAGCTGACATAAGAGTATTCCACACCTATATCTTTGTAGAATAGTGTTTCTTAGAGTATCCCAGCTGTGTGGTATTGGCCTTCATTTGTGCTTGTTTCTTCAGAGGATCGCCAGGTACGCCGGTGGCAGTGGAGGCAGTTCAAGCAGTCGATGCTTGGATAGCAATCGTATTTGTGTTGCTCTGAACCTGGGCTGGTCTTTGGTGTATTGTTGTTGTAGTTGCTGTTATTGTTGTTATTGTTGTTGCTGTTGTGTGTGGGGCATCGCAATATAAATTGCAGATTTCTAACGCAATTTTCATAGTTGCATCCTCGCAGCGTCTTTGACATTGCCATTGTTGTTGCTGTTATTGTTGTTGCTGTTGCTGTTGTTGTTATTGTTGCTGCCGCCTATTGCAGTTGCTGTGTGCAATTGGCGCTGCCTTGTTGCCAATTTCCGACATTTTTACTCAATTGAATATCTGCGCATTTCTTTGTGAATTCACAATAATTTTTAGTTATGATAATTTTTGGTTGCTGCCACAACAATTGCAGATGCCTGCCTATCGCAGATCTAGCCTACTTTCTTGCAGCAACCAACTGGAAACTGCGTATATACAAAATATAATATGGGCAGTGAAAATTCAATACACTTTAATATAACAAGTTCACGAATGCGGCTGATAGCTTTGAGTGTTATAGTTTTATGTGTCTTAGTCAGGTGTTTCAATTGAATTAACTAGATATAGTACTGATGCCCTTATATGCCAACAACTAGGCAACCAAGGAGGATAACTTAAGCAAAGTTTCTCATTACTGTCTTTATGGAATAGCCGGCAGTATTTCTTTCAGGACACCCTCAAAGCTCATAATTTAGTGAATTTGCAGTACGCGCATGTCTTGCATAACATTTCCTCCATCAAAGGTCTGAGATATAGTAACTCAAGCCAAGACATTCAAGGTATGCCAGGTAAAAACGCCAGGCACACGCCCACGACAATATTAATTGGCCATTTGCTATGCAAAGCGCAGGCGATGCAATAAGAGACCGCAGACAGGCGACAAGACACAATGACAAAATGCAACAACAATACAAGAAATAACAACAAATAATATACAATATTCAATAAACGACAATTGCCAATCGGAGTTCGCATTGTTTGGCGGGTGTCTCTGGGTCCTGGCTCTCCCTCGTCCTCTCCGTCCCCTTCAACGTCGCCGTCCCAGTCTCAGCTCCAGTCTCAGTCTCTGTCCCAGGTCTCAGTGGTTGCTCGTGCCCGGCAAGCAAAGTTGTCGCTGAATGGCAAACAATTTTTGACGGCGTCTGACAGCAACTGTCATTTTATTAAATATGGTTTTTTTTCTTTTCTTGATTTCCCGACCGAGCGCCCGACCCACCGCCCACCCGCCTCGCTGCCATATTCGATTACCATTACCGACTTTTATCAGCGCTCAAATCCCGTTGTCGTTGTCAGCGTTAACAAGTTATGCGGCGCAGCGATTAACCGGGATGGCAGCGGCTGCGACAGCGGAAGGGGTGTGGGTGTGGCAGCCAACGGTAGCCAGCTAACAACAGGTGTTTCTCTGGCCAGTCCAGGCCAGCCTTGTGGGTTGCGTCACGTAGTAGCATCCAAGCTGAGGAGCAGCTGGTAATTGAGGTGGCAACTGGCAACTGGCAACTGGCAACTGGATGGGCAACGGTATTGCCTTTTGATATTCAAGTACCGCTCTGGCCATTATTATAAAGATGCCTCCTTAGGTGTTGTGGTATCCTCAATGAATGGAATGTTAATATGAGCTCGCTAGCTGTCAGTTTTTAGCAGGTGTTTGTATATATGACAAGTCGTTAGCCTGATTAGACATAACCCACGCAAAATGTTCATCAAATTCTCAATTTATTTCCCAGCTCGCGGTATTCAATAGCCCCAACACGTTTACTTTATGCAGCCAATCAGTGCTAAGTATCTGGGAGAGCTGGGTACCATACCATTCAAGGCCTAACAATGGACACATTCAGGATCGTGGCATGCCTCGCCGGCTGCACTAATTGCGCTAATAATGGGGATTACCTGCAGCCCAAAATCAAACCCAAAACCAGATCAAGGCAAGCTGGGAGCTAGAGATGGGAGGCTGTCCGATCACGAATAGGAACAGGGACAAGAACGACAACCTGCAACACGACAGGACACGAACAAACAGGTATGACTTTTATTTCTCATTTTATACTATATTCTCATATAGATATCCAAAGATTGTGTGGATTAGCCCTTTACCATTTTCTTTTTATTTTATTATTATAAGACTGATCTGGATCTTCAGATCTCAACTGACAGATCTCTTTATTTAAATTAGTTTTCCTATTTTAAAAGTATAGGGTTAGTTTTCATCCTTTACGATTGCGATCAAATGATTGTAATTTGTAGATATTCAAATCTCCAGAAAGCGTTGGTACACAGTTGGAAGAACTTCAAAATGTATAAACGGTTGCTATTTCATTCAAAAACAGAAACCATCCGGAATGAAAAGTATTCGGATATGTGATTGATTGAACCCTGATTGTTTTAACCACAAAACGCTACTAAACGGTATAATAGTACATTATTGAGTTGACCAAGGGGTTTCAATATATCGTGTCTAGTCGTGCGTGCCCGTGTCAAGAAGTTAGGCACGATACGCGTCCAGCTCTAGTTGGAATCCAAAGACGAAGACGCCAACGCAGCAGTGGACGCTTTGTGGTGCGCTGCTAACGATGACGACACAGTGCAGCCTCCCTCTCCCTCTCCCTCACCCGCTGCACCACCACTCCTCCGCCTGCTCACCCACTTCTGATTGCGTGGACAACGGCGGCTGCTTTTGCATGCGACGTGCGTTTATTGTAATTTCATTAAACGAGAAATAGTCACAAAAATAGCCAAAGCAACCGCTGCCGTGCACAGCCACAAACAGACGGCAACTCGTCCCACAGTTGCACACAGTGGTGCAATTAGAGCTGAAAATTATTACAGCCTGGCCATGCAGAGGAGCCAGAAGCTCCCCAGCTCTCCAGACCGCCACCGCGCGGTTAAATAGGTTACAATTTATGAGTGGCAGTCGCAGAAACCGCGTCTGTCAGCCGCCTTGTGGTTGTGTGGGCGTGGGAGTGGGTGTGGGTGTGGGTGTCCGTCTGGGTGTGGGCTTGGTCGAGTGGTTCGACTGCTACCGAGTGGACTGGGGACGGGGACCCACAGGCTCGTTGTGCATTGCAGCTGCCAGGTGACAGTGGTGAGTGAAAGTGGCGTGTCGAATCTTTAATTCGACCGATCTTCTGGTCATTTTGTGGTCAGCTTTTTGACAAGCATTTGCACAATTTATCACTGAGGCACCACCGCACCACAGCTCCCGTCTCCAGACTTACTGCGTCCACTCAGCCTGTCAGTCTTTCGTCATCATAACAAATTAAAGTGCAATTTATTTTCAATTAGCAATTTGCGTGCTCCTCGTTGTGCCAGGCGGCCATGTCCGAAAAAGCCATGTCCAGCAAATTGTCAGGGCCGGAAGGCCCCAAACTGCTCTGCAGTTGCGTCATTTTGATGCAGTGACAAACTAATGTCGCCCCCTGCCCTCTGCCCCAGCTGTTGGCCCTTGTAATGCAAAAGTCGCATGCAAATTGCGCAAAACCGCAGCAAATTCATTAAAACAATTTGGGCGGACGCAGCTGTTGCACGGACACACGCCTATGGAGAGCCTGTAGAGCAGCTCCATCCACCACTCCACTGTCCACTGGGCAGCATAACTGCACTTCAATTAATTGGTATACGATACACACAACTACCCTGTAAGATGTTAAGAGTCTTCGAGGGGTTTTCCGTCTGCTCAGCTGGACTTGGGATTGCAATTGCTCATGCAAAGCACTGGGAACAACACATTTAGCTGAGAACCAGTAACAGACAGCCCGATGATTGGCTGGGAAACTTGTCCAGCTCAGCGAATGAGGAGCAATAATGCCACACGATGTTCCAATGTCGTAAAGGGCGGAGCTTATAGCCATTAATAAATAACAATGGTTACGAAACTCAAATGTCTCAACTTTAACAGAGCTATAAAAGACATTTCCTTCCAATATTTAGAACTTTTATTTGCCATTATTTGACAAGCTTCCGGGTTCGAGCTCCAGTTAAATTGACAGTTGGATACTACAGCAGATACGTAGCTAATTTGTCAAAAAGCTTACCAACATCACTGCAATCTTTGTTTGCACTTGTAGCTATTTCAAGTAGGCAGCATTTTGCGTGTCGCTGACATCTAAGGAAAACATCAATGGGTTTAATGGCTTGATTAGGCTTAAGACGAAGTACCTCCCAATTACACTTGCTGGAGTGCGATCAATGTTTGTAGGGTGCTTGGGAGCTGAGGGGCTGAGGAAGGTGCTTACCTCGGCTTGGCACCACATTCAACCAATAAACGTCAGGGCGTCTAGTTTATGTGACTATTAAAGAGCCGTATAATGGTGCTAAAGGCAGCTCCATTGCCAACTGCAGATAATCCCGGTAAGACGCGCTGGCGATGACTTAATGACAATGCCTGACCATGTCGATGCCTGGATGCTGTGGATAAGGACGCGTGCGAAAAGTCAACAACAAAGTCGAACCAACTGAGACAGTTGGTTGTTGGGTTGATTGCGGATTGCCGATCGGGTGCTCGACGGGGAGTTGTAAAAAGCTGCAATTAAAAGGCAGCAGACAACAAGCAGCAAAGCGCCGGCAAAAACGTAACAAAAAAGGCAGCCACAGCTGTCAATTATTTCGAGTACTTTTCACCAACGCCTCACGCAGCGCACAGACAGACAGGAGGCCAGAGACCGGAGACCGGAGACAGGAGACGGACGAGCGAACCTGATGCGGCAGCATCATTTGACAGCAGCTCATGACCATGGCAACAACAACAAAATAAACAGTGGCCGCCAGTGGCAGGACTGAGCGGAGCAAACATAAATATTGCCAACATACTCGCATGTTGCCCCAAACTGTCAAATTATTTCGATTCATGAATATTAACGCCCATCTCCACCGGCAACAGGCAACAGGCAGCAGGGAGCAGGCAGCAGGCAGCAGCCGCAAAAGGGCAGCTTGGGAATGCGAATTCATTGTGCGAGGATGTGGTTGCCTCCAACTGGAGCTCCAACTCCAGCTCCTACTCCAGGGAAGGAGCTATTGCTGCTGTTGCTGTCCTCGTAATTGACAGCCGCACTTCTTCTTCATCCGCTGCAGCGCTTTTTGTGTGTGTTTTACCGAATTTATCAATTAATTAAAATTCGTGCATTTTATATAAAAATGAAAATGAATATATATATATGTATATGTATATACATATGTATATATATATGCCGTGTATCGTATATTGATGTCTGGCCACTCGGATGCCGTTGGTCTGTCGTAGCTGCACTCGTAAATGACATTTTATTGCCGCTTCTCTGCAGTCGACGTCACACAAATTATGCAATTTTTTCGCCACAATTTTAACTCGTTTTCGGTGTTGGTAATAAACCGCATACGAATTCTTTTTCCCTTTTTCCATTTTTTGTCGCTACCTCCTCTCTCCCTCTCGCTTTATATGGCCAACTGTCAAGTGGATGCGGTTATTGAACTTTATCGAAGTTATTAAATGGCCCACATCTTGTAATTGTCGCTGGGGGAGTTATGTAATTATCCTGCAGGTCACATAGGACAGACTAAAGGAATTTGTACTTAATTATTGTGAGAATTTCTGAGTAGTTTTTGTAAAGTTGAAAGGCTGTAAATGATATCTAAACATACATTAAAGAAAACGTCTTTTAATATATTATATTTTCTTAAGTCTTGTGGCTATTTTATTTATTTGAATCTATTAGTTATGTATTTATGTATAGTTATTCATAAAACATCTCTAACTTTATATCATCTACACATATCTTTAAAGACTAAGACTTAAGAAACTTTTGGAAGTTTTTAGATTGGAAAATCTTAACCAAAAATTAGGCAAACTCAAGATTTCTATAGTATAATCGAAAACTTTATTATTACTTACAAATTATTAAGTATCAGTTGAATTTGACTACATTTAGTTCTGACTTTTAAGCCTTCGGCTAAGACATCACCATATTATAGTCCCATCCTGGAATCTGCTTGATCTACAAAGAGATTACTATAGTTCCAATCGCATTTCTCAGCCTTTTAGAAAGTGACATCTGCAACTTGGTGAGTTCATTGACTTTCTGGCAGCGGCGATGGGATGCGAATGTTAAAAAGTAGCTGCAAAACCTGTGACCAAACATGGCATTGCCTAATTTTCCATGAGTTCATAAATCAATGTCAGGAGCAGGCGCATTGATTGTCTTCAATTTGGTTGGCTGTTGGCTGCTGACCCAAAAGGAAACCACGCGGCGTGGTGCAGGCACCACCTAAAGATGCAACCGCCAAGACAGCCCTTGCACGAGCTACGTGTGGCAATTATGTTGCCCGCCTCATGTTGCAGTTGCAGCATTCAGCTAAAATCTCTTCTGACGGCCAGACCAAAGCAACTTGTGCAACTTGTGGCAACAACGAGACCTGCAACTAGCCTGGCATTTGACTCATTAGCATATTTGGCCATTTGCATTAACACCTTCGCTGGGATTATGTAATTTCTTAGGCCAGTCTCCGGGTCTGCCCGGTTTCCATGTCCACGGCCATGTCGAAGCGTGACTCTGCGCCTGGCTTTCCCAAACATTTATTGTCCTTGTCGGCTAGGCGACATATACTGCCCCGCCCCTCAGCCTCCCATAGTTAGCTGAATTATTACAACACTTGGCGTTGTTTTTGCGAGATTTCGTGAGTGCATCTTATAATGCTATTAATTATTTGCATGTTGCACCTTTGAATGTCAGCTAAACTGAGGCGGTAACTGTGCAGCGTCTGGCTACCATTTGGCAACTGACTTTCAGCTGGGAAATGCGTTCTGCAAGGAGGAAGATTTGCACATGCCACAGCCCGGCTCGAAATTTATGCCGGCAACACGAAGAAATTGTAACAACATGGCAATTTATTCCAAGGAGCTAAACCTAAAGCTGGAGCCGGAGCTGGAGCTGAAGCTGAAGCTGCTAGCCTTGATTATCTTTTATTGTCGAGTTCTCTAAAGGCGGAGCGGGCGACTTAAAGTGCCCCGTGACAAGTCCCTGTCCCAAGGTATTCGCTTGGGAGCTGAATAACATTTGCAAGACTATTCCAGGCCGCCACTTGCCCACCTTCAGCTGGTAGCCGGGCTTAGCTCAGCATTTACATCTACATAGAGCGCTTTGTATGGTTGCCCCCGATGGTGTTTGGGGGGATTGCAGCGGCTGGAGGCGCACATATGCCGCATATTTGAGCACTCATTACAATTGCATTGAAAATCGAGGAAACATTTACAATTGGAGTGTGTTCTCTGTTACATAGATAAATATAATAACATGAATATGTAGCATCATGTTAACGACAGTCTACTTTAAGATCCAAATCTTGAATTCTCTTCTACAATTTAATGTTTTTTATATTTTATTACTAACAAACTGCTTCTAAAACTCTTACACTCTCTTGCAGGACGTTCATTTCAATCATTTAAATCATTCAAAATTTAAAAAACCCAACTAATCAGTTAAATAACTATTTATTTCACAGGGTTGTGGGCATCAGCAGAAGTGACTAAGCACAGGGCAAAAAGACGTGTACAAGGACCTGAAGACGTGCGATAGTTGCGAGGATTCGACACCAATTCAAATTGCCACGACTACTTGAAATAATTAGGGCTTGAGCCCTCTAAATATTCACTCATAATATAAACTAAGTAAGACATACAGCCATTGCATGTGAATTTCAGCTGCAAAGTTTTATATTTGAGTTTATACCATAAATTGTTTTACATATATAAGTTTTGTTTAGATTATACATATTGAAAAGCATTTAAAACTTTGTATTCTTATAACAATTGATGGTAATTAAGATTATTAATAAATACATTTTTTACTAACAAACACCAGTCTTTCTTTGTCGGAAAACCCGTTTTCGTATCCAGCTGCTTTTATAGATAGTCATAATCCAGACGAGTTGTTTGCCATACGAATCGCTAGGATTCGCAAGAAGACGGCCGGGATATACCTAGTTTCTTGTATGCGAAAAATTCAGCTGCGTTCTGCTTGCGTCTTGTCGCCTGGTATATTTCTCCCAAAAACTGAAACCTGTTGTGAGCTACTGATTGTGTTGCATACTTTTAGGGGCTCCGCTATCGTTCTCAGCTAGCTCATTTTTGCACTTGCCAAGCTCGGCAGTTTCAGTTTGTAATCGTCAAAGTGCTTGAAATACCAGGCGAACAGAAATCATCGAAGGTCGCTAAATAGTATACCAGTTTCTGATTAATATAACAGATTCTGATCAGTATAACAGTTTCTGATTTGTAGTATATTAGTTTCTGAAGTTAACATTGCTGTGTTAATAACAGAATACTAACAGCAGATTAACAGCACAGAGTGCTAACAGACGGTTAACATAACAGTAACAGCATGTTAACAGCGTGTTAACAGCATGTTGACAGCATGTTAACAGCATGTTAACAGCATGTTAACAGCATGTTAACAGCATGTTAACAGGGTGTTAACAGCATGTTAACAGGGTGTTAACAGCATGTTAACATCATGTTAACAGAGGGTTAACATAAATCAAAAGCCAATTTATCTGCATTTGTATAGAGTAATAATTCAAAGGCAAAACGAATTTTTTTATTTTATATTTTTATTTGTGTATAGAGAGGTTAACAGGCCAGGGTATACATATTTACAGAGTTGGTAGATGTTAACTAAAAACTTACTTAACATAATTGTCGGAGAGAAAAAATAAAAATAAATAAATAAATAAAAATATGTAAATTATTAGAGGATTCTCCTACTTGGAAACTTCTTGGGTAGATACGCTTCAGCCTTCTGTTGCGGGGTCTAACTGGATAACAAAAGAAAATATTTTGATTTCATTGCCATATTTATAACAACAGAGAACTAACTAACTAACTAACCCGAGCTTTTCGTTGATTTAATGAAATACAAAAGGTGTGGGCAACAACAGCGTCAACAACAACATTAACGCCTTACAGCTAAGCCAAAACCAATGCAGTGAGCATTCATCTTAGCCAATTTGCATTTGCAGTTGCTGCAACCATAGTAAAATTGCCATATAAGCCGCCCACCTAAGCGCAACTTTCCCCCCCACAAGAGGAAGTTGCCATAGATTTAGGCATAGTCATAGGCTCAGTATGCGATCCGTGTTTGGGCCCGTTCTTGGGCACACTTTGCTAATTAGCTGTAGGCTGGAGCGTCAAATTTGGGTTAACAATTGCCAGCGCAGCAGCAAACATTGTCAGGGCAACACGTTCCAGAAGCGAACCCAGAATGCACTTTGCCATCAAATTAATTAAGACAAGAATGCGAATACGTGCCAAAAAGCGAAGCGAGGCGCGATTGCCAACTACAAATAGGGCCAGAAGGAAGGGCTTACAGCCGAAAGCCAACTGAAGTCAAAATTGGTTTTGGAAATGCGACTGGTTGTAGCCTAATTAGTGATTATGATGCGGTGACAAGCTTAGCTAATTGAAACAGAACTGAAACCCTTCATCTGCTCAGCGGACCACACACGCTTTGAGCTGACGTCATAGCCAACATTTGGAGGACAACAAGCGGCAACAAATTGACCTGCAGCATGTTGAACAACAGTCATAAAGACCCAAAACAACGTCAACAGCAACAACAGCAACAACCACTTGAACCGCCGAAAAAGAAACATTTTGATTGCTCTATCCAAAAATTAATTGGACCACACACGAAGAACCACGCAGAAGGCAGCCACTTGATGCTGAAAAGAGATGGCGAAGGGCACGTGCATCTGTGTCTAATTAGTGTGAGCAGGAGAGCGCGAAATACTCTTAGACGTCGCGTCGCGTCGTGGTTCTGTGGGTGTCATATATATTTTAATGACCGCTCTGGGGCACCAAGTGCGGGCCACATCGATGGGTTTTTGATAACCACATCCAGCGAGCTGAGACCAAATGAAATGGCAATGCCCGAAAACCGGCGCGAATGACTGCATAAATCCATGTGAAATGCAACTACCAACTGACTCCCTGACTCCCTGACTGACTGACTGCCTGACTCCCTGACTGACTGAGGTCCGTTTGACTGGTCTACGAGTATCTTGAAGATTTGCCTGCTCTGCCGCGCCCAGCATCGCGTCGAGTGAATGGCAGCCGGCCCTGGCACAGCTCCAGGTCTCAAAATCTGCAGTCGTTAGGCTGCAAATGCAAATGAGATATCCGCATACTCGTATGTAGGTCTCCTGGGTGTCACTCTTAACCTTATTTCCACTGCTCATAAATGGGAGCAACGTCGTCGACAATGGGTGGCCAGTCAGACGAACTCTGTGCGGGTTGTCAGTCTGCCAATCTTAGAAATAATGCTGCTGTCCTCCAGTGCTGCAATTCTATCGATGGCAGTATCGATAGTATCGATGAAGCGAACGCAAGTTTTTCGTTTTTCTGTTATGTAAAAAGAAAGAAAAAGAAAAATAATTTAGTAGAATGCGGTGGCTGAGGTATGATTATGGTGTTGTTTTTGGAAAATATTACGTACAATCCACGACACGTGTAAGCAGGTGCATAACTTAATAATATCCCTTAATTGATCGTTCGACCTTTGTGGCAAAAACTCATGATCAGCTTTTTTATGGAACAGTTCTTTTATGACTACAAAGCTTATTTTACATTTTGCAAGCTCCAAATTTATTGATAGTTTTGCTGCAGTTTTTTGGTTATTTATAGCTATACGAAAAACCTGAATCACATTTTTTTATTCAAGTATTGGCCCAGAATTTCATGGAATGCCATAAATTGCCTGTGGTGCCAGCATGTGCAGAAACACATGTAAGCTCGGACAAATGTAAATAGAATGCCCTTTTGTCAGGCGCTCCAGCAGGATCGCATGTACTACATGGTGGAGCGGTGCCTCTATTGTTGACTTGCACCGCCTTGCCTTGTAACAGAATACGCCCAGTTTGCCAGCGGTTGGCGGTTACGCCCCCAAGCCTATAGACTTAGTTGCAGTTGCAGTCGCATCGTAAACTCAGCACGTAAATTATGATCAGCCAACGGCGTTGAATATTAATTGCGCCGGACCGAAATGAACAAAGGCCGCCACAAGAGCAGCACCAGTAGGCACATTCCTTCTCCTAGACGATGCCACATGTGCAGCAGCTCCAACTCCAGCTACAGCTCCATACTTGGTGGCCAGCTCATGTGTACGCGCGCATCTGTAACGGTGTCTTTGATAAGCGTCGATAATTATTGAGGAGCCGCTGCAGCACTGCAGCCGGCGCAAGTCTTTGGCAGGCAGACACTGCGCTGGGGTCTCAGTTAGAGGTTTAATTAATTTCCAGGAAGTTTTGATCGCGCCGTGGCCGTGTATGAGAGTGTAGATGCTGGCCTGTCTGGGGCTTTCGATTTCGCCATTGTCGCGGTCATCACTCAGCTGGAGCCGCAGCAATCGCCTCCTCTGTCAGTGTCAACACAGCGGCGACCCCCGTTGCTCATTCCTGTCTTGCTGTTTGATGTATTGTCGCCAGCCAGAAGAAACCACAACGACAACAGCAACAGCAATAGCAGCAACAGCAACAGACAAGGTGTGGTCCACAGGTCCAGCAGGTCCATGTCCTTTGAGTGCTGCCTGTTTACTGTCATAGTTGTTTGCTTCTAACTTGAAATATTTGTTACGGATGCGCCGCAAAAAAGGTCGCCAGCTCGACTGAGTGCCAATGAGCAGCAGCAGCAACAACGCCCAAATTGTGTCTTAAATTGTTGACTCAACAGCAGCAGCAGCAACAACTGCGCTTTGCGACCTGGCTGGGGCATGGCATTTTGTCCTGCGGCCACCAGAGCAGAGAATGCACAAAAAAAAACAGAAACAGAAACCTGAAAATTGTTTGTGTACTCGTATTTATCATGACCGACAAAGCGGCGCAAATCTTTCTGAAATGAAATCACAAGGTTATCAAGAGCTCCCAGTTCGAGCAACAAGGCAAACAATAATAAAAATGCCAACCACAGTTGCTGGCTAAAATACTCAGAAACAAAATACGAGTCTACAGAATATCGCCAAAGAAAAAACCAAAAGCCCGGAAGCAAGTTGAAAAATGTTCAGTTTATTGAATTCTTGCTTCGATCTACGGAACAGTTGCCGCACACTTCGAGTATGTACAATAAAAATACTAAATCTAGAATTGCTGTAACATTGCAACACACTGTTTGCTAAAAGTCTACGCAAACACAGCCTTTATTTGTTAATGTTTATGATAGTATACTTGGAGCTGAAGTACACATGAACCAGGTTTTAAATGAGATTGATGCACACACCTTTAAAATATTATTTTGAAAGGATAATCATCAAAGTTATGTGCAAGAACACATTATTTATAATTCAACGGAATATATGAACACAGAAAAAAAGATCAATTATAGCATAAAATTTAAGTTCCTGTCAAGAATATTTAATAGGCAAATAAAATGAATACATTTCATTTATTTTATTTATACTTTGTTTTATTTTATTTATACTTTGTGGGCACTGTAACCACAATCTTAAACCACTCCACCTTGAGTAATTAGGCACGATTTTAAGAATAATTACCACCTGGTCGCCAGGCCCACATGCTACGCCAACAAATTGGCTAAGTTTTGTGTTTGTGGGCCGATTGGCAGTCTATTTTATTCTTTTTGTTTTTCAAAATTTGAAATTGTAACAGCCTCGGGCAAACTATAAGCAAAAACACTCGTAGTTCGGAAGCAAATTATGCGGCAAATAATAAATAATTTGAGCTCATAAAATGCAATAAAAAGGCGCTATGAGCGCTGCGATTTATTTCACAAGATAATTTTAAACTAATTTGGTAGCATTTAGTCCGAGTATTATCGCCCTCCCACCAATCGATGGAGGGGCCCCAACGCAGCGGGAACGACAGCTGAGTAATGGCATTGAAAACTGCATAAATTTTCCAAGCCATGTGGCACGCCCATTTCAAATAACTCAAACGACAACGGCCAGAAAATGAAAAATGCACACATACATATAGCAAAAAAAAAGGAAAAACTAAGACCACATGCGGAAGTGTTTGATGAGATTTCAGTTCCACAAAAAGTCCACCACATTAATAAGGTTTAAGATTATAATAGAGCATATGATAATTAAACTTTATGTACTCGTATTTACGTCAAAGTACTAACATTTTTTCAGAAATATGTCAAACATATTATAAAGCACAACGTCCTATAAGATACGCCCAGTTGTCAATCTTGTAGTAATTTTTAAGCAGCCACACTGAAGTCCTTAGTTGTATGCCCTTTACCCAAACAAACGGGAATTGAAGGCTTAAAATAGATTATAAGGAAAAATGTTAAAATATTAATCCGAACAATTAAATAGGATTTTAGATATTGCAACATTTTTAGGCCCAACAGGCACCATATTTCCCGAATTTCTTGTCATAGGTCTTGGCTTGGGGTTGTCAATGGTAAACCTCTTATTCTTTTCAAGACTTGGGAGTGGCGTGACTACGATTGTGTGTATTGTCGTCTTGATCTTTGAAAAATTTCCGTTTTGTTACTTCTGTGAGTTATTTGTAGATGATTGACCTTGGCGTAGGCACATGCCAGACAATTACTTAGTTAAGAAAACTCTTTAGGCAAATGCATATTGTTGAAAAACTCAAGTGAATTATTTAAATAAATATTTGCACTCAACATCTTAGATATCTTGAATCTTAGAAATAAGGCAATATGATCGTAGTTTAGAAAAATATATCAATGTATTGCACACTATATTAAAATTGTCGAATAAATTCATTCCGCCCACCAAATCTCCTGACTTTACCACTTTGAGAGATTTTCTGACACTTATATCTGTCTGTGGAGCACTCTTCACACATACTACGATACCTACATTCCTACGATGCATCTTTAAGTGAATACGCCTGTTACACCTGTTGTGAAACGACTTCCTTTTTTACGGTCAGAAACGCCTATCTGTCAATCTCGGTACTATGGGGATGTTTGGGAACGGATATGGTAATGTTGCGATGGTTTTTAGCAGGCATATTTAATATTTAACCGCTTTAAATGCCATAACAGAGAAGGTCGATTTTCAATATACGCAAATCTTGAGAACGGTTGCATCTGGAAGACGAGTAGTATAGATTATAGACCAATAAGCAGAGTTGCCACTATAAACTGATATAAAAAGGGTTCCAATTTATTTAGTTTTGGAGTGGTTGGCTTAAATTTCATCAGGGCATCATTAAGTAATGTATTCTAGAGCGTATCAGTAATGATTTTCGAATATTTGAGCCAACATATGTATGTTGATTTTCGATCATAGCTTTCTAAAGCATTTTTAAGCTATGCCGGAATCGTATATGTCCTTTACGAGTAATTCAGTATTATTTAATACTAAATTTGCTTCATTTACATTGGCTACACCACCCGGTAATTAATTGGCTTACATTTTAAGGATGGGAAAGACCACAACAATGTTACGCCCATCTGTCAATCTAAGTTATATATGGTGATATTCGTGAACTGTCATGGTAAGCTTGAAAATGTACACAGTCGAACCACTCTATAACGAACTCGAAAACTTGTAACAGACAATAATTAATTAATTAATAAAAATAATGATAAAAACAAGACTTCCACTAGGATATTTGACATTTTAGAATTAATTCATACTACTTAGGTACATATTCACGTATGTTATATACATATATAAATGTATATAACAACAAATAATAACAAATAATTACTACTATTCCCTACTCACACTTTCTTCGCATTGCAGCATAGTTACCATTATTTGAGGAATCGACTTTTTCTTAGGAAAACTGATTGCACAGTGGCAACGGTTAACAAATTATCGATAATTCCGGTGTATGCAACCTTGCCACAAAAGTGCGCATTATGATGAAACAATGAGAATGGAAGACAAGCTAATTTTACATATATGTGCAAATAAAATATAAAAATTAACATTAAAAATAAAAAAGGACCATTAATAAAATAATGGGATAATATTTGCCTGAAATTTAAAATACACATCCATTTATATAAATATGTGTGTAGCAGTGTACGCGAGAAAAAGTATTTTGAAGAAAAATTCAGTATGCAGGCGTTGTAGAGATGTTTGACTGTAATACTTTTACCCAAACAAATGTCAGTAGCAAATATTGACTTCTACGAGGCACAATTAGTATTGCACTTTCGTCATGTAGCAAACTGTTGAGAACGGTTGCACATTGAACACAAATCAAAATAATTTATTAGGCAGAATTCCCACGATAAAATGATATA
Source organism: Hirtodrosophila confusa (assembly GCA_035043065.1). NCBI lineage: Eukaryota > Metazoa > Arthropoda > Insecta > Diptera > Drosophilidae > Hirtodrosophila > Hirtodrosophila confusa. The sequence goes on along the minus strand of JAWNNI010000213.1, from coordinate 8,755,232 downwards.
AAAGGTGCCCATTTTATTTAGTTTTTCAGTTTTGGTTAAAATTTCTTCGGGTCATCAAGTAATCTTCACCAGAGTGTTACAGTAATGATATTCAAAGTTTTGAGAGAGCCAACTCTTAATGATTTTCGGCCATCCCGCTATGCTTTCAAGTATTTAGAGAAAGGCTTAAGATTTGTAGGCTGGTTGGCGCCTGCAAAGGGTAGTCGATATTACCAGATCTACCTCGCTTGGAGTATACTCTCAATCATAACTGAGGCAATCTACCTACCAATTGCATTCTTTGCAACTTACTTTATTGATTTCAACAGCTTTACTCCGGGAGATTTTCTGACCTCAATTCAAGTTGCTTTTAACGCAACTGGACTAACATTGAAGGTCGCAGCTTTGGTACCAAATATGTGGCGATTTGAAAAGGCAAAGGATTTGCTCGATATCATAGACAAACGATGCGTCAAGGAGGAAGAACGCATCCTTGTCCATCGCTGTGTTGTACTTTGCAACAATATTTATATCGTGTATCATATTCTCTATACTTCATACGCCATATTGACATTCCTCAGCCCCGTGGTGACTGGATCACCGGCATGGCGACTTTACAATCCCTTCGTGGACTATAGATCGAGCACCCGAAGTCTGTGTATTGCGGCCACTGTTGAATACTTCGTGGGCTCACTCGCAGTGTATTCGGAACAAATGGCAGACCTTATTCCGCTAACTTTTGCTTTCATTTTGAGAACTCATATTAAGCTCTTGACACAGCGCGTTCAAAGATTGCGTACAGATCCCGAAGAAACCGATTCACAGAGTTACGAGGAGCTGGTGAACTGTGTTAAGGATCATAAACTTATACTGCAGTAAGTTGAAAGAGCCATTTATAAAATTTAATTAAAATTAAATATGATTTTAGATATTGCAACATTTTTAGGCCCATCATATCAGGAACCATATTTCCCGAATTTCTTGTCATAGGTCTTGGCTTGGGGTTGTCAATGGTAAACCTCTTATTCTTTTCAAATCTTTGGAGTGGCGTGGCTACCATTGTGTGTATTGTCGTGTTGATCTTTGAAACATTTCCGTTTTGTTACCTCTGTGAGTTATTTGTCGATGATTGCAACAACTTGACCTCGGCTATATTTAACTGCAATTGGATTGATTCAAATAAGCGCTATAGATCAACGATTGTCTACTTCTTCCACCAGGCTCAGCAACCGATTAATTTTGTTGCCGGAGGTATATTTCCGATCTGCATGAAAACCAATATAAAAGTACGGCATAACCCAGACAATTACTTAATTAAGAAAACTCATGTAAAGTATTTTCCCTTTACAGGTGGCAAAGTTGGCATTTTCGGTGGTTACTTTCGTTAAGCAAATGAATATTGTTGAAAAACTGAAGTGAATGATTCAAACATATATTTGCACTCAACATCTAAAACTCTTAAATCACGGCTTACACATAAGAGCAATATGCTCATAACTTAGAAGAACTCTGTATTGCACATATTGGAATAAATAGATTGCACCCGCCAGATCTTCTTACTTTACGAAAAGACCTTTTCTGAATAGAGCAGTAACACGTAATATAATTCCTAAAATGCGTCACTAAATGAATAAGCCTGCCACACGTGTTGTTAATCGACTTGCATTTCACGGTGAGAAACGCCTATCTGTCAATATTGGTATATGGACGGTAATTGTACGGATATGGTAATGTTGCGAAAGTCTTCTATAGGCATACTTAATATTTAAGCAAGTCAAATGTCATAACAAAATGTTGACTTCTCTTACGTGTCACGACCAGAGAACGCCTATTTAGTATGTACGAAGAGGTTGAAAACAGTTGCATATGGAAGACGAGTATAGACCAGAAGGAGATTTCCCACGATAAAATGATATAAAAGGGACCTATTTTTTTAAGAACTTCAGTTGTGGTTAAAATTTCATCAAGTCACCAAGTAATCTTCACCAGAGTGTCAGAATAATGATATTTGAATATTTGAGAGAGCCAAAATTTGGTGAATTTCGGCAATCTCGCGATGCCTTTAAGTATTTAGAAAGGGGCTTAAAGGTTGTAGGCTGGTTGGCGCCTGTAAGGGGTACTCGGTATGACCAGATCTATCAAGCTTGGAGCATATTCATAATAACCACTGACGCAGTCTATCTACCACTCGCATTCTTTGCAAGCTACCTTGTTGATTTCGATAGTTTTACTCCAGGAGATTTTCTGACCTCAATTCAAGTCGCTTTTAACGCAGCTGGTCTCACATTCAAGATCGCAGTTTTAGTACGAAACATGTGGCGTCTCAAAACGGCAAAGGATTTGCTTGATATCATGGACAGACGATGTGTTAGGACGGAAGAACGCATCCTAGTCCATCGGACCGTTGTACACTGCAATTCTGTTTATCTCTTGTACCAGATAGTCTACTCTTCATACGCAACATTGACCTTTTTGAGCTCTGCGATGACTGGATCAACTCCATGGAGACTTTACAATCCGTTTGTGGACTATCGTGCAAGCACCAAAAGCCTTTGGATTGCGGCTTCTATTGAGTATTTTTTCGGTTCATTCGCTGTAGCTTCACAACAAATGGCAGATCTGACTCCTCTGACTTTTGGCTTTATGTTGATAACTCATATTAAGATCTTGACACAGCGCGTTGAAAGATTGCGTACAGATCCCGAAGAAACCGATGAACAGAGTTACGAGGAGCTGGTAAATTGTGTCAAAGATCACAAGATAATTTTACAGTAAGTAATCAACACTTTTTCTGAAGTGCTGCAAAACTATCGATTGTTAACCTACTTTCGATAGTCAAAAAGTTGAGCACCATACTATCGAAAATCTAACAAACATTTTTAAGCTTGAAAATATAATTACTAAAAATAACTACGATTTCAGGTATTGTAATGTATTTACACCTATTTTATCAGGCACCATATTTACCCAGTTTCTAGTCATAGGGGTGAGTCTGGGCTTTACGATGGTAAACCTGGTGTTCTTTGCAAATTTGTGGACTGGCCTAGCTACTATATTATGTATTATCGTGTTGATGATTGAGACATTTCCTTTTTGCTTCCTCTGTGAGTTGCTTGTGGATGAGTGCAACAATTTGGCCTCGGCAATATTTTACTGCAATTGGGTTGATGCAGACAAGCGGTTCAAGTCTACGATTTTCTACTTCTTGCACCAGGCTCAGCAGTCGATCGTCTTCGTTGCCGGAGGTGTATTTCCGATCTGCATGAAAACCAATATTGAGGTGAGGTGAAATGCTTAGTTGGGTACTCTAATTGACAGCATTACTTCATTACAGGTGGCCAAGTTAGCATTTTCGGTGGTAACCATCGTTAAGCAGATGAATATTATCGAAAAGATTAAAATAAAACTAAGCACATAGTTGAACTCAAAGTAATAAAATATCTTTAAGCACATCTTAAAAGCAGGGCCTTCGGTCCACAGTTTACATAAATATCGCACAAGATTTGAGAATTATATTGGAACGTAGTATTGTAGAAATAAAAAGATTGCAGTTTCGAGATATTCTCCACACACATATATCACTTACAGTTGCTGTCGAAGTTGTAGGCCACAAAATTTATTACCAGGTTATAGAGATTGACAAGAATCTCGCTGGGAACAATGCGAATGGATCCCTGATCGCACATTTGCCAGCTGCTGAAGAATCTATGTCCTATCGTCGGTCTTCAAACGTTTTCTACAAGAAGATTGTTGTTGATCTTCTTTTGGGTCTTAGCAATAGCTGTGTGGCTTTTGAATGACTCAGGGCAATTGCTGTGCATTGAAGTGCAGCTTGGTTGAGATATCCCAACGGGTATTACATTGGTTGTTCAACTTTGTCGATCAGTCAACGAAGAGTTGCGTATACGCAGTGGCAACATTTGCAGCTCTCAGCTGGAAATGTGTTAGTTTTGTTTGCTCAATGGCAACGTTCTTCATTTACACAGCAGTTAGAAACCTTTTAGAGGTCGCTTTATGTGGCAGCCGAGTAAACGAGTAAAAATATTACAGGAAATTGAATGTTAAGACCGACACGTACAAAAAATAAATACGGCATTAGGTACAAGCTCACACAGTGAAGCACTGATTGTGGGTTACAGATACAGATACAGTTACAGCTACACCAACGAATACAGATACAAGGCCTTGTATCTGCAGGCTCACACACACACACACACACACGCACACAGATGCTGCATAAATCTATCTTTTAGATTTATGGCGCACCAGAGCCACGTTAATAGGCAAATGAGAGAGAATGAGAATGGTGAAAAGTGTGTGTACGTGTGTGCCTGTGCGTGTGTGTGTGTGTTTTGGCCAAGTTAACTGAATGGCACACAGACCCGGTGTGTACTCGTTTGTACGTAAGGCCAACTTGTGAAATGGTAATAAAACTTTTTATGCGCATTTATGGACGTTTTTATGCCTGTGACCAGGTTGTCTTCAAAATGAATTATGAAATATTTGGCAATGAATGCGAATCGACTAAAGAAACTCACGCCGGCATGCATTAATCATAGCCATGTCGGTAAAAGGACATGGCCAAAGCTATCTGCACATAGATAAATAAATAACCGCAACGAGAAACCTGTAGCCAAGGCTATAAAATTGAGTTATTAAAATGGCCAGCGACAGGTGCAGTCTCCACACAGAGATAGGGAGAGCTACAGTATGCTAAATCCATTGGCCAAATAACAATCAGTGCTCTGTGAAAGAAATGCAGGTCAATTGCGGTTCAACTACTGTTCACAAGAGTTGTACATTGCAGTTCAATTGAAGGACCAGGTTCAGTAGTTCACATTTTGTTGAACGAACTAGTCGGTCAAATGCCAAGAAGTCTGTTTCCAATTCCGAGCACTTTCCGATTGTTCTCGATTTTTAAATGAAATAACAATCATTTTTACCTTACGGAATTCTAGGACTACCCATACTAACACTCAAACCAACAAATGTGTTATTACTATTAACATTAATATTAACATTTCATTTGCCTAGTTCAAACGTTAGATCTTTACATTTCCTTGAGTCTCCATTTCGTTCGACTGTTTCTGGGAGTTTTATAATTTTTAACCAAAATGTAATCTAATTAATGAACTATAGTTGGATTCAAATGAACAAAACGAACTAGATGAACGGATATTAGAAATATAGTTCGTTGGATCAGTTTAGAAAACAGTTCGATTGACAATTAGATTCGTCCACACTGTTCACAGCAAACAGCAAACTAGCATATATTTTTATTTCAGCTTACAAATGTTACCAATTTGATATGCATACAACAAAAGCGTGCCAAGTGGAGCAGCAACAATGGGAAATTATTTAACTGGCATGCAGGAGAGTGAGCGAATTCAACAGCAAAACAATTACAGCTGCCGGTTGCACGTTGGCCCAATTACAGATGCGGATCAAGAGGAGGAGGACGCCATTTGGCCTGGCTCGAAGTGGGGCCAAGTGAGGCGTCTCTCTGGCGGTCGCTCGCTTGGCTTGGCTTGGCTGGGCTGGGTTGGAATCTGTCGAATATTTTCCGACAAGCGTCGAGAAAGCGCGATAACATTTTAACATACACACACCAAAAGTTGCACAGCCATGATAGAGTCGGGCCAAAATTGAAGCGGAAGCTGCCGGGTTCTCATGTGTTCCATTCGCTGAAGGTCTTATCAACAACAGCAGCTGTTCAAAGTGCTCCTGGCAACAGCGCAATATGACCCTTTGGTCCCTACTAGGGATAAGATAAATGAAATGCAATTTCAGTTCATTTGGGCAAGAAATGTGTATGTGCCTGATAATGCCCTTAAGTGCTACAGTTGAGTGCTCTTAAATCAGTTTGTGAACAACAACCTCTCCGTTCCAGCAATCCCTCATTCAATTGCAGGCCACGACACAGCTCATATTGAACTTACAATGCTAATAATTCCGTACCATAATTGTCATCACAATTGAAGGACAGAGCATCCTTCCCTGGTGGCCCATCATCATTGTAAATAGAAATGCATTGCAAAAAAAAAGTCCAACGAAGCCCGAGCTGACCCATTTTAACCATTTCACTGCGCAACAATGCCAATAAATTAGCATATAAGGACAGACAGGTAAGGAACCCTGGCAGCATATACAAAAAAAAACATAAAAAGAAACGGCACAAACATAAAATCTGCACATGAAAGGATTGTGGCACAAATGAAAACATAAACAAGTACACTTTAAGGCTGAGCGACTTAGGATAGCCCTACAAAGAGTTTTTCATTCCAAAAGTAGACTAGACTTTTTGAACTCACAAATGTCAAATAAACCATCCAAAGTTTAACAAATATTACTTAGCGGTGAACCTTTTTTATATTTATATCCATAATAAATATTATCAATAAATTTGTATATAAAGTTTACATTTGTAGTTCATCAAATTCCCTTAAAGTCAAGTTTAAAAGTTAGCAAAAAAGTTTGCAAGACTTTACCCAAAATATCCGAAAGATTTTTCAGCTGTTACATTTGCGTACATGATGTAAATATGCTTTCAGTTATACGCTGCATAGCTGCAGGGTATAAAAATGTAAAATTTATTTAATTCGAAATATTCGTGGTGTGTTTCTTTGTGCCATTTTTATGATGCATATACAATTTGCCAAAAGGATTTGCTTGGGAAAAATCCGCAATGCATGCATACAAAATACGAAAGATACGAAATACAACAGAAAAGAAAAGCGACCTTTAGTGCATCGAAGATTAGATACCCTTGTAAAGAATGGTTAAAGCCCCCGATGAAGAAACAAACGGCAGGATACAATTAAATCTTCGTCCTGTTTGATAAGTGCTTTAGAGCAATGAAGCTGCCTCGTTAGGTGCATTACACTTTTTGCACACTTGTAAATTCCATTGTAAGGGTATAAAAAGTGAACACTTCTTTACATATGCACCAAAATCAACTGAACATACAGTGCCACACACACACACACCCACACACACGTAGTGGAAAAGCAATGTACAATAAGTAAAAACACAACCAGACAACGAACAGCGAAATTTACAAATAACTTAACAATTTGCTTTTGGCCCTGTTGACGTGGTCCATGTGGGCCAAGGGTGAAGGGCGAGCGACTAAGTCATCACGACGATGATGACGACAACAGCAACAACAGGAACAACAACTAGCAACAACAACTGTTGGTGAAAGTTAAGGCCAATCATTGCAGCCACTGCCAACAGTGACAACAACAATTGCTAACAGAGACATGAATTTCAATACAAATAAGTTCGCGTTGGTAGTACCATATGTTGTTGCGATCCGTTGTGATCTTGGAATCTGGGAAAAAGAAGAAAGAAATAAAATACGTTCAAAATTCACATGATACGCAAGATTAAAGTCAATCTTCGGCAGCTGCAGCCTCACAGAACAGAAATTTTGTCCTGTTTTACTTTGGCAAATGCTAATTTTTGACATTCTCTGAAAGTACGAGTAGGTATGATTAATGTGCCATGTAAGGAGAGAGCCCTATAATTTTGGACACATAACTGTTAAGCATAAGTTAAAGTTTAAAATAAGGCAAATATCCATCCAATAGAAACTTGTGAGTTCGATGAAGTAATCATATTTCGTATAAAAATGTAAGCTTTATTTGTTAGCTGTATTTTCATCTTTTCATCTCATCTGTATTTTTATTTTCCCTGTCAACCATTTCTATGACTACCTTTGACTAAGCCATGACATTAACTTGTTAGTCATCAAACCATTCCCACAATTTAATGCTCCTTTTTTTGTACACGGTGCACATAAATTATGTAGTTGGATTTCGTATACCCTATATTTATAAAAGGTAATATTTAGGGTTTGTAGAGTAAAATGGATGGAAAGTGTCACAAAAAAAGTGTAAGGTGTCATAAAACGCCTCCCTTGTTATGAAGATCACATATATTTTATTAAGATATTTATATATTGATTCAGAAGGATCGAATTAAAATGACAGGCTGAGTGAAGATAAAATTTCCGTAGCAAAGCGGAGAAAATGCTGTCTGTGCTGGAAGCTCGTACAGGGTATCTGCTAATCGTGTCTTATCGTACAGAGCATTCTTGCTTGTTTCTCTTTTTTGTGAATTTCCTCATCCGCTCCTATCTCTCAATCCATCGCCCATTTTCGACTTGAACTCGTCATAAATTTTAATACACATTTTTGGTTTGCAAATTGCTCAAAAGATGCATTTCTCGCGGTCTCCGCCTCCGTCTTCGTCTCCATGGCCGTCCCCTTCTCCTTCTCCTTCTCCTACTCTGTCTGCAGCTCCTCCTGGGCTGTTGTCCTTTTGCAGCAGCAGCAGCAGCAGCAGCAGGAGAAGCAGCGACAACTGTGACGAGCCCGTCAACTTTTGATTGACTGGCTAAGTTCAACCGATGTGGCTGTTGGCTCTTGGGCTCCTCCCTCTGCCCCCTAACCACTCCACGCATTGGCATAGAACGGCAGCAAATTGCATAATTTTTACATAAATATGCTGACGTGCATTCATAATCATAAAAAAGGGTTAAAATTCCTTTCTTTGTTGCTGGCCTTTGTTTCGCCCTGCCTGCCTGCCTCTTGGCCAGCTTGCGAGTACTCGTATTTTGTTGGTCTGTTATTTATTTGGCCTCATGCCTGCATATATTTTTTTATAATATGCAGCCTAATAGGCATTCGCTTTAAGATCTGCACTTCCCGGTTTGTACTCCGCGCCCGAATTGACAAAATGTATGCAAAGCTAAAACAGCAACAAAAGGGCAACAGCATAGTGCATAAAATATTTATGATATCGAATTGCATTGGCATTATTTTCAGGTTCAATGCCAGCTTATAAGTCCAAAACTACTGTACTTGAATTACGAATGCGTTTAAATGCAGACATTTGTGGACATACAATGCATTTTATTCTACAGGTGCAAGCCAAGTGAATCGATAAGTTCATTTCAATGAATCAACTCTCTCTTATCGATATGAAACATTATAGGCCTTAGAATACTTCCCTGGTATTTCTTATTGAAAGACTAATAACATATTCTCTATAACCTGTTGTTTTCAAAACTAATCCCCAAAAATATCTTAATTTATCCTATTCAAACTCAAAACCCAAAATGGGTTGTATCGGTTAATATCGGTCCTATCCAACAGACGGATAGAACCCTTTTGAACTAAGTCTTCCCTTACCTAACCTAACCTAACCCAACCTAACCTAACCTAACCTAACCTAACCTTACTTTGTCTTACTTTACCTTACTTTACACATCTTCCAGCTGGGACATGCTAAGCTTTTGTCTGTTATCTATTTCTTTAAATCAAGTCCAAGTTAATTGCTGCAAAGTATTACAGCCGATTTCAATTGAATTCATACAAGACATTTTAAAGTTCAGCAAGCCTATATAATGGAATTGTTTTTTCATCTAAAGGACGTACATGTGTCCTGTCGTATATCACCCACATGACCGTTTCCTTATGCTCATCCATAGCGCACATTCAGACAGTAAAAAGCAACGAGCTGTGAGAGTCAATTGCATGCAAAACTGTGCCATTGTCAGCTGCTGCTGCTGATGTTGTGTCAAAGGGGTCTACAGGACGCGATGTAGCGGCTGAGGCCTGGCCGTGACTGTGTGACGACCTGCGGCCTCACAATGGGCAAAAATGGCACGCGGAGGACAAACAAGGGCAACCGCAAAATGGCCACCGCAACAGCAGCAACGTTGGCTATAAACGACATGCGGGTCAAAAGGACGCCCACACAACAGCAGCAGCAACAGCAGCAACATCAGCCACAGGAGCAGCTATAAGGATGATGGCGACAACTTCACGCACACGCAGAGCCCAACAGGCAGCCAGGCAACCAATGAAGCACAGGACATCCTTCTGCCTCCTGCTGCTCTTGTTGTTGTTGCTGTTGCTGGTGCCTAGCAATTGTCGTTATAAATGGCAGTCATAATAAGTGGGTTAAATGCCCAGACGTACGAGCAACTCGGTGGCTCATTGCCACAGTGGGTCTCTGTGTCAGCTATTAAGTGGCAGGCTGAGACCGGAGTGAGGGGAGGCCAGCAGTGTGTGTTGATTCGCTGTTGATTTTGTCTTGTGCCTTGTGCAAAACTAATTACCTATAGTTCAAAGGGTCACTTTCCCATTGAAGACTCTTTAAACTGCAATTAAATGCCACTTGGAAGTTGGCCAAGGCGTCAGCGTCAGCGTCGGCGTCAGCGTCAGCGTCTCTGGACCGCACTGGCCTCCTGAAAGGAGCTGAGGCGATTATAAAGCAATCAAGTGACTGCCCGTTTCCCTTCACTGCTATCCGCTAACCACCAACCGCTATCCGCAACGCAACTGGCAGCCACATTCACATCATTTGCAAAATCATAATTCGCGTGTTAAGCGCGCATTAGTCTCACGTTGATTTATCACAGCAGGTACCACGGAAACAGCTATAGAAACTGGGTCTGGGTCTGGGTCTGGATCTGCGATGGTAACTGGGTCCTTGCTTACTGGTCCAGAGACGGGCACCAAATTGAGACAGCCTGCACCTTGTGGTATGCGGTTTTAATAACCGAATTCGCAGCTAATTTCGAGCTTGGGAATTCAGCTGGACAACAGGGACAGAGACAGAGACAGAGACAGAGCCAGAGCCAGAGGCGTGTGGGTGCGACGCGCATTAGAGATGGGCGCGTGAGTAGATATCTATATCAAAACTATCGCACATGATCCAATTAAGATTATAATTAAAGGTCGAAACGGAGTGAGTTGGTGCCCCTCTCTGCTTACGATGCTAGCTAGTAATGTGCCACATTACTTGCCACACGCTCAGCCCCAAGTGGCATTCATCAAGCAGCGCCTCTTGAGCACAAACTATGGTTGCTGCCTCTGACACACTTGCAGCTGGGGCATTCGTTAAGCCAATGACTTACTCTTCGGCTGCTCCACTGGATGCTGTGGTGGCTCTTCGCTCCTCTCCAAAGGCAAAGTGGAGCAAATTTATGCCCAATTTCGTGCGAGTGGCAAATGATTTATGCGACAGCCCGTTGCAATTGCCAAAAAGGATATGTGCGTTGATTTCGCATGGCCCCAGGACAAATAACTTCATTATGTTTCTCTCGCTCTCTGTGCCTGTGTCCCAGCCCGCCCCCCTCGTCAGCAAAGGTTGCGCCCCCCTTTGGTAATGATGTTCCATGTTGTTGTTTGGAATTGGGATTGGGTTTGAGAATTGTAAAATATATGCAAGGCAAATCGCACGATTCTCGTGATGTTGCTCATATTTGGGCACCGTAACAAGCGAAGCAACACGCGACAACAACAACAACAACAACAACATCAGCTGCTAGCTGACAACAACAACGCGCGAAAATCGCATTCTACTTATGGCGTGAATTTCGCGATCGTCTTCTAAACTTTTTTTTTTTTGGCTTTGGCACTTGGCACAACCGAAATTCGATTCAAATTCCCAAATTCAAATTTAAATGCAACAGCAGCAACAACAACAGCAACAACATACAAATCGAGATGCATAGAGCCTGCCAAACTGTTGGAAAGAAATTGCCAGGAAGTCACGCCATTTGAACCATTTGTTTGTTAACAATAAACCGTTAGTAACATGACGCTGATTACACATGCATCCATACTAAATGACAACATTTATCATTAGGCCAGCTAAACAGCAATAAGAACAACAACAACAACAATAGCAAAAGCCAGCAATAAAGCCCGTTAATTGCAAATGCAAATGCAAATTTTGAGGCAGAAGCAACAACAACTCGCCATAAAAGAACTTAAATTCATCGGCAACTGTCGGCTTATGGGATTTCATTGACAGGCTCGCGATGCCACAGTCAAAATGTCCTTAAACCCAATGGTTGCCTCCTTTCAGAGCCCAGAAGCACGATGTTGCTGCTGCTGTTGCAGTTGTTGCTGTTGCCGTTCGCTGCCAGTTGTTGCACGCACTTAATTAAGACGACAAGTGAACGACCTCAGCTGCCAGAGGGGAATGCGGCAAGGGCTCAGTGTGGATCAGCGCCTTAAATATTAAATATTGGCAAAGTGCATTGAAAGCCTCCTTCAAAGGCAGGTCAGATGCAGGATAAGATAAAGTTGAACATGCATAAGAGACCGTATAAAAGACTTGATTTGAAGATGGTGTATTTGAAAAAAGCAAAAATAAACCATCATAAAAGCATCCATATTCTTAAATTCTCTTTCCGTTAGAGAGCACAGATCATAAAAGTTAACAATATAAGAAGCTAAATCGATCTAAAGGACAAAACAAGTCCAATAAGCCAACCCCCATGAAAATCGAATAGGTTTGGATAAAGTTCTGGTAGGTGGGAGATTAAAAAGATTGCTTATCAACGATGTGAAAACTATCAGATTCATTCTTGCATTCTTGCATGAATTTTGTCCGAAAAATGAAGTATAAACCACAGATAATGGTTTTAAATACCTTTTTCTATGTATTTAATGTCCTGAATCAATTTCAAGTAAGCTTTCAAATATTTAATTTTCTAAAAATTTCCTAAACAAAGATAAACAGGATGCAAAAATTTAAAAAAAAAATTTTGAAAAATTGTATTTTCTGTATTTTCAATGAGTGAAATTAGAAGGGCAAATCAGTCTTGAGTACAAATAAGGGCCAACAAGGCACTGCTCATGGAAATCTATTGAGTTTTGACCAAGTTATGGGAGTAGAATGCCCAGAATGCTTCCTTAAAAAGAACACAAATCTTGTAGACAACATGTTCATGGATTCAGGTACCTTCCATTTCCAATCGATCAGTATGCGTGGCAATCTGCCAGCCACAACAAATAAAATATGTTTTGTGTATTAATAAAAGCCAGCAACGATTGCACTTCACACCTCATTGAGATTGGCCATAAAGATGCCTTAATAACTCAGCTAAGCTGAAGACGACCAGCGCGGATGCTCCAATGGAGGAGCAGAGTGCTGCAGCCTGTCCCCTGTCCCCCTTTTGGCCAGCAGCTCCTGCTTGGCTGTCAGTATCGTTTATGGCTGCCCATATTTAATTTGCCGCTTCGCTCGATGGCCAATTGAAGCGTTTTCGATAAGAGGCCAAATTCATAAATATGAAAATGGCTTCATTTCGTGCGCGATTCGGACTGAAATCGACTGGACTTGGGACTTGGAACTTGGGACTCGGGACTCGCCCTTCATATCGCTTAAATTAAAACTGAAATTTCAACACTCGCAGCTTGCGATACGGGGCCATATTTTACGGCCAAAGCAAACACAATAACAACAGCAACAGCAACAGCAACAGCAACAGCAACGGCAACGGCAACTCAACTCAGTGGCAAGCTGACAATGGGAAAGGCGTTGCAGCTTTATCTGACAAATGCGCGTATATCTCGAAAGTTGTTGCTGCTGAAATGAGGCAGCAACATAGCAACACAGCAGCAACAGTACAACAGAATACAGCCCAAAACGAAACTGACCCTCACATTCATTTATCAATGCTGCAGAATGTGTCGCCGTGGCCAGGAAGAAAGTGCCTCGGCCCAAGCCGCACCTCTAACGGCTAATGTTGCTCCCGTAACCAGTCAGCCAGTCAGCCAGCCAGTGAGCCAGTGAGCCAACGATCGTAGTCTTGGTAATAGAACCAACTGAGTGCCGGCTTGTCTTGATCTACCGCCGTCCAGTTTGGACGACGACAACGACGGCGGCGGCGGCTACTTCATCATCATCTGAAATGTGCGGCGCGTAGTCATGAGCTGACATTTTTGAGTCTATGCCCAACGGCAGCAAAAAGGTAGCAACATCAACAACATACAAGTAAACAAAAAACAACAACCGCAGCAGCAGCAGCAGCAGCAGCAAATACACATCAAGAGCAACAATAACAAACAAACAGCAGCGAAGCCTCTCAATGATTAATTGACTTTCAAAATTGCTGAAATTTTTAATTTATTATACGCGCCAAAGTGATTAATCAGTAGACAAAGCTGTGGCCAGGAGTGTGGTGGAAACGGGGGGAATAGGGCGGGCAGTGCTGCCCAGCTCAAAGGTAACAGCAGCAGCAGCAACAGACTTGGCAGTAGACGTAGGCAGCCAGCGACTGTGGCTACGAGATTGAAAGTGCTGGGCAGCAGCAGCAACAACAGCAACAACTGCAGCACTCACAACAACAACACTCACAACAACAACACTCACAACAACAACAGTTGCTTGTTTTTTATGTCGCTCAATCCTTTGAGCGCATCAGTCAGCGTCAGAGACGTTTAATGCTTTTAATTGCCGCCAATGTTGCTGCTGTTGCTGACTGTTGTTGCAGCAACATGTTGCCGCTGCGGCTAGAGGGATTTACCCAATGAGTTTGATTAAGTTGGTTTTGATTAGAATAGAGGTTCCGCTGATTGAAGCCTAAACTAATGCAATTGCTGTGCCCTAAACTGGGGCGTAGTTACTATACATTTGCGCTTAAGCCTCAGGTTAGTACCGCCCTTTGGCTCATAACTCTGTTGAGCCTTTTCAGGAGAAACCCTGCAAGGTAAAGGCAACTTAACGAGCACGTGCATTAATTAAAGCCAAGTAACAACAAAGGAAACATAAATTTTCCAATAAGACACTTTCCTTGTGGCCCAAAAACCAAAAACAAACTACGTCTGCTGACTTGGCCAAAAGACGGAGCCAGTACCACAACCGCCAGACTCAGAGCCAGAACCAGAACCGTTAGTTAGTATTTTGAGTGGCTGCGTTCCGTTGCTTTTGATGTTCGGCGCACAGACACATTAACATAAATATGAGCGAGAGATAACTGAAGAACACACCCAGCGTCCCGAAAACTGTTGCCAAGGAATCTCTCTTGGCCAGGCTGACATGCGTTAGACAGGGCGATGGGCGATGGGCGATGGGTGATGGGCGGGCGTGTATCAGGGGGCGTAACCTGTTGCAGCAGGCAACAAAATACCGAAAATCTCAATAGATGATCGTAAACACAATTACGTTTTGCGGTCAGAAGAGCAACAACAATAACAACGACAACAAGTAAGAATGCTATAGTCGAGTATACCCGACTACGAAACTCCCGTACCCAGGTCAAAAATTTCCGATCGCATCTTCGTTAACTTACACATACATACACAGATACGCACACGCACGAGCCACAGCGCAAGCCAGGCATTTTAAGTTGTGACTGTGCTTCTTCTTCCCCTTGCTGCAGCACTGAATCTTCTTTCGTGAATAACTTAGGTGTTTATTATCCGATCGACTTGAGATTTGGACAGTAGATTAAGAGGGACTAAAGTATTGGACAAGCCAAATCTTAAAGCTATATCTTGAAAATTGTAACTGTAAAACGGTTTTTATCGAATAGCGGGGGAACGGGGAGATATCTCAAATCTAAAATAAACTTGACCTGCTCCCGCTATACACGAACCTACATTCCAAATTTGGTGTCTCTAGCTCTTATAGTTGCTGAGATCCTTGCGTTCATACATACGGACAGACAGACGGACAGACGGACAGACGGACAGACGGACAGACAGACGGACATGGCCAAATCGAAATCTCTTTTGATACTGATCAAGAATATATATACTTTATAGGGTCGGAGATGTCGCCTTCTGCCTGTTACATACTTTTGCACAAATCCAATACCCCCTTTTTACCCATTTTATGGGTACAGGAGTAAAAGTGGGTGTGCCACCACTGTAAACGCCGGCAACATATATATACACATTTGACGCATCGCTGGCAACATTCAAATGCTGCAGCAGCCAAGTTGAAGATGTGGCAGAGCAGGCAGGCAGGCAGGCAACATGGCTATGGCCATAGTTATAGCCAAAGCCGCAATCAAATGAAGCAGCCAGCCACATGATCATCTTGCTGATGAGTAGGACAATATCAAGGCTTGTTGCCGTTGTTGATGGGCCCAATGTTTCGGTCAGTTGCCATAACGAATCGCAATGCGGTGTGCGCAACACATTAAGGGTTGTCTTCCATGGCAGTCCCAGTATCGCGTCGCGTCGAGAGGCGGCTGCAACAACGCGCAATTTATAAAATGTCTTAATTTTTGTACATTGCCATTGCCAGCAACAGCAACAGCAACAACAACAGCAACAACAACAGCAACAACATTCGGGCGGGCGTCAAGCTAAAACGCCGCAGGATGGCCAAGACGTCCAGCCTGCAAACAACGCTGGGCAGTTGGCTAAAATGACTGACGCTGATGCCTGTCAGTTGGTCAGACAGCCGGCAACTTGTTGCAGTTGTTGCTGTTGCTGTTGTTGCTGCTGCTGCTGCTGCTGTCGCCGTCATCAATTTTTCGCAGCATTGTTGGTGCCGTGTTGTTGGTGGCGATAAATTGCATTTTAAGCGTATTTTCCCTGGCATTATTATGACTTTATAAACTCTGCGGGCTTTATGCCATCGCACAATGAGCACTTTGCATTTGTTGTTGCTTTCTCACCGCCCCATGCAACGCCTATTGCTGCGGTGCTGTGGTGCTACGGACCAACCTGGACCAAGGTGTGAGCTATTTATATATATATATATATGTATATTACATATACAGATACGTATACCCTTTGATTGCCAATGATGAAATGAACACAGCGGGAGCCGGGAGCCGGGAGGTGGCCAGGGGCCGAGGGCTAGCCAATCGGGCCAGTTGATGTGCTGCCATGTTGCTCGTCTGTGCTCGTAACAAGATAATTGCTTAATTTGATTAGCAATTGTTGCTGTTGCTTTGTTGTTAGTAGCGCTGTTGCTGCTGCTGCTGCTGCTGCGGCTGCGGCTGCGGCTGCGGCTGCAACTGTTGTTGCTGGCGGCCAACGCACTGCTGGGCGTGCAAATTGCTAACAATTTTGATATTTAAATTATTGAGCCTGTTGCCGAGTCGAAACGAAACAAGTCGAGTCGAGTCGAGTCGAACAACAGCAACATGACAGCTCAATAAACATTCCATCAAGAATGGAGTGTAAAAATCCAATTTTCATAAGTGGCCGCCAGACAACCAACTGATGTCCACTGACTACTGTCCACAGCTTTGTCCACTTGTCCAGTTGTCCTCGTTCTCATCCTCATCCTCATCCTTGTCCCCATCCTCCTATTCATCCTCGCTTCGTTTCGCTTCGCTGCTTTGCATTGAGCAAATGGCATAAATTAGCAACTGTTGCCGCTGCAGCTGCAATCGGGATCGAGACAGCAGCCGCGTCCTGAACGCTGACAACCAGCTCCTAATTATGAAATGCACTTTTTATAAGTGCACTTAATTCGACAATTATACGGACAGCAGACCAGTAATAAAGCAGGGTAAAACCAAAATGAACTCTGAAAATGGGGCATGGAAAATGAGCTCAAGGCAGCAGCTAAAATAATGGTTGCTTAAAATAACAAATTTTTATTACGAACTAAATTTTAAAAGGAAAACTAAATACTTGCAGGTCTGATTTAATTTCCAATTTCGTTTCAATTACTTGCAATAGAAATGTTTGCCTCTTGCGAATTCAGAAAATCGCTTAAAGAGCTTCGCTTTTATAAAATTAGATAATTTTCGGGGGAAAAAACTAAAACAGGAAGATTATTACTTGGAACACCGAATACCCAATGATTCAAATGTGCAACCAATATACTTTTTGAATAAATTATAAATGAGAGCTATCGTACCCTCTTCTGAGATGAAAACTTCCGCATCAATCCAATAACTTAGGTAAATTAAAACAATTTTCATTAGGTTCTGGTCCCTTTCTTTCTAAGTACTTTCAAAAGAGAGAACTTCTTTTTCTAGAGAGTGTAGCAGAATTCTGTATATGTAATAAACATTCTTCCTCAAGGTTGCAGTTTGCTTAGGTGACCTATCGGCCTACAGTGTCCTACTCGAGTTCCTCCCCATAGATAGTAGTTTCAATAACTGACTTACAAGACTAATACATCTAATGCCTTTCCATCTTTCATAATACATTGTGGTGTTCAGTTTCTAATGCGAAGGTGTCCAATTTCAAGGGTGCTTATCTCGAGACGTCTTCGATAAATTGGCTACCACAACAAGCTGCCAGCCATGTGCTTAAATTTGATATTTTAATAAATTAAGCGCAACAAAACTAATGCAACCTACTACAACCGGGCGACGTCCGCGAATCCGGAAAGAAATCCCAAAAGGCCAGCTCCCGAGCGAAGATCAACGATGCGGTAGCCTAGTTGGGGCGCTGGCCACAGATGCCTGCCAACTGATTGCAATTTGAAATATTCCAACGAGCAGGCGCACAACAAGTACGAGTAACAGGAACAAACGACAAGAACTTCTGTTTGGCCGGACAGCTGGGCGGACAGCTGAGCAGGACGGCGGCTAAGTAGAGTGGAGTAAGGCGACCCAAACATGATTGGCATGCGCCCAAGCCCAAGCCCAGTCTCAGTCCCAGTCTCAGTCTCAGTCTCAGTCTAAGAGCCAGGCCCAGTCTCCCAGAGTGCTGACCAGATCAGCCTGTAATGAGCACCCCTCTCCCTTTCTTTCTCCCTCTCTCCCCCTCCGTGAGTCTGCCCACCAGGCTAGGCTGCGAATCTATGCAACCTACTGGTACTACCTACCGGCACGATCAGCGATAAGTTGGAGCTGCTCATATACGAAATGGTTTTAAATTTTTCGTCTAGTGTTTGATTCTTATTAAAAGATTGGGGAAAGCGTCTTACAAGCGCATTGCGAATTGCAAATGTCGTTTTCCCCCAGCTACCCCCGTCAGCACAAACGGGAAACCCAAGCCGCAGTCGTACCCAACCCAAATCACACTCCATTCACATTCACATCAACGTGCTGGAGAGGATTGTTGCCAGTTGACTCCTGCATACAATTAGCCCACAACATTTGAGGCAACAAAATGCGCTTGTAATTTATTTAAATCTCTCGCTCCGCCCGTTCCCCCATCAACAGGTCTATTTCGGAAATTCAGGTTTATGAACCATAAGCCTAATCAGCAAAATGATCAGCTAAGTGCAGAATCCAAGCAGTTTAAGACAAAGCCCGCTAGGCAACAGTTCAAGCGGGAGAAGAATCAAGGCTTGGCAACTCCATTCATGCACTCTTGCCACTTGACATTGGAGAGGCTAAGAAAGATGAAAGGCAAGAGTCAGGTATATTGGTTTTTACTTTCCCAAAGTGTGGCTCTAATGTGGCGATAGTTGAGTTTCTTCAACAGATTGCAATTAAAATTGAGAATACAAATGTTTAACAACTTATCGAATAATTAAGGAATCTATTGCAGGAAAACAAGGAAGATGATGTTCAGTAAGCTCTTCCTTAAGATTAATATATTCATATTTATAAAAATTTTTCAAAGATGTTTTAAAATGTACCGATTGATACTCATATATTTTAGATCATTCCAATGATCTGATGGCTTTTTTAATCCACTTCAAAAATGATGATACCCGCGTGTAAATATCAGGTCTATTAGTGATACAAAATGAATCCACGCCAAATGATGTAAGGCCCAGTAAAGTGCTGGAACCATCATCATTCCTTATTGCCAGTGGACCCCAGAATCTCCAGAGCATGTTATGCTTTCGCTGGGCTCAATACAAATCCATGATGATGGGAAGAACATACCTTTCTGATAATGTTGAACTATTGGCCTGCACTTCTCATTCGGCAGAACATTTCCACTATAATATTGCAGCAGCTCGGTTGTAATTTTTCTTTTATCGGCTTCAAGGAGACCCCAACCAGAGGCGACAGCTAATTTATTATCATAAACATGTTGTGGATCAGGCAACTTGACTGGTTGAATATAGTCATCAAACTGAAGATCAGCTGGTAGTCGAATTACAGCTATATCATTTAAGTACTGCTTGTTGTCCCACTCTTCGTGCGCCACTATATTCTTTCGATCTACTATCAAGCGTTGTTGTCCCGTTTCTCTTACATTGGATTTATTCACAGCTCCAAAGTAAATGTTGATCGCATCGCTGGATATTTAAAATTTTTATTTAGTTAATTATTGAATGTGTCTTAAATGTGACTTACAAGTCTTTATCCACGCAATGAGCTGCTGTCAGGATAATCCTCTCTGAAATTATAGCGCCAACACACGATTTAGCCCATTGAAGATTTTCGTGTATATCAAGAAATACTTGATATGGAAATTGTTTAGCGGTTGCATTGAAACGTAGAGACGTAGACTCTACATTTGACCGGCAGAATAAAATGGCCAAAAAGGTTAGCTGCCAGTTAAATTGAACCGCCATATTGAACACTCAAAAAGGACTGACAAACTGCATACACTGGAGAACTTATATAGGAACGATTTTGTAAAGAAAAGGGGAACTGTTTTGGGATTTACGATCATGATTGATGACAGGTTAAAAGATTTGTCAGGCTAATTAGTTTAGTCTCTGAAATAACTTAAGCACAACAAATTGTTGCGACAATCAAGGAATTTTAAATTAGCTTTGCCTTTACTTTGAGTATTTGTATCTTAAACATACAACGTGTCAATGGGTTAACTTAAATGGCTAATATGCTGACAAAAGGCCAGAATATGAGGTAACGCATTGGTGAATAAGATGTGGCTTTCCTATACCCAAAATGTTTTAGTCAGACTATAGATAAAATTACTTGATTTGTTTAAATATATAAAATGCAACTTAACCAACTTTGATACTGAATATTTGTATTCATACAAGTCTCTAACCGCTTCGGTGAACTTTTCACTGTGAATGGTTGCTACTCCTATCTAATATATTACATAAAGGCGAAGCTGAAGACCAGAATATCACTTGCTGTTCTTCGATGGGTAGTTATTTATACGTTCTAACAGTTTGCAAATTGCTTCTCATGTGGACTACACATTTAATAACAAGAAACAGTCAATGCCAAGCAAAATCTCAGCAATTTATGTGGTCACAGCTCCGGCAACAATTTCGCCGGCTTCAACTTCAGCTCCAACTGTTGTGGGGCCAAATCATGAATGAAGGAAACTTCGGTGTTGGCCTGCCCCAAATTGTGTGTGTGTGTGTGTGTGTGTGTGTTTACGAGTGCTGGTATGGAACGCAATGCAATTACTTATCACAGTATGCTGCCAGTTGAATGGAAGATGGGGGGATGGGAGATTGGGAGACGGAACCGCGTATGGCCAAATGCCCAAAGACTTCACAGACCCGGCCGAAACCTATGAGTATGCAAATGCGATGTGTCTAGGTGCCGTGCCGTGGACACGACTATTACCTGTCACATTGTCAGGTGATTGCGAAATTGTTGCGTTACGCCAGCGCCCAATGCCCATTGCCCATTTCCCATTGCCCATTGCCCATTGCCCATTGCCCATGGCCCATTGGGCGAGTGGGTCTTAAATTTGTGGGAAACATCAACTGCAACTAAGTGCCCGGCCATTGATGAGGGGCCCCCAGTTGGAAACGTGACTCGAACGTGACGTTTGTGCAAACAGGAAGATTCAACTGACAGCAGCCGCGGCAGCCGCAACAGTTGGCGCTCTTGGGACAGCAACTGGCTCCAAGTCCAACTCCAACTGCAACTCCAACTCACTGTCACAGATACAGACAGACAAGAGTTAATACAGTTCAACTCGAGCTGGAGCTGGAGCTGTAGCTGTAGCTGTAGCTGAGGCTTTAGCTGGAACTGTAGCTGACTTGATTGCCAACGACGCAACGTTGGTGGTGGTCAAGGCAAAAGGCAAATCCCAAGCCGAAACCTAAATTCAAAGCAATAAGAAAGCGAAGTTATCCTTGGGCACCGAAGATTTAATACCCTTGCACAAAGGCTTATGAAATTATAAAACAAATAATGATAAAACAAATACTCAATTCTCGAGCGATTGTTTCGATTTGATTCAGTTTTTGACAAACAATATAAAGTTTTATTAAGCTTGCAATAAGCTTGGTTAAAATATCTTGGAAAACGAAAAAGTTGCTAACAAAACAACTATATTTCTGACAGATCGTTCCTATGATAGCTAGAAGATATGATAAGACCATTTTAATATAATTAAGTCTACTTGTAAAGTACCTAATGTAATCTAGAATTGCAGAGTTTAATTGAGATATCTTAGACAACAAAAAAGTTGTTCACATATAATATAAAAGTTACCTATTTGCTTGGAGCAAAACCCAACAAGATCGACTTGGCTATTACTGATGATCTAAAATATATATGACCTTATACATATGAAATTTACGGGTTCAGAAATGTCATTTCAAAAGTGTTACACACTTCGTGACAAAACTAATATACCCTTTTGCTAGGGTATAAAAACCAAAACGGTATTTGCAAAATTACTTAAACGTTTCTTGTTGCTCTTGTTGGCCATGACTTTGAATGCGTTGAACTTGGGTCTGGGCCAAGGCGTTGCCTGCAGTTTGCCAGGCTTTATCAGCGCTTACATCATAAGCCATAATATGCCATGGCTTTCCAAATCATTTGCATTGTAATAATTTACAATTTTGCGAGTCGCATGCGTAGGCCGAGAGATCGGGCCATGTTCAATGCAGTCAGCACAAAAGCCGTGTAATTGATGAAAGTCTCAAATCGCTATTAATGTCATCGATAACAACAATTGTGGCTGGCCGTTAGATGGGGCCAGGGCCGGGCCAGACCTGGCCCACACCGGCTGTTGGCAACCACATCTGCATTTGGTGGCTCTGGTGGGTCTCTCTCTTCTGTGGCTTACAAAGCTCATAAACATTGGCGACACAAATCAAAACATGTCACAAACAGTTGCTACGCCTCAAAAATTCTTGGAAAGCGTTTTACTTCCTGGTGCCAACTGTCAACATGTCTGCGACTGGGCCAGGTTCGCGTCTCTTGGCTGAGATGTGGGCCCGCAGCCCTTTGCTTGATTTATGAGCCGCGTCAATTGCGCTGAAGCCTAAGTAGCTAGCCAAACAATTACCAAGTCATAAACGTGCCCATAAACAGTCAAACAATGTGAGTGCATATCTCTTCGGATAGTCCGTTGAAGTATTCAATGAATCGCTCATAAGAGAGTGCATACTTTAGTGTCTAAGCCTGAACAGATCCTTAACCCTAGATAGTCCTTCTTAGTTCTTTAAACTAAAGTTATGGTTTACCTCCTTCATAACCAGTTTTATATATTATCCAACTTATTGTTTTACTTTTAATATTGTAAAAAGAAACTTTAGGAACTGTTCATCGTCGATTTAAAATTTCAGTACCATCCTGGGTTAAATGCATGCGAAAAACACACAATGAGCCATTCCACAAAAGAAATTATCCGATGTCCTGCTTTTCCTCACAGTTCTTGGAGCAACGCCTTAAATCATCTTTTGCGGCTGCTTGAGCAAACACTTAAGTCTAAATGGCAGTCCATTGTACGAACGTGGCTTATCAAAAGAAAGCCTTTTAATAACTCATATACATAATGTGCATGCCATGAAGAGAATCAAGCAATATAATCGCTAAATCAAAACTTCAGGCATGAGAAATATGAAAATTGAAAAACGCTTCAACAGGCCGAACATATGTATGTGCGTATACACTGAGAGAAATATTAACGAATGTATAGTTAAATTAAGTACAAATGTTGTTAAAACGAGCCGAAATTTCTTATTCCCACTACAAGGTTTGCAATTTGAAATAATATCATCCCTAGCATGCCCTTAGAACTCCCATATAATAAGGATGCCTTACAGACTCAAAATATGTTTTCCTTATGAATATTTGATAGAGGCTACGAGTTTTTCGGCTACATTGGAATTTGAACCCCAAATCTTTGTACTCCAATGATCTTGTACCAAATCCAAGTTTCTTATACTCTAAATACATAGGTAGATAAAAAGGAATAAGCCATATTTCGGTTATACAACAACTTAGTATGGCGTTTCTTTCTGTGTGCTGTACAAATGACTGTGTGGATCCCAGGAAGAAACCCAAAAGCAACAACAAGCAAGAACAGCTCCATTGATGTACCATATCTCTGAGCAGAGACTGACTGACGTACCGAGGTGCAACCGAAATTGCCCAAAGCGCGATACTCAACACTTTAAACAAGTTTTTGACACCGAAAACTGATTTGCGCGTTCCTTGCACTTGAAAAAGGGAAAACATTTTTATATTGGCCATTTCAATTATCTTAATGCACTTTAATATACCAGGCCAGTTGGGGCCATTTTACCGTTCTCTGACGCACCTTCTCAGTCTGAACCCCTCACCACCCTTTCGCACCCCTCCACTGAACAGTTCGGCCTCCCGCTGCCGCTGTATGTGATTGCGATTATCAGCTAATAAGGCATCAATAAATTTTGGTAAGCAGCAACTGCAGCATCCGAAAATGCCATGGGGTCTCGGGATCGCCTCGAGATGATGCCGCAGATTGCGCCAGGCAGATTGCAATTAATTTGCAATAACTTTTGATAAATGCTCAAGTGTTGTTCGTTTTTGTTGTTGTTATTCTTGTTGTTATATTCTTTAGGAAAGTGGAATTACCGTCATTCGATAAAAAGTTGACGCGATTAACTGCCAGAGATTGTGGTATAGTTGAAAGGCCTGTAAGAATTCCCGTTAGCTATGAGTGCCAAGAACCTAACCCTTAGTAAATCGCACATAAGTATAACAAATATTGTATTATTGAAAACTCAGACTATCCATTGTAAGATCTATCAAGTATCATGTAAGAACTGTCAAGTTAGTGAGACCCAAAAACCAAAAATTCCCGAACGCTATATCATCTTATCGGCCAGCATAACCATTATACACCGAGAGTAATGCTATTTATGCCGTATTTATGATTAACTTCTTCACAAATTTGATTCAAGACCGTTACATTAACAGTAGCACTAACAGTCAAGCACATTATGCGTTTATTATGATTTCTTTTCATTAAATTATGACATCTTGTGCATAAATATTGAGAAAATCTTTATTTCTTTGATGCTCTGTTAACGTATCTAAAACACTACAAAGTGAAGGAAATACAAAAAATATAATAGTTCGCTGATTGCAACAAAGTTTGTGCAATTTACTTCAGAAACTATTTTCAACTTATATAACTTTTGAGCTGTCATCAATCAGTCTTATCGTAAACGTAAATCACAATATTCTCCCAGATTCTTTTCCAAATTCGGTACTATATAAGTTCGACGGTGTCTTTAGTTTGTTAGTCCTTTCTCAGCCCTCATCATGGCAGCTCAACTTAACTGGCAACTATTTTTCTTAGCCATTTTTTGCTATCAAACTAAAATTGAAGTTCGATCTATGCAACTAGAACGCATTGTGAACGGGTTCAATGCAAACGCTAAACAATTTCCATATCAAGTATTTCTTGATATTCACGAAAATCTTCAATGGGATAAATCGTGTGGTGGCGTTATAATTTCAGAGAGGATTATCCTGACAGCAGCTCATTGCTTGGAGGATGACTTGTAAGTCACACTTAAGACACATTCAATACTTAACTAAATAACAATTTTACAAATCAAGCGATGCGATCAACATTTACTTTGGAGCTGTGAATAAATCCAATGTAAGAGAAACGGGACAACAACGCTTGATAGTAGATCGAAAGAATATAGTGGTTCACGAAAAGTATGACAGCAAACAAATGTTAAATGATATAGCTGTAATTCGACTACCAACTGATCTGCAGTTTGATGACTATATTCAACCAGTCAAGTTGCCTAATCGAACCCTAGACTATGATAACCAAATGGGCGTTGTATCCGGTTGGGGTTACATTGGAAGTACGTTCACATATTATTGTATTGAATTTCCAGTTTTAGATTTTAACAAATATTATCAACAGTTTCAGACGATGGGGAAGGAGAAATATCCGAAATTTTGAAATATTTTGATGTTCATATTCTATCAAGAAAAATTGGCAAGCAAATTTGTAAGAAATATTTGCGTACAATGCTATTCCCATCCTCTTGGATTTGCCTGGAGCCAAGTGAAAATAGTGTTTGTCTAGGTGATTCTGGTGGTCCTTTGGCCATAAGGAATGATGATGGTTCCAGCACATTGGTGGGCATTGCTTCATTTGGTTTCAGTGAAACTTGTGAGGTCTTTCAACCAGTTGTGTATACGCGAGTTACACCCTATTTGGATTGGATTAGCAGCTCTATCTATAATTTGAATAAATTGAAATGATTTACAAGTCTTACAAAAATTGCATTGTTTCCAAAAATTTTTTGAAAAATTAATAGTAATAACAACTGCTGCATTACCTTTTATCAAAATACATATAAAACCTACAAAATGTGTATACATAAAATACACACACAAGTACAGATATTGATTTGTGAATTTCTTAACGCTGCAAAAATATCAGAAGAAGAATCTCGGCACAAAATAAAGATACCCAAAGGCTATATCATTTTATTAACTTGCCATCAAATTTTATGGGCAGCCGCTGAGAAAAATGCCAAACGATCAGCATAAAAATCGCATGCGACAAATTTGCCATTGCCGTTGCAGTTGCTGTTGCTGCATTATGGGAATGCAGAAACTTTGAAAAATGTCATCAATAAGCGAAAAGTTAATAAAAAATAATTAATTTAGGCGAGCAGCGGAGCAACAGTTGAGTGCTGGGCGGGTCTATCCACACATATTGGCGCTGCAAGCGCATTTAAATTGAATAAAAGTCGCTGAAAAGCCAAGCTCCAGCCAGAAGACCAACTGACGACGCCTCAAACCTGGCACAACGGCAACTGTTGCTGGTTTTGGTGCAGCAACAACTGCTGCTGCTGCCGTTATGCGCTTAACATCTTGGCATGCAATCAATTAGTTTTTATGCGCTTCATTCCTGTCGTGGCCAAGCCTCTGCCCCTGTCCTGTCTCTGTCTCTGCCTCTGCTGTTGCCCCCGTTGTTGCCAGTCGGGCTAAGGCTAAGTCGTCAGCAGTGTCAGCAACAAATTGGCGAAGGGACAACGACGACAACTCGCAGCTGGCAACCAGCAGCTTTTCGCTGCCAGCGTCTACTAAAATGTAATGTGCCATACTTTCTCAAAAAAAAACAACAAATACTATACTATATATATATGTGTATATATATATATATCGAGAGCTGAACCCAGAGTCAGGAACTGTAAAGAAATGTATTCAAATGGCTTTCAAATGCCAGCGAAATGTGCGCAACTTTGCGGTTTTCAACGATTGACAAATCAATTTGGTGTTGACTTTTGGTTTGGGGCTTTTGTTTGTACAAAATGCAACACCTGCTGGTTGTTGTTGTTGTTGTTACTGATGATGGTGTTGATTTTTGCTTGGTGAAGGCCAAGAATACCCGCTAGCTGACACCTAAGCAGCCAAGCTAGCCACGTCGATCAAAGCCATTGAACACTTGGCAAATAAATATATGCGGATTGGTTTTCGGGTCAGACGGGCTGCAGCTGCAGGAGGAAGATCGACGACAAGCTGCATAAATGCATGAGGATGGGCCTCGACTCCGACTCCAACTCCAACTCCAACTCCGACTCAGATTCTGATTCCGACTCACATCTGCATTTGTGGCAGCTCAAAGCACTGAGAACTATGTATTTGGCCAAGTCATTGCCGCTTGTTGTTGCCATTTGTTGGCATTGTTGCTGTTGTCCAAACACAACCAAAGTGTTAAAAACATTCCCATGTCAGGTATTAGCAATTTAAGTTAGCTTCCCCCCCTTCTCGCACAATGCCGCTTGGATATTGGATTGACGGCTGCTCCAGTCACGTATCTATAAGATACAAAGACTACAAAGTCAAGGTAAAGAAAATGGAAAACTTCTCTGATTGCAACAATGTGTTTTGCAATTTAAAGCTCAAACACTAAGCCAATTTACCTGACATAACTTTTAAGCTGTCATCAATCAGTCTTATCATAAACATAAGTCACAAAACTCTCCCACATTCTTTTCCCAAATCGTTACTATATAAGTTCTGCGGGGTCTTTAGTTTGTTAGTCCTTTCTCAGCACTCATCATGGCCGCTCAACTTAACTGGCAGCTAATTTTCTTGGCGATTTTGTTTTATCAAATGGATTTCAAAGTGCAATCCCATCAAATGCAACGCATTATAAACGGTTCTAATGCATCCGCTAAACAATTTCCGTATCAAGTATCATTTGATAGATATGCTGACTTTCATTGGGAACCATGTTGTGGTGGCACTATAATCTCTAAAAGAATTATACTGACAGCAGGTCATTGCCTGAGTAGTAAATTGTAAGTCACGTTTAAGAACTATCCAAAGACCTAACACTTACTTAATTTTCTACATATGTATAGCCAAGCCATTAAAATTTATTTTGGAGCTGTGAATAAGTCTAACATAGACGAAAAGGGACAACAACATTTGATAGTATATCCAAAAAATACTGTGGTTCACGAACACCAGCATGAATTTGAATCATATGTAATTAATGATATAGCCCTAATTAAACTACCGGTCGATCTGCAGTTTGATGACTATATTCAACCCGCTAAGTTGCCTGATCCACAACAAGTATATGGCAACCAGATGGCCATCACCTCTGGTTGGGGCGCCATTGAAGGTAACTTCACATATTATATTTTCATCTTTAAACTATTACAAATTCATTTTATCAACAGTGTTAAGCAACGGAACAAGAATACCAACTGAAGTGATGAAATATTTTAGCGGAAAGATTATATCAAACGAAAAGTGCAAGCCCTTAGTCCACCAATACAATCCAAATGTATTCTTCCCATCATCCTTCATTTGTTTCGATCCCAGTGATAAGAGTGCTTGCAATGGGGACTCTGGGGGTCCACTGGTGATAAGGAATGAGGATGGTTCAAGCACTTTGGTGGGCATTACATCATTTGGCATGGATCATTTTTGTACGATTGGAAAACCGAATATTTTCACTCGAGTTTCATCCTTCTTGAAATGGATCAAAAAACATAGTAGATCTGAAGGAATTTGACAGAATTTATAATATTTATAACAGGTTTTCATATAATCTGTATTAAAACTTCTATAATCTACAATAGTTGTTTGACAAAAGCTTTCACAAAATCTTCATTGCAAACTGTTTCGATGAGTTGCAGAATTCATCGATTTGCAGCACATTGCATTTCCATTATAAAGTGACAATGGGCAGAACAGGCCCGAAATAACGGTTGCGGTTAGGTGTAAGAGGGTTACGGGTCGAAAATCAATTTTTGAGTTGTTCAAATGAAAAGAAATAAAAACTTTTGTGATTCAGCGAAAATGTTGTGTTAATTGAGTTGTTTTCGGCATTTTTGTTGTTGTCAATTGTTAGTTGCATTCCTTTCATTAAGTTTGTTTTAACCAACAAACAGTTGCTACACAGTTTTTGTGGTTGTTCTATGTCTCCAGCCCTTTGTCTGGTTGCAATACTACAGCAATTAGTGCTGTTTGTGTACACTGTCAGCTATATCTCAGCAGATTTTCAAGTTGCCAGCATCCGTTTTGTCCTTCTCTTCTGCCTTAAGTGTGTTATCCCTCTTACCGCTTACCCTGGAGCTCAGGAGGATTCATGAGTCATCCCTGAGAGGCTGACTAATATGCTGGAGTATGTCCCAAGTTGATAAATTGAAGCAAGTGAAAACAAAGCGAATGAAACTATAATAAGTTTACAATGTGTTATTAAAACCATATTAATGGAATACAACGAAGAAATTGCGGAAATTTCAGCAAGACTACGATTTTCAAGAAAAATATTGGCAATATTAACCAATAAGAGATACTACAATTATTTTATTTTTGTTAGCAAAGGTTTCTATATTCTTACATACTATATATTCATACAAAGAAACGAACATAAATTAAAAAAATGTATAAAGATCATAGCAATGGAATAAAAATTAAACTAAAATATAAATATTCGAAGAAATCATTAGTTCAAAAATTTGAGAACAAATACTTTTGGTTTAAAATGTTCATCTATTTTATGGATAGGTACGAATTTGTCGAAGTATTTTGCTTAGAAGTAGGCATTATTTTCATCAATAATCCGTTAAGCCAGTAACCCAGTTGTCGTGAATACCCCATATGTATTTCGAGTTATAGAAATGCAGTGGAAATACATAAATCATTGAAAAATATAAAAATGTTATTTTTAATGGTACGTCCACAGACGTTGCATGCCTTTACGAGGGTATGTAAAACGCATGGCAAACACGCCCAAAATTTGCCACAGACAAAAGGCTTAAACAAACAACCAGCAAGAGCCAGAGTCATAGCCACAACTGCTGCAACAACAACGACAACAACAACAACTGTTGCAACTGCTACAACAACAAACGTTTTGTGTCACAAAGTATTTGAATGTAAAGTGCGCGGCTCGACTGTGACTGTGACTTGGAGTTGGAGTTGGAGTGGGACTGCGACTGGGAATGGGACTGAGACTGGGGCCTGGTTGCTGTCTCTATTCCTTGGCAGCCGGAGCAAGTGCCTGGGCAGGCTGACGTGCGCCTGCGCGCCCGACGCCCGACGCCCCCGCTCCCTCCATTTACCCTGCCGCCCCTGGGTCGGATCACTAATTGGTCACGACAGCAGCAAGCGTTGAGTTTTGAAAAGCGAAAAGTAAAATCCATTGAATTTGGCAACGGTCGGTTGCAATTTTGTTGGCCAGCGCAGCTGAAACCTTCAATTTTGGTAGCTAGACAGCCAAAACAAAGCTGCCTCCCCCCCTCCCAATTCCCTGGCCCCCTTCTGGCCGCAATACCCCTCCTGATGGGGTCTTAAAGTTTAACGTCGCAATTGATTTTAGTCGTCAGTTTTGTGGGCTTTTGATTTTTGTTGTTGCTAGTATTTTGTTGCCATTATTTTGCTGATGGCGCAAACTTTAAGCATTCAACATTAAACTGTTCGATTATTTTAAGTCGTTTATTTGCCAAATTTATAAACGACTGCATTTCAGTTTTATTATTGAATATAAATTTGAATGCATTTTTAATCATTGTTTTATGTTCATCTAAATTGAAAGTTATTATTCAGGCTGTTATTAATTTTAATGATTATTGTCATTTAATAATTCCCATTGGTTGACGCAATACTAATATTAGCTTCGTTATTCCATAGAATAAATTAATTTTCAATTGCAAAAAAATGCAAATACATTTTGTCAATAGAAGAATAGAAAATGCAACATCAATGCAATTACGATTAAAATGATTTTGCGATATTTGTATTTAGTTAGCCCACCCTTCTCTGCGATTCTCATAAATTCAAGGGAGTCCAGTACGATTGACTATTTAAATGGTATACTTTGGATCGCCCTTCTCTGCGATTCTCAAGAATTAAAAGGAGGTCAGCACTATTGACTATTTTGGACGACTATTTTGGATCGCCCTTCTCTGCGATTCTCATAAATTCAAGGGAGGTCAGTACGATTGACTATTTTGGACGACTACTTTGGATCGCCCTTCTCTGCGATTCTCAAGAATTCAAGGGAGGTCAGCACTATTGACTATTTTGGAGGACTACTTTGGATCGCCCTTCTCTGCGATTCTCATAAATTCAAGGGAGGTCAGTACGATTGACTATTTTGGACGACTACTTTGGATCGCCCTTCTCTGCGATTCTCATAAATTCAAGGGAGGTCAGTACGATTGACTATTTTCTATCTAGTTAACTAGTACGTAAGTAGCAATAATTAGTATTAAGTATTATTACCATTAGCTTAAGACAAAATTCAAACCAAATATTAAGTTATCCAGGTTTTTACTCGGAACGAGTCTTTCTTAGGAATATACATGGCATATAAAATACTCACTACCACATAATTAAACTATAAGAGCAACACTCGTAAGTATTAATATATAATGGATCTAACGCCTAGATAAGCTAAAAGCGCAAGGCAACTCTATCACTAATCTCATATAAGTAAGCTTGACTTAGTCACTCAAGACTGTACAATGGAATAGGTATCTGTATTACCATAATCAACAACACTGTGACCAATAAATCTAATCTAAAATGTTAAGAAAAACTATTTTGGAGGACTACTTTGGATCGCCCTTCTCTGCGATTCTCATAAATTCAAGGGAGGTCAGTACGATTGACTATTTTGGACGACTACTTTAACTTTTGGATCGCCCTTCTCTGCGATTCTCATAAATTCAAGGGAGTCCAGTACTATTGACTATTTTGGAATTCTACGTTTGATCGCCCTTCTCTGCGATTCTCATAAATTCAAGGGAGGTCAGTACGATTGACTATTTTCTATCTAGTTAACTAGTACGTAAGTAGCAATAATTAGTATTATTAGTATTAAGTATTATTACCATTAGCTTAAGACAAAATTCAAACCAAATATTAAGTTATCCAGGTTTTTACTCGGCACGAGTCTTTCCTAGGAATATACATGGCATATAAAATACTCACTACCACATAATTAAACTATAAGAGAAACACTCTAAGTATTAATATATAATGGATCTAATGCCTAAATAAGCTAAAAGCGCAAGGCAACTCTATCACTAATCTCATATAAGTAAGCTTGACTTAGTCACTCAAGACTGTACAATAGAATAGGTACCATCTGTATTACCATAATCAACAACACTGTGACCAATAAATCTAATCTAAAATGTTAAAAAACACTATTTTGGAGGACTCCTTTGGATCGCCCTTCTCTGCGATTCTCATAAATTCAAGGGAGGTCAGTACGATTGACCATTTTGGAATTCTACGTTTGATCGCCCTTCTCTGCGATTCTCATAAATTCAAGGGAGGTCAGTACGATTGACTATTTTCTATCTAGTTAACTAGTACGTAAGTAGCAATAATTAGTATTATTAGTATTAAGTATTATTACCATTAGCTTAAGACAAAATTCAAACCAAATATTAAGTTATCCAGGTTTTTACTCGGAACGAGTCTTTCTTAGGAATATAGATGGCATATAAAATACTCACTACCACATAATTAAACTATAAGAGCAACACTCTAAGTATTAATATATAATGGATCTAACGCCTAGATAAGCTAAAAGCGCAAGGCAACTCTATCACTAATCTCATGTAAGTAAGCTTGACTTAGTCACTCAAGACTGTACAATAGAATAGGTACCATCTGTATTACCATAATCAACAACACTGTGACCAATAAATCTAATCTAAAATGTTAAAAAACACTATTTTGGAGGACTCCTTTGGATCGCCCTTCTCTGCGATTCTCATAAATTCAAGGGAGGTCAGTACGATTGACCATTTTGGAATTCTACGTTTGATCGCCCTTCTCTGCGATTCTCATAAATTCAAGGGAGGTCAGTACGATTGACTATTTTCTATCTAGTTAACTAGTACGTAAGTAGCAATATTTATATAATTAGTATTAAGTATTATTACCATTAGCTTAAGACAAAATTCAAACCAAATATTAAGTTATCCAGGTTTTTACTCGGAACGAGTCTTTCTTAGGAATATACATGGCATATAAAATACTCACTACCACATAATTAAACTATAAGAGCAACACTCTAAGTATTAATATATAATGGATCTAACGCCTAGATAAGCTAAAAGCGCAAGGCAACTCTGTCACTAATCTCATATAAGTAAGCTTGACTTAGTCACTCAAGACTGTACAATAGAATAGGTACCATCTGTATTACCATAATCAACAACACTGTGACCAATAAATCTAATCTAAAAAAAAAAAAACTATTTAAATGGTATACTTTGGATCGCCCTTCTCTGCGATTCTCAAGAATTAAAGGGAGGTCCGCACTATTGCCTATTTTGGAGGACTACTTTGGATCGCCCTTCTCTGCGATTCTCATAAATTTAAGGGAGGTCAGTACGATTGACTATTTTGGACGACTACTTTGGATCGCCCTTCTCTGCGATTCTCAAGAATTCAAGGGAGGTCAGCACTATTGACTATTTTGGAGGACTACTTTGGATCGCCCTTCTCTGCGATTCTCATAAATTCAAGGGAGGTCAGTACGATTGACTATTTTGGACGACTACTTTGGATCGCCCTTCTCTGCGATTCTCATAAATTCAAGGGAGGTCAGTACGATTGACTATTTTCTATCTAGTTAACTAGTAGGTAAGTAGCAATAATTAGCATTATTAGTATTAAGTATTATTACCATTAGCTTAAGACAAAATTCAAACCAAATATTAAGTTATCCAGGTTTTCACTCGGCACGAGTCTTTCCTAGGAATATACATGGCATATAAAATACTCACTACCACATAATTAAACTATAAGAGAAACACTCTAAGTATTAATATATAATGGATCTAATGCCTAAATAAGCTAAAAGCGCAAGGCAACTCTATCACTAATCTCATATAAGTAAGCTTGACTTAGTCACTCAAGACTGTACAATAGAATAGGTACCATCTGTATTACCATAATCAACAACACTGTGACCAATAAATCTAATCTAAAATGTTAAAAAACACTATTTTGGAGGACTCCTTTGGATCGCCCTTCTCTGCGATTCTCATAAATTCAAGGGAGGTCAGTACGATTGACCATTTTGGAATTCTACGTTTGATCGCCCTTCTCTGCGATTCTCATAAATTCAAGGGAGGTCAGTACGATTGACTATTTTCTACCTAGTTAACTAGTACGTAAGTAGCAATAATTAGTATTATTAGTATTAAGTATTATTACCATTAGCTTAAGACAAAATTCAAACCAAATATTAAGTTATCCAGGTTTTTACTCGGCACGAGTCTTTCCTAGGAATATACATGGCATATAAAATACTCACTACCACATAATTAAACTATAAGAGCAACACTCTAAGTATTAATATATAATCTAATGCCTAAATAAGCTAAAAGCGCAAGGCAACTCTATCACTAATCTCATATAAGTAAGCTTGACTTAGTCACTCAAGACTGTACAATAGAATAGGTACCATCTGTATTACCATAATCAACAACACTGTGACCAATAAATCTAATCTAAAATGTTAAAAAACACTATTTTGGAGGACTCCTTTGGATCGCCCTTCTCTGCGATTCTCATAAATTCAAGGGAGGTCAGTACGATTGACCATTTTGGAATTCTACGTTTGATCGCCCTTCTCTGCGATTCTCATAAATTCAAGGGAGGTCAGTACGATTGACTATTTTCTATCTAGTTAACTAGTACGTAAGTAGCAATATTTATATAATTAGTATTAAGTATTATTACCATTAGCTTAAGACAAAATTCAAACCAAATATTAAGTTATCCAGGTTTTTACTCGGAACGAGTCTTTCTTAGGAATATACATGGCATATAAAATACTCACTACCACATAATTAAACTATAAGAGCAACACTCTAAGTATTAATATATAATGGATCTAACGCCTAGATAAGCTAAAAGCGCAAGGCAACTCTGTCACTAATCTCATATAAGTAAGCTTGACTTAGTCACTCAAGACTGTACAATAGAATAGGTACCATCTGTATTACCATAATCAACAACACTGTGACCAATAAATCTAATCTAAAAACAAGTAAGAATGCTATAGTCGAGTATACCCGACTACGTAACTCCCTGTACCCAGGTCTAAAACATTCAATCACATCTACGTCCACTTACACATACACACACACATACACAAAGACGGACGCACACAGGCGGCAAAAGCGACAGCGCAAGCGAGGCATTTTAATTGGTGGCTGTGCTTCCCTTCCCCCTCTCGAAGCATTTCTGAATATTCTTTCGTGAATAACTTCCGTGTTTATTATCCGATCGACTTGAAATTTGGACAGTATATTGAGAGAGACTAAAGTATTGTACATGCCAAATCTTAAAGCTATATCTTGAAAATTGTTACTGTAAAACGGTTTTAAGCGATTTGCGGGGGAACGGGGGAGATATCTGAAATATGAAACAAACTTGATCTGCGTATGGTATACAGGAACCTACATTTCAAATTTGGTGTCTCTAGCTCTTGTAGTTGCTGAGATCGACGCGTTCATACGGACAGACGGACAGACGGACAGACGGACAGACAGACGGACATGGCCAAATCGAAATCTCTTTTGATACTGATCAAGAATATATATACTTTATAGGGTCGGAGATGTCTCCTTCTGTCTGTTACATACATTTGCACAGATGTAATACCCGCTTTTTACCCATTTTATGGGTACAGGGAGTAAAAAAAAAACTATTTAAATGGTATACTTTGGATCGCCCTTCTCTGCGATTCTCAAGAATTAAAGGGAGGTCCGCACTATTGCCTATTTTGGAGGACTACTTTGGATCGCCCTTCTCTGCGATTCTCATAAATTTAAGGGAGGTCAGTACGATTGACTATTTTGGACGACTACTTTGGATCGCCCTTCTCTGCGATTCTCAAGAATTCAAGGGAGGTCAGCACTATTGACTATTTTGGAGGACTACTTTGGATCGCCCTTCTCTGCGATTCTCATAAATTCAAGGGAGGTCAGTACGATTGACTATTTTGGACGACTACTTTGGATCGCCCTTCTCTGCGATTCTCATAAATTCAAGGGAGGTCAGTACGATTGACTATTTTGGAGGACTACTTTGGATCGCCCTTCTCTGCGATTCTCATAAATTCAAGGGAGTCCAGTACTATTGACTATTTTGGAATTCTACGTTTGATCGCCCTTCTCTGCGATTCTCATAAATTCAAGGGAGGTCAGTACGATTGACTATTTTCTATCTAGTTAACTAGTACGTAAGTAGCAATAATTAGTATTATTAGTATTAAGTATTATTACCATTAGCTTAAGACAAAATTCAAACCAAATATTAAGTTATCCAGGTTTTTACTCGGCACGAGTCTTTCCTAGGAATATACATGGCATATAAAATACTCACTACCACATAATTAAACTATAAGAGAAACACTCTAAGTATTAATATATAATGGATCTAATGCCTAAATAAGCTAAAAGCGCAAGGCAACTCTATCACTAATCTCATATAAGTAAGCTTGACTTAGTCACTCAAGACTGTACAATAGAATAGGTACCATCTGTATTACCATAATCAACAACACTGTGACCAATAAATCTAATCTAATCTAAAAAAAACTATTGTGGAGGTCTACTGTTGATCGCCCTTCTCAACAGTTAATGACTAGTGTCTATATAATTTAATCGATTAAGCGACAAAATTATATTGATAATAATTTCCTGATTTGAACATTTTTGTTTTTCATGCTTCAAGTTCATTTTTAAAGTTGGCAAAGCCAAAATTGATCATTTTAAATTTATGAGTTTCCCTGTACTTATGATCCTAACTACTTCCTGAGTGCTTTGCATATTGTAAGGCCCCATTAAACACTCTGTCTGTTGTGAATGTAATTTCGATATTATTTATTGGCTCGTTTGTTGCAGTTGCAGCAACAATAATACAAATTTCGGCAGCCGCCAGCGGCAAACAGCAACCAAAAATAAAAACACGCAGACACAACGTCATTCATCAAATCAAAATTTACTTAATGAAATTAATAAATAAATTATGATATAAATCTTGTACAGTCGCCGTATGAACGCTGCCGCCAATGTTTCTGGTGTTGCTGCCGTTGCAGCAGCAACATTTTTATTAAAAGCTCTAAATTATTGGCAGTCGCATGCGACGGCAGCAACAAAGCAATCGAGGCTGGTCAATTGGCGGACTGGCGGACGAGGCAACCCAGCAACACATGGACAGTTGGCCAATTGGACAGCCAACCGGGCCAAGTGGCCGGGCCACATTAACGAGCAAATGTCAATTTCGCAGCAATCTTTTTGCAATTTTTGTGTTTTTTAGTTAATAATTTTTGCTGTCCAACTGTCGGCAACAGCGACGGCAACGGCAACGGCAACAGCAGCAACAATCGCTGCCGTCGACGTCAACGATGCGCGTGCGCAACAGCAACAACAACTACAACAACAGCAACAACAACAACAGCAATATATGAACTTACGTAATGTGCTAAAATATTTGTGCCTGGCTAAAATTAAGTTAATATATGATTTTTTGTAATAATTTTAATTGGGTTTTTATGGCATTGCTGGATTGCTGAGGGTAGTTAAGCTGTGTAGAGTCTACGGATTCGCAGACTTGTAAGTGAACAAATCAATAAATAAGTAAATAAGTATTATAAATACTAAAATAATTAGTGAATTATTAGTACATGTAATAATTGTTTCCTTTTCTTAATTATCTGATCAAAAATTTAAAAATTATTAATTTTTTAATAATAAGATTAATGTTATATATTCGTGACTAGCGCAGTAACGTAAAAGCTTAAAACTTGAAGCGCTAGGATATGACTAAAAATCTAATATAATTAAAATACCAAATATTTAGATACTCATACAAAATATAGTATCTGGAGTGATAAAGTAGTATACCATTTTCGATTACTTTCAATTAACAATCTTTGATATTGTTTCCACGTTTTCATTTCATTCATTTTTGAAGGTATATACAAATGTGCATATAGGTTTCCTTCCTTGAATTAAAGGAAATGCAAGATAATTTTTGAATTTAATTTTTGCAATTTAGAGAAGCTAATAATTTCGATTCAAAATTATCTGATCGGTATCAAAATGGGAATATGTTTTCTTTGTGTCTCTCCTTACAGATTTTTATTAGGAAAGTTACTTATAAAATTGCTTAAACTTCATATACATTGTATGCATTTAAAATATAGTTTAATCGTAACGTTTAATATTTAAATTTTCTAAGGAGAATTTTATTTTATAAGTTTTTCTATATTTATTTATAAGATATTTTTAAAAGTTATTAAGCAAGATCAATTCAAATAGGCTATAGTGTGACTTAAACAATTTTCTTGTTAGTAGTAGTATTTTTCTTAGGGTATTTAGCTAGCGGTCTTGCCGATTTCCGACTTTTCTATTGGGCAGTTGATAAATTTTTGAGTTTGCCGACGATTTTTGTACTTCATTTTTTTTGTAGTTTTTTCTTTGGTGATTTTTGTTGGCACGTAAATGTGTCAAATATTGACAATTTATATAAGTAATGCACCTATAGGTGCTCAGAGGGGGGTTGCGGGGTAGAAGGGTAGCTAGGCGACTGGCAAGAAATATGAGTTAAACGCGTTTTTTAGGTCGATGCCATTTATTCTATATATACTTTTTTTTTCCATGTAGAAGTGTGTTTTTGGTATAGCTGCGTTGCAATTTTGATTGCTGTTGTTTGTTAGTGTGCTATTGCCGGTTGTTGCTGCTGTTGTTGCTGTTGTTGTTGCTGCTGTAAACAGGAGATTGTTATTTGCAACCCGCTGTGCGTACACCGCAAACTGGACAACTTAATTTGGCTAAAGTCGCTTGTTAGTGTTGCCTGCCAGCCTATGCAGCTGTTGTTGTTGTTGTTCTTGTTGTGGCTGTTGTTGTTGTTGTTGTTGTTGTTGTTGCTGTTGCGGTTGTGGCTTGGCCTGTGATTGCTGTTGTTGCTGTTGTACATTCAGCACCGCATCAGTGTTGCACATATGAGTTCAGGCTGTGAATAAAGATGAAGAAACCCTCACATGCAGCTCTCCAGCTGTCAAAATGGGAATGGACAAGTTTATTTATTTTGTTGTCGTTGTTGTTGTTGTTGTTGTTGTTATACTGGATACGGCAACAATTAGAA
Source organism: Hirtodrosophila confusa (assembly GCA_035043065.1). Taxonomy (NCBI): domain Eukaryota; kingdom Metazoa; phylum Arthropoda; class Insecta; order Diptera; family Drosophilidae; genus Hirtodrosophila; species Hirtodrosophila confusa. The sequence continues at coordinate 8,715,778 of JAWNNI010000213.1, read as the reverse complement.
GAACACGCAGTTGTTAAAGTTTATAGAAGAACGCAATGTAGGCCTTGACTTTCTAGCTAGCATGGGAATTGTTGTATCATCATAATCGATAGCTATTTAAAGCCATTATTATTAGTGCTTTAAGCACACTATTGGCCTCTTTTAAAGCCAATGGCTTGCCTGCAACTAGATACAAATTTTCATAAGCTTGCAGTCAGCTTTTGCCTCAGTTTCCTGTCCCGATGATTTATTATCCTTGCGTTAAGCTTTTTTTATCTACTACTTTAATTACTCACGTCTTTGATTAATTTGTTGACTTGCTTAGCTTAATAATTGCCACACAAGCAAGCAAAAAAGGAGGAGAAGCAACAAAAACAAATCCCCAACTGCATTGCGGCGACATTTTGCCATTTGCCACGCCAGGTTGCAAGTGTTGCAACGACTGCAGCTGCAACAACAACTGGAAAGTTGTCGCGTCACATGCAACAAACGACATTTATCATGTTAACCTTTGAAGTGCATTTGTCTAGACGTCTTCAACGAGAGCTCTTGTTGTTGTTGCACTGCCGTTTCCTGCTGCTGCCGCTGCTGCTGCCGCTGCTGCTGCCGCTGTTGCTGCCTCTGCTGCTGCCGGCAGTTATGACAGCAAACGGCATAAAAAAGCACGGAAAAACATCAGAAAGCAACAAGGAATCATAATAATTTGTAATAAATTAACGCCTCGTGTGTGCCGCGACAACAACATCAGCAACACCTCTACCAAAGGCGGCAATGGGTCTAGGCGCAAGGATTAAAACACGCCCAGACCAGGCAGCCCCAGTCCAAGACCCAACTCCAACTCCAGCTCCAGCTCCAACTCCAGGTCCAACTTCGCGTCGTCTTCATTAAGTCAAGGCGCGTTGTCGTTGTCGAGTGCAAAGTCAACCCGCCAGACAGCTAGCCCGCGAGCGAGCCAGGCACACATATGGCACACACATCAAACACACAGCACATACACATACACATACCAGGCACAGGTACCCCAAGGCCCAACTCCCTCTGGCCCATATCCTTTTGTCTAATTTCACGCTGTCGTCTCTCATCAAAGCCTGACGCGCGTCCCCGGCGAGTAATTCATCATTTCGCGTGACGTACTCGCCTTCAACTCGCAGCCGGGCAGCACCACCAGCAGCAACAGCAGCAGCAGCAGCTCCTTGCTACACACAAGCACACACACACACGCACACACATCACACATCAATTTTCAAGTGCCAAATGCATTTTTTATATCGACATCGCTTGAAGCTTGCGCGCCTTTCGACTCAACTCCAACTTCTGGCAATGGCGTGACAATCAACGACGTTTCCAACAAGTTGAATGCAAGCAGCGCCAGCTCAGTCCATCTACAAGCCATGTACCATGTCCCATGTCCTCAGCTTCAGTCTCGGCCCCAACTTCATCCTCATCCTCATCCTCATCCCCAACCGCAGCAGCGTCGTTAGCTGCTAATTATTCAAATTAATTGTTTAGCTCGAAAGACACGCGCACGCGCAGCTCAAACGCCAATCAAAGGCGACATTTGTTGGCCAGGCCAACAAAACCGAGTTGGCAACATTGTTATACCCTGTAGCCATTGGGAATCAGTGAAAAGGGTATCATATGGTTGTGTAAATGTGTATTAGACAGCAAAATGCATCTACGACAATCTATATCACCCAACATGCACAGAAGATAAGTAGAAGACGCATATGTTATCAATTACTTTCCATAAATTTAACAAATCCCACGCATAATCTATGATTAACAACTTAAGAATCATGCTCTTAACTATCCATAAATTCTATATAAGACTTAACTTAATGACTAGTTATTCAAAGTTCGATGTTATGTTCAATAGATAGATAGATTGCTATCCTTGGAAAGAGAACGGGGTATATCCTAGTCGAGCACTCGCGATTTCAGCAATTTTAGTTGCTTAACGAGTTGCGATTAAAAAGTTTCTTCTCGAAAAACCCTTTGTGACCACTCTGAATGCCATTTGCCAGCGTTTTTAATTGAGTTGTTTTGGGTGTCTGCTGAGTTTGTATGTTAATTTTGCATTACATTCTGCAATTATTGTTTAGTCCCGGGAAAGTACTAGACAGGGGCAGTTCCTTTCCAACTGCCAAACAAATAGAAATGCAATTTGAATGCAAAGTTTCATTTGAACAGTTTGCACAGTTTGCGACTTGTTTGCAACTTCCAATTTAGGTCGACTCAATAGCATTGGTAGGTTGGCATACCTGTCACAAGGTGGAAAACTGACAGTGGGAATGGAGTTTCGAATGAAACTGGAGCCTGGGGTCTATGCTGTTGAGAGACTGCCAGCAAATTGCCTATAATGGGCGTTAGTTCAAGGAGGAGCCTTAACATCAAACTGGCAGCTCACATATTTATATCTTCCTTAATAACTGAAATCTAATAAAAACAGCAGTTGCTTAAATACATCAACACATACATACCCCTTGACTTAACTCTTTAAAAGCTTCGAAAGCTTGGCAAACAGCTTCATAATTCTTGAAATTGAGTTGTTTTTTCACATTCCTCAACAAGCTCCCATGCTCGTATTTGGGATAAAGGCAACAAGTCCAACGATTTTTTCAAAGGACGAATGCAAAGCGAATAACGACAACTCCATTTATTTGCTTTTGCTTCGAGCAGTTGGTTTATGTACTCAACTGGGAAACAACATAGCTTATATGCAGAGACTGATCGACTTGAAAATACCCTGCAGTTGCTTGTTTGAATGTTCTGATCATTGGATAGTTTATGGAAAAATTATTGTAGATACTTAAATGTGACAACAACAACGAAGAATGATTAAGAATTATACAAACAAATGTATATTTTTTGTACATGTATTTTCATAATATATTGAAATGTTGAGTTCCATTGCATAAAAGCAGAACATAACAATCTTCTCACAGAAACCCATCGATAATGTTCATATATGAAAATTTACAGCCCGGCGAATAAGTCGGAGACCATTATATTTATAACAAGATTGTAGTTTTGATTCAATTCAATAAAATAAAATAAAACACATCTCTTAATACTTTCGATAGTGAGGACTTGGCATTATCCTGGATAGTTTATATCTGAGCCTGACAAATGATGAAAAAATTTAATTAACCAACAAAACCAAAACAGTTTTGTAGAAGAGAAAGATTGTAGAAGAACAAGTAAGAATGCTATAGTCGAGTATACCCGACTACGAAACTCCCTGTACCCAGGTCAAATATTTCCGATCGCATCTTCGTTAACTTACACATACATACACAGATACGCACACGCACGAGCCACAGCGCAAGCCAGGCATTTTAAGCTGTGACTGTGCTTCTTCTTCCCCTTGCTGCAGCACTGAATCTTCTTTCGTGAATAACTTAGGTGTTTATTATCCGATCGACTTGAAATTTGGACAGTAGATTAAGAGGGACTAAAGTATTGGACATGCCAAATCTTAAAGCTATATCTTGAAAATTGTAACTGTAAAACGGTTTTTATCGAATAGCGGGGGAACGGGGAGATATCTCAAATCTAAAATAAACTTGACCTGCTCCCGCTATACACGAACCTACATTCCAAATTTGGTGTCTCTAGCTCTTATAGTTGCTGAGATCCTTGCGTTCATACATACGGACAGACAGACGGACAGACGGACAGACGGACAGACGGACAGACAGACGGACATGGCCAAATCGAAATCTCTTTTGATACTGATCAAGAATATATATACTTTATAGGGTCGGAGATGTCTCCTTCTGCCTGTTACATACTTTTGCACAAATCCAATACCCCCTTTTACCCATTTTATGGGTACAGGGAGTAAAAATCGTTATGAAATACAAGAAAATATGAAAACTCTACGAACTTTCATTACAACCCAATACATTTTAAGGAACTTCGAGCAATATTAGAAATAAATAGATAAATATATAAAAACTATCGATAGTGTGCAAGAATAATCGATAGAGCGCACTAACGATATATAATATGTAGTATGTATATCCTTTAAATACATTTGATTGGTTTTACAGGGTATCAAAAGCAAACTGGAAATGGCGACCACATTTTTTCTTCTGCCCGACTAAGATTAGCATCGATTTCTGGCTACTGTTGTTGCGGTTCTTGTTGTTGTTGTTGTTGCTTTTACAGTTGTTGTTGGTGTTGTCAAAAGCGGTTATTTTGGGCTTAAATGGTTTGGAATCAAGAAATGAAATGAAATCGGCAGGGATAAAAATTGTTGGCTCCAGCCAAAAATGTCGACGATTATGACGACTTTTTGAGCTCACAAACTTGCAAAAAAACGACAACGAAAACGTTTTTGGGATAAATGTTAAACGAATGTTTATGCAAATTAGAAGCGATCGCCGCATCTGTTTGATGTCCTTTGCAGAATGAATTGCTGCTGCTACTTTCCGCGCAGGAGCAAGGGGCGACAAAGGGGAAACGGCCGCCGCCGGCAGCCGCCAACTCTGTTGAGGCCGCTGCTGACGCTGCTGCTTATGATGATGATGATGATGACGATGATGAGATCGAACGCTGGCCCAAGAAGCCAACTGCCAAAGCGATTTTTGGCAACACAAGTAGCAGCCGGCTGCTGCCAGGAAGAGATTAAATGCGATACCAAAAGTGGCTCAGCCACCGGGTTACTTCTTACTGCCAAACAGTAGCCGCAATTTGGCATAACATTTGTGGCAGCAGTTGGCCCCAAAACCAAGCAGGAGGGGGAGCAGGGAGCCACACTGAAAGTCATTTGGTGGCAGTAGACACTGAGCAATCGATTTGCAATTATCGAAATGTACAATCCAGCGAAATTCGAGACATGGTAATTATTCTACCAAGTCGGCAGCCTGAAGACGAATGCCAACAAATCAAACAGAGTTCAGAAGATGTTAGCAAGAGCTTTAAATAGCAAAAGCTTAAGCAGCTCTGAGATTTAGTCAATATGAAGGAGTTAAAGTCTCGTTTTGAATAATGCTCACCCACTTAAGCTGGTAACAATCAATGATGGCACTATCGATAGTAACGATAGCTCTTTTAATCAAAAATAAACATCTGCTTATATGAATAAATTTCCCGCAATCACTGCTACTCCAAAGTATCCAAAATTTACATCATAATCAATCGTTCATACTATCGATAGTTTTATTTTTTAATGTTAGAAGTATCAAAGGTGGCTACTATCGATAGTTTCCTAGAATATTCTTACAGATCTTGAGAATATAAACTATACTTATATCATTGTACACTTATAAAGCGAACACCAAATCCTTTCAACGATTATACTATGTCTTTATTCGTATGGACAATTTCTCTATTTACTTGCTAACAAGCATTCCATTAAAAAGCGCACTAAAATCGAATGTTATCGAATGGGAATCGTTTTATCTGCGCCGCCATTAGTTACAAAATCGAGCCTTAAAAACGTCACAAAACCATTAAGACGCCTGGCCAAGGAACCAAGGAACCAAGGAACCGCCAGCTGTAATCCACTCTTAACGCAGAGATAATTTGCGATCATTTCGCGTTGATGATGCCACATTGATGATGAGATGATGGCGCTGATAGCGCACGCCGATAACGGTCGCCAACTTCAACTCCAACTTCAACTCGAACGTCTCCGTTCAACCGTTCAACCTGTGGCATGCAAATATTGTCACAGGCGAGCGACCAACCACTTGGCCAAACTGAGAAACGGGCCCAAAACTGGCGACACGAAACTGGCCAAGAAGCCAAAATGCAATTGGACGCTCGACTGTCTGCCAGCCTGTCCAGATCGTGTAGATAGTTAAGATCGCTTATCGGTTTGAATTATGGCAGAGCTAAAAGCCTGCCAAAGTGGGTTTTGATGTGGTTGCTGTGCGTGCAGAAAGGTCCCAGCCATACAAATTTGTTATGCATACGATTTTAGTCGTCAAGAAGGCGACCTTGCAACTTGCAACTTGCAACTTGCAACTTGCTACTGGCCACATGCCACTTCCTCTGATCTAATTTAAATACGAGCTGCTTCGAGTGGTTTTTGGAAACAGCAAATAACTTACAACGAGACACTTTCAATTTCCGAAGCTTTTGCACCTGCCACAGCGGCAATTCAATTAAAAAACGAGAAAGTTGAAACCTTATCGAAATCGAAGGCGGCGCTTGCAAAAGTTGTTTAAGTCATAATTTTGGTCGATTTTGGCATGAATTTTGACAAAGTTAAAAACCTGAAAAGAGGATTTAATAATAGGGCCTGTTGCCATATCTTACTACTTTTGTTTATACTCTTTTTCAATTTTGTTTTCCCCTTATCGGATAAAAAAACAATCCTTTTGGCATTTTAAGCTTTTGGTTCAATGTTAAAACTTTTAAAATCAACTATACTATCGTCTTTCGGAATTCAAAACCGCAATTTCAATTCCACATGATTTCATTCGAATTTAGTTTAAAGTCCCTTTTGATGCCTACAATCGATAAAGGCTTTAAGATACTAAACTTTGAAAATAATGTACTTATACCCGTTGCGAATTCCACTTTCTAGTCAATGCCACAGAAGTATGTAAGGCATGTTTTGGGAATAGCTACAAATTATATTACCAAATAAGAAAACTAATATATAACATGTAAGCTGCATACTTTTCTGTGAAATGAAATCGAAAGTGGAATTCGAAGCATGTCTGATAGATTTCCCTATGAAAGAAAAATTAAAAAAAAAAAAATTATAAAAGAGACACAAAATTTACAACTACGAACAATTTTTTGGCAAAGACACGACCTTGCAACTTGCTTCAATCTAATTAAAATACGAGCAACTGCAAGTGGCTTTGGCTGCACCAAATAACTAACAACGAGTCACTTTCAGTTGCAGCTTTTTTTGAGTCGAAATTTTGCACCTGCCCCAACAGCAATTCAATTAAAAGTGCCCGAAAATGTCGAAATGTTATCGAAATCGAAGACAATGTCGACGGCAAAAGTTTTGTTCAATTGCCAATTGCAAAATTGAAACTGCAAATAGTCTTTTTTTTTGGTTTGTGTGGGTTTTGTTGTGGTTGTTGTGGTTGCTGCTGCCCCCATGCGGCGCTCAATATTGAATATCGTGGCTAAAAGTGAAGTTAAAGCTGCATTGTTGCTGTTGCTTTTCGCTGGCTCTAATATGACATCTACTAATAACAACGATTTGCCTTTGCCTTTGACTGTCTCTGACTCTGAATCTGAATCTGAATCTGACTCTGACTCTGTGCCTGGCTGTGGCATCGACTCTGGCGCCGTAAGGGCACTCGATGCTGGGCGGGCTCAGCTTAGCGCCATTCACTTATGGAATCGAGCCAAATCCGTTGGCCCGGAGTCGAGTGCAATGGTGAAAAGTCATAAGCAGCAAAAACAACAACAAAAACTACAACAAAATATGGTTTGTTTTGGTTCAAGTTGTCGTTAATGGCATGGAAAAATGTCAAGCAATGCAACAAGTTTTAACCGAAAGGTCTGCAAAGTACGGTTTTGTATGTGGGTTGCTTCTTAAGTGGGTTATATCTATAAGAATGTCTGCAGCACTAAAATCAACAAGCATAAATTCATAATTAACTATTGGCATTTATAGATACAAAACAGTAACTTTAGAATCTTAAAGAAAACACTTTATTATACTGCAGAGTTAATAGAATTTTGAGGCAAATGCTGACTATAAAAATAATCAAAATTTCTTTAAGCAAATTAAATATTAATTAACTCTGAACATCTGAAGACTAAATATAATAATTTTTATCAAAAGATGCATAAAAAAACAAGTTTAGCTAAACATTTGCTGGCCATACCTATTAATTTTTAGTATTGTTAACTATCTAATGGCATTTTAAAGCCCAGCAAGTTGTCTATAAAACCAACTAAAGTATCTCAGCTCCACACTGAGCTCTCCAGTCAACGCTAAGCGTACCACAGAGCCGACGAGAAAAACAAGTGGCCATAAAATATAATAAAAGGAAGTGCTTAAAAGTACCAACAACAACAAGAGCAACAATTGCAAGTGCATTGGCAGAGAAGTCGCCGTTTGGCTCCATTACTGGGCTTCAAAGTGGGCTCAAGGAGCTTGGGAGCTGGAAGCCGGGAGCTGGGAGCTGGGAGCAGACGTTGCCTTGGCAGGACTCCTTTTACATAGTTGAGTGTCTAAATTTATTACCCGCGATCTAACACGATTTCTCGCACTTGTACCTACAATAATCATTATATGCACACACACACACACACACACACACACACACACACACACACACACACATACACATATACATACACATAGTTAGAGGCGTGGAAATTTACAAGCTCGAAAGCTTTTTGCATATTTGGCATGCAACAAAAAACTGAAAAAACGTAACAAGTGCAGCCACAGCTTGAGAAACTGGTCTGATCCGGGCTGCAGATGCATCCATACCATATCATACCATACTTATATGCATACACACATACATATGCATAGATAGTTTATGTATTATATAATTTGTTGGAAGCTGCGCTGAGAGATGCCACCAGGCGATGCTGCTGTTGCATTAATGAGCAGCAAGCGGAGTCTAGGGTATTATGGGGCATAGCATACACATTATCTTATAGAAAAGAGTATGTATAGTACTGTGTTGGAAAATAACTTTCGATAATCACAGCAGTGGATAGTCAGAGCTTCGAAACTATCAATAGCTTTAAAAATGTTTTTAAGTCATTTTAATATTAGTTGTGGAACTTGACTTAATATTTTCTTCAATTTTGCATTAAAATTACATTTTTAATTTATTTTATTTCTTTAGCTTGAATATTATATTAATTTTCTGTACATAAATAGTTTTAGAAAATAATTACAACTAATTTAAGCAGCCAAAAAGGTAGCAGGACAATCAGTTAAATAAGTAAGCAAATTTTTTACACACACAAAAAAAAGAATTCATAACCTTCAAGAAAAGTAAAGAATATGTATTTCTAAATAAAACATATGGTCACATACCAAAAACAAAACTAAACATCCCGTCCTAAAAATTATATTCATAATTTCTGTACTTTTCTGATTAAAATAATTTTAAGGTTATGTCGAAGATGACAAATAGAAACTATCGATAATTGCATAAATTTCGATGGGGATTACAGACGCATCAATAATTTTGCAGTATTACATACTACATACATATTATGATCGTAAGAAAAACTATTTTTAATATGATACTAAATACATTGAAATAATTGAAAGTTTGAATCCAATTCAAAAATGTAAGGATAATTTTGTTGAGGTTTCACTGCGAAGCTTTTGTTGATTAATTTTCCTTTAATTGATTTAAATTGTAAAACAGAGTATCTAACAGTCTAGTATGGCTGCTTTGTTTTGGATTTATTTTATGCTTTGGGGTTGCCACAAGTTTTTTATTTTGTGTCCCGCTTGATTCGCTGGCAGGCCAAAAAACCAAGTCAAACACAGCACAGCAGCAACAACAACAACAACAAGAACAACAACAACAGCAACAACAACAAAAGGCTGGGCGTCTTGTCTATAAATATTTTGTTGCTGCGGCTGTTGTTGTTGTATGGCAAGCGAAAGGGTAAAAAAATATATAAAGAAATTCAGGCATGAGATTACAATCGCTTGTAATAAATACCTTAAGTATCACATATATCAGTAACCCAAGGACGTGCATCGTAAGTCAAGCTGAACATTATTATTAAGAGGAGCCACCAAGCGCAGCCGATGCCGCCAGAGACGATGGCAATGATGGCAGGTGGATGAGGGGGGATGCCCCAGTCAGGCAACTTGACTTACGTGCAACAATTTAACAACTTAATTATTGCTAAACTACGTCAGCAACAACAACAACAACAACAACAGCGGCAGCAGCAACATATAGACATAAATAAACAACGGTGCGTATGTGTAATATTGTGAGGCAAAGTCGTGGCCTGGCCCAGAAGAAATAATAATAATAAGCATGGCTGGCTGCTTCGAGCCTGCCAAAAAGATTGCAATGCGCGATATACTCAAAGATGATCATCAACAGCCAGCTAAAACAACAACAGCAACAACTGCAGGCTACTTGAGCCAATTGGCCCACCATTGGGCCCACCTTTTCAGCCGGGATGGCAACTGGGAACTTGCAACTGGCAACTGGCAACGTGGCACTGGGCACTGGGAATGGAAGGTTCGCTTGTCATTGAGTAATCTATCGACAGCTTGGCCATTTAGTCGAGAGATCTCCACACTCAACGTTCGACGCTCTGTGTGAAAATTAGCATAAAAACGCAATTTTTGAATATTAATGTGCAGTTTGCGGTTGCCAGTTGGCGGCAACTGCTGCAGCAGCGACATCATCGCCAGGCTGGGAGGCGCATTGCGTGCCAGCCAACAAGGAATACCATTAAGAAGAAGCATCACAAGCATCAGCAGCAGCAGTAGCAAGAGAAGTCCATTTCTGCCACTTGGCTTACTCGTTGCAGCCAACAACCAGCAACCAGCAACCAGCAACCAACAACCAGCAACCTGCAACTCGTAATCAGATCCTCTGGCATTGATAACAACAACGCTTGCTGAGGTTGGCGCTATCGCATAAGTTGCATTTGGCTTTTGCATCTTTCACTTTTCAGTTTGGCACGCATTGCTGCGGGGAAATACGAGATTAAGGATTATTATTGCACAGCATGAGAAATGTTTGTGTCATGTTTGTGGCTGTAATCTAGAAAACGCACAGGTTCTCTTGCGTAACCTGGGCTGCTGTGTTCTACTTATATCGTAAACAGGTGCAATAAATTTTAAAGACTCATAGACTGGAGCATAAAACTGCTTGAGCATTTATGCAACACAAAAAAAAACAATAAATTCGTTCGAATTTTCAAAAATCTTATTGCAAAAATGTAAATTTTCGTAAACTTACAGAAATGATTAAAATTGTAATGACAAATTAATCTAAGGAAAAAACCATGACCAAGAAGATATTCCGCATACAAATCGGATCAAATTTGGTACTATAGGATTGGGATATGCAAAAGTCAATATTTGTTGTGTTCTGGGCATGTATTTTTACTGAAGAAGAAGTTTTAAGCCGCATATTACTAATTCTGATGTCCACAAACGATTGAAAGTATAATTTTAAGAATTTCATATTTTTTTATACAAAAGTTTCCAAAATGTGTAAGGCAGTAAGTTCACTTTTCCTAAAAAATATCAAAAATGTTATTTGGAGAAATGAATCAAATTGAAATGCCAAATCAATCTAAAGCCCTATGACCAGAAGACATTCCACAATGAAATCGGTTTGGTTTTAATGAAGTTAGGGGAATTGGTAGATGAAAAAGTTCAAAGCAGTTCACTGCGTACTGTCTCTGAAATAAGCAGTTGTGATATAATTATAAAGCAGCTGAAAAGTATGCTACTGTTTTAAACAAGACAAACTTTAATTAAATAAATTAATAATTTAAATTTTATTAATGTTATCTTGTCTTATTTTGTGATCAGGCTGTGGAAACGTTAATGCATTTACATATAAATCTGCGGGCCGTCACCTTTCGGTTCAGGCGCGCCACTAGCGGTCAGTAGCGTAACAAAATTCACTTTGGAGTTCCTTCGTTGGCCGACTGATGGCTCTGTCTTTTGTTATTTAGTCGGGTCAACAACCAATGCAATATTCAGTTAGGAGAAGAATATAAATAAACTTAAAATAAACAAAATGATGCACTTGCCAGTATATGTTTACAAATTATACAAAGTTAGTAAATAAATTATCTAGTTTGCCTATATCAATTTTGTGTACTCGCATATCGAATATCAGGTTGTTGCTGTTAAAAATGATTTCACCATAAACAAACAGGCGTCGAGACGGTTTCATCACAGGAAACCAGAACTCTGCAATAACATGAAGCCCGCTTGAAATACCCTAACAAAAGAAGAACGCAGCTAGGGCACAGTTCAATAACCCAAGCCAAACAAGTTTTGAAGAGTGCGTGCAACAACACACACAACAACTCACTACTATAGACTCTATAGTAACCAGATTTCACAACGTAGGGAGATGTCGACGTCATAACCTCATCGAGGTCGAATGCAGTAGCATATGTGGGTCAAAACACTTTCACAAAACGCGCGCCAATTGCCAATTGCAGCGTTAAGTGCAAGCCGACGGATGTGTCAACCGAGCGCGTCCCCGCACACGCCCCCACACTTCACCATGGTTCTCAGATTATGACGTAGCCAATGAGCACATATGCACGCGTACTTGTGCAATGTAAGAGGGAGAGGAAGACCCAAAGTCGTAGACATGTGAATGAATCACTTGCAAAAAACTCACGGGGCGTGTGTTGCCAGTCACGAACGCCGCCGCCGGTTGGCATTGGATCTCTTCTAAGCTCTCACACTACAGGTGAGCATAGGTCATGACGTCAGAGCTGCCTAAGAAGTGGTTAATTCATGTTAATTACATTTCTAATTCGCTACACTGAAAAAAATATATGATTCGAAACTCAACCAATTGAGCCAAAGATACGCTGCATATAGGACATACACAATATGTGAATCGCTTTGTCTACTGAAATCAGTATAATAATATATTTGTCAGTTATTCTGCATAAAAATAAATATCTGCATAAATGTCCAGGTGATTATATCAATATTCTTGAAAATAGAAGAATATTTTTCAATTGAGCTTCGTAATTTAGTTGAGTTAAATAATTTTGATAATATAAAGATTTTATAAGACTTGTTAATACAATAATTTAAATTAAATGACCTCTCCCCAATTTTACCTAAGTCCCAAAAATATAAGTAAACTTCTTTTGAGCATTTTGGTGAACTGAAGTTTTGGACTTTAAAGCTTCAAGTCTCTACATGAGAAATAAAAAATATTCCCAAACTCTTATATATAATACAACATACTAAATGAATACATGTAACAATGCACATTTTTCCCCGTCTACAAAACCAGCTGGAGGTACCCAGCTGTTTGGCTACTAGCCAACTATTTTGAGAGAGAGAGAGAGAGAGAAGAGAGCCCCTATCTGTCTACATGTCTCTTCTCAGCTACATATTGCAGCATGATCAGTGGCACGTGGTGCATGTGACGCTGAGATCCAAATTATTATGGATTCACACACAGGCAGCAGCAGCTGTCACGGGGCAGCAACCACCGGCAATGCGAAGGCATGAAAATGCAGATCAAAGTATCTACTAGATACATTTATAAATGAAAATATTAATGCGGCGCACGAGGCAAACTCCCCCGCATCCAACTCCAGGAATAAACAAATCAAATAACCGAAACGCGTTGCTAAAAATAACAAACAAGAATGTTCTAGTGTTCGACTAGAGTATACCCTGTAACCATGTGTGACATAAACGTTGCGGGAAGTTTGCCCATTACTGCTCTGTACCAATTCTTAAATAACTTTTGTTCTTATAAACCAATCGTTATAAAATTTGCACAACATAAAAACATTATTCCAAAATTTGCTTATACCAAAAATCAAAGTAAAATTTGAAAAATTGTAGCTGAAAACAATATTATAAAGGATTTCAGGGGTTCAGGGTGAAAATCCAAAATTTTACACACTTAATCTGCGTATGATTCTACAAGAACCCAGAAACTTTCGTCTGCCTGCTATATGTTTTCGCACAACTTCCATATACCCATTTTAATCAAATTTAATGGGCAATTCACCAGAAGCAAACTGCTGCACAGAGGTCACCTTGACTGGGGCCAAGTTATTTGGTAATGGAAGCCAAAACTCTGGAGAGCGCGAGTCCAGAATGCTCTTCGGCTTCAGCCAGAGCCAGAGCCGGCTAAAATGCTCACGCTCACTTTCACAATGCCGATTAGGCCATTTCGTCATTCATCCTGACGCAGCTGGCGCAGCAGCAGAGGCAGCAGAGGCAGCTGCTGCTGCTGCTGCTGCCGCCTATGGGCAGAGAGCGGCAGCGTCAGCTACAAAATCCAGCGGCGGCAGCAAAATTCCAACGAGTCTCGAGTTGAGCACAAAACAGTTTGCAACGAGCGCGCAAAGTGAACGGAACGTCGACGACCTCAAATAAAACAGAGGCGCCCGAAATATCCAGTGAATTTTCAATTCAACTCTCAAGTGAATTTCAAAAATAACCAAAACTCAAAGTAAGCAGCCAACAAAAGATACTACTCGATATACTATATCTATAAAAAAGCATGTGCCAGCTAAATATTTATGAAATGGGGGAATTAACACACAAACCCCCCAAAGTGCATTCAACTCTTAACACAATTTGTGTTGAGCACGAACTTGGCCTTGTTAGGGGCCACTTCCTGACTGGGTTTACGGCCTTCCGGGAGTTGCTTTCACTTTCCTTTTCATTTTGGGAGCATGCGCAGTGTTTCCCAAAAACAGCTGTTTCTGAAATGTTTTTGGGAAAACCAGGCACATTTGACTTTGAAAGAAGGTCATTTGAGGCAAGTTTTGTGCTTGCAACAAGTGAATTTGTTAACTCAACCATGAAGTGGCCAAATAAAAGCCAGCAAAAAAGCTAAAAATTAGATACAAATCCAGTCATTTGCTATAGCTCATATCAATTGTAGCTATTCACATAAATTCCCAATTCCCAGTTCTATTGAATCTGTTATCTGCTAGTGACTAATGGCTAAACATTTTAGATACACATTTACAGAGTCTTTTTTATGAGTACTGCAAAAAAAAACTATTTCTCTGCTTTACTAAGTACATTTCTAACATGAGTTTATATAGAACTGGTTTTACTCATGTTGCTAACTAAAAACCACAATTTTATTTAGAAAACTCTCAAGTTCAGCTTTAACGCCACATAATGCACTTTATTTCCTAATTAAAAACGTGTCAATATGGTAAAAGTACACATATAAATATTTACATGCCGATAAGCAGCTGTCTGGCATTATAATACTGCTATATTGCTCATATAAATGTTTAATCTTATCGGAAATCGATGGCTAATATTGGCGAAACCCCTTCCGAAACCCTCGCAAATACGTCACATTGTATATAAATACACAGACCTAAGAATTTGCTGTACAAATCCGAAGAAATACTGGCAATATATTGCATTAATTGAGCTTATTGAACAACCGCAATGAGTTATCAAATGATAAGGGAAATTGATTGCAAATTGTTTCAGACGGAAACATTATTTTGAAGAATCATATCTTAATCCGAAAAGACTGGTGCTATTTTCTTGAAGGTCTCTTTGATAAAATGCCCATCAGGGGTTAATTAGGTCTATTACTAGCTGAAAGACAGCGCCAAATTCAATTTGTGGGCGACATGTGACGCTGGGCCCACTCCGTTCCCCCCCGCCTCACCTCAGTCACAAGTGCTCCTCATCTATATAAAACTGACAACTGCTCGCAAAATAAAAATTATTCAATTTTTTCGGCAATGTTGCGTAGAAGTTTTTTGCTGTCAGCTGCGTGTTAAGCAGTCGGCAGATTTTTATAAATATGACCTTCGTGAAGGTTAAACAACGCCGACACATAGGTCTGTGTGTGTGAGTGTTCTAGATATTCTACAAGTCATACCCGCTAGTTTTTTATAGCAATTTCAACATAAATTAAGCCGGCACGTGACACGATTAACAAATCAAAATGGTCGAAGAACACGCTAACCAAACTAAACTTAATTAATGCCTCCTCTAACTGAAAACTTGACTTGTGCTCTCTTTTAGCCATGGCCGCCGTTAAGGATAGTCTTTTGGCCCAAGTGGCTGAGGTTTTGCCCAGCTCGGGCCATAAGGTGACCATTGTGGGCATTGGCATGGTCGGCATGGCCAGCGCATTCAGTATTTTGGCCCAGGGCGTCTCCAAGGAGGTCTGCCTCATCGATGTCTGCGCCGACAAGCTGCAGGGCGAGCTAATGGATCTGCAGCACGGCTCCAACTTCTTGAAGAATCCACAAATCACGGCCAGTACCGACTTTTCCATCTCGGCCAACTCGCGTCTGTGCATTGTCACCGCCGGCGTGCGTCAGAAAGAGGGCGAGTCCCGTCTGTCCCTGGTGCAGCGTAATACCGACATTCTGAAGAACATCATCCCAAAGCTGGTTGAAGTAAGTACCTAACTAATCCGCAACTTAAGCCTTGGCTTATCCTAATCCTTGCTTTTACCATCCACAGTACAGTCCCGATACCATTTTGCTGATGGTCTCCAACCCCGTCGATATTATGACCTATGTGGCCTGGAAGCTGTCCGGTCTGCCCAAGAATCGCGTCATTGGCAGCGGCACCAACTTGGACTCGTCCCGCTTCCGCTTCCTGATGTCACAGCGTCTGGGCGTGGCGCCCACCTCCTGCCACGGCTGGATCATTGGCGAGCACGGTGATAGCTCCGTGCCCGTCTGGTCCGGTGTTAACATTGCCGGCGTGCGCTTGCGCGAGCTGAACCCCACCCTGGGCACCGGCGAGGATGCCGAGAAGTGGAACGAGCTCCACAAGCAGGTCGTCGATTCGGCCTATGAGGTTATCAAGCTAAAGGGTTACACCTCCTGGGCCATTGGCCTCAGCACCGCCTCCCTGGCCTCGGCCATCTTGCGCAACACGAGCAGCGTGGCAGCCGTTTCCACATCCGTTTTGGTGAGTCCAGCAAGAAAATACAGTTACCCAAATGATCATGCTAACTGAAAGTTATAATTTTGTTACAGGGTGAACACGGTATTGACAAGGATGTCTTCTTGTCGCTGCCCTGTGTGGTGAATGCCAACGGCGTCACCTCCGTGGTCAAGCAGATTCTCACCGACGTGGAGATCCAGCAGCTGCAGAAATCGGCCAACATAATGGCTGATGTGCAGGCCGGTCTTAAGTTCTAAGCGATCCCAAAGCAACTATAAACTAGCTTAACTAAATATAGAACACAGCAGAGCTAATTTTAGTCAAATTGGAGCAGCAGCAGGAGAGCAGGAGAGCATTTTGAGGTCCAGTGAAGCAGTCGCTTAGCAGAAAGCAGAAAGTATTCTTGACTACCAATGTTTATTTTTAGTCGATTTCTCAATTATTTATTATTTAATATTGTGTTCGTTACAAATAAACTTTAAAATATTAAGTTTGATTTTAAAAGAAGAAATTCGATTTACTAAAAAGTACTCCCGGTAAACCTCCCAGGGAGTCTAAAAACAAACGCCGCTACCTCATTAGCATAAATTTTGAATAATATCGCATGCAACTAAAGCGTGCTAGTCAAATGTAATGCAAACATAAAACTTTATAGTAAATTTTACATTTAGCACCTAGTTGTCTTCTCGCACTCAAAGAATCAAAGAATATATATCGATAACCATACTATATATAATCAAGAGTAAAAGTTTCAATGAAAATCATAAGCAGAAGCCGACCAGACAAGCATTTTCTTATTGAGGCACGATCCACGATAATCAATCAACTGGGAACGGCTTCCAGATATGGCTTAGACTTATCGTTAGTGGCAAATACAACGCTTATCTGGAGGGGGCGAGGTTGGGGCGGCATTGCAGACAATACAGCCGGACAGACAGCTCAGAGCAAACCAAACCAACTCGACTCGACTCGACTCGAATTGAGTCGTTTCGAACGTGCTGTAGTCGGCAGAATGCCATAAGCCAAAAAGTGTAACTGAAATCGAAACTGAAACTGAAACGGCAGATAGCTGCCATCTAACCGATAAGCGTTTTGGCTCAGTTCAAGCTTGGCTATAAAAGAAACTGGATCTACGAAGAGCTTGGCAAATTATCAAACAGCAGCCGCGATGCAACGAGAAACAGCAGCGCAAAGCAGCAAAAGCTGGACAGGAATGGCCTTAACGCTCAGCCTGATCTTGATCTGGCTAACCAGGCAGACTGAGGCAACTGCCAGCATTGATCGCATACAGAACCACAATCTGGAACTGCTAACGGAGCAGCTAAATCGCGGCTGGCGTGCTTTTTGTGAGTTATTATCAACATCAAGCGAAGGGTTGGAATATATAGTAGTATCTTTAATCCTATGCAGGCGATGCGCCTGTGGACGAGGGCGTCATGTCGCTCTTTGAGGGCATCAATCCCAGCGATGCGCGTCTCCATGTGATGACCATCACCAATCGAAGCGTCGAGCTGCCCATCAGAGCCATACCCGAGCTGCGGGACTTTGATATCAATCCGCAGCGCAAGACCTTGATCTATGTGAATGCCTTCCACACGGCGGACAGTTACTTCAGCGTCCAGGAGCATTTGACGCTGCTCCAGAACACACGGCGGGATCTCAATGTCATTGTGGTGGACTTTGCCACCAATGTGGCACAGCTTTACTACACAGTGCGTCATCATCTCTCCGTGCATGGCTACTCCATATTCAAGCTGTTGAGCGCCTTGTCGGATGCGGGCATCGCTGCTGGGGATATAACACTGGCAGGACATTCTGTGGGTGCCAATATTGCAGCCCTGGGCGCTGATCTGTTTGCCAAGAGCAGCAAGCGGCTGGTGGGTCAACTTATTGCCATCGATCCGGCCACCATGTGCCGCACCACAGACATTCTGGTCAGGCAGGGTGTGGCTGGCCGGGTTGTGGTGCTGCACGGGGAGGGCGATGTGTTTGGTGTGCGTGTGCCACTCGGCCATGTCGATGTCTATCCCAATGGCATTGGCTACTTTCCGCGCAAGAAACTGCAGCCGGGCTGCGAGAGCAAAATCTGCAGTCACATGTATCCATTTGTGCTGTTCATGGAGGCGCTTGTCGAGGGCGTTATGATACCTGCCACCAAATGCGAGAACTGGGCCAAGTTCCGGCAGGGCGATTGCAGTTTTGAGAACACCCTTAACATTGGCCTCATCTATCCCGCCAATGCTAAGGGTCTGTATTTCTGCATGACGCAACCGAATCCCCCTTTCACCTACATGGAACACGGGCTGAGGTATAAGACCAGGCCGGGACAGTCTTAGAAACTTGTGGGTTCGCAGACCTTAGGTATAATCTTGTTTTTACATGGATAGTTTAATCATAAGCAATGTGTAGGCGTTTTTTATATAAATAAATTATTTTCGTTACTAAGGATATATCATTTTAAGGAGTTTTTCAAACAACAGCGAATATGGACCTCTTTCAAATTGTATTTTATTCTAAAACTGGAAAGTTTGCAAATATTTCATAAGCTATTTTCAAGAAATTCGAGATAATTTTGCTTGGGATAAATAATACCGAAAGAACAACCAAAGAAATCTGAATAAATCCAAATTGTCTCTTTGGAAAGATAACATAAATTGTTGCAAATAAACTTCTACCTAAAAGTATGCTACACTTTTCACTTACGGATAATGACAGTGCTGCCAAAATGTATGTAAACAAAACCTTAAATGTTTAATTTATGGTAAGAAATTATGACAATACACTAAGTAGTAGAAACGTTTTAACTTACCTAAATACTTCAGCCAGTTCAATATCTAAAATAGTTTAAAAAAGAATACTTATTACACCCATGTATGATCATTTAGGTTAGTAAAAACATATCAAATAATTGATAAAAGCAACAAAAAGGTATAAGTTAAGACCTTTCGGGAATGTATCTAAGATCCAAAAGCCGAAATTTAAATACCATCTTAATTAAATTACTATACTATATAGTTATCAGATCCAATCTAAAATGGTGTCAACGTGTGGAATGCGATGTAAAACGCTCAGTATTTATTTTTGGCCTAAACAACTTCAGCTAAAAGTCGAATTTTTTCCAGTGAAGCTTTGAGAAACTTGGGAATATTTAATACAAATCTTAAGCATAATATATTGCAAAGTAAATTCAATTTATCTTTTCAAATTTGTTTCAGTTCAGAAAAATATGCAAACTGCAGCCCTGACTGTGATCAACACTCTCCCACACTCTATCTACCGCTCTCTCCCTTTCACACTCTATCCCTCCCTCTCTCTCTCTGCCTCTCTGCTTTGTCAGTTGACCAGGTTGTGGGCTCTCAGTGGATCTCTGGATTGCAAAGCCAAACAGCTGATCCAAAACGCACACAACAAAAGCATTACGCTCAAATGCAATCTCAAGCCACACACAGACGCTCTCTTGCACACACACTCAACTGCACTAAGCACACACATGCACACACACACGCACAATCGTGTTGGAGTCTCGTCTACCTGTTGCCAACAACAAAAAATACAAAAAAATCGTCTGAAAATGTGAGTTAAGAGCCGCCAGCGCTCAGCTCTGGAGCTCAGTTAAGTTGAGTTTAGCGTGCTGTGAGGTTGTGTCCGTTGCCGCTCGGAATCGTTAACCAAGTCGAAATTGGAATCGGAATCGGAATCGGAACGAGCTGGCAGCGATAAACCCGTCGGTGCTTGGTCGGTATGTTACAAAGCCAAAGTCGCTTTGGTAGCTCCAAACTCTCGTTGCTCACCCGCCAGTTGATCGTGCGGAACAATCAACCCAGCAACGGGCAAGCTCCGAAAAAAATATATAAAAAATAAAATAAAATGAAAGAAAAAAAACAGACGCTCTTTGTTGCTGTTGCTTTTTGTAGTATAATCAACAAATAAATGTCTAAGCACAAGTGTGTTATAAGTACACATGCATGCCACATACTCGCACAATGTTTGAAAATAAATACTTAAGTGAAATTATACATAAAACATTCGCAAGTGCATCAAATGAATGAAATGAATATTTGCAATAGAAGATCTCGCCAGATCTCGCTCCATTTTTCCGAGCCTAACCCAATCGACACAGCCACAGATACACGTATTCGCTGCGTGTATCTATTGGCTAAAAGCATCTGTATCTGTAGCTGTAGCTGTAGCTGTTGCTGTAGCTGTATCGGTTGCTGTAATCGTAGGCGCGTGTCTGCAGCACTAAATGGCTCTCGAGCTTCTACACAAGCTGAGCTACTCTTCAGAGTCTAGGCAACTCTTGGGTGTCAATAGCCAGGCCGAATTTGGCTGCAATTTTTCAATTGAAAACGTTTAATGAGCTTGCAAACTGACATCAGAGACAAGAACAATTAGTAAAGTTATTAAAAGAAATTGATTAAAGCGACAATTAAGCAATTACCAACCATAATTCATCAAAATGAAAAATGCACAAATAAATAATTATACAAATAAATGAAATTTTTGGCTGCAATAATGTTTTAAAAATACAAAAATATTGCTTAACTATAGCTCAAAGAGCTGTATTAAATTAATATTATTAATTTCTACGAGCATTACAAATCAAACGAACTTAACATAATTATGTTTAATTATGCATACAATAAAAAATGTAAATGCCAATTTGCAAGTATAAATTTCAATACTTTAATGAGCACGTTAATTTCCAACAAAGAAAAAAATGGAGCTTAATTAATACGTTAAAAATTGCGTTTAACTAAAAGTAATAGCCCTAATGAGTTTATGGAAAATAACAAGCAATTCAAACAAACAATAACCCAAAAGGTAGACACAAACGTATACTATAACGAAAAATGTATCTACATCTTTTATTGTGTGCTAATGAAGTTGAAAACTCCCACTGTTCAAAACACAATCAAGAACGTCTCAAGAAAAGTGCAAGTGTGCATGTTTTCGACATTTTTTGAATGGGAAATACAAAAATGAAGCGAATAAAGCGAATACAGCAAAAGCAACTACCATAAGAGTATTAAACTCAGTTTGACTCATTGGATAAACAAACTGCGACCATTTTAAGCGACCATACGCCGTAGTCTTTCAGTGCTTACGTCAAACAAAAGTGAAAAGTATAACGGAACGCCATGGTTTACTTGAATACAATACGTCACCAATCAACGTCGCTGTTAACGTCTATTTTAGGCCATGGCCAACATTTCTTTGCTTATACTGAGGGGGCAGCCGTATACGCAATATTTCAAGCTGCCCACCTTATCTCAACCGTAAGAGCTGCTGTCAAGCCTAGAATTTGTTGATCTTTGAAACAGTTTGGGTTCTTATCTTTGACTGCAGAACTTTGAAACCCCTTGTAGAGGGTATTACAACTTTGTCACGCAGTGTGTAACGCCTTGAAGAAGACTTTTCACTATATTATATAGCTGTCATAGGAATAATCGGTCGACAATTATGTTGCTCTTTGTAATCTACTTTGTTTTTCAAGATATGGCAACCAAACTCTATAAAAACTACTTGGTTTTTCAAGATATGGCTACCAAACTAAGCCATTCTGATTTTCGGCATGCTCTTCAGATGTTAACCAAGTTTTATTAAAATCCGATTATTCTATCTTATTACATTCATAGAAACAATCGGAAAAAAAAGAGTTGTTGTATGAAAATCTTTTAGTTTATAAAAGTATTGCAACCAATAACAACAATATCGAGTCTGGTTTTTCATATAATTCTGAGAAATTTTATAAAAAATCCCTTCACTAGAAAATTTATTTTTTATATGAAACAAAATTGCTGCAAGGGTATACATATATTCAGCATGCCCAAGATAGCAGTTTCTTTCTTGTTTTTGTTGGGTTTCATTGGTTCTATTTCATTCGAGATAAAGATAGAAATATTCTAAACAATTGCTGACTAACAACAGCCATGTCTAATATGGTAGTTGGAACGTGAGTGCACCTAAACTTTTAGAAAAACTCATAAAAAGTTATACCTATTAAGCAAAACAAAATAACAAATGAATTTTGATTTATTTGCCTTTGCCTCAAGGCGGAGAAGCGCAAAACGATTAAAAACTTAAAAGCCACGGAGAAAAAACGATTCTAAAATTAGAAATTTAACAGATTTAAATAATTCTATGGAAGTATGTCAAGGGGCTAACTGAGATATCATATATAATTAATTGGGTGTAGTTGGCTGGCTTAGGCCAGCAATTGGCCTAAAGGCAAAAGTGCAGTTTTGATTAATTGCAGCGTGACTAAAGCCGAGATGATTTGAAACCGGTTAGAAGTTAGCCATAATAACTATTCAAATTTTTGCATTTTTCCAGATTAAGTGCGAGTTTATACTGTCACCGGCGTGTTTATAAATGAAATTAACGCGCTTAAGTGAAAAGTGCCTACCGGAAACCTGTTTTGAGAAATGAATATTGACCGTCAGTTATATGTTATGCAAATATTTGCAACTTTAAAACGCTTCAAAGATACTTGACTACACACAAAGAGCAAGAAAAATCGCTGTAGGGCAACAGGTTTCTGTTACTGAAATTCAAATCACAGCAAATTCCACAAATATTCAACATAAATAAAACATCAGCACAGCGTTTCGATCAATTCATCCCAGACGATGGCGCTCAATTAATCAAAGAAACAAAATATATAAAAAAAAATATCTCACATGAAACGCAACTAAAAAACTCATAAAAAATGGGAAACGAACAAAAACTCAGCGCTGACTTTGCAAAAAAGAAACTTACAGAAAAAAATAAAAGCAACAATCAAATTTTCGACAATCTCAAGGTTTTCGAAGTAAATACTTAAATATGTCCATCAAAATGATGAGACACCAGAAGTGCGTCCCATATAAGCCAGTGCCTCTGTGTGTTGTGTCTGTGTGTGTGTAAGGGGGAAATCCTGGCTCTAAGTTGATCTTTAAGTAGCCAACGTATTGATAAAAAACAAAGGCCGTCAAGGGCCCAAGGTAAAGCCAAAAACCCAAAATAAAAAGCAATTCGTTTTGCAGTCGCCTTAAAAAGCCCATAAAAAATAATAAAAATAATATAGAAAATCATAAAATATACGAAATTAATAAATTATATAAAATTCCAGCCTCAGCGGCAACGCAAAAGTGCATTAAATAAAATCGCATGTAAAAAGCATTAATATAAAACATAAGCACATATAATAAACTGAAAGACAGCAACAAAAATACGCCGTCGAACTGTTCGAAACGTGTTGGAATTTAAGTTTAGTTATTTTTGTTGTTGTTGTATGGTTTTTTGTGTTTTTTTTTTTGTTTTTTTTTTTGTTTACTTAATTTGTTTGCAGTGTATTTGCATGAGTTGCACTTGTGTTAGTGAATAATTTTACAGTTATCTGAACGTGTGTCGCAATCGACGCTCTCACTTATAGTGTTTCAGAAGGAGAAGTTGACGAATTGACCAGCTTTAATGTAGCAACAATAACAACCACAGTAGCAGCAACAAGTGCGCCACCCACTAGACCCAGACAGAGAACCACAGTGATTGCCAGCGGAGGGGGTGTGTGGTGTGGTGCTGGCAGAGACAGCCGTCAATGCGGCGACGGCGACGTCGACTTCGACTTCGATGCCGCTCTCAATGACGCGAAGCCGAACTAAATTCGCGTTTAAAATTGAATATCGCCTAACTTAGCCACGCCATATCGGAACCAAGCCGTCAACAAAAACAATCTAGGCTGATTAAAACAACAACAACAATATGACCGTCTCGTATGCAGGCGAAGTGCCAAATGGCAGCAGCTTTGGCTGCTTCTGGAAAATCCTATGGAAGTAAGTATAGAACTGCAGGTCTTCTCTATATTCCCCCGAGATGTAAGACCCTTTGGATTTTCAATCTCCTAGAGCCACAGCCCCAATTCTCCAAATCTAGCACCCAACAGAAACTATTCTGCTTCAGAAAGGTGATTCGGGAGTGTTATGAGGTATACTTCAGTTACAATATCTTAGATTTGCAATCCTCCAGTATAAAACTCGCTAGATCCACAGCTCCATTTTGTGAATGCAACGCCCAACAGAAGCTTAGGTGCTGTTGAAAGATTCTACGGAAGTTTATACAATTTTAAAATTTTCTGCAGAGCAACACCATCCTGAATTTTTGTCCTATAGATTCACAACCCCTTTTTTAAATCCAACACTCAAAATAAGCTTTGATTGCTACAGATGGAACCTAAGGAAAATCAGTAATATACATCAGTTTTCCACGTCTCATAGTTCTTTCCTACTTCCACAAGCCCCCCTCGGAGAATCTGCCCCCAATATGAATTTTCGCTGCTTTAGAAAGGTCCTATGAATCGGAGGTTTACAATTCCAATTGGGGCTGAGCCCGGTAAAAGTGTCTGGGTAATTTTTTAGATTAGTCATAGCCCGCCCATTCGCTCTAAAAGCCGCCAGTGTTTACCAGCGTAATTAACATCATATATGTACAGTAACCAGTCACAGTACCCACTACCAGCTGTTGTCGCATTTTTTTATTATTTTAAAGCTCGCCTTAATTGTTTCTAAAGTGCAGTCACTCGTAACCAGCAACCGGGTGGTCAGTTCCCGTTGTCCCATCTCTAGTAGGAAGACAAAACCAACGAGTTTTGATATATTATATGTGAAATTGATAGTTTTGCTGCGATTTTCTGCAAAGTATACAAGACGCCAGTCTTTGAGAAGTATCAGTATAGCTACAGCAACTAGCATTGAGATTCAGTTTTAGCTGTCTCATCTCTGACTAGAAGTTAAAACTAACGAGTCTCGTTACAATGCTAAGTATTAGTATATAGAAGCACCTGTCCATCCAATATATTAGCATGAAGGGGATTTACAACTTGTCTGTTAAGAGAGCTTATGTCATGAAATAAATAAGAATTAACGGACAAACAAGTAAACAACATCCTGACAATTAAGAGAGCTAATATATGTTTATGAGACAGCTGGGTGATATATTATTTATATTTTTGCTAAGCTTCATGATGAATTCGCAACATTTGAAAATTAAGGAAATAAAGCTATCTCCAATGTCAGCCAACCAAAATTTAAAAGCCCCAGCTAATTTAACTTCAAATAAATCAAATTTGGTGTAAATCAATTCCTTAATAAATTACTTTTAAGATTCGGCTAGTTCCGACACATTATCTGCCTGCTATAAAAAGAAGACTACCATTTAAAGATCTGTCAACGTAACTGATAAAAGCAAAAATATTAGGGAACAATTATACGAGTATTTTTAGCAATTCACGGACATCATCAGCATTTATGCGTTTGCGGCGAACTCACATTTTTATTAACCTGTTTTTGTGCAAAGTTTTCAACTTAAAAATTATATAGAAAATATCATATTCAGAAAAAATATAACTCACGTGTCTACTTTAATTAGGCTTACGTGTTCTTTGTGAGTTATGAATAAACACCTTAACCACTTAAATTCATTAGGAACGGAGATTAGTTAGAATATAATAATATATTATACAATACCAATCACGCATCACAGTTGATGCAAAGCCAACCCATATATATTATTAACATAAAGACCTTCACGAGATCAAACAAGACAAAGACCCCAAAAATTCGTCGTAGAACCGCAATTCCTGTTCCATTCTCAATCAAACGAAGCGCCGAGGTTATACAGATCATTATTTCAAATGGTATCATATCACAAGCAAACGAGCCCCAGAAATTCATTGGAATTGAAATGAAAGACAACAAAAAGTTGCAGAACTAGCGACCCATTAAGCAAAAAAAAAGGTTTTCAAAACTAATTTGAAATGCGATGCCGCTGATCACTAGGGTGTTGCTGGGCAACCGCTATAAGGAAATAGATTTCAAGATATGCCAGGTGAAAACTGGATAGTTACAAGCTCAAAGTCAAAGCTGTTCGTTGACCAAATGCCAGACAGTTTGTGTGTATGCCATAAATTGTGCGGTCAGCTTAAATTTAATATCACTAATCATTTATATTATTTTATTACTTTTCCATTCGCAGATGGCGCGGCAGCGTTTACAAATTAGTTTGGCGTGAATTAATCGCCTATTTGTGTTTATACTATACCATAAATGTCATCTACAGATTCGCGCTGACTCCCAACCAGCAGTCGTAAGTACATATATATCATATGTTCCTTAAATATTTATGATATTAATTATATACATTTCTTGCAGTCTATTCAACAAGATACGCCTGTACTTTGGCCAGCAGGGCGAGAGCATACCCATGTCCTTTGTCCTAGGCTTCTATGTAAATTTGGTGGTAAAACGCTGGTGGGAACAGTATCGTCTATTACCCTGGCCCGATACGTTAGCGCTCTTTATCAGCGCCGCCATTCCCAATTCTAATGGAGGCGTTAACGTAAGTTGTTAGGTTTAGAATATAAGAACCATACCCTAAATTTCATATATCTCTATATAGAACGAAACGGGTCGGCTAATGAGACGTAATATAATGCGCTATATGGTCCTGGCTTATGTCATCACCTTGCAACGCATCTCGCTGCGCGTCAAGCGGCGCTTTCCTACCACGCAACACCTGGTGGATGCGGGCCTGATGCACGAATCAGAAATGAAAATATTCGAGGCGATGAATCAGAAGAGTCCCATGTCCAAGTACTGGATGCCCTTGGTCTGGGCCACAAATATCATCAATCGTGCGCGAAAGGATGGACTCATTGCCTCGGATCACATAGTGCAGACCATACTTGTTGAATTGTCTGATATAAGACGGCGACTGGGTGGCCTTATTGGCTATGATACGGTTTGTGTGCCGTTAGTCTATACACAGGTTAGTATTCTGATATAAAAAAAACCTGCATAAAATAGTAAATTGCAAGGGGGCACCCGGATTTGAACCAGGGACCTCTCGATCTGCAGTCGAATGCTCTACCCCTGAGCTATACCCCCAAGTTGAATTAATCAATTTCAAACGAATATTTCAATTGAACAACTCGTTTCTATTGGGCGTGCCTCATGCTGAGAGTTAAGATAACAATGCGCAGATGCAGTACTTGAAGGGTAATCGAAATTCCCCCAAAAAACAACTGGGATGCTTGATCGGCAAACTTTCCTCTGTGGGTACCTGAATTGAAATTGTTTATTTCAATTTGACAACTCGTTTCTAAGGGGCATATCTCGTGCTGAGAGTTAAGATAACAATTTTTGGGCGGATGCAATTTCGGAGTTCAAACAAAATTCACCCGACAAGAAACTGTGAAGTTTGCTCGCCAATCCTTAATCTTTCGGTAACTAAATTAATTATTTTAATTATTTTTCAGGTGGTTACCCTCGTGCTTTATACCTACTTTATAGCTGCTCTGTTGGGTCGACAAATGTTACCCAATGTCACGGATCGTAATGGAAAGGAGGAGTACGACTTGTACTTGCCACTTTTTACAGTTTTACAGGTAAGCGCACACAGCAACAAAAATTACAATGCACACTAGTAACAAATTTTAAATGGAATAGTTTAATTTGCACGTTTCGCTTTATTTACCATAAATCTAAGAAATTTTCACGTCTCGCCGTTTTGTTAAAAAAAACATTGCGGTTTTCGGATCATTAACGCAACTGAAACTAAAATGCAAATGAGATGACGACCAATGGGGCTACCGCTAAACGTAATGGCTATACCTTGTCAACGATATGACTATAGTCAAAGATATCTACATCGAGTCAAGATATAGATATAGTTATATATAGTTATAGCGATGTTGTCGCCGTTGGCTTTTGCGGTTCCCCCAAGGGAGGCAGATTTCAAGTGTTTTTTTTTCCTTATGTAAACGACTCGCAGTCACGTTCGAAATAATAAATTGGCATATTCGCTTTGTGTGTTGACGAAGGCATTTTTCGACTGAGATAAAATCAGCGACAAGTGTTTTTCAACCATGTTTAGGGGCTGTCATTAATAACTGTTAATTTCGCTGCTACCTACGAAGTGCAAAATACAGAGGAAAAAAAGTGAATGGGGAAATTTATTGCTTATACTCGTACTCGCAAGCCGATCCTATAATTAGATTTAATTAACTTAATTTTATGACATTTTAATTCAGTTTTCTTGTGATCTTATCAAATTCGAATTCCATTCAAATTTACAGTTCGTTTTCTATGTGGGCTGGCTGAAAGTTGCCGAGGTGCTAATTAATCCCTTTGGCGAAGATGACGATGATATTGAATTAAATTGGCTCATTGATCGCCACATAAAGGTAAGTTGAGACATATTGAAAACATGTGGATAGATTTACCAAAATATCTGCTATGATTTTCGCTTTCCAAACAAAAGACCATATTATAATAGCCTCTTCAAGCGTCCGCTTAAACACCTGTTGTTATTAATATGAAATTATCGTTAATTCGAAAAATATATCAAGAAAGACATCAAGACAACCCATAACAAGTTTAATAAGCAATTCATACTTCATTCAGTCGTGACAAAGACGCAAGACCTTCTCATATCACAGAAATTGTAAGCTTAAGAAAAAAATACTCTGAAGTGAAAACCGGAATAACTTCAAATTAATGTCAAACTCAGTCAATTTGATATTTAGCGTGAATTGGAGAAAAATATGAATTGAATATTTAGTTAAAAGTAGTATTCATCAGGTACACAGGTGCAGCTACCAAAAATAATATTATAATAAACAAAATCTCAACAGAATATATATATACATATGCATAAGCCACACATGGAATTAAAATTTATAATATGTACACTGTAATTAGTCAAAACCTTGCGACACCAAAAACCAATAGATAACTATACTTTACTGAACAATAATATTTTCAAGTTTGTTTGAGATTTATTATTAGGTATCGTAAAAATTTGCTAAGACTTTTTGTTATGTACTTTAACCGTCTGGCCTTACAATATGGTTAAGTAAGCTAAACCTAAGCTTTGCCGTATTCCTCAGTTGAAATCTTTGAAGTCAACTAAACTTCATGTGCTCAAAGGAAGAAACGATTTTTGCCACGTGCTAAATATAACATGCACTTAATACTCAATGACAGCAAAGGTATGGGTATGTTTGGAATGGGCCATGATGACTAGGACGATGCTCTACTAAGACTCAAAGAGTCAAGTAATATTCAAAATAGTATAAAATAACGTTTGTGACCATAAGATAAGCTAAGTACCTCAAAACAAGTTATAAAATGGAGTTTTATACAAATTTTGATACTTGCAATCGATTAAAAATGAAAATTGAGTACAGAAAAAATCCAAAATGTCAAAATTTATTGTCAAAAACTAATTAAATTTAAATGCCAAGTCAATCGAAGGGGCAACCCGTGACCAATAATATATTAAAAACTTTTCTCTCAGCATGTAAAAGGTAGTCTCAAGTTCTTGGCTATATCTTAAGATCAGAGTTTGCTATTTTGACTTCTTAAATCCGATTAAAATGCAGCACAATTCACAATTAATATTATATTTACATAAAGGGGATGAAGCAAATGATAAAGCTTAAGATATTTACATATGAATTAGTGTAGGGTATAAAATTATTGCGTGCATCTCTTTTAATAATGATGAGAAATATCTTAAAATTAAATAAAATACTTGGAAGAGATTAAAGTCTTAGATACTTAAGTGGCAGGTAGGGTATGCTAGTTAGTCTGCTTTTGCTCACATGAAGTGCTTTGTTATTTTAAGGTTTTTTTTTGTAGCTTTTTCGCATTGGGCTCTGAACTTGCTGCTGTGTGAGGAGGTTTTTGCATGAGCACAATTTGTATGAGCATGTATGTGCATATACTCGTAGTATGTATATATGTATGTATATATATCTGAGTTTGGGGTCTGCTGTTGCTGGTTGCTTGCAATTATTTACAAAGCCAACGGCAGCACCAACAGCAACACAACAACTACAACACATTGGCAAAAGTAAATTGAAAACAGGTTTTCTGTTAAAAAAACATTGAAACCTCTTTTGTAGAGCTTTTTTATCATTGACTGTTTTGTTTTTGTATGTCTGATATATTTTTTGTTATTTTTATTTGTTATGATCAACTTAGAGTAGAGTTTGCAATTTACATTGAATTTTTGGTAAATGCATCCACAATATTGCCAAGAATATGCACGGATGAGAACAAATGGGTTAATTAATTTTTAACTGTTTAGTTTTAATGGCATTGTTGTTGTCACACACCCAAACGTGACACTTGACAATGAAGTAGATCATAAAAACAAATTGGAAATTAGAGCAGAAAGAAATGGTAGTTTTTAATAATAATTTTAATTTTAATCTTTTTTTTTTTGCACTGCTCGTGGGTTGCGCTTATTTTGTATTGCATTGTGAAACAATTAAAAGACATGAACAATTTCACTTTTTCTTTTGTTTCGAAGTGGTTTTGTGGGCCGATCGCAGTGGTCGTTTCTGTGATGTAATTAGGTTTTTTAGTGCTTGTTTTTAGTGCGGTCTGTGTCTGTGGGCACACACTGAAGTGCCATCAATATACCAATATCAGAAATTGCAAACACGTTCCACTCAATGGCCGCTGACCGCTCCACTTTCGATCATTTTTGGCACGCGCTAATTTCTACACGATTTCTATATACCTTACAGGCGGCCTACATGATTGTGGATGAAATGCACGAGGAGCATCCGGAGCTGTTGAGAGATCAGTATTGGGAGTGTGTGGTGCCCAAAGAATTGCCCTACACATTGGCCTCGGAGCATTACAGGCGGGACGAGCCGAAGGGCTCGGCGGAGAAGTACAAGGTTAAGAAGGAGGATGCCATGTATGCCAATATTATACCTGGAGGTGGCAAGCGTATGCTCAGCGACGATGTCTATGCGGATTATGTGAGTAGTCGTCTGGCAAGAAATAACATGAACTCTTGGCTCATATCTGAAATTGATATTTTAGGAGAGCGTGGACACGCCCATGGTGGAGAGACGCAAGAATAACTGGCTGGTGCGGCAGCTATCACGCATGGGATCCATGCGCAGCCAGTCCACGGCCTACTCCTCGGGCGGCATGCCCTTCAATCGCAATCGTTTGAATTCTGTCTACTCTAGTCCCGAATCTGGCATGCCATTGTCTATCTTGCAACAGCAGCAGCTGCAACAGCAGCATCAACAACAACAACAGCATCCTGGCTCACAGCAGAGCAAGCCAAGTCTCTACGAGAAGTTTGTGCACCGCAAATCACTGCGAGCTCAGCGACAGTTAATTAAGCAAAGTACGTAATATGTAGAAGAAGCATCGATTACACAGGTACTCTATAGTATCGATAACTTAAGCTATTACTATCGAAACACAGGAGGAGCGACAATAACTATTGATATCAAAACTATCGATAAACTATAATTTAACGATCACTTATTTAAAGAGTTAGGAGTTAGGAGGTTCGAACTTCAGTAAAAGCTTTTAGCAATCTTTCAATGTGACCTTTGAAAGTTTATGCAATTGTAGAAATTCCAAAGTAATGTGGTTATTATTATAAGCTTAAATTATCATTGAAGGGCAAAATGTAGTTAAAAGTTTATAGTACAGACAGTGCTTAGATAATAGCGATCGATACACCGATACTTTTGCAACTCTGGTAAAGAACTCTTTAACCACTTTATCCACAGATTCCAAGCTTAACGGACTTAACATTAACGCGCCTAAGACGCGTCCACGCATACCAACGCCGGAGGTTACCAAGGATGGGGCGACGAATACGGGTAAGTCAGATGTTTAGATTTTGCACAAGCTTAGCTTAACAACAATAAATTGCACCCTGTAGCAACCAGTGCCGTTATAATGGCCCCACAACAGCTGAGCACCCAAAGCACAAGCGGCATATATCCCTCCTACAGCACCACAGCCAGCGGCACTAATTTGCACCATGACGGTCAGGTGCTGGGCACACTGCTCCTGTCGCCTATCAAAGAGATGGATAGCTCATCATCCAATAACACTTTGATTCCAGGACATCCAGCAACGGCGGCGCTCGCCCAGGCCGTGATGCCACCCAGGTTGAAGGATGCCTTCACATCGAGCTGTAAGCAACCTGCTTTTAACTGAGCATTCAAATCTCTTACTCTCAATCGTTTACAGCAATGCCTACGGAAACCAATATAACCACACTCTCGTTTCCGTTTACTGTGGCCACCAGCAGTGGGGAGTCGATGCAAGGGGGCACGTTGAGTATTTTGCCACTCACGGGCAATGCACAGTTACCCACGATTACAACCACCGCCAGTGGCTATGATCCCAACGATGTCATCACCACCATACCCGTCTCGCTTTCCATACAACGTACGCCCTCCAGCCTATCCATTGTGGAGCTGACAGGAGTGGCCGATGGAGCGGACGCTCATCATAGCAGCGGCTCAAGCAATGGCAGCGGAGGGATCACCACAACGGCGTTGCTCTCAGTAAAGCCTCTAAATGGACCCTCCAATATATCACGCAACAACAGTTTCAATCTCAGCCTCAACCTACAGGATGCGAACCATCAGCGCTCATCCGTGCGTTCCGCAGGTCCAACGGATTCTGTGGATGCAACGTCAACGATTCCCCTGCCACGCGGCAAGGATGCGGCTGGAAAGCCAGGCGGTATGGCCAGTGCCTCCTCCGCACCCTCGACGCTGGCCAAACACAAGCCCGAGCCCAAAACGGGGGAGGTCTATGTGTAGTAATGGATTTAGATGTTATGGATATAGCTTTCTAGAAATTGTTTATAGCTGCGTTGTTTGGCTAATTAGATGGTAAGATCCGGCGAGATGCGGATTTTTTGAACAGAGATGAATTTAGTTATAATTAGAATTAATACATTGGCATAGCGCCTCCCAGAACCATTTAAACGATATTATTTTAGATTCAGTTATGAGAAATTATGTAAAAGCTTTAGGGAAACATTCTGGACAAAGTATGTTAAACTAAAGGTTAGACAAGCAATTTTCTAATAAGCTTAAAGTATCTGATACAAAAATGTTCGGATATGTATCTGATGAAAAATGCCTATATTTAATATTCAAATATTTATAGCTACATATCAGTCTATAGGTATAACTTCCCAGCACTCTGTATTCTTATCAGCTCCATTGGATAATATTTAACAATATCAAGCAATATCCGTGTGTTGCCTTATAATAACTGCATTTTAAATTCGTTTTATTTTGGCGCTTGCTATATTAGTCTAGAGTTTAAACTATAAATGTTGATAATATAAGCAATTTCAATTCAAAATCCCTATCGTGTAGTCAGTGTAAATATAAACCAACACAATATGTGATATGCGATTTATATCAAACTACGTCTTTAAGTTTTTAGTTTAAGCTTTGAATCTTTATACTTAAGAATAAACCTGCAACGTACCTATGTTAATAAAATTGTATATAGGTCAAATATGAAAATGTCTCCTTTGTACATAGGAAGAGACACTATCTGCTATGCTTAAAAATAAAAATCTAGTTCCAATAAAAGAAATTAATTCTAAAGGTCATGGCCACAAATCACAAATTCTTCAATTCATGTAGGTCATTCACAAGCAAAGACATACCATTAGCTACATGTATAAGAGAATGTGAGTATAAGAGATTATCAAACTGAAGATCACTATGAACCCAATAAGAAAAGAGCTCTTTGCGAGTTCAATTGCTCTTACTACGAGCAATATCAATTAAAAGTTGGAACGCGCTGATCAACATAACGTTCTGAAATTTAAATGGGTAGTTCTCAAGCGATCCACAGTCAGTCGCGTTGGGACGATCGAGAACAACGGTCAATAATTGGAAAGAATAACTTGGATATAGATTGTGACAAAACTCAGAAGGACTCTGTGCAGTGAAAGAGGTGAATATATCATGTGTGCTCAAAAATGTTATGGAAAGCAGTCAGGAAATTCGATATTGACTAAAAACCTATTTTAGATTTTGTGGTATATGGTAATTTTTATAAAAGTTTATGCAACAATGCCAATGTCTGAAACATCTTTCTATATGGCACCTCACTTGTTAACCCAGAGGTCAATAGCGAAAATCTAAACGGAAAACAACCAACTTGCAATGCGACTTGGAATGATTCTCCAAGCGTCGACTAATTAAATTAACCTTTTTGGCGTCTGTTCCTATAGCACATGTGGTGTGCGTGAAAAAAATCATAGTGTGCAGATCGATGGCCTATTGAATACTAATATCAAATTTAATTGTCAGACTGACAGTTACAGAATGGATCGCGACGAGGCGTCCATTACGACCAGCGATGAGAAGTCAGTGGAAGACGTACCTGTAGCTGCGGGCTTGGAGCCCACGGCTCCTGTTAGCTTTTTGCAACTGTTTCGCTTTTCCACGTGCCTGGAACTATGTTGGCTCTTCATTGGATTTATCATGTGCTGTATTAAAGCGCTTACATTGCCCGCTGTGGTTATTGTCTATAGCGAGTTTACCGCAATGTTGGTAGATCGAGCCATGCAAGTTGGTACTAGTTCAAAGGTGCATGCACTGCCCCTTCTTGGGGGCGGTAAGATACTGTGAGTTGATGTTAAGTACACAAGATGATTTTGAGTCTAATCCAATTTATGTTATTAGTACCAATGCGACACGCGAAGAGAACAATGAAGCGCTTTATGATGACTCCATAGCATATGGCATTTTACTCACAATCGTTTCGGTGATCATGTTTATATCGGGCATATTTTCGGTTGATATATTCAATTTTGTTGCCCTGCGTCAAGTCACCCGCATGCGTATCAAACTATTTGAGTCGGTTATGCGACAGGACATTGGCTGGCATGATCTTGCTACCAAGCAAAACTTTGCTCAGAGCATGACAGAGTAAGTATTACAGAGGCTTCCTTTCATAACATATCTCTACTTACCCACACCCATCCAATTCTAACCAATTCATACATATCCAAACCAATTTTTAAGCGACATTGAAAAGATTCGCGATGGTATCTCCGAGAAAGTAGGCCACTTTGTCTATTTAATTGTGGGTTTCATCATAACTGTTGGCATATCCTTTGGGTATGGTTGGAAGCTGACGTTAGCTGTGAGCTGTTACATACCACTCGTGATCGCGGTGAACTACTATGTGGCCAAGGTGAATTCAGTTTAAATCGTAAATAACTTATAGCTTATAGCCTACATGATTCACACACAGATTCAAGGCACACTCACAGCACGAGAACAGGAATCCTACGCGGAAGCTGGCAATCTGGTGGAGGAGATCCTCAGTGCCATGCGCACAGTGGTCTCCTTTGGTGGTGAGAAGCATGAAGTGGAACGTTTTGAAAACTTCTTGGTACCCGCACGCAAGGCCAGTCAGTGGAAGGGTGCCTTCTCCGGGTTGAGCGATGCGGTGCTCAAGTCCATGCTCTTTCTATCCTGTGCTGGGGCTTTTTGGTATGGTGTAAATCTCATTTTGGATGATCGGAATGTGGAAGATAAGGAATATACGCCAGCTATATTGATGATCGTAGGTTTTACCATCGTTAAGTCATTGAAACACAGAGCTTAAATCTATATTTCTATTCAGGCCTTCTTCGGCATCATTGTAGGCGCAGATAATATTGCCCGTACCGCGCCGTTCCTTGAAGCCTTTGCTACCGCACGTGGCTGTGCAGCCAATCTATTCAAAGTCATTGATCTGCCCTCGAAAATCGATCCATTGTCAACAGATGGCAAGCTTTTAAACTATGGCCTGCGTGGCGATGTTGAGTTCCAGGATGTTTTCTTTCGTTATCCCTCACGTCCGGAAATTATTGTGCATCGCGGCTTAAATATCAAGATCAGAGAGGGTCAAACTGTGGCGCTAGTCGGCGCCTCAGGTTGTGGAAAATCCACCTGTATACAATTGTTACAGAGATTCTACGATCCCGTATTTGGATCTGTGCTCTTGGATGATTTAGACATTCGCAAATATAACATCCAATGGCTGCGTTCCAATATTGCCGTGGTGGGACAGGAGCCGGTTCTCTTTCTGGGAACCATAGGTAACTCAGAAACTCTCTGTTAATTCACTTGCAGATTTACTTATCTATGATAATTTATCAGCTCAAAACATCAGCTATGGCAAACCCAATGCCACCCAAAAGGAAATCGAAGCAGCTGCTACTCAAGCTGGTGCCCACGACTTCATTAGCCATCTCCCAGAGGTAAGTAGAATAATACTAATGCGTACGCCTTGATTATATTTACTTTATTCTATGTAGAGCTACCGCACAATGATCGGCGAGCACGGTTCTCAGCTTTCTGGTGGTCAGAAACAAAGGATTGCAATTGCGCGTGCGCTCATACAAAACCCAAAGATATTACTACTGGATGGTGAGTAACGCAACCGACAAGAATGTCCATTAAAGAATACCTCTCACAGTTCATTTTTCATGCAGAGGCCACCTCGGCATTAGACTATAACTCGGAGAAACTAGTTCAGCAGGCATTGGATCTTGCCAGCAAAGGTCGCACCACCATTGTGGTTTCTCATCGGCTTTCTGCCATACGTGGTGCAGACAAGATAGTCTTTATAAACGATGGAAAGGTGCTGGAAGAAGGCTCACATGATGATCTTATGGCGTTGGAGGGTGCATATTATGACATGGTGAGAGCTGGAGATATCAATATGCCAGTGGACCTTGACATTGACGAGAATATAGATGAGGCAAAGCGTGAGTTAAGAAGGCCACAATATTTGCTAACACTACTAATGTAACTTCCTTGATAGGAAAAAGCTTGGCGCTTTACGAAAAGTCCTTCGAGACGAGTCCGCTCAACTTTGAGAAGAATCAAAAGAACAGCGTACAGTTTGATGAACCCATTGTCAAGTTCATTAAGGATAACAATAAGGAAAAGGAATATACCTCAGTGGAGAAGCCGAACTTTTTTCGAACCTTTGGGAGAATCATGCGAATCTCACGTCCCGAATGGTGCTACCTAATTCTAGGTGCCATATCATCCATTGCCGTAGGCCTAATTTATCCTGCATTCTCCATAATCTTTGGTGAATTCTACGCTGCACTCGCAGAGCAGAATGAGAAGGTAGCGCTTAGCAAGACTGCTGTGCTGTCTTGGGCTTGTCTGGGTATCGCAGTCATCACCGGATTGATTTGCTTCCTGCAAACGTATTTGTTCAATTACGCCGGTGTTTGGTTGACCACACGTATGCGTGCTATGACTTTCAAATCAATGATGAGCCAGGAAATTGGCTGGTTCGATGATGAAAAGAACTCGGTGGGTGCTTTGTCTGCGCGTTTGGCTGGCGAGGCAGCTGGAGTGCAAGGTGCTATAGGCTATCCATTGAGCGGCATGATACAGGCGCTCTCCAACTTCATTTCCGGCATATCGGTATCCATGTACTATAATTGGAAACTTGCGTTGCTTTGCCTGGCTAATTGTCCGATCATTGTTGGCTCTGTCATACTAGAGGCTAAGTCAGTATTAATACGACAATTTTTTGAATATTTATCAAATGGTACTTCCATCCTGCAGAATGATGTCCAATGCATTGATTAGAGAGAAACAAGTCCTGGAGGAGGCCTGTCGCATTGCCACTGAATCGGTTACCCATGTCCGTACCATCGCTGGATTGCGACGTGAAGCTGAAGTCATCAAGCAATATACCCAGGAAATTCAACAGGTGGAACTTCTTATCCGACAGAAACTGCGATGGCGCGGAGTTCTTAACTCAACCATGCAGGCATCGGCTTTCTTTGCCTATGCTGTAGCGCTCTGTTATGGAGGCGTACTAGTCTCTGAAGGTCAAGTGCCATTCCAGGACATACTCAAGTGCGTTTGCTGACTAGACTTGTATAATTTTCACATTCATGCCTGCGCTTATTCCTTTAGAGTATCTGAGACGCTGCTCTACGGCTCGATGATGCTAGCTCAATCCTTAGCCTTTACGCCAGCCTTTACAGCCGCCCTGGTTGCAGGCCATCGCCTGTTCCAAATCCTAGATCGCAAGCCGCGCATTGTGTCGCCCATGGGCACCATTAAGAACACGCTTGCCAAGCAACTGAATCTGTTCGAGGGAGTGCGATATCGTGACATCGAATTCCGCTATCCCACGCGTCCAGATACCAAGATTCTCAATGGTCTTGACTTAGAGGTGCAGCAAGGTCAAACCGTGGCATTGGTGGGTCATTCCGGTTGCGGCAAGTCCACCTGCATTCAGCTGCTACAGCGCTACTATGATCCTGACGAAGGCACAATTGTAAGCCATAAAAAAAAAGAATATTAAGAATTATTTTTAACAATTTGAATGCACATTGGCAGCACATTGACCAAGATGACATTCAACACGATTTGACCCTAGATGGTGTACGCAGAAAACTAGGCATTGTCTCACAGGAACCCTCGCTCTTTGAGCGCACTATTGCTGAGAACATTGCATACGGAGACAATCGTCGATCCGTACCCATGGCCGAAGTAATTGCAGCCGCCAAAAGCGCCAATGCCCACAGCTTCATTATATCATTGCCCAATGGCTACGAGACACGAATGGGTGCCCGTGGTACCCAGTTATCTGGTGGTCAAAAGCAACGCGTGGCTATCGCACGAGCCCTGGTCAGGAATCCTAGGATTTTGTTGCTGGATGAGGCCACTTCAGCTCTGGATTTGCAAAGCGAGCGGGTAAACTCTCTTTAGAGGTTATGAAAACAACATCACTTGTCAATAAACAAAATTATCTTTACAGCTCGTTCAGCAGGCCTTAGACTCCGCATGCTCTGGACGCACATGCATTGTTATTGCTCATCGCTTGTCGACGGTTCAGAATGCGGATGTGATTTGTGTGGTTCAAGGAGGAAGAATTGTGGAGCGCGGCACGCATTTGCAACTGATTTCCCAAGGAGGAATCTATGCCAAGTTGCACAAGACACAAAAGGCTCACTAAGTTTTGCTTTGTGGATTAAGATTATTTTCGTTTTACCAAAGCTAAGGTTTATTTTCTGTCACATTTTATATATATTATCACCGATTTTACAATAAAGTATCTCACAATTCTCGTAACTCTTGATTTATTTGATTGAAATATGATCTTATTGTTCAATGGGAAAAGTCTTTCGTAATACTCTGCAAAGTTCTGTTGCTTCCTTACTGTGTTACTATAACCAAAACTACGTTAGTTCTCTCACTTGGTTTATCGTTATCATATCAGTCATGTTGCTGCATTTTTCCTTTACTTTTGTTTAAGTAATCATTTAGATAAAATTCTGCGCATTTAAATGAGAGATTCGTGAAATCGTGATTTCAGATCTAATTATCTTGCTGATAATGTGTAATCTTTGTGGCAATAAAGTTAAAAACATTAGATGTCAATGACGCGATAATACTGATTATAAACAAATATTAACATAAAAACCATTGATAAGAGTCAACGCAAAGGCGAATACACTCCCATTAGGATATCAAACAGTTATGTAAAGTGATTTATAAAAGTAATATAGAAGTTAGCATGTCAAAGATAGCTCTCTATATCTAATCTTAATTAGGACTAAACACATATTTCCCAGACATTTATTTGAACAACCTCTGCTGACCTATTACTGTGGTGAAATACTTTAATATGAAATACTTGTAAGACTATGCACACCTTTATGATCGTTTCATTTCTTCAAGTCATTCAAAACCTTGAGAAAATCAATTCAATTGATTTTAATAAAATGAAGGAAGAGAATTTGCAATGCTGGGAATGAGAACATGCTCTCTTTCGGCTATTTGAAAATTAATAGGAACCGAACTGATAAAAGACGAACCCGTGAGTAGCAAGCCTCACAGTTTGAGTCTACATTTCAGACGGAACGGTAATACGCGAAAGACAAATCCCAAAGTGCCGTACATAAATTAAAACATATTGGAAATAAAATCAATTACACTAAAAGTCAAAACCACCAAAGATCACATAATATGGACTATACTTCACTACGTAAAACAAACGAATCGTCGAACTCCCTTAATACCCAAAGTGAACATTGCCTGTAGAGATTCGTTTGTGACATACGAAGGCTAACTATTAATTGACCCCGAGGGTAAATGTTTATAGTGGAACGTTTTCTTTTTAGCTACGTCAATGACAGAGCCCAATATGAATGATGCAGATGATGCGACCCCAACGGAACAAAAGAAATCCAAGGTCAAGAAACCCTCAGTGCAGTCGGTTAACTATATACAGCTTTTTCGCTATGCTCATGGAATCGACTACCTCATATTATCCTGTGGAATTATAGCGGCCTTGCTGCATGCCTTGGTCTTTCCTATAGCCATTATAGTATACAGTGAGTTAGTGGCTATGTTTATCGATAGAAGCTTGGGCGTAGGAACCAGCTCAGGAACAACTGCTTTGCCGATATTCGGAGGGGGTAAAAAGCTGTAAGAAATAACTAAAGCTGGTCTATACCATCCTTATGTTTGGTTCTCCTCAATTTGTAGCACCAATGCAAGCTATGAAGAAAATATGGAGGAACTACGAAAAGACAGTGTCGCATTTGGAATACTCATGACGCTAGATTCATTATTAATGTTATTGTCCTGCATGACATTTGTGAATGTATTCAATCACCTGGCCTTAAAGCTAACAGTACGTATGCGTCGGGAGTTTTTCAAGGCGACAATCAGGCAGGAAATTGGCTGGCATGATATAGCAAAGGATCAAAACTTTGCTGTACGCATAACTGAGTATGTATGAAAGGAATATATTGAAGTACATTTAATAATCGAAATATCTGTAGCAACATGGAGAAAATACGCACCGGTATAGCTGAAAATCTCGGTCACTTCGCAACCATTTCATGCGATGTGGCAATTAGCGTTATTATTTCCTTTGTATATGGCTGGAAGTTGGCATTGGCTATGTTTTTCTATATACCTTTAACAATGGTAGTAAACACCGTAGTTGCACATGTAAGTTAAACGTAATAAGCTAAATATCAAATCATTCTTAATCCTTGCAAACCTTAATACTTCACAGTACCAAAGCAAGCTGACATCTCTGGAACAAAGTTCTTATGTGCGGGCCAGTTCCGTGGTAGAGGAAGTCATTGGAGCCATACGCACCGTGGTTGCCTTTGGTGGAGAGCGTTCCGAAAACGCGCGTTACGATAATCTACTGAAACCCGCTCTAAAAGCTGGCAAATGGAAGGGCGCCTTCTCTGGTCTCAGCGATACAGTTATGAAGGCAATGATGTTCATTATAGGGGCTGGTGCCTTTTGGTATGGCGCCAATTTAATTCTCCTCGATCGAGGCAGCGATATGCTTGAGGAGGATCGGGAGTACACGCCAGCAGTAGTGATGATTGTAATATCGGGTATAATTGTAGGCGCCAATCAACTGTCTCGCACATCTCCATTCCTTGAGACTTTTGCCATGGCGCGAGGATCAGCTAGCGCTATTTACGATGTTATCGATCGGGTATCCGCCATTGATCCGCTCTCCAAGGCAGGAAAAATACTTAACTATGGACTCAAAGGCAGCATTGAGTTTCGTGATGTATTTTTTCAGTATCCCGCACGAAAGGATATTATTGTGCTTAGGGGACTTAATGTGATCGTAAATGCAGGTCAAACTGTTGCATTGGTGGGCTCATCGGGCTGTGGTAAATCAACCTGTATACAGTTGCTGCAACGTTTCTATGATCCCGTCTTTGGACAAGTACTAGTGGATGGTGAGGATGTAAGGAAATACAATCTGAATTGGCTGCGTGCCAACATAGCTGTAGTGGGTCAGGAACCTGTGCTGTTTCAGGGTACTATTGGTAAGTAGAAAGCCAAATTCTAAAGTTAGCCAATTTCTAAGTGAAGCTTTCTTTAATAACAGGGGAAAATATTCGCCATGGTAAACCACAGGCTACACAAAGGGAAGTAGAGGATGCTGCCAAGGCCGCCAACGCCCACGACTTCATCATCACGTTGCATAAGGTTAGATGGATAAACGAAATATTGTTCAATATCTAAATTTCTTTCTTTTAGGGATACGATACGCATATTAGCGAAAAGGGTGTTCAGCTTTCCGGAGGCCAGCGTCAACGCATTGCCATAGCCAGAGCTCTCATACAAAGCCCTAAGATTCTCCTTCTTGATGGTGAGTACCACGAAATGCCGGAGTTATAAAATACTACAATTTCTTTTAAATACAGAGGCCACCTCGGCGTTAGACTATCACTCCGAGAAGCTGGTACAAGCCGCTTTGGATAAGGCTTGCAAAGGGCGCACTACCCTTGTCGTATCCCATCGATTGTCTGCTATAAGAAACGCCGATCAAATTGTTTACATAGAAAATGGCAAGGCGGTTGAGCAGGGTACTCACGAAGATCTCATGAAACTCCAGGGATACTATAGTAAAATGATCGCTGCTCATGAATATGATGACACCGCTGATGAAGTGCTTAATGAATGCGAAGAGATACCCAAGGAACGCAAGATATCCCATGACGTTGAGCAGTTTAATAATGGCATTAGACTCTCAATCAAATCGCTGGATAAGAACGCTCAGTTTCAGATGAAGCGTCTAAATGGCAACGCTAACCAAATAGATGATAATGCTGAAGAAACTAAGAAGATAAAGAGCAATAGCTATCCGCAAACCTTCTTTCGAATCCTAGGCTGGGCACGACCTGAATGGAGCTTTCTAATTATTGGTACCATATGTGCCGGACTTTATGGATGCGCCATGCCTGCCTTCTCAATTGTGCTAGCAGAGCTGTACGCCTCTTTAGCTGAACCCACAGATGAGGCGGTACTGGAACACAGCTCATCCATGTCTATTATCAGCGTGGTGATCGGTATCTGTGCTGGCACCTTTTGCTTCGTGCAGACTTTCTTCTATAATCTGGCTGGAGTGTGGCTAACCACACGAATGCGGTAGGTGTTTTACCTGCGATTAAATTCTTTCTATACTTAACTACGTCCATTCTGATCTTAATAGTTCCAAGACCTTTGGCTCAATTATGAATCAGGAAATGGGCTGGTTTGATGAAAAGGAGAACAGTGTTGGAGCACTCTCTGCTCGGTTGGCTGGTGATGCAGCTAGCGTACAAGGCGCTATTGGTTTTCCACTAAGCAACATTATACAAGCCCTTACTAACTTTATTTGTAGCTTTTCCATTGCATTCTCCTATTCCTGGGAACTAGCACTTGTCTGTCTCAGTACAGCTCCATTCATGATAGCCTCGATTGTGTTTGAAGCAAAGTTCAGTGAAAAGTCAGCGATAAAGGAGAAAGTAGTACTAGAGGAAACAAGCCGCATAGCCACAGAAACCATCGCTCAAATACGAACTGTGGCTGCTCTCCGAAGAGAGGAAGAACTTATGAAGGTATATGATGAGGAAGTGGAACGATATCGTCTGCAAATCAAGACTCGCTTGAGGTGGAGAGGATTGGTCAGCTCGCTTGGCATGACCCTTATGTTTTTTGGGTATGCTGTAACATTGACCTATGGCGGTTTCATGTGTGCAGATGGCAGGATCAAGTTTGAAGTTATCATGAAGTTAGTTATTAAGGCATATCTTAATATTACCTACTTAATTTTTAACTATTTCATTTTTAAAGAATTGCCAATACGATGCTCTATGGCCTCTTCATATTGGCCCAATCCTTGGCATTCACACCAGCATTTAATGCGGCGCTGCTTTCTGCCACTCGAATGTTTGAGATTATCGATCGCCAACCGCTTATCCAGTCTCCTGATATTGTTGAACAGAATGGCAACGACAAAGTACACAAGACAAACGTTGTGGCTCATGGAGTCAGCTATCGTGGCTGCAACTTTGCTTATCCTACACGACCTGATCTCAAGGTGCTACAAGACTTTAATCTGGATGTGCTGCAAGGTCAAACGGTAGCTTTAGTAGGAGCTTCCGGTTCGGGTAAATCCACCTGTGTCCAGCTGTTAATGCGCTACTATGATCCGGATGAAGGAAAAATAGTAAGCTAACTCTTCTAGGCATCAGAGCTATCTATTAACCCAATAACTTCAACTCCGATAGCTAATTGATCAAGAGAGCATACACCAAGACATGGAGATAAAAACACTGCGACGTCGTTTGGGCATTGTCTCGCAGGAACCATCGCTCTTTGAAAAGACCATTGCGGAGAACATTAGCTACGGAGATACCTCTCGCGATGTGCCCATACAACAGATTATTGATGCTGCCAAAATGGCCAATGCCCATGACTTTATCATGACACTGCCAGCCCAGTATGAAACTGT
This sequence comes from Hirtodrosophila confusa, assembly GCA_035043065.1. Classification (NCBI taxonomy): domain Eukaryota; kingdom Metazoa; phylum Arthropoda; class Insecta; order Diptera; family Drosophilidae; genus Hirtodrosophila; species Hirtodrosophila confusa. Next base: position 8,671,102 of record JAWNNI010000213.1, on the reverse strand, counting down.
ATTGGGCTCCAAGGGCACACAACTTTCAGGTGGACAAAAGCAACGTATTGCCATTGCTCGTGCCATGGTGCGGAACCCTAAAATACTGTTGCTGGATGAGGCAACGTCAGCTTTGGATTTGCAAAGTGAACGGGTAAGCGGCTCATCAAGTCTGGACTTACTCCTATACATCTCTCACTACAAACTTTAACCATTCCATACAGGTGGTGCAACAGGCACTGGATTCGGCATGCTCCGGACGCACTTGTATTGTTATTGCCCATCGGCTGTCCACAGTGCAAAATGCAAACATAATCTGTGTTATTCAAGCTGGACGCATTGTGGAGCAGGGAACTCACTCGCAGCTGCTGGCCAAGAACGGCATCTACGCCAAATTGTATCGAAGTCAATCAAAAACTAAATGACGTCCTCAAGTATGCAATACAATACACTCTGTAGCCGAAACACAAACCAGAGCCCATGAAAGTATGCTAAAATTTATAAATCTCTGTTAACGAGTTGAAACTACAATAAAAATTTCATAGAAAATACCCAATTTAGTGATCTCTACTATATTCGATCTAAACAGGGGAAGATTAAATTATTCTATTTCATCTCAAGAACCGGCCGGATGGGACCAATAAATCACATCAGTGCATTGACACGATCTGCCTAAAATTCAGTTGTATGAACAAATTTTAGTTTTACTGACATTTTTTATTTGATAATTGTTTTAATCAAGTTTTCAAAAATCAAGTTTACAAATTGATCAATTTTTGGGAACTTTCTAATTGACAAGGTTCCAGTCAGACACAGACTACCTTATCGTAGGAGGAATTTCATTAACATTTCCGCAAGGGTAAATATCTTCGTTAAGAAGATAGCTGCTATTCTTTCTAGCTATCTTATCAATAGGTTGCGCTTTACCTTAGGCAAACAGATCTCCACCTGTTTGAATACAAAACATTTGAAAGGCATTTTAGTTGCGCATTGCGTACAATTACGTTCGTACTCAAAAAATATACTCCGCAGCCAGCAATGTTTATCAAAATTATAAGCCTTTTTATAATATTGTTCTGTAAGTACTTCATAACACAAATTTTCTAGGCTTTCGAATAATTTATTGTCCCGAATAGACATTACAATGGTGAGAACTAATAGCATGGCGAATATAACGTTGCCCGGCAAACCTTGTCCCTTGGAAAAATCCTGCGGAAAAGTAAATGAAACTAGCATGATCTGTCTCTTGGATGAGACAATTGGCTGTATACGCAAATACGCATCAAAATGTCATTTGGATGTTGCAGCCTGTCATGAGGGAAAGAGTAAGTAACCAGCTTCAAGTACAACAAGCTTTAAGTATACCTTTTGCTTCTGAAAACCTGAGATAGAGTATAAATATATTCTTGCTCAACGTCATCATTTTTGCTGCTACGTCATAAGGCCACGGAAAGTTCAGTTTCAAAAACTTGTTTCTTTCAGAATACACCGACTACAGTAACATATATTGCTCAATGGAGAGTTACTTTTGTGAGGAGACGCCGACATACGCAAGCTGGACTATCTTCTTTGGTCACGAGAAAGATTGATACAATGTCTAAATAAAGGTTGTCTGGCTTTAAGTATTTCAGAAATAACCAATTAAGATCTCATTAGTGGGGAGCACTGTCTGAAGTTATAATCTGTCACCAATGACGTCAAACGTATTTGCCCAGTAATCAAAACGTGTGAGACAGAATGACGCCTCGAGCCCCTTTTTTGAATACAGTTTTTAAGATTATGCTTTTGTATATTCTTCGCATCGGTTGTAAGCTTAAAGGTAGTCAATGGAATGACCTGTATATAAAATGGGGGTTTCTCTGAACGTTTGTTAGTTTGTCAAAGAATATCAACTGAATCAACTGTCTTCTACTATGAGCATAATAATATTATGTGGTTAGTAAAAGAAACACAACTCTGGTAACTAGATAACAACTTCTACAATACATTGCAGTGCTAAGCTTCAGTGTGGGCATTGTCCTAGGTCAGCCTTTATCTACAAAACAGCAACCTTTTGGGGAACTACTGAATAAAAATTTCGAACAATGGCCGGGAGTGCCGGACGAGCGATTAGCCGATGCTGAGCTGGATAATGCCTATGAATTGTTCAAATCACAAACCCGAAAGCCTGCAATTAAAATACGAGCAGATTTTCTAAATGAAATTCCCACAGACAATCAATCATTGTACAATATACAACGATGACAATGTCTAAACATTGATAGTATATGTATTGAAATAATAAATATGTAGTATTAAGTAACTTCAAAATAAAAGGCATTAATACAAAAGAATTATGTTGGTGAAACGTGCGAGTTTGTTGTTCCTATTGCATTCCGGTAAATATCACGTAGATCGTCTGGCATGTGTGAGACATATAAAGTTCCGAGTGTCTGTTGCACATACATTCAGTTGAAATTGGTCAAGTGTCGGAAATGTTTCTAGTCAAGCTGTTATCACTCTTCATTATCAGTTGCGCACTGATTGTAATTGGTAAGTCCCTATTGGTAATAAGAGAATAAATTAAGCTCTAGAGCTGTCCTTTCATAGCACATGGACGGCCAGTGAATGACTACAGCAGTGAAGATGATCGCATGAATGAAATTAGCGCGGAGTTTGACAGAAAACCGGTAATGCCAGATGTCGATCGCATTTTTAGTAGTGCCGAAATGCAGTCGCCAAGGAGACTCAACAAAAATACACCAAACAAAGTGATCAGAAATGAAGAAGAGACTACTAAGAGTTCCAAACACGCTCATAGTATGATTACCTCTATGTTAAGATTTGTCAATAGTTTTATCAATTTTGGAAAAACAATTGTACGAAATGAATAATAAAGTGTTTCTAAAATTAAATCGTGTGTATCATGATGATTACAGGAAATCTTTTTACAAACAGACTCCCTGTCTATAATTATAAATAATAATAATAATTTAAGCATCCAAAAACAAAAATATGGAGAATTGAAAGAGACCTAAGATAGCCTATATCACATAGCTTAGCCAATTCTGAGATATTCGCAAGTCATCGATCGGTGTATGACATTGTATAGCAATTAGCCATAAACATACATAGTATATGTATTTTGGCTCTAAGATCTTTCATTTTCCACATTTTATGCTAATATGCTAATTATACAATGTGAGCATTGTTTAGCCAGATTAAATATAACACTGTTTGTTTGTTTTAATAAAAAAGGCAGCTTGACTACATTCTCTCTCTTAGTTCTGCCTCTCTTTCAAACTTGTTCTCCAACTATTTCGAGTTATAGGAAACTATATTCAGAATGTGAACTTATTAGGAATTAAGGTTATGCATCTAATATATGAAGTTATTACACAATTCCAAAACTCATACTAAAATTTTAAGCCATTAATAAAGACTTAACGGCAGCCGTTAATTGCGCAAGCCGCACTTTGCCTGGTGGCACCACAAGCCATTGTGGCAGACTCCCGATGAACAAGGTTATTATTGCCATTTTCGACAATGAGCTTGCACTTTTATTTTCCATAATTGCTGTGTTAATGTGAATATTGGAATATTAAAAAACAATAAACATTTGTATTAAGGCACAAGCGAAACATTTAATAACCATGTTGCTAGACATAAAAATAGCTGAATTAATGGGTGCACAGGTACATGTAAATATGTATGTAGGTATTAAATACTTTATAGTTCAATTTCTTAGCTAATTCGCCTCGAGCAACTGATATTTGAACATCTTGTTAAGTGAGTACATGTTCTGGGACAGCTCATTGCAGACACGAACAACGCAGCCTTTTGGAGCACATAGTACATGTAAAAAGAAAAATGATATCAGCTCAGTTAGATTATCAGCTAACAACAAATAGACCACATTGCCGAACTAACCCACAAGATATTTGATCACTTTCAAAAGCACCATGACGAGAACTGCGTCGATGCACACGCGCCGAGACTTAGAACCAAATTGAACACGAATTCGAAAATACAACGGAGAATAAATAAATAAAACGCCACGCGGCCAGGTGAGCGTTGACGCTAACGCTGGCGGCAGTGCACAGTGGGTCAAAGATAACATGCATTGAAGCAAATGGAAAGTAATATAAGTAGAGCCTAATAAGAACATGAATATTCTAAATTGTAAGCCCAATACTTAGAATCCCAACCATACGATTATTTTAGAAGCCCGATTTATAAGCAAACAATTGTGTGTTGTAGTTGTATCCACTTTAAAAAAAAATTTACAAATAGGTAAGAAGTGTTTTATTATTACCTATAAAGTTATTTAAAAGAATTAAAAAGTTAATCCTTTAACGATATTTTTGTGTATAAGCCATAGTTCAAACTTACCTGAAAGTTATGCTTCTGTGTCACTGTGCGCTGCCAGCAGCAACTTCAAATCAAGAACTTCTTGTTGATGTTGTAATCGATTTCTCATATGTATGTGAACATGAAGTTTTCGTTTATACTTCTTATGTGTATAGTCAGTCGCATGTAAGTATATTAAATATCTATCTATTCACATTTTTTTGGCAGGCACTTAAACGATTATTTGCCTGAGTTGCAAAAAACAGCATCGACAATAACTACAACAGCAACGAGTCACAAACGATGCCTATTACGTCATCAGAACTCGTTTGCATCCATGGGGGCAGCCGGATCGCCCGCCTGCACAGTGAGGCTGGCGCTCAAGATTCGAGTTAAATTGAGGCCAAAAACCGTTGACACTCATAGCCGTCTTTATCAGTGCGATTATTTCTGTCATTGCAAGAGTTGCAATGGTTGGGTTGACAACCAGTTTCTTCTGTGACAAGCCAAGCGCGCGAGGCGCTGTCAACAGCAACTGCCGGGCGCAACGGCGGCGGCGGCGACTGCAGCACTGACGATGAATTGGTCATGAATTTTTACAGTCTTTTGATCGTGATTTTCAAAAGCTACACTCGCGGGCTGTTGGCAGTCAGTTTCTATAGATTTTATTTAATAGCTCTAGCAATAAACTTCAAGTTTTGGTGATTGTAGGTTGAGTTGAGTTTCATTTCAGTCAAGCCTGAGCGCGAATCGAGTATTTAAGCCGTTATTCACCTTCAGTTCAGTTATTTTGCAGAAACACCACATCCAATCACTTGAACAACTTTTGGTTAAATAGAACTAAGCAAGCACAAAGTGTTAATGTATAGCTAACAGACAATAAATTAACTTTAATTGGTATATTAAACGAATTGTCAAGCACTAGATTTGTTAATATTCTTATTATCCACGTCGATTTATTTGTTGCTTTTCGAAAATATCAATTCACTAAAGTATGTATCGCCACACATACATAACTATCACATGCGATTTAAATCCGGATGAACAATTGCGTAATGAGCTCCTAGCAAGAATAACACTTTTATGTGATGCTGATCGCACTTTTATGCCATGCTGTTCAATTCTAACCCAACTTTGGACTATGTTTGGTAAGCGGGGAACTGTGACAAACATCGCTGACAAGCAGGCCAGGATCGAAAAGTATCGATATGATATTATAAACTGGAAACGAGGTTTACTTTGTCTTCATTTTCCAAGAGCAGAAAACGAGCTCCCCTCTCTTGTTTCATTTCTATTTCATTATATACAAAATGAAACCGGCCGGCATTTTACTGCAGAGAGGGAGAGCGCACAAGAAGAGAGCGCACGAAACTGGAAATGCAGAGATAAATAAACAAATAACGCAAGCAAAACAAACGAGGTTGAAGGCGTTATCTCAGAGCTCACAGCTGTGCGATGAAGTAATAAATGGGCCGGGATCGCCGGCAACCGACGGCCGATCTTCGGGTTAGCCGAGCAGTCAACGAATCCGTCAGCTTCAGATGCAGACATTTTTTGGGGTATCGAGGAAAACTTCTCACTGTTTGAAGTTCAGTTGCTCGCGACGAGCCATCCAGTGCGGTTGGATGGGCTCTGAAAAGAAATAAATAGAAATCGACAAAGTAAAAAGACTGCCAAAGATAAGAAAGTGGAATACATAAGAGTTATCTGTAAACCGGAAGTGAAAAAGATCTGCTAAAGGACATTGATTACTACTGTGTGTGAGTGAGTGTAAAGAAAGTGCTTGACACTTGGCACAATGGGGCTACGTACGGCCCCAATCTGTGCTATGGGCGTGGCCTTTGCTCTATGCCTGCTCATCGCGCTATGTAATGCCGAACTGACGCCGCCATATTTCAATCTGGCTACTGGTCGCAAGATCCAGGCTACTGCCACGTGTGGCGAGGATACGGATGGCCCTGAGCTCTATTGTAAGCTGGTCGGTGCGAATACGGAAAATGATCATATTGATTACTCGGTTATCCAAGGACAGGTAGGATATGATCCTTAAAATAACATTTTTAGTTTTACAGAATAAATAATATTCCAGCATCAGCTACATAAGATTACACATTTAATTTTAAGCATACATACAAAACTTTAATGTTTTCTGTGCTGCATTTTGAATTCTACTCAGACCACCACATGTGTTGAACATTCAAATTCGATTCTATTAATAAACTCAAGCCATAAGACTGAAGTTCTTATGATATAACATGTGTTTGTGGTGTGTTTTTTCTAGGTCTGCGACTATTGTGATCCCAATTCGCCGGAGAAGAATCATCCCCCGGAGAATGCTATCGATGGCACCGAGGCCTGGTGGCAGAGTCCGCCCTTGTCCCGAGGCATGAAATTCAACGAAGTTAATTTGACCATCAATTTCGAACAGGTAAACAGAAAAAAGAACATAACACAGTCATGAAAGAAAGGTGTATCCCAAAACAAAAGATTGACTGGGACTGTGGGTACCTCAAAAAACAAGTCAATGCAACATTTTGTGTGTACTCTTATGGGTTCTGGTTCGATCTTCTCAAACTGCTCTTAACTCCGACAGGGACAGGCTGGGGCACGTTCGGTCAGACAGGCTCGTAAAATTAGTGAGCACATTGCTTTTGAAAACAATTTTAATGGGTTTTCATTTCATTTTCGACGTCTACAACGTCGACGAAGACGACAACGTTGTTCGTAGCCGCAGCGAAAAATCTTGCTGAGCTGTTGAATTGTTGTTTCTTCATTCCCCTGGAGTTGCGGGTTATCAGCTTGCTATGTACATATTCTCATACACATATACGTATGTACATACTTATATTGGGTTGTCTCGGCTTACATACTCGCTTAGAAACTGCCACAGAGCATTGACTCTTCTTTCCTCGTTTCATGTAGCCCGGGTCTGCGATAAGCAGCTGAATATGTTGAGATTTGAGATGGCTTTTTAGTGCCCAGCAAAATGAATGGAGGCAATTCAGCTGTATGTAAAAAAACATGTATTCATTCTTTTGCTGATACCAGCCAGAAGAAACTATAGTTGTAGCCCACGCTTATCATTAAATGTCGTGAATTGTTCTATAAAAACTTTTGGGGTCACACATTGCGCTCTTCTTATCGCACTTGCAACGGAAACGCTCGGATCATGTCGCAGTAGATTTAACCAAGGCTTCCTTTTTAAATAGCAAATTATTACATACATATTCCTACACGGGGCTCTATTTTGTAGTCGCGGAATGAAATGAGATCATCTAATATAGGAAAATGCAACGCCTGCACATGCTTGATGCTTTTTAAGTAGAAACCGCCGACAGTATTAATAGCTTGCTGACGCCAGTCAGAAGAATTGCTGAGAACAAGTAAAAACGTTGTAGACATTTTGGATTTGGAGAAGTTTTCAACATGTAAACCAATCTTAATACAAGTATGGTATAACATAGAATCTACTTACCAAATTATGTCTCTCTATCTTTTACAGACTATGACATCTACACGTTTATTTAGATAGAAACAGCTAGATTGATTCTATTAATGCTGAACTATAATAGTATTTATATTTTAAAGGATTGAGATGTTTTCTCTTATCAAAATTTAATGCCCAGAAAGGTTTATGAACTCCTCCAGCTTCAAGATTATTTGACAATAGCATTTCAATGAAATTAACTCTTTTAAATCTCATAAGCTGGCCAACAGAAAACTATGTTTATGTAAAAATTATAAGTAAACAAGACTACAACAGTATATACATAACTACAATCGGACAGTATATATACATATGCTCATACCACATTGTAGATAATATACAAAGTAGATTCTATATACACGTTGTTTGGTTCGTTTTCAATTGAATTCAAATTGAAAAGCAAATACTAACAAATAAACAAACATTCAGCGGACGCAGATAAATTTAGTACACTGGAGAGCGTGGAGTTAATTCTCTTCAATGATCTCATGCAACCTCTGTAGATACATACACATACATATTAACAAACGTACAATACATGAATACATAGAAATTGTGTACACTACACTAATAAATTTTAATGAATTTGCTTGCTCTGTGAATTATGCTTATAACTAAAGGCATTCCTGCCTCGTCCGGCAAGATATATTCCAGGAAACTTGCCAAAGAAACTGCTCAAAAATATAAGCTGTTAAAATTATTGATAGAGGATTATGCAAAATACCAGAAAAAGTCATCCTATAGGTCTCAGACCGATCTTAATTCATTCTTTGTTAATGGAGAGGGAGATTTAAAAATAAGAAACTTTTATCAAGACTAAATCTAGTCTTTGAGTAAAGTTCTGATATAGGGCCTAGACCGATCTTTAGCTAAGCTCACACATTACTCCAATCTGCATTTTCAGGAATTCCATGTCGCCTACTTGTTTATACGCATGGGCAACTCGCCGCGTCCGGGTCTCTGGACACTGGAGAAGTCCACTGACTACGGCAAGACCTGGACACCCTGGCAACATTTCTCCGACACGCCCGCCGATTGTGAGACATACTTTGGCAAAGACACCTATAAGCCGATAACACGCGACAACGATGTCATTTGCACCACGGAATACTCGAAGATTGTGCCGCTGGAGAATGGCGAGATACCAGTGATGTTGCTCAACGGACGTCCTTCGGCGACTAACTATTTCAACTCAACGGTGCTGCAGGAATGGACGCGTGCCACCAATGTGCGAATTCGCTTGCTGCGTACCAAAAATCTGTTGGGACATTTGATGTCAGTGGCACGACAGGATCCGACAGTGACACGTCGTTACTTCTACTCGATTAAGGATATATCGATTGGTGGACGTTGCATGTGCAATGGACATGCCGATACTTGCGATGTCAAGGATCCCATCAGTCCTGTGCGCATACTCGCCTGTCGTTGCCAGCATCACACCTGCGGCATTCAATGCAATCAGTGTTGTCCTGGATTCGAGCAAAAGAAGTGGCGTCAGAACACAAACGCGCGTCCCTTCAACTGCGAACGTAAGTAGGGATTCCTTCAATCCACCTTATAGAACTTAACCCTATTTTATACTTGCAGCCTGCAACTGTCATGGACACAGCAATGAATGCATGTACGATGAGGATGTGAATCGCAAGGGCCTGTCGCTGGACATCCATGGCCACTACGATGGCGGCGGCGTCTGCCAGAACTGTCAGCACAACACCGAAGGCACCAATTGCAACAAGTGCAAGCCCAAATACTACCGCCCCCGGGGCAAGTACTGGAACGAGACGGACGTATGCAGTCGTAAGTATACCGAACAGAATTTTATCTAAACTGAACTAACTATTTAACACTAACTTTCAGCTTGTAACTGCGACTTCTTTTACTCGACTGGACACTGCGAGGAGGAGACGGGCAAATGCGAGTGTCGTGCTGCCTTCCAGCCACCCAACTGTGATGCCTGCTCCTATGGGTAAGATTTCTACTTTGAGTGAACCTTATAAAACTGTTAACACAATTTATCCAATTTTCCACTTTTCCTCAGCTACTATGGTTATCCAAATTGCCGCGAATGTGAGTGTAACCTAAATGGAACCAACGGCTACAACTGCGAAGCTGTCAATGGCATTTGTCCCTGCAAAACGAACTTTGCGGGTGCCCTGTGCAAGGAGTGCGCCGAGTCCTACTATGGTTTTCCCGAGTGCAAGGCCTGCCAATGCAATAAGTTGGGGTCAATAAATAACGATTGCGATGTGTTATCTGGCAATTGCACCTGTCTCAGCAATTGGGGTGGTGCACAGTGCGAACGCTGCAAGGATGGCTACTACAACGAGCCCACATGCTCATGTAAGTCTTAGAGGTCGTTTACTACCCGGAAAACCCTTCTATATATTAGCTGTTCCTTTTCTGCAGACTGTGACTGTGACCATCAGGGCACAGAGTCGGAGATCTGCAACAAACAATCTGGCCAGTGCATTTGTCGCGAAGGTTTTGGCGGTTCACGTTGCGATCGTTGCTTGCCCGGCTATTACAACTATCCTTCCTGCCAGCCGTGTAATTGCTCCACCACGGGCAGCTCGGCCATCACCTGTGACAACACCGGCAAATGTAATTGTCTGATCAACTACTCCGGCAAGCTGTGCAATATGTGCAGCGCTGGTTTTTACAACTATCCAGAATGCTTGCGTAAGTGAAACTCTTGGGTGTTATCATCCAATCGAATATATTAATCATATTAATTGCGTCCTGTCACTTTACAGCTTGCAACTGCGATGAACACGGCGCGGTGGGAGTTACATGCGGTGCGGATGGTTGCTTCTGGTACGCAAATACAGCTTTAGATTATTCATCATATCTATCATATCATCATATCTGGTTCCCATTTATAGCAAGCCCAATTTCGATGGTCGCCAGTGTGAGCGATGCAAGGAGTCGTTTTACAACTTCCCCTCCTGCGAGGACTGCAACTGCGATCCTGCTGGTGTGATTGATCAGTTTGCCGGCTGCGGTTCGGTGCCGGTGGGCGAGTTATGTAAATGCAAGGAGCGTGTAACTGGCAGAATTTGTAATGAATGCAAGCCACTATACTGGAACTTGACCCTAAACAATCCGGAAGGTTGCCAGGAATGCGATTGCTTCTTAGATGGCACCGTTTCTTCCCTAGATACTTGCGCTCCCAAGTCCGGCAATTGCCATTGTAAGCCACACACAATGGGCCGTCAGTGTAATGAATGTAGAGATGGCACCTTTGACCTGGACGGCTCATCACTGTTTGGCTGCAAGGACTGCAGCTGCGATGTGGGCGGCTCCTGGAAAAGCGAGTGCGATAAGATCAGCGGCCAGTGCAAGTGTCATCCACGTGTTACGGGGCGCGCCTGTACTCAGCCGCTGACCACCCACTACTTCCCCACGCTGCATCAGTTCCAGTATGAGTACGAAGATGGCACTCAGCCTTCGGGCGCCCTGGTTCGCTATCAATACAATGAACAGACATTCCCGGGCTTTAGCAGCAAAGGCTACGCCGTATTTAATGATATACAGAACGAAGTGCGCAATGAGTTATCCGTATTTAAGTCCTCGGTCTATCGCATTGTCATACGCTATATGAATCCCAATGAGAAGAATGTAACGGCTAGCATACTCATACAGTCTGACAATCCACTGGAGGTGGATCAAAAGTGAGCAACATTGAAATAACCCACCAAGTCCACATTTAACATACCCATCTCCTTGCAGCGTCAAAGTGCTTCTGCGTCCAACAACCGAGCCAGAGTTTGTGACTGTGTCTGGCGCCAAGGGCAATAAGCCCTCAGCAGTGGTTCTCGATCCTGGACGTTATATTTTCACCACCAAGGCGAGCAAGAATGTAATGTTGGATTACTTTGTCCTATTACCGGCTGCTTACTACGAGGCATCTATTTTAACTCGCCATATTGCTAACCCTTGTGAGCTGGGCAACATGGAGCTATGTCGTCACTACAAATACGCATCCGTTGATGTCTTTGAGCCGTCCAAAACACCCTTCATAATCGGCTCTAATGACAAGCCCACTAATCCCACAGAATTCTACAGCGATTCGGAGCATTTGGAGATTGTTAGCCATATCGGCGAAATTCCTGTGCTCAGCAATACACAAAAGGAGCTCAACTACATTGTGGATGTGCCGCACAGTGGTCGCTACATCTTTGTGATTGATTACATCAGCGAAAGGAACTATGCGGTGCCTTACGATGTAGATTTCAGGCTGGCCAACGATCCAGAATCTCGATGCTCGATATATCTCTATCCCTGTCTTTACTCCACCGTCTGCCGCACGCCCGTTAACTACGATGGACGCGAGAGGAGCTTCTACATCAACAAGGACGATCTGCCGCCAGTTGTCATATCTGTGAGTTTCTTTGTTAAGATGCGAGTTTCGATAGGCTAACAAAACAATTTGTAATTACAGGGAAACATAGATGACGCTTATCGCATGCCAATCATTTCGGTTACGGCCATTCCCGTCGAGCAGTGGTCTATTGACTACATCAATCCAAGCCCAGTTTGTGTGATACACAATAAACAATGCGCTACACCAAAATTCCGTTCGGTGCCCGATTCCAAGAAGATTGAATTCGAAACGGACCATGATGATCGCGTATCCACAAACAAGCCGCCATACGCAGCACTCGATGAGCGTGTGAAGCTTGTACACTTGGACAGCCGACAGGATGGCTCGATTGTGATAGAATCAAAAGTCTCAGAGCCACATCGTTATGTCATACTCGTCAAGTATTATCAGCCCAATCATCCCAAGTATCAAGTCGTATACACATTGACGGCTGGCAAAAATCAATACGATGGCAAATTTGATATACAACATTGCCCATCCAGCTCCGGCTGCCGTGGTGTCATCCGACCCACTGGAGATGACTGGTGGTTCGACATTGAAGATGACTTCAAGTTTACCCTGACGGTATGTTGGCTAAGCTCTACAAGATATTGGTTATTTAACTTGCTTTGTTGCATCTTTACAGAACAACAGAGCACAAGGCGTTTGGCTGGACTATCTAGTTGTAGTGCCTGTTGATCAATATAACGATGATCTACTTGTGGAGGAGACATTCGATCAGACAAAGGAGTTTATCAAAAACTGCGGACAGGATCATTTCGACATTACGCACAATGCCAGCGATTTCTGCAAGAATGCCGTATTCTCCTTGACCGCCGACTACAATAGCGGCGCCCTGCCCTGCAACTGTGACTACGCCGGTTCCACAAGCTTCGAGTGTCATCCATTTGGTGGCCAGTGCCAATGTCGCAATAATGTTATCCGTCGCCAGTGTACAGCCTGTCGCACCGGCTATTACGGTAAGAGAAGGCGGTGGCCAAAATTAAGTAGATTTTTCCATTTATACAGTAATTTTTCTTAGGCTTCCCGGATTGCAAACCCTGCGATTGCCCCAGTATTGCCATGTGTGAGGCTACGACTGGTGAATGCATGTGTCCAGCCAATGTGATTGGAGCTTTGTGCGACAAGTAAGTATATTCTTAAGAACGAATTAATTCGGAAGGAACCAAATAAAATGAAAGAGGTTGTAACTCAAGTGGCTTGAAGCTGAAGAAATATAAATTTATCACACATTAACAATATTCAAGTCAAATGCACTCGCTTAGTTATCTTTAAGATCTATTTGCTTATGAGCTTCCGCACTCGCACTCGAAGGCTTGCTCACTCTTACATATCTAAATAACTAATGTTGAACTCACCAAATTAATTCATTTTAGATGCGCCCCGAATACTTATGGATTCCATCAGGTGATTGGCTGTGAGGAATGTAACTGCAATTACATGGGTATTGCAAATGGTAATCAACAATGCGACATGTTCAACGGATCCTGTCAATGTCGTGACAATATTGTTGGCAGAGCCTGCGATGGTTGTGAGAATGGCTTTTACGAGTTTCCACGGTGCAATCATTGCAGCTGCCACAAGCCGGGCACTGAGCTGGAGGTATGCGATAAGATTGATGGCAGCTGCTTCTGCAAGAAGAATGTCGTTGGACCCGACTGCGATCAGTGCATGGAGGGTACCTACAATCTACAGGATAGCAATCCTGATGGCTGCACCACTTGCTTCTGCTTTGGCAAAACTTCACGCTGCGACAGTGCCTATCTGCGCGTCTATAATGTCAGCCTGATGAAGGAAGTGTCCGTTAACTCGGTTGACTTCAACAACAAAAACCTTGAGTTTGAAATCTGGGACCTTAAGCTGGATGAGCTGATTATTAACGAGACCACACTGCAGGCAGACTTCACCTACAGGGACATCAATGATCAGCGCGTTGCCTACTTTGGAGTCTTAGATTATCTGCTAAATCAGAATAGTCATATCTCCGCTTATGGTGGCGATCTTGCCTACACGCTGTATTTCACCTCAGGCTTTGTGGGTAAGGCTCTTGTGGCACCGGATGTTATATTGCTCAGCAAGGATAAGATACTTGTGCATCAGAGCTATGAGCAGCCCAGCAGCAATCTGCCGTTTAAAAATCGACTGCAGATGGTGGAAAGCAATTTCCAGACGCTGACGGGCAAACCCGTAAGCCGAGCTGATTTCATGATGGCCCTGCGTGATCTCAAAACGATCTTCATACGCGCAAACTACTGGGAACAGACGCTAAATACCCAACTCTCCGATGTGTATCTAACTCTGGCCGATGAAGATGCCGATGGCACAGGTGTATATCAGTTCCTTGCCGTGGAGCATTGCCACTGCCCGGCTGGTTACACCGGGCACTCTTGCGAGGATTGTGCGCCAGGCTATCACCGTGTTGAGAACGGGCCCTATGGCGGTTATTGTATTCCTTGCGATTGCAACGGCCATGCCGATACCTGCGACTGTGCCACGGGCGTCTGCACCAACTGTCAACACTCCACTCGCGGTGATCACTGCGAGGAATGTGTGGCAGGCTATTATGGTAATGCCACACATGGAACGCCACTTGATTGCATGATATGCGCCTGCCCACTGCCCATCGATTCCAACAATTTTGCCACCGGTTGTGAGATCTCGGAGTCGGGCAATGAAATCCATTGCGAGTGTCTGCCCGGGTACACTGGGCCACGTTGTGAAGCCTGTGCCAATGGTTTCTACGGCTCACCGGAAACGCCAAACGAAGTGTGCAAGCCCTGTGAATGCTCCGGCAACATCAATCCGGAAGAGCAGGGCTCTTGCGATACGCGCACTGGTGAATGTTTGCATTGTCTGAACAATACATTTGGCATGGCTTGTAATTTATGTGCACCCGGTTATTATGGCGATGCTGTGCAGCTGAAGAACTGCCAGAGCTGCGACTGTGATGCTGTTGGCACCCTCGAATGCGATCCTTTTGTTGGCGAATGCAAGTGCCATGAGAATGTCATTGGCGAGCGTTGTGATCGTTGCAAGGCGGATCATTATGGCTTCGATTCTGGCACTGGTTGCCGTGCCTGCGACTGTGGTGCTGCCTCCAATTCCACACAGTGTGATACACATACAGGACACTGTAAGTACTCTAATACTCTCCATGTTACCCATAAAGCTCAACTCATTTCCTTTCTTATCTTAGGCTTGTGCAAACCGGGCGTTACTGGCCGTCAATGTGATCGTTGCGCTGTTGACCACTGGAAGTATGAGAAGAGTGGCTGCACACCCTGTAATTGCAATCAGGGCTACTCCCGAGCGGGCACTGGCTGTAATCCACAGACGGGACAGTGTGTCTGCTTGCCAGGCGTAATTGGCGATCGCTGTGAGGCATGTCCAAATCGCTGGGTCCTGACCGAAGATGGCTGCATGGAGTGCAACAATTGTCACCATGCACTCTTGGACGTAACCGATAAATTGCGCTACCAAATCGATGGTGTGCTTGAGGATTTCCAGAGCGTTACCATGGCCTTCTTTACCAGCCAGAAGCTGAACTACTACGATGAACTAGCTAATGAGCTGGCACCCAAGGTGCAAGCTCTTGATCCAACTACCATTAATCTGACACCGTCGCAAGAACTCAACAGCGAACTGGAGGCAGCCACTAAGGCTTACGCCAAGCAGGTCAACCAAACACTCGGCAATGCGGTGGACATACACCATAGATCTGGTGTTCTACTGGCCAACGTATCCGCTGTACATGAGGAGGCGCTGGGCAGTGTTGAACAGGCCAGCAATGCCATTGACGCCGTCGAAGCTCTATCCGAGAATCTGGAGGCTACGGCAAGCACTAAAATTGATGCAGCTCTGGAGCAAGCCCAACATATACTCAACCAAATTAATGGCACACAAATTGAGCTCCAGTCCAATGAGCTGGTGCTTGATAAGGCGCGTGAGCTGTACGATGAGGTGGACAAGCTGGTTGAGCCCATCAAGCAGCAGAATAAGAGTTTGAATGCTTTGAAGAACGACATTGGCGAGTTCAGCGACAAGCTGGAGGATCTGTATCACTGGAGTGAGGAATCGAAAGGTCAGTCCACCGACGTGGAACGCCTGAATGTGGCCAACAAGCGGGCATATGACAACTCCAAGTTCGATACGGTCTCAGAGCAGCAGCAGGAAGCGGAAAAGAACATTAAGGAGGCCGGCAACTATCTCATCAACGGTAAACTGACACTGGAACAGATTGACACACAGTTAGAGGATTTACGCGGTGCACTGCAGGAGCTTAAGGCTGTCAACAAGGGCGTTGATGAGTATCTGCCAGAACGCGATGAGCAGCATAAGGAAGCCGATGCACTCACACAGCAGGCCGAACAACGTGCCGCCGAGCTGACCGTTCGCGCTGTGGACTTGGCCGGACAGTATGCGGACATGACCGAAAGCGCTGAGCCGGCAATCCGGGCAGCTACCGCATACACCAACATTGTAGAAGCAGTGGAGGCTGCATCACAGTTCAGTCAGGATGCCAAGATTGCCGCTAGCAATGCCACACAAATAACGGACGGCATTGAGGAGCGTGCTGACAATGCTGATACCCAATCGGCGGAGCTGTTGCAGAAGGCACGCCAGGCGCTGCTCATGGTGCAGAATACGCTGGAACCACACCACAATAAATCGGCTGGCAAAGTGCTGGAAATTTCACAACGGAGAGTGGCAACGCAGGACAAACTCAATGAAGTCCGCCAGCTGATCACTAAGTTACCCGCAGAAACGCAGCGCGATATGTGGAAGAGCTCCAATAGCAATGCCAGTGACGCACTAGACATACTGCACAGTGTGTTGGAAATACTTGAACCTGTTAGTAACCAAACGCCCAAGGAGCTGGACAAGGCGCGTAACATCAGTCGCGATTTGGATATTACCAACAAGGACATCTCGCAGGCCAACAATCAGCTGGACAATGTGGAAACCTCTATACCCAGGCTAAGCGACCTCGCCACTGAAATCGAGGAACAACAGGAACGTGTTGGCGAACAGAGCCAGAAGCTTGGTCAGGACATTGAGCAGCTAAAGCGTCAAATTGAAACGGCTCGACGCATTGCCAACAACATCAAGGTGGGCGTGCAGTTTGGTCAAAGCACGGTGCTAGAACTGAAGACGCCCGAAAAGGCTCCACTGCTAGCTACCAAGACAAAACTGTCAACCTTCTTCAAAACTACTACTCCAGATGGTTTCCTGCTCTATCTGGGCAATGACAACAAGACTAGCCATAAGAATAATGACTTTGTTGCCTTGGAGATTGTAAATGGTTATCCGGTAATGACAATTGATCTGGGCAATGGACCGGAGCGCATCAACAGCGACAAGCATGTGGCCGATGGCAAGTGGTATCAAGCCATTGTGGATCGCGTGGGCTCCAATGCCAAGCTGACCATACGGGAGCAGCTACCCAATGGTAATATTCAAGATCATAGCAAGTCTGGCTATTTGGTTGGGGCCAACAATGTCCTGCACGTGGATCGCAATAGTCGCCTATTTGTTGGCGGCCTTCCAGGCCCATCTGACTTTACCGCACCCGATGACGTGCGCTCGAACTCGTTCCAAGGTGTCATTGAGGATCTCCGCATTGGCGATGAGAACGTCGGTCTCTGGAACTTTGTCTACGGCGAGGATAACAAGCAGGGCGCTGATGAACGTGATGCGCTGCTGGAGGAACAAATGCCTGTCACCGGCTTGCGCTTCAAGGGCAATGGATTTGTCCAGTTAAAGGCTGCTCCGTACAACTTCAAGACGCGCTCCAGCATACAGTTCCGTTTCAAGGCAGCCAAGGACGCTAGCAATGGCCTGTTGTTCTTCTATGGACGCGAAAGGCACTACATGTCCATAGAGCTGGTCGATGGTGCCATCTTCTTCCGCTTCAAGCTTGGCGATGGGATGGTTTCATCTGGCAGCCAGGATCGCTACAATGACAATCAATGGCATCGTGTTGTGGCCGAGCGCGATGGTCGTCGTGGTCTTCTCAAGGTGGACGATGTGCTGCTCTTCCAGGAGGAGGCACCCCAGGATGCCGACGAAGAGATGCCCAAGCTTAAGCGCATGTACTTTGGCGGCTATCCAGGAAGACACAATCACTCAGAGATTGTTGAACAGAACTTTGATGGCTGCATTGATGATGTCAGCATTTCTGGCTACAAAGTTGATTTGACCCAGTACGTCAATGGCACTGGCGTTGTAGAGGGCTGTCCCGACAAGTACTCCACGTCGTTGTCTTATCCGCCTTATGAGCATGGCTTCCTGCGCATTGCCAATATCTCCTCCGAGAACAATTTCTATGTGGTGTTGCGTTTCAAAACCCGTTCACCCGAAGGCGTTCTCTTCTATGCCGCCAATCACGACCAGAGCTCAACCATTGGCCTCTCCCTCGAAGATGGCTATATATCGCTGCGCAGCATGGGTAGCGAGCTCATCATTGATAATGTGGCATACAGTGATGGCGAGGATCATGTGGTAACTGTGATCCACGATGCTAACCAGCTGAGATTATCCGTAGATGACACAGTGGACAAACGGTAGGACCAACGGATAAGCCCATATCCAATATTACTAATGAAATCTTTGCTTTCTTTCAGCCTGCTTGTAATACCTGAACCTCTGCATATAAGGGGCGGCGATATATTCTTGGAGGCCTGCCAGATAACTATATACCGCCAAAGGGTGTTATCGCCACCTTGGCCTACTTTGTGGGCTGCATCAGCGACGTGACTGTCAATGAGGAGATTATCAACTTTGCGGACAGCGCTGAGAAGAAGAATGGCAACATCAATGGTTGTCCACAGGATATACTAGGTAAGATCATCAAGACTTAATGCAAATTAATTGGTTCTTAAACAATTCTTTCTCACTTCTTTCAGCTTACAAGCCCAGCTTGTTGCCCACCTACTATCCAAGTGGTGCCAATGAGCTAGAGCCGCCAGCACCGCCGCGAATTCCACATGGCGGTGACACACCGGGCACATATGAAGTTCAAAGACCAAAGGACACAACAACTACATCAACAACTACTACAACAACTACCACAACAACTAGCACAACAACAACGACGACCACTACAGAGGCGCCAGTTGTTATAAAAGAGGATGATGCACTGCCACCACTGGGCCCGCCGACTACACCCAAGACGCTGGTAACCAAACCACGTCCGACGCCCATATTGAATGTGCCCACCGATAAACGCTGCAAGCTGCCCGTCAATCCCAATTACGACGTGGACTTCGCTGAGGCTGGCTATCGTTTCTACTCGCTCCGAGATCAGCGACTCGAATACTCTACGCTGCCCGTTAAGCTGCGCAAGCATTACGATGTCAGCATGTCCATACGAACAAGCTATCCAAATGGTCTGCTCTTCTACGCAGCCAGTCAGGAGAAGGATGATTTCATAGCCGTCTATTTGCTGGATGGTCGCGTGTATCATCAGGTGAACGTTGGAGCCACCATCAATGCGAACATATCCAGCGATCATGATCTCATTGATGGCAATTGGCATACAATAGAGTTTGTGCGCACCAATCGCAAGATTAGCCTCAGCATAGATGGCATAGAGCAAAAGGGCTCCGTAGAACTAACCAATGAGCGCAATATTACTCCACCAGCTATGTCGGTTGTATTCCCGGTTTATGTGGGTGGCATCACCAAATACCTGGAAGCAGATCTCAAACGCACCACGTACTTTGGCGGGCCTCTTTCATACTACAATGGCTGCATCAGGGACATCAAGTTCAATAGCCTGGCAGTGGAAACAGAACCGATAGTGCACAATGTAGTGCCTTGCTCCGATCAAGTAGAGCGCGGCGTATATTTCCATCAAGACAGCGGCTATGTGAAGATCTTTGAGCGCTTCACTGTTGGCGAAGAGGTTACCATTCAGTTTGACTTCCGGCCACGTGAAGCCGATGGTTTGCTCTTCTCAGTGCATGGCAAGAACTCTTACTTGATTTTGGAGATGGTGGACAACACACTCTACTTCACCGTCAAGTCAGATGCCAAGAATCTTGTCACTACCAACTATACGCTGCCAGATGGCGGCAGCTTCTGTGATGGCCAATGGCGTAATGTGCAGGCCATCAAATCCAAGTATGTCATCACCATATCCGTTGACTACATCAGCTCAATTCTGGGCGTGGGCACTGAGGGTTCGGCCGTCACCAAGACGAACCGTCCATTGTTTATGGGCGGCCATCATGCGTTCCAAAAGGCGCCGGGCATCAAGACTAAGAAGACATTCAAGGGTTGCATCAAGAATGTACGAATCAACAATAAGGAGCTACAAATAACGCCCAATCTGATCTTTGGCGATATCTGGCACGGCGTTTGTCCATTGAACTAAGCGCCCTATCCTATAAACACTTGATCTGATTACGGACAAACGAATTAAGATATCGGTATATGTTTAGATAGCCAACGTGGATAGATGACAAACTGTGGAATTTTATTAAAGGACAACGAACGAACAAAGTACATACGAACAATATCGACGGACCGTCAAATAAACTGGATGTTCTATGAAACCAAGAGCTTACAGTAAACTACCCGTCGTACACACATATATCTATTTTATAAACACTAACTTGTGCCAATCTATTAAACAATTTGTTAATTATCTTTGAAATTTTGATAATATTCTTGTAACTTGCTTTGAATAAATAATAAATTAACGTAACGAATATTCAAAATGTTGTTATACTCCGTTTCTTTTACTTTAAAGTTAGATAGAAAAGTCAGTAAATAAAATAGAAACACATTTTCATTTATGACGATTATGTTATACATACATATTTATTTAGGTTTCTGATTAGTTTACACAAATCTCTTTAGGAGAATTTAATGCACAAACTTTAGCTTTTACCAGAGTGACAATAGAGCTCTGAAACAGTTCAATTTTAATTGTTGGAAACTCTTGAACTCAGGGAATTTTGACAATAGTTCTATTGACACTCCAATATGCTCTTGACAGTTTACATATTCATATTGTGTAAAGGATTTGTTATATTCTATATATACTCATACATAATTTGTGTATAAATACAATTCAATTTCAATAGATATATGTAGTTTAATTGAGTGAGAAGTTTTCTATAGAAATAAAAATTCCCGGAAAATCAAATATGACAGAGATAGTTAGATAAACGTGCCTAAAAAAGAGTTCAATTTGATGGTGTTGCCGGTGTGCTGGATTTTAGTGTGCCTGTGTGTGTGTGTGTGTGTTTTATAATGTAAAAATATATATAGTATATGTACTTGTTGATTCCCTATGTATGTGTGTTGTGGTTTTTCTGCTCACTATTTAATTTATATTTTTTAATTTTAATTTTCTTGTATGCTTAAACGCTAATCACTAAGATCACCCGAGAGAGATACAAACGCACGCGAACGCGACCGATATTCCGCGATGAATTCGGTTTAAGGTACAACGAAATCACGATTTTTCTTTTAGTTTTAGTTTTGCTTTTGCTTTCAGTTATTTTTTATTTATATCAGTTATCAGTTGTAGGTTTGATTTCCTATTATTGGGGACTCGGGGGCGAAAGTCCCGTATTGTTAGTTTTATATATATTGTATTTTAGTTTAACGCGACGCGAACGAACGACCCGAATTTACATTATTATCACACGTTCCCCCTGTTTTTTTTTTTTCGAAATTAAATAAAAATACAAACGTAAATATAGTTTGCATACAATTAATACTATTACTTAGATTTACTTGCTTATTTGTTTTTGAGTGAGTTGTTGTTGTTTACTTTTTATTTAGTTTCAGTTTTTTGATCCGCGACAATTTCAAAGACTTGTTTTTCATTTAGTAGTACACTTTACACCTAATCGTTTAAAATTTGTTCTGTACAATCATCATAAATAATAAGGTTACGCGAACCAAGTCTAATTATACTTAGCAAAAGTCTGAAAAATAATTAATTATGCTCCTATACAAAATTATATAATACTTTAAAAAGTGATATCAGTCAATGGGTTGCTTGAATTCTTTTTGTTTTTCATTATATTTTTCTTAAGGATCGCACAAAATAAATATCGTATTCAACGGAATTCTAATCTCAAGATTTTCATTTAACAAAAACAAAAACAAATCCATATAGTTTGCACAGCATATAAATATCATGTCGTATACATTATAAGTAAATTTGTATCAGTAACAGTTGCACTATTATTATTTATCAGTTGTTTTCTTTTTTTCTTTTATTACCCGACGATATACGATACGATTTACGAACGAACGAGCGACGATAATACGCGAACCCGAAACCGTTAGAACCCGAAACGCGACGATTTTTCCGATATTTTGCGATATTATAGAAAGTGTTGGCTATAATTGTGAAAGTCATTCGATAGATTGTTTAATGCATGTCTATGGTATTGAACGGAGTTTTTTTCTTTTTAATAACATCAGTCTTTGTTTTAAATTTAAAAAAAATGTTAACATTTTTTTCCTGAATTTTTTTCCTATTTTAGCACACGTTTCTTTGATTTTCATTTCACAATTAGCCCAACGACCTTTTGTATTAATTACCGATTACGATTGTTGCTTTGATTTACGATATTTATATTATTTCATATTATAGTTTACGCGAGACGAAACGCAATATCAACTAGCTTAAGTTGAAATTAAAATTACCAAAAATTTGCAATAAGTAAACACAGTATATCAGCATATTCAACTAGTTTTGGTATGTGAATAGCATTTGAAATATGTTTAGATTGTGTGTGCATATGTTTTGCATATGTCTATAGCACTAGGTCCGGTTAAGTACAGCCGGAACACACATTTAAGTATGTAGGTATAATTCAATTGGCAATTGGCAATGTACAATGAATATTTAATCTTCATAGAATTGCAATATGCAGAAACGGACAGACAAATCAAATACGGATTCTACAAAACCCTATTAGTTCATCTAATGCTAGCTTTATAGATGAGTTCTGTATATATCAGTATATATATATAGTGTGTATATATCTGTTTGGGTTAAATGTATATATGTTATGCGGTTATATATGTGTAGTTTGTATGTATTGTATTAGTTTTCTGTTTGCTTTTGTTGTAGACTTTATAAGTTTGAATTCCAAATAATAATGTAACTTGATTATTCGAATTTCATCGAATCGGCTAATTAAACATCTGTCTGCTACTGTGCTTACACTAAGTTTAAAGACGACGACACGCTTACTCGCATACTTGAACATAATTGTCTAGTTAATTAGTGTTTGGATGTGGATTGTTGCGAAAACCAAAACCACTTTAGATGCTGTACATGGTAACTAGGCGTTCGGCCAGATTTGGCGGGAATTGATCAACAAATCGACGCCAATTCTCCTCACCGACTTGTGTCTTGAAGCCGTGCAGAATCTGTAAGGCCAAAATATAATTAATAATTAAGCTAAGGACTCTATTAAAATAAGCTCCTACCTTTTGTATCATCTGATGCAGATCCTGAGGTGGATTCACCCATGAGGCAATCGCATCGCAGAAGAATATAAAGTCAGGCACAACGCCAGCTGGATTCACGGTTATCATGTGGCACATACCACGGAAGGCCGAGTCCTTTTCGTCATTATCTCGTATGTGACGCAGCGACGTGCACCTGTTTTGGGTATACGAAAGATCAGACATTAAAAAATCACATTATTTAACTGAGCATGCCACAGGCAAACACTCAAATGGAAGCCAAAGATATAAATAAATAAAAAGTTAGATAACCAAAATTAATAATGAAAAAGGAGATTTTGTTGCTAGTGTTTCGATATGAACTTTTGTTTTGTTTAGTTTTTTTTTTTTTGTCATAATCGTTTTTGTGTAAGCATAATTTAAAGTAAGTTTTCAGTCAGGAAAAGTAAATGCAATAAGTATAAATATGGCTAGGATAAGTTAAGAAAAGGAAAACTATTTAATAAATGTGTTACACACCACTGTCGTACAAATTCGGGCAAATAAGGAGCCACTTCAACTGGGCACACATAACCTAGACGACCGATTGTTATTGCTAAAAGAACAGAAAAATATAAATAAATCAACTGAATAAATTATATTACATTTATTGTATTCGTATGTTTGTTTGATTTGCATTGCATTGAAACGATTCGCTTTTTTTCGATTCATTACTTGCATACAACAATAACTTAAACATATACCAAAAATGTACAATATTATTAGCTATTTATTATGCATGTATTTTGTGAGTGATTTGTTATTGTTGATATTGTTGCAATTGCAATGAGCGACAATGCGTCACATGCAACGTTAAATAAAACCAGAAACAAATGTTTAGATAGATATAAACAGCTTTATCGCGCATACATACATACATATGTACACACACACACATATATAAACATATACATATAAAAAATATCACGCATATACATTGCAAATCGACAATATCCAGGAGTTATATACGATTACAGTACACTCCCGAATATATATTAGTACTCACCTGTATTCTCCAGCAGTGTCTTCGGTGTATTCGGGCGATTGATGATGATGAAGAGATCTGTTAGTACAAGGTGTATGTACTGCTTGGTTTCCTCACCTAGACAATATAAACAACAATTCATGCAATATAATTACTTTATAAATAGAACTATGAAACAAGTGTATATTAGAATGTTCTTTTAAGATATTCAAAATACAAACACATGTATTTAAGTTCATTAACTAAAATAATATAGTATTGATATATAAAAAGTCTGTTGTTTCTCGGCATTGCCCGATTGTATTTTAAGAAATAAATAAAATATAATTGTTAAATCAAAATGGAGTAAAAGCCACGACCAAAAAGATAGTCAAACTAGATATACAAAGTTATGGCAGTAGGAAGACTGGTTTCTATGCGGTTATGGATTTGAAAACTTGCACTTTAAAAATGTTGTCAACTGTGTCATGAAATTTGACCGATAAGTAGTACCTCGGAATAACATTTAAAATAGAGTCTCATACAAAATTATACTAATTTTGATAAACTTTTCAAAAATGTTGTTAAGGTAGTAAATTTTCGTAAAAGTTAGATATAAATTTTAGTTTAAAAATGAATAAAATTAGAATGCGCAACGAACCAAAAGGACAAACCATGGCGGAAGGACATTGCATGCAAATCGGTTCAGTTTCAACCTAGTTATGGCAGTTTCTCAGCATTTACGACTACCATTTAATAAGACAGGCAATCAACATATGGACAAAGGGGTACCGTATCTACAAGATAAGTCGTGTAACCATCTCTTACCCAATTTCATGCAAATTTCGCCAATAGCCCAAGTAGCATTGTTGCACACCGAAATGAAATCAGGATTTAGGTTTTGACCCAATATTGGGAAGAACTCTGCCATAAAGGGATGCACATGTGGGAAACAGGCCTTGGTCAGATCACCGAGCAGTGCAAACGAAGACTGGCGTACCTACAAAGAAAGAAGCAGCATAAGATGGGCATTGCATGTACGATTTACAAATTAATGAACTCACTTCAGGCAGAACATCCTGCATGCACTGGTAGAGGAGATGCATGATATTGCTATTGGCCACCAGGGTTTCAATGTGACGATCCAAACCCTCGGCCAGGCCAGAAAGCAGATCCAGGGCAACAATCATGCGTTCCTTATCAGGATGTTCGTACGTTTGATTCTGCTTGCAGAGCTGGAAAGATTGGGGATATGTGTTTCGCAATGCTGCCATATGATATAAAGATTAGAGCTTACCATCTCCTGATTGATTGTCTGCTCAATGAGCGATATACATCTTCTATAGACTGGATCGCAATAGGGTAGAAAGCCCGATTGGAGCGCCGTTGCAATGCTGGACAGGCATTCGAGCAATGGAAACAAATCCTTGTCATCGTCTTTTAGCAAATTCCATTTGTCAATTAGTGGAGGCATCAATATATCGATATACTGTGGCTTATTCAAATGATGGCCAACCGAGTCGGCCAGGGTGCCAACAGCATCATACAAGATCAATAAATTCTTGTGCTGATATTTGGAAAAGGCGAAAACGAGAGTTTTTAGTATATACTCCAAGTAGGGCACAAGTTCGGTGCAAGCTTCCTCCTCAAGCGTGGCAAATGCAGAGCAAGCGGCCTCCTGAACGCGCTTATTTGAGTCCAAGATGCGCTTGAGCAGCTCCTCCATTAGAGGCTTTAAGTATTGGTCATGTGGCTGATTAACGACCCAATTGGCATAACGCGACAACGTCCAACAGGTGATGGAGCGCACCAGCGCCTTCTTGTCGGACAAGCAGCTAATCAGATAGGGTATCAATTCAGGCAAATGCTGAATCATGCCTTGCATGCACCCCTCGGCAATGGCGCCCAATGCAAGCACACCGCTCTCCTTGATAACCCATTCCTGATGGAACAGTGTGTCCTTGAGTATGGGCAGCACAATGGGCAGACAATCCTCGCGAAATACATTCGCCAATACATCGAGAGCCGCGGCGCTGCACTTGCGCAAATTCCATTCCGATAGCGAATTATCGTCGTCTATGCCATCATCGAATTCATCTTCATCATCTTCGCCGCCGGCTGCTTGGCTGGCCTCGCCACTTTTGATGGTGTGTGTGCGTGACTTGTGAAAGCGTGGACGTATGTCTTCTTCGCGATCTGGCACCATATCGTCCTCCTCAACATTGCCTTTAAGCAATATAATATCGATCTCAGAGTATCTCATGCCACGCACCAGCACAGGCGCCAGCTGAGGCAAATAAGGTGCCAATACATCTTTGCAAATGCTTTGCTCCGCCAACGACAGCCAAAATTCAGATGCCTCTAGGGCGACACCCTCATCGGAGTCCTGTGTGCGCAGCAGCATATACTAAGGAAAGGACACGCAATGAAGACAAACAAAATACGTATAAGTTGGAGACCCAATGAACGTTAATCGGGGTCATACATTTTTGCTTCAGGTAAAACCATCAATAGCATACTTAATCCTATATTCTCATATCTTACCTCAATTATCTGCGACATGTGTGGCATCAGTCTGTCCATGCGCACCTCCAGCAGCATAACCAAGCCATGGCAGACATTCTTGCGCACCTCATGATCCTCGTCGGATGACAGATTGAACAAATTCTCAATAAAGGCATCAATGTGCAACATCAGCGCCTGAGAGCGGTTAATAATGAATTGATTGATGCACGCAATCGCATGCGAGCGTATTTTGGGGCTGCTGTGCTTAAAGTATTGCAAGAATTTCGGTATCATCACGGTCAATGGCCTGTTGAGTGCTGCCGAGTCCAAGATCTCAGCAGAATCCTCGCAGATCTTTTGCAGCGCACTGAACGCACCCTCGCACACATTATAATCCTGGTTATCGAGCATGTCGCACAGTGATGGCAACAGCTGTGGCCAATTTTGCAAGCCACCATTGCTGGCTATTGTGGTTATTAGAATGCCAACTGTGGCGCGTATCAGGGGCGAGGCATCGCCCACGGCCTGCAGGCACTCGTGTTTGATATACTCGACAATTTCTGGTTGCAGATTGCTGCCATTCATGCGTATATTGTTCTTCAGTATTAGACCGCTCAGGGAGCGTGTGGGCTCATCTTCCGTTTTCAATTTGGTCAGCACATAGATCAAATAATTGTTGAAATCTGGATATCTATTGAATTCCTCCAGTTTCTAGACGCAACACAATAGTTCAGTGTTTATTTGTTTAAATATTTATTTATTTGATGTTTATCGCTTACCATTTGCACCGCCACTTGGGTTGCCGTGTCCGGTGACTGAGATTCTTTTAAGATCCCTATGATCTGCTGTAGACCTTCTGCCTGCGGTTCCCACGTCATTTTGGATGCCGTTTAGTTGAGATGCTGCGTTTGTATGTTGAATTAATTAGAGTTTATCCGTCTAAAGCAACCCCACCCACTAAATCAAATTCTAAGCGAGTTGAACGCCCTCCTAAAGGGTAGTACGAGGCACTTTGTCCGAGGCCATCCTCTACTCACACATACGCAAACTCTCTCTCACACACACGCACACAAGCTCAGTTATACAGACAGCGTGAAAAAAACACACATAATGTAATAACTATTTGAGGCTTGCGCTGCCGCCATGTTCTTTGTGCTCATTAAATGCTTTTACGCGTTGACCATTTGTTATCACTTGTATAGCAGTTAACACTTACCTTGAATATTGTTTTGGATCTGCGTTAAAACTAATTTAGTTGGGTACACTTGATAAACCCTGTAATTTTCTCTTTTTCACTTTTGCTTTGCCAGATGAAATTTTTTTGTGGTGTGTGAGTGTGACCAGTTGAACTACTTAAAAACGAATACGGTCAACTTGCCAGCGAGCGATACGATATGAAAATAGTGTTGTAAAATTATGAAACCCACTGTAAATGCAATGTTATAATCACATCACAAACAGTGACTGTATTTTTTAATGTAAATTAATGATTTCCAAGTTTTTGTATTGGTTGTATCCCATTTTTTTTTACCAAAATCTACAGCAAACGAACCGTACGGTAATATCAGAAGACGTATATCGACGGATCAAAATAGAGATTTTTTTTAATTTTAGCCTGAACCGCAAGACCCAAATTACAACAATGAATAGCGTTAATAGGTACCCCAAAAACCTAGGATGAAGATCGTTTGAGGCAACACCAACATTTAAAATTTAAGTTTTCGAATTGTATTTGGTCCCAAGGTGAAAAATGTAACGGCAGCTTTGCTGGTGCCAAGTGATTTTTAACCCCCTGTTAATAAAGTGCCGTGCTGTGTTATTTAACATAATCTTTTTCTGCTTCTTCTTTTGTATTGTTGTTTGTGGGGGTTTGAGGCAGATGAACGAACGCTTTTGGGGTTCAAATGACTCCAATGAACGAAAAGATTTAGTTCATTCCGTTCACTTTGAAGAATTAGCTCAATCGAACTAAGTCTGAACGATTCGGTTGTTTGGGTTTGAGGCCAGACAGACAACCCATTAATTTTAAACAAAGGACCACGTTTCAGGACATTCATCCCGAGGTCAACAAGCAGCAGACGCCAACCAGACGGTCAAGTGAAAGTTTTTCGAGCTAGTCGCATTTCAAGAGCAGTTGCGGCCAGACATGAACAAGCGCAACAACGTGAGTGCCGCCGCCGCCGCAACACAAAGCAATAATTGAAATACAATGGAGAGAATAAAATAAAATAACTACATTTATTGCAGATACGGCTGCCGCCTGAGGTGAATCGGCTGCTATATGTGCGCAATTTGCCCTATAAAATAACATCGGACGAGATGTACGATATATTTGGCAAGTTTGGTGCCATACGCCAAATACGCGTGTAAGTGAACCCCCCACCCCCAGTGCAAATTAATCAAGAACAATTAATTAATAATGATCATAATTGACAGTGGCAATACTCCGGAGACGCGCGGCACGGCTTTTGTGGTTTACGAAGACATTTTCGATGCCAAAAACGCCTGCGACCATTTATCCGGCTTCAATGTGTGCAATCGCTATCTTGTCGTCCTCTATTATCAATCCAACAAGGCCTTCAAGCGCGTGGATGTGGACAAGAAGCAGGAGGAGCTCAACAACATCAAGTCCAAGTACAACTTAAAAACTCCGGAGGCACCTTAAAAGTCAATGTATAAGAGTTGTAGTCTTAAACTTTCCACATACATTATTTCTTTGTATGTAGTTTTAAATTCAGCTAATTTAAGACCTTGCTGTGGCTCAAATACTGCGTATAAATTTGTATTGTTTTACAACAATTTTGCTATCTACTTGTAGAGTTTTCAAAGATTTTGTATCATCATTTTAACATCAACATCTCACATCATCATGCATCAACACACCTATCGTACAAACTTTTGATACTTCCAAGGATTTTCGCTTGAAGTTCAATCGATTGTAAATCATCAAAGCACATTAAAAAACATACACTCATCAATATAACAAGCAAGTAAAAGTAAAAAAAAATTGTAAACTGCTGGTTTGCTTGGGGGGATCATGCAAGTAAAAATTTATTTAAAAAGTTCTTAATTTCTAATTTGTTTTCTCCCTATGCTACGCAGGGGGCCACATTTTAGTTGCATGTTTATATAAAAGTCAATTGTATATGTATTTACTTAAACTTATTAACAATTATCTAGCAGTTAAATATTAACCAACAATTTACATCTTCCGTATACTATCAAACTATACGAAAGCATATTGCACCAATCGTCCGCACTCAGATAGCCAAAACTTTGCTGTCTGGTTCGTCTGGTGTCTTTTCGGCAGCTGCCGCCGCTGCTGCCTGATACTGCTCATAGGTATTTTGCTGCTTTTCCAGTTTACGCTGCATGGCCAGTTCATGCAGCTCCTCCTTGGCCGCTTCAGCGATTTTCAAACGTAACGCTTCAACCTTACGCCGCTTCTCACATTTCTGTATTTCCTTTTGGCGAAACTTCTCAGTTATTTGTTTTGGAGCTTTCGCAGGCTTTGGTGGTTTCTCTTCGTGCACCTTTTGGTGGCGTATTAAAGCCGCCTCCTGGCGGAAGTGTGTGCCACAGGTCTTGCAGACATACGGCTTTTCGCCCGTGTGTATCCATTCGTGCTGCTTCAGGGATTGCGAGTTGGCAAAGCGACGCGCACAGAAGCGACACTCAAAGTCCTTTACCTTCTCATGGACGCTCTTGTAATGTCGCTTCATGTTGCCCAAATTGTTGAAGCCCTGATTACAGCCCGGACAAAAATGCATGCCCTCCTTTTGCACAAAGTTCATATTCGCTGGCGCATTCGACGGTACTAGAACGGCGGGTATGGGGTTCACGACGGTGCCTGCAAGTTGTGCAATGTCCACGCGTTCCACACGCCGTGGATCACGAGGTATAGTGGCCACAGACTCTGCACACACCTTCAGCAACTGATCCGCTGCATTGACATCATTTTCCCGCTGACAATTATCAGCGTTTGTACTTGGCAGCTGCTCAGCTGTTGGGGCTGTACCACAAAGTTCCACCTGCCGCTGGCGATACGTTTCAATGGCCCGCTCCGCGCTCTTCTCATGTATCTTCAGATGCTTGGTTAGGCTCTCCGTGTATAGGAACTTCTTGCCGCATACCTTGCACTCGCAGCGCTTCTCGCCGGTGTGCGTCATCTCGTGGATTTTGCAGGCATGCGACTTGCCAAAGGTCTTTCCGCAATATTGGCAAGCATAATTTCTGATCTTCTCGTGCACAATTTTAACGTGATTGTCGAGCGCTCGCTTGGTGTGTGTGGCATGCTCACAGATCTGGCACTTAAACATCTTCTCTTGTGTGTGGGTGAGTATGTGTTTGCTCCACTCCTGACGCGTGGTTTTGCCCACGCCACAGTAAGGACAAACATAGTTTTTGATGCCTGCGTGCCGCAGCAGATGGTTCTTGAGAGCGCTATTAATGTGAAAGCCCTTGCCGCAAATGTTGCATGGATAGGGCAGCTGCTGACCTGTATGCTTGTACATGTGCTTTTTCAGCGCCACTGGACAGCGGAAGGCCATGCCGCACTCGCTGCAGGTCTGCTCCACCCGCGGCACACTCGCACGTGACATATTGTGCACCTTTTTCAGATGAATGGTCAGTAGCCGCATGCGCGGAAACAACAGCTTACAGCCCTCCACCGTGCAGTGTATTTCCTCGGCACTCTTTGTGTGCGCATAATCCACATGAAGACGCAGTGCAGCAGCTGTGGTGAAGCCCTTCTTGCAGCTCTCTACGTTGCACTGAAATGGCAGCAGTTCATTGTGGTGCTTCATGTGCTCGTCATAGTTGGATTGCTTCTTGAATTTCTGCTGGCATATTTGGCAGTGGATAATACGATGCAGATGACGCTCCGCTGCGGGAATCCGCTTGCGTTTCGCCTTCGATCTTTTACACGGTGATTGGGATTCGGTTTCACTATTTTGATCCAGCAATCTTTGCGCCAAGGGTACATCGTCGTCACTGAGGCTGTCCTCGGATGACGACCATGAGCTGTCGCTAAAAACTTGCTTATCCCGTTGTCGTTTATCCGCGGACACTTCTTCAGCTTCCTTGTCCACGTGCTCCAGCATTTTGAAGACATCCTCCTCGTTGGCAATTAGCTCCAGTTTGTGACTTAGCAGCGGATCGTAATCATCGCTAGGCTGCTCATCCTTGACCACCAACTCTGCCTCGTTGCTGGCTCCCGGCAACGATTCGAACAGATCAATTCTGTTGATATTGACGACTCGGCTGGCAACCATTTGCTTGAACCGCTGCACGGAGGCCACGCAGAGCTTCTGGAAATCATGCAGGTCGTTTAATCTGGCGTAACAGCTGGCACAGAGACTCCTGGGATAGCCATCTTCGGGATCCGCCAGCAAGGACGTGCAAACTGTAAATGTCTTGACGAGATCTGGCAATAAAAACAGGTCATATACAATGCTGCTCTCGAGATATCCTAAGCAAACTCGACATATTGAATGAACAGAGTACGGAGCGATTGTGCTCATGTCCCGAACAGCAAAACCAAAGCCAAGCCTAAAAACAATTCTAATTTGATTCGCACAAAATGCGTAAGATATACAAAAAATACTGAGTCGAAAAACGACCCGTTTTTGTTTGTGTTTAATGCAGTGTGACCAAACCTTGAAAGCAACTTTCAATATCGTAAAATTCAAGCCCTAATATCAACACACGGGTAAAAGCATATACACCCTGTGTTGTTAACTATCGATTACCAAATCTGAATAAACGATTAAAAATATCATTGGACAGAACTTAATTAAAAATAGCTGACAAAACACAAGAAACATTATATTCTCTTAATTTATGCTATGTCCTTCTGCGCATTTAAGCATCGCTTAAAATTATCATGTCAAACACAATCCTTGCCTTAGACGCAAAACATTTGTACCAAAAACAAAATGCTTAAAATAGTTAATTGAGATGCTATTGAATAAAATTTAACATTTCAAAAAGCCAGATTTGACGGGAAAATAGCTGAGCTGGCAACACAGACAAAGTATCTTAGTCAAACTATCGATAATTTCTACATATGCAAATGCTTATCTGTAAGATACTTGAGTACCCGATACTTGTACTCGTTCTAGTTGGCTGACGAGTATACCAATTTTTTCGTGTCAATATTATTTTTTTGTTGCTGGTACAACCGAAAAAGCCACAAGCCTTTGTGAACACTTGAAAAAATAAGAAACCGAACACGATGGACGTGGCGAGGACATACTCTATACACACGCTGTGTCGTATTTGCCTCAATCTGTTGCAAAACGACGCTGCCTACGATTTGTATCTGGTGCCTGGTCTGGCCAAAAAACTTTGCCTCTGCACCTCGCTGTCTGTGGAGCAAAACGATGGCTTTCCCAAAAACCTGTGCACCAATTGTTATGCCCGTCTCAACGATATGCACGACTTTCAAAAACTCTGTGTGGATTCTGTGCAAAAGTTTCAGGATATGGTCACCAGCAACGCCTTCACTTGTCAGTCCAACTTTGATGTTCTGGATCCAAGTGTGGCAGCCCACGATCTGCCCAACGAGGATGAGGATCATATTAACTTTGATCCGCTGCTGAATCACAAAATGGAGCTAATTGAAAATGAAGAGGATGTCTTTAAAATGCTCGAAGACGTCGACAAGGAGGCCGAGGAGGTGGAAAACGAAGTCAAACAAGATAAAAGAGAGACAAAAGCGCCCGTTGTTGTGGATATATTTAATGATGACTCGTCCTTTGAGAGCGGCAACGACAACGACAGGGATGTTGACTTTGAGCCCAACAGCAGCGACGACGACATTCCCCTAGCACAGCGTATGCGGGGCAAGATGATGACTAAGACCACAAGAGCAGCCAAGTCTAATC
This sequence comes from Hirtodrosophila confusa, assembly GCA_035043065.1. Taxonomy (NCBI): domain Eukaryota; kingdom Metazoa; phylum Arthropoda; class Insecta; order Diptera; family Drosophilidae; genus Hirtodrosophila; species Hirtodrosophila confusa. The sequence continues at coordinate 8,637,083 of JAWNNI010000213.1, read as the reverse complement.
CCAAAAAGAAGAAGCCGGTTATTGACGATGAGGACGATTTCAGTGTCTCTTGCTCATCAGATGAGGATGACGAGGATGGCGACGCGGATGGAAAGGATGGGCGCAGGGAAAAGCCAAAACGCAAGCGCATTCCGGCTGCTGAGCGCCACCTGCATCGCATCATCGACTGTCACATTTGTCATCAGAAGTTCAAGAAAGCAATACGTTACGAGGAGCACATGAAATACCACAACGATCTGTTGCCGTTCCAGTGCAAAGTGGAGTCCTGCAAGAAGGGTTTCACCACCGCCAATGGGCTGCGCATACACGTGGATCATGCGCATACCGAACTCTCGGAAGTCCATGCCTGCAGCGTCGAAGGCTGTGGCAAGACATTCCCACGTGTGCGTCTGCTTACCTTCCACATGAAGAAGGTGCACAACATTTCCAAGTCGGCAGCCCCATTGCGCGACTTCCCGTGCACGGAGTGTAACACCATATTCCGTTGCCCGACGGCTCTTAAAAAGCACATGTACAAGCACACGGGCGAGGAGCTGCCATATCCATGCAACATTTGCGGCAAACGCTTTGTAATCAACAGCGCGCTCAGGGATCATTTGATGCGGCACGCGGGTATTAAAAACCATGTGTGTCCCTACTGCGGAGTCGGCAAGACCACGCGCCAAGAGTGGAACGCCCATATTCTGACACACACCAAGGAGAAGAAGTTCAAGTGTCGCCAGTGCGATCATGCCTCCCACAACAAACAGGCTCTGTCCAACCACGTCAAGGTGGTGCACATGAAGATCAAGAACTTTGCGTGCCAGTACTGCGGCAAGACCTTTGGCAAATCGCATGCCTGCAAGGTGCACGAAAGAACTCACACGGGAGAGAAGTGCTGCGAGTGCAAGATCTGTGGAAAGATCTTCCTCTGCGAGAAAAGCTTAACCAAGCATTTGAAGACGCATGAGAAACGCGATCTGCCGCCAGTGGATATGCATCGTCCGCTTAACATTCCGCTTGCTGCTTTGCCCGACCACATGCAGAGCGATATCTTGATGAGCCAAAACGTGGCCGACGATTTGCTAAAGGCGTGTGGCGGCGGGCCCGCGACAGCAGAATCCGCAGCAGCGGCAGCAGCTAAACCGAAGAATTCACGACGCGTACAGCGTGTGGATATATCTCAGCTGGCGGGCACCTCTGTTAACCCCATATCATCGGTATCGGTGCCCTCCTGGTCGCCACAAGTCAACTTTACTAAAAAGGAAGGCCAGCACATTTGTCCCGGCTGCGGTCGAGGCTTCAACAATATTGGCAACATGAAACTTCATTATAAGATAATACACGAAAAGGTTAAGGATTTCGCATGTCGGTTCTGCCCCAAGCGGTTCTCAAAGGCACAAATCTTGCGGCATCATGAATGGATCCATACAGGCGAGAAACCGTTCGAGTGTAAGATCTGCGGTAAACATTTCCGCCAGGAGACGGCGTTGAAGAAGCATATTAAGACGCATGACAAGCCCAACAGACGCAACGTGTATACCGCCGAGAAGGTCCCCGAGGTGGTGCCAACGTTCCACAAAATCGAGCCGCGCGAAATTGATCGCGAGCCAAGAAACTACGACCAGTACCAGGATCCAGCCGCTGAGCGGGCTGCTGCTACAGCTGAATTGCTTGCCCATCAAATTGAGGAGAACGAGGCGAAGCGCAAGGCAGACATCGAACGGCAAAAAATTCAAGCGGCTGCTTGTGAGCAACTGAACAAACTCCAGAAGCAGCAGGAGATCGAAAAAGCGACTACATCTTATGATGGATATTATGCACAAAAGGCTCAAGCTGAGGGCATTCCCGTAGACAGTCTCAAAATAGATCATGTGTAAAACGGAGCGGGAAGGATGAGACACTCACATAAAAAAACCCAGCAATATCTTTTTATATACATACATAGGTTTAATTTTTTACAGCTACCCTCAGTCTTTAAGAACCACTATGATCTACATACATATATCCTCGAATTGCTCCATAGTTGCTTATTATGACACGAATACAGCAACACAATTGTATTGAAACACAATATTAATTTTACAATAAACACATGTAATTGTATTTTTGTTGTCTATGTACTACATAGCATCTATTGCTTAATTAGAATAATAAACTAACATTACATACATACATACTATGTATTTCAAATGCACTTTCTATTTTTTTAGAAGCTCTCTAGGACAGCGCTTCCGAAAGTGTGGGTCGCGACCCGGTACCGGGTCGTAGAAAAAATCTGCCGGGTCACGAAAAATATTGTAAAAAAGGAACAAGAGATGGTTAAATAGTATATTTCTACTTCAGTTAAACCAAAGACTACAATTCTAGAAGGGCAAAAATAATGGAAGAAGGACAGCTTCCATTTCGTAAAACAGATAGCGCTCGAAACGGGATATTCGTTATTTTTGAAGCTCATACCGGGCCGCAGCCAAAAAATTTGGGAAACTCTGCTCTAGGAGCATGTGATGGATGATTCAGTTAGTGATATTTGTAAGTGGCATGAGGCTGAAAATGCATGTACAAGAAACGAGATCAAATGAAATAGGAATGTTGGAAACTACTCTGGTTTGTATGTATCAAAACATTAAAAAGAACAGACAATTAATTAATTAGTAGCTCGCTCTGTTGGGAAGCGACGAGGGGCGGTTATTGTCAGTGCATGTCCCACACTTGTCGGCTTTTATTGCAATGTAAAACAATCTTGTACGATGTAGTGATGTGTAAATCTTACCAAGTACTCATGTATCGATTTACTCATTTCAGTACCCGATACCGATACCTAATACCATCGCTAATGCATCATTTCCCTCTGGAATACTTTTGCAGAAAAATATATTGGGAGGAAAAAAAATAAACTGCGATCGCAAAATGGACGAGGGGAGTCAAATCTCCATTCACGCAATATGCCGCACTTGCTTGTCAAACTTGCAACATGTTGCAGCCTACGATCTGTTTGCGGTTCCGGGACTGGCCAAGAAACTCTGTGTCTGCACCTCACTCTCAGTGGAACAACAGGATGGGTTCCCGAAAAATCTTTGCACCAATTGTTACACCAAGCTAAACGATTTACATGAATTTCAGAAGCAATGCGTGGACTCTGTGCAAAAATTAAATGACATGGTGGCTAACAATTACTTCACAACCCAGACTTATCAAATCAACAATTTTGATGTGTTAAATGTTGCTGTCCAGGATACAGATATGCTCGCTGAAGAAGAGGACCGCATCAACTTTGATCCTCTGCTTCAAACCAAAATAGAGATAATTGATAATGAGGAGGATGTTTGTAAAATGCTAGAAAACGTTGACAAAGAAGCGGATGAAGTGGAGGAGGTGCCCTCCAGTGACAGCGAAAACGAGAACGACTACGACAATGATGACGATATGGACTTTGAAGCGAACAGCAGCGACTCGGACGACGCCATGCCGCTCTCACGTTTGCAGACTAATACCAGATCAAGAAAAACAAACTCCAAAGCTAAATTTGCGAGTGATGAAGAGAGTTCCTCTAGCTCTGAATCAGAATCGAATGATGACAAAGGAAAAGCCAAGACGAAACCAAAACGTAAGCAAATTTCGGGCGCTGACAGTCGCCTAGATAAGCCAATCGAATGTCACATTTGCCATCAGAAGTTCATAAAAACAATTCGCTACGAGGAGCACATGAAGCATCACAACGATCTGTTGCCTTTCCAGTGCACTGTGGAGACCTGCAAGAAGGGGTTTACGACTGCCGCTGGTCTGCGACATCATGTGGATCACGCGCACACGGAGCTCTGCAAACTTCACCCCTGTACTGTAGAAGGATGCGACAAGGCATTCCCACGTGTTCGTATGCTGACACACCATCTGAAAAAGGTTCACAATATTTCAACACCTAAGATCCGTGATCATCCTTGTTCGGAATGCGAGAAAGTATTCCGTTGTTCAACGGCACTTAAGAAACACATGTTTAAACACACTGGCGAGGTGAGGCCGTTTTCGTGTAATATCTGTAGTAAACGTTTTCGCATAAACAGTGAACTAAAAGAGCATCTCTTGCGCCATGCTGGCGTAAAAAATCACGTGTGTCCATACTGTGGTGTGGGCAAAACCACTCGCCAGGAGTGGAACAAGCACATATTGACACACACCAAGGAAAAACAGTTCCAGTGTCGCCAGTGCGATCATTCCTCCCACAATAAGCAAGCTCTGGCGAATCACGTCAAGGTAGTTCATATGAAGATCAAGGACTTTGCCTGCCAGTACTGCGGGAAGACATTTGGCAAGTCGTACGCCTGCAAGATCCACGAGAGACTCCACACTGGTGAGAACTGCTGCGAGTGCAAGATCTGTGGAAAAGTCTTTCTTTTCGAGAAAAGATTGACGAAGCATTTGAAACTTCATGAGAAGCGCGATAATCCACCGTCTGCTACTGCTGTTAAGCCGCAAGTCGAAGGAGAAGAACAGAACACTACGAATTTAAGCCAGGAGTTGGCAGAGCCCCTGGACATAAAGCCCTTGACAGTTGTCCCACCTAAGCCGAAGAATTCGCATAGGGTTGAGCGTGTAGATATCTCTCAACTAGCAGGCACCTCTGTCAATCCCATATCATCAGTGTCGGTCCCTTCCTGGTCGCCACAAGTCAACTTCACAAAGAAAGAAGGCCAACACATTTGTCCGGGTTGTGGTCGAGGCTTCAACCACATTGGCAATATGAAACTTCATTATAAGAACATACACGAGAAGGTAAAGGACTTCGCTTGTCGCTTCTGTCCCAAGCGTTTTTCAACCGCACAAATCTTGCGCCATCATGAATGGATCCACACTGGTGAGAAACCGTATGAGTGCAAGATATGCGGCAACCGATTCCGGCAAGAGCAAGTATTAAAGACGCATATAAGAAAGGTACACGAGAATCCTCAGAAACCTGCAAAAGAGAAAAAAGCCGCAAAACCTGTTCAAAAAGCGAGGGGAAAAAAGGTTGAGCTCAACAAAGCACATCGAAAGAATTTTGAGGAGTACCAGGATCCCGCCGCAGAACGGGCTGCAGCAGCTGATGCATTGCTTGCTCAACAGATGGAAGAAAATGAGGCAAAGCGAAAGGCAGAGGAAGAAACTCGTAAGATTCAAGAGGCCGCTTGCGAGCAGCTTAATAGACTTGAAAAGCAAAGAGGGTCCTATGACACTTTTTATGGACAGAAGGCAGAAGCCGAGGGCACTAGTCTGGATGCTCTAAAAGTAGACCACGTATAATTCCAAACAGTGAAGATAAGATTTTATTGTGGGTCACTTTTTAAGTTAATTATATTAATTATTATATATCACTGCTACCCAATTTGTTTTAAGAACCTTAACATATGTATTTGCAAAATCGTCCTATGAAATAAAATTTATAATTATGAAAATGCTTTCTCTTAAAAATTAAAATTATGTCACTAGGTCAGATTATATAACATTACCCGCTTAGAGCCGAGATATTTAAAAAAAATATATAAGTTTGTTTTATTAATACTTGTGTTATTACTGTACACATTCAAACATTAAATAATAGCATAAAAAAATATCGTTTATTCTTTGAGCAACATATCGAATGTTTTCGTATTCTGTGGTTATTCTAGCAATGAAGATTAAATATTGAATTCTGCAAAAACAAATTGATGATTAAAACCCAAAGGAAATTTAAGACAAGGTATTCATAAAAAATATCGACTAATATTGTAAGGATATAATATAATAGAATTCATTTTTATCACAATGTCTGTATTTAATTTGAACTTAATTGAATTAGCTGATACGGCTGATGTTATCCTGCCACAATACTATTAAAATTTGTGAGTCAAGTTTTCTTGAGTAGGAATTTATTTACCCTAGAAGAGGGTATTATAATTTTGTCTCGCAATGTGTAATGGACTAAAGGAGACATTTCCGACCCAACAAAGTATATACATATATTCTGAATCAGCATGAACAGCCGAGTTGATATAGCTGTTTTCTGTTGCTCTGTTTCTATGCGAACTAGTCTCTCAGTTTTAAGGCTATCGTAATGAAACTTGACATTACGTAGCCAGCCAGATCGAACCACTATAAAACATATAGCTGCCATAGGAATGATCGATTGAATATTCTTTAGTATGAAAAACTTTTTTGTTTATAGAGATATGCTCACCAAACTAACCGAAACCATGTCTCTGGAAAGTTTATAAAATCTGACCACATTTGGTCAAAATCGGACGACTATATCACATATGTACATAGCTGCAATAGGGTCGGGTGAAAAATTAGTTTTTGTATGACAAAGTTTTTGTATTACATCCAAACTAAGTGAGAGTTTTATTATACATACTTCATGTAGTTTCCTATGATTTTATCGAAATCGGACCACTAGCTCCCATGAACAATCGGACGAAAATTGAGTTTTGTATAAAAAGGGCATATAGCTTCGGCACTCCGAAGATAGCCGTTCTTTCTTGTCTATTTATATTATAGTATATGCTTTAAACATCAATTTAGACTTATGTATGTATGTTGTATGGACATGTACATACATAAATACATTTCTAGTGATGGACCAAGTACTCGTAGTCCATCACTAGAAGTGTACATATGTATGTACATATGTACTGTTGCACTTTTCTCAGTAAACAAAACCCATTGCTGACAAGTAAATTTGGAATTGCGTGTAAATAGCTCGCCAAATGGACGAGGGGAATCAAATCTCCATTCACGCAATATGCCGCACTTGCTTATCAAACTTACAACATGTTGCAGCCTACGATCTGTTTGCGGTTCCGGGACTGGCCAAGAAACTCTGTGTTTGCACCTCACTCTCAGTGGAACAGCAGGATGGGTTCCCGAAAAATCTTTGCACCAATTGTTACACCAAGCTAAACGATTTACATGAATTTCAGAAGCAATGCGTGGACTCTGTGCAAAAATTAAATGACATGGTGGCTAACAATTACTTCACAACCCAGACTTATCAAATCAACAATTTTGATGTGTTAAATGTTGCTGTCCAGGATACATATATGCCCGCTGAAGAAGAGGACCGCATCAACTTTGATCCTCTGCTTCAAACCAAAATAGAGATAATTGACGATGAGGAGGATGTTTGTAAAATACTAGAAAACGTTGACAAAGAAGCGGATGAAGTGGAGGAGGTGCCCTCCAGTGACAGCGAAAACGAGAACGTCTACGACAATGATGACGATATGGACTTTGAAGCGAACAGCAGCGACTCGGACGATGCCATGCCGCTCTCACGTTTGCAGACTAATACCAGATCAAGAAAAACAAACTCCAAAGCTAAATTTGCGAGTGATGAAGAGAGTTCCTCTAGCTCTGAATCAGAATCGAATGATGACAAAGGAAAAGCCAAGACGAAACCAAAACGCAAGCAAATTTCGGGCGCTGACAGTCGCCTAGATAAGCCAATCGAATGTCACATTTGCCATCAGAAGTTCATAAAAACAATTCGCTACGAGGAGCACATGAAGCATCACAACGATCTGTTGCCTTTCCAGTGCACTGTGGAGACCTGCAAGAAGGGGTTTACGACTGCCGCTGGTCTGCGACATCATGTGGATCACGCGCACACGGAGCTCTGCAAACTTCACCCCTGTACTGTAGAAGGATGCGACAAGGCATTCCCACGTGTTCGTATGCTGACACACCATCTGAAAACGGTTCACAATATTTCAACACCTAAGATCCGTGATCATCCTTGTTCGGAATGCGAGAAAGTATTCCGTTGTTCAACGGCACTTAAGAAACACATGTTTAAACACACTGGCGAGGAGAGGCCTTTTTTGTGTAATATCTGTAATAAACGTTTTCGCATAAACAGTGAACTAAAAGAGCATCTCTTGCGCCATGCCGGCGTAAAAAATCACGTGTGTCCATACTGTGGTGTGGGCAAAACCACTCGCCAGGAGTGGAACAAGCACATATTGACTCACACCAAGGAAAAACAGTTCCATTGTCGCCAGTGCGATCATTCCTCCCACAATAAGCAAGCTCTGGCGAATCACGTCAAGGTAGTTCATATGAAGATCAAGAACTTTGCCTGCCAGTACTGCGGGAAGACATTTGGCATTTCGTATGCCTGCAAGATCCACGAGAGACTCCACACTGGTGAGAACTGCTGCGAGTGCAAGATCTGTGGAAAAGTCTTTCTTTTCGAGAAAAGATTGACGAAGCATTTGAAACTTCATGAGAAGCGCGATAATCCACCGTCTGCTACTACTGTTAAGCCGAAAGTCGAAGGAGAAGAACAGAACGCTACAAATTTGAGCCAGGAGTTGGCAGAGCCCCTGGACATAAAGCCCTTGACAGTTGTCCCACCTACGCCGAAGAAATCGAATAGAGTTGAGCGTGTAGATATCTCCCAACTGGCAGGCACCTCTGTCAATCCCATATCATCAGTATCGGTCCCTTCCTGGTCGCCACAAGTCAACTTCACAAAGAAAGAAGGCCAACACATTTGTCCGGGCTGTGGTCGAGGCTTCAACCACATTGGCAATATGAAACTTCATTATAAGAACATACACGAGAAGGTAAAGGACTTCGTTTGTCGCTTCTGTCCCAAGCGTTTTTCAACCGCACATAACTTGCGCCATCATGAATGGATCCACACTGGTGAGAAACCGTATGAGTGCAAGATATGCGGCAACCGATTCCGGCAACAGCAAGTATTAAAGACGCATATAAGAAAGGTACACGAGAATCCTCAGAAACCGGCAAAAGAGAAAAAAGCCGCAAAACCTGTTCAAAAAGCGAGGGGAAAAAAGGTTGAGCTCAACAAAGCACATCGAAAGAATTTTGAGGAGTACCAGGATCCCGCCGCAGAACGGGCTGCAGCAGCTGATGCATTGCTTGCTCAACAGATGGAAGAAAATGAGGCAAAGCGAAAGGCAGAGGAAGAAACTCGTAAGATTCAAGAGGCCGCTTGCGAGCAGCTTAATAGACTTGAAAAGCAAAGAGGGTCCTATGACACTTTTTATGGACAGAAGGCAGAAGCCGAGGGCACTAGTCTGGATGCTCTAAAAGTAGACCACGTATAATTCCAAACAGTGAAGATAAGATTTTATTGTGGGTCACTTTTTCAGTTAATTATATTAATTATTATATATCACTGCTACCCAATTTGTTTTAAGAACCTTAACATATGTATTTGCAAAATCGTCCTATGAAATAAAATTTATAATTATGAAAATGCTTTCTCTTAAAAATTAAAATTATGTCACTAGGTCAGATTATATAACATTACCCGCTTAGAGCCGAGATATTTAAAAAAAATATATAAGTTTGTTTTATTAATACTTGTGTTATTACTGTACACATTCAAACATTAAATAATAGCATAAAAAAATATCGTTTATTCTTTGAGCAACATATCGAATGTTTTCGTATTCTGTGGTTATTCTAGCAATGAAGATTAAATATTGAATTCTGCAAAAACAAATTGATGATTAAAACCCAAAGGAAATTTAAGACAAGGTATTCATAAAAAATATCGACTAATATTGTAAGGATATAATATAATAGAATTCATTTTTATCACAATGTCTGTATTTAATTTGAACTTAATTGAATTAGCTGATACGGCTGATGTTATCCTGCCACAATACTATTCAAATTTGTGAGTCAAGTTTTCTTGAGTAGGAATTTATTTACCCTAGAAGAGGGTATTATAATTTTGTCTCGCAATGTGTAATGGACTAAAGGAGACATTTCCGACCCAACAAAGTATATACATATATTCTGAATCAGCATGAACAGCCGAGTTGATATAGCTGTTTTCTGTTGCTCTGTTTCTATGCGAACTAGTCTCTCAGTTTTAAGGCTATCGTAATGAAACTTGACATTACGTAGCCAGCCAGATCGAACCACTATAAAACATATAGCTGCCATAGGAATGATCGATTGAATATTCTTTAGTATGAAAAACTTTTTTGTTTATAGAGATATGCTCACCAAACTAACCGAAACCATGTCTCTGGAAAGTTTATAAAATCTGACCACATTTGGTCAAAATCGGACGACTATATCACATATGTACATAGCTGCAATAGGGTCGGGTGAAAAATTAGTTTTTGTATGACAAAGTTTTTGTATTACATCCAAACTAAGTGAGAGTTTTATTATACATACTTCATGTAGTTTCCTATGATTTTATCGAAATCGGACCACTAGCTCCCATGAACAATCGGACGAAAATTGAGTTTTGTATAAAAAGGGCATATAGCTTCGGCACTCCGAAGATAGCCGTTCTTTCTTGTCTATTTATATTATAGTATATGCTTTAAACATCAATTTAGACTTATGTATGTATGTTGTATGGACATGTACATACATAAATACATTTCTAGTGATGGACCAAGTACTCGTAGTCCATCACTAGAAGTGTACATATGTATGTACATATGTACTGTTGCACTTTTCTCAGTAAACAAAACCCATTGCTGACAAGTAAATTTGGAATTGCGTGTAAATAGCTCGCCAAATGGACGAGGGGAATCAAATCTCCATTCACGCAATATGCCGCACTTGCTTATCAAACTTACAACATGTTGCAGCCTACGATCTGTTTGCGGTTCCGGGACTGGCCAAGAAACTCTGTGTTTGCACCTCACTCTCAGTGGAACAGCAGGATGGGTTCCCGAAAAATCTTTGCACCAATTGTTACACCAAGCTAAACGATTTACATGAATTTCAGAAGCAATGCGTGGACTCTGTGCAAAAATTAAATGACATGGTGGCTAACAATTACTTCACAACCCAGACTTATCAAATCAACAATTTTGATGTGTTAAATGTTGCTGTCCAGGATACAGATATGCCCGCTGAAGAAGAGGACCGCATCAACTTTGATCCTCTGCTTCAAACCAAAATAGAGATAATTGATAATGAGGAGGATGTTTGTAAAATGCTAGAAAACGTTGACAAAGAAGCGGATGAAGTGGACGAGGTGGCCTCCAGTGACAGCGAAAACGAGAACGACAACGCCAATGATGACGATCTGGACTTTGAAGCGAACAGCAGCGACTCGGACGACGCCATGCCACTTTCCCGCTTGGAGATTAATACCAGATCAACAAAGGCAAATTTCAAAGCTAAATTCGCGAGTGAGGAAGAGAGTTCCTCTAGCGCTGAATCAGAATCTGATGAGGACAAAGAAAAAGCCAAGACGAAATCAAAACGTAAGCAAATTTCGGGCGCTGACAGTCGCCTAGATAAGCCAATCGAATGTCACATTTGCCATCAGAAGTTCATAAAAACAATTCGCTACGAGGAGCACATGAAGCATCACAACGATCTGTTGCCTTTCCAGTGCACTGTGGAGACCTGCAAGAAGGGGTTTACGACTGCCGCTGGTCTGCGACATCATGTGGATCACGCGCACACGGAGCTCTGCAAACTTCACCCCTGTACTGTAGAAGGATGCGACAAGGCATTCCCACGTGTTCGTATGCTGACACACCATCTGAAAAAGGTTCACAATATTTCAACGCCTAAGATCCGTGATCATCCTTGTACGGAATGCGAGAAAGTATTCCGATGTTCCACGGCACTTAAAAAACATATGTTTAAGCACACTGGCGAGGAGAGGCCGTTTTCGTGTAATATCTGTAATAAACGTTTTCGAATAAACAGCGAACTAAAAGAGCATCTCTTACGCCATGCCGGCGTTAAGAATCACGTGTGTCCATACTGTGGTGTGGGCAAAACCACTCGCCAGGAGTGGAACAAGCACATTTTGACGCACACCAAGGAAAAACAGTTCCAGTGTGGACAATGCGATCATGCCTCCCATAACAAGCAGGCTCTGGCGAATCACGTCAAGGTAGTTCATATGAAGATCAAGGACTTTGCCTGCCAGTATTGCGGGAAGACCTTTGGCAAGTCGTACGCCTGCATGATCCACGAGAGAATCCACACTGGTGAGAACTGCTGCGAGTGCAAAATCTGTGGAAAAGTCTTTCTTTTCGAGAAAAGATTGACGAAGCATTTGAAACTTCATGAGAAGCGCGATAATCCACCGTCTGCTACTACTGTTAAGCCGCAAGTCGAAGGAGAAGAACAGAACACTACAAATTTGAGCCAGGAGTTGGCAGAGCCCCTGAACATAAAGCCCTTGACAGTTGTCCCACCTAAGCCGAAGAAATCGAATAGAGTTGAGCGTGTAGATATCTCCCAACTGGCAGGCACCTCTGTCAATCCCATATCATCAGTGTCGGTCCCTTCCTGGTCGCCACAGGTCAACTTCTCAAAGAAAGAAGGCCAACACATTTGTCCGGGCTGTGGTCGAGGCTTCAACCACGTTGGCAATATGAAACTTCATTATAAGAACATACACGAGAAGGTAAAGGACTTCGCTTGTCGCTTCTGTCCCAAGCGTTTTTCAACCGCACAAATCTTGCGCCACCATGAATGGATCCACACTGGTGAGAAACCGTATGAGTGCCAGATATGTAGCCACCGCTTTCGGCAGAAGCATTTGTTAAATAAACATATAAGGCAAGTGCATGATAAACCTCAGAAACTTCCCAGCGAAAACAAAGCTGTTAAAGCAAAACCTGTTACTAAACAGAAGAAAAAGAAGGTGGAGCTAAACAAAGCACAGCCTAAAATTTATGATGAATATCAGGATCCTGCTGTAGAACGAGCTGCAGCCACTGCTGCATTGCTTGCACAACAAATGGTGGAGAATGAGGCAAAGCGGAAGGCGGAGGAAGAAACCCGTAAGATTCAAGAGGCCGCTTGTGAGCAGCTCAATAGACTCGAAAAGCAAAGAGGGTCCTATGACACTTTTTATGAACAAAAAACCGAAGCCGAAGGGACTAGCGCGAAGGGACTAGATCACTAGTTATTCGAAACGAGAATAAGATTTTAGTGTGGATATATTTATAAGTTTATTTATTTTATAGATTTCCCATACGATTTAAGAACTTTATGAACTATGCTAATCTCTGAAAATGTTTCACAAATACATATTAATTTATTACCTTAATCTCTCTTATTAATTACAAATTATAATCAAGAAAATACTCTAGAACTACAATTTCTGTCTAACCTTCATCAGCATATATATATTCTTGATCAGCATCTGTAGCTAAGTTGATATAGCGATGTTCGTACCACACAAGCTCTATCTCCTAAACTAGAAGCAACTCCAATAACTTTGTCAGAACTTAATCGATACGGAATGTCTTTTTGGTCATGTTTTGTTCTCTAAATTGACTTAGCATTTTAATTATTTTGATATTCCAAAATGGATTATTTTGAAAAATGGACAAGTGTGAGGGAAACATTTTCAACAATTAAATTTTGAATAAATTTGTATCCCAATATTTCGGTTGCGGGCATCAAGTTTGTATAAAACGCTATTTTAAAACTTGTTCTTTCCTTCTTGTTTTCATTTACAGTGTCTTCAGCAGGGGAAATACAACTGCTTGCCCTTAAAATATGTAGCACTCAAACCTGGTTGATGGGATGAAATTACGTTTGAGTAAGGTCCCAAATGTTGGCAGATACATACATATGTACATACATTTATGCATAAGCGTACATGTGATGAAAGTGCGTACATACCAATCACCGAGCAAAGAACAAATAGAGATGCCAGACCTTGGACCATAGTCCCTAAAATAACATAAATTGACAGTGTCCATTTAAATAGCACAGGCACAACAGCTTTTATGTTAAATAAAAATAGTAAAAATAACATAAATAATTATAGGTTCCCCAATATACAAAAAATTGATAGTGTCCATTTAAATTACATATACAATTATATAAAAATAATATAAAAAATCCAGGGTATGCATTCATCGACGCACAAGTGCGATATTGTTTGAAACGAATATCGTTCAAGGCGTGCGTATTTTTCACAAGCGCGCTTGGCGATTCCATTTCTTGTACGCACACATGCAGGAATTGGTTGCTGGAACAATAACGCACTTGTGCGTCGATGAATGGAATTTTTATATTATTTTTATATAATTGTTCCCAAGATCTGCCATCTCTATTTGTTGTTTGCTTAGTGGTAAATGTAAGCTTTTCTAGCGATGTGTAAATGCGAACCAAGTACTAATGTATCGATTTACTCATTTCAGTAGCCGATACATATTACTACCGCTAGTGTATAATTTTCCGGAAAAATAAATTTGTGGGGATCGCGGATAGACTGCTCACGAGGAATGGAAGAGGGAAGTCAAATCTCCATTCACGCAATATGCCGCACTTGCTTGACAAACATGCAACACGTTGTCGCCTACGATCTGTTTGCGGTTCCGGGTCTGGCCAAGAAACTCTGTGTCTGCACCTCACTCTCAGTGGAACAGCAGGATGGGTTCCCGAAAAATCTTTGCACCATTTGTTACACCAAGCTAAACGATTTACATGAATTTCAGAAGCAATGCGTGGACTCCGTGCAAAGGTTAAAGGACATGGTGACCAACAATTACTTTATTAAACATGACAATTTTGACGAGCTGAACGTTGCGTCGCAGGAGCCTGATATGCCTGTCGAGGAAGAGGACCGCAACTTTGATCCGCTACAGAATACCAAAATAGAGATAATTGAGAATGAGGAGGATGTTTTTAAAATGCTCGAAGTTGTTGACAAAGAAGCAGATGAAGTGGAGAAGGTGACCTGCAGTGGCAGTGACATCGATAACGACAATGATGATGTCGTGGAGTTTAAAGCGAACAGCAGTGACTCCGACGACGCTATGCCCTTGTCACGTCTACGGTGTAATACAAGAGCTACAAAGCCCAAGAAAAAAGAAAATTCTGTAAATAATGAAGAATTCTCCGAGTCCTTGAGCTCTGAATCTGACTATGATGAAGATGATAAGCACAAATCAAAACCAAAACGAAAGCGTATTTCGGCCGCTGAGCGTCACCTGCATAAACTAATCGACTGTCACATTTGCCATCAAAAGTTCAAGAAAGCTATTCGATACGACGAGCACATGAAACATCATAACGATCTGTTGCCATTCCAGTGCACTGTGGAAACATGCAAGAAGGGCTTTACGACAGCCGCTGGTCTGCGACATCATGTGGATCACGCACATTCGGAACTCTGCGATCTTCAGGCCTGCACTGTAGAAGGATGCGACAAGTCATTCCCGCGTGCTCGAATGCTTACACATCACATGAAAAAGGTTCATAAAATTACCAAACCTGAGGTCCGTGATCATCCCTGTACGGAATGCGACAAAGTATTCCGATGCCCAACGGCGCTTAAAAAACACATGTATAAACACACTGGTGAGGAGTTGCCTATTTCGTGTAACATCTGTAACAAGCGATTTCACATAAACAGTGAACTCAGAGACCATCTATTGCGCCATGCGGGCGTTAAAAATCATGTGTGTCCCTACTGTGGTGTGGGCAAAACTACTCGGCAGGAGTGGAACAAGCACATATTGACTCACACCAAGGAAAAACAGTTCCAGTGTCGCCAGTGCGATCATTCCTCCCACAACAAGCAGGCTCTATCCAACCACGTCAAAGTGGTGCACATGAAGATTAAGAACTTTGCCTGCCAGTACTGCGGTAAGACCTTTGGGAAATCGCACGCATGCAAGATCCACGAGAGACTTCATACTGGCGAGAACTGTTGCGAGTGCAAGATCTGTGGAAAAATATTTCTTTTCGAGAAGAGATTGACCAAGCATTTGCAGATTCATGAGAAGCGCGATAATCCAACGACTACAGCCATTTCAAAATCGACAGTCAATAAGGATGGCAACGTGGAGTTGACAAAAGCAGTGGATTCGAAACCCATGCCTGCAGTCGCTGCCAAGCCAAAGAATTCACATAGAGTAGAGCGTGTAGATATCTCTCAACTGGCGGGCACCGCTGCCAATCCCATTCCATCAGTATCGGTGCCTTCCTGGGCGCCACAAATCAACTTCACAAAGAAAGAAGGTCAGCACATTTGCCCGGGCTGTGGACGAGGCTTTAACCACATTGGTAATATGAAGCTGCACTATAAGGTTATACATGAAAAGATCAAGGACTTTGCCTGCCGTTTCTGCCCTAAGCGCTTTGGCAAAGCCCAATACCTTCGTCATCATGAATATACGCATACAGGCGAGAGGCCGTACGGCTGCAAAATATGCGATAAGCATTTTAGCCATGGCTCATCGTTAAGAAAGCATATGATTTCACACAATAGACCTCCAAAAGTGCCAAAGGCTCAAAAAACCTCTTCTAAAACTAAAGATCTTCAGAGGCCAAAAATCGAACTGAACAAGCGTCCACCGAAGAACTATGAACAGTATCAAGATCCAGCTGCAGAACGGGCGGCTGCTACAGCTGAATTGCTTGCTCAGCAGCTGGAGGAGAGTGAAGCTAAGCGGAAGGCGGAGGTTAAAATTCGTAAGATTCAGGAGGCCGCATGTGAGCAGCTTCAGAAGCTGCAAAAAGAACAACTGATCGATAAGATACCCCATGATAGTTTTTATATACATAGTTCCGAATGCGGTATTAGTGTGGATTCCCTCAACACAGATCAGGTGTAATTCTACGGATGGATATAATGGATAGTATGCTAGAAAACACTGCAATATTAGTTATAAGGTGTAAATTTAATTTATAATATCAATTTCCATTCTATAAACTCTTTCTTGCCCTTAGCTTAACGATTATGTAGACATTATTTCTACTACATGTTATACTATGTATAATATTTTTTAAAAAAATTACATATTTTTAAATTTTATAACACTATGATGAGTTTGATATTTATAAAACAACCAGATTGCAACTTCTAATAAGCAATAGAATCTATAAGCAAATAAGGCAAACATTGCTGTCGAAATGACAAAATAATAAAAATATTACACAATACATTTTTTAAATTAAATTTGAAAAATCTTAAATGTTTATTAATTATTATTTAACAAAAACTATCGGAACAAAAATGAACAGGCACAAGTAACGAGTATTTATGATTACTCGCAAAGTAACCGATACATTAAGTGCTCGTTCCTTTTATGGACGCGTATACATAGTTTTTCTCAGAGTAGATTCTGTGCTACAAATTTTCATAAATTGTCTACAAACTTTATTAGAAAAATTTTGGCAAAATGAATGAGGGGAGTGAATACTCCATACACTCGATATGCCGCATTTGCTTGAACCACTTGCGAGACGATGCGGCCTACGACCTCTTTCTCGTTCCGGGTCTGGCCAAGAAGCTCTGTGTGTGCACCTCACTCTCGGTGGAAAAGCACGATGGCTTCCCGAAAAACCTTTGCACCACTTGCTACACCAAACTAGACGACTTGCATGGATTTCAAAAGCAATGTGTGGACTCTGTACAAAAGTTTCAAGACATGGTCGCCAACAATTATTTTACACCAAACATTGCTGATATAAATCAAATTGACAATGTCGATGTCCTGAATATTGCGGTGCAGGATGGTGAAATGGAAGAGGATCGCATTAATTTTGATCCGCTCCTGAATACCAAAATAGAGATCATTGAGAACGAGGAGGATGTTTTTAAAATGCTCGAAGATGTCGACAAAGAGCCAGACGAGGTAGAGAAGGTCTCCTCCAGCGACAGCGAAAGCGAACACGACAATGATGATGATGTGGACTTTGAGGCGAATAGCAGCGACTCCGACGACGCCATGCCCTTGTCACGTTTGAGAAGTACCAGATCAACAAAGGCGAAACCCAAAAAGATGGCCACAAATGATGATGACGACGATACCTCCAGCTCTGAATCGGACGATGAAGATGAGAAGCCCAAAATAAAACCAAAACGCAAGCGCATTCCGGCCGCTGAGCGTCACCTCCATAAGCTAATCGACTGCCATATTTGCCATCAGAAGTTTAAGAAGGCAATTCGCTACGAGGAGCACATGAAGCACCACAACGATCTGTTGCCATTCCAGTGCACTGTGGAAAGCTGCAGGAAGGGTTTCACTACGGCAGGCGGCCTGCGTCTTCATATGGACCACGCGCACTCAGAATTTTCTGAAGTACACGCCTGCACCTTTGAGGGATGCGGCAAGACGTTTCCCCGTTCCGTTTTGCTTACGTTCCATATGAAAAAGGTGCACAAAGTTGCCAAGCCCGAGACACGGAAGCACCCCTGCACAGAATGTGAAAAAGTGTTCCGCTGTCCAACGGCGCTTAAAAAACACATGTATAAGCACACTGGCGAGGAGCTGCCATTTGCATGCGAAATTTGTGGCAAGCGCTTCCACATACACAGTGTGCTGCGAGACCATCTATTGCGCCATGCCGGCGTTAAGAATCACGTGTGTCCCTACTGTGGTGTGGGCAAAACCACTCGCCAGGAGTGGAACAAGCACATATTGACACACACCAAGGAAAAACAGTTCCAGTGTCGCCAGTGCGATCATTCCTCCCACAACAAGCAGGCTCTATCCAACCACGTCAAGGTGGTGCACATGAAGATCAAGAACTTTGCCTGCCAGTACTGCGGCAAGACTTTTGGAAAATCGCACGCATGCAAGATCCACGAGAGACTTCATACTGGCGAGAACTGTTGCGAGTGCAAGATCTGTGGCAAGATCTTCCTCTTCGAGAAGAGATTGACCAAGCATTTGCAGATTCATGAGAAGCGCGAAATTCCACCGCCGGAGACCGCTGTTAAGCCGCCAGCTGATGGAGAAATGCAGAACACCCCGATTGTACGCCAGGAGATGACAGAGCCGGTGGACGTGAAGCCCTTGCCAGTTGTCCCTCCTAAGCCGAAGAATTCACATAGAGTTGAGCGTGTAGACATCTCCCAGCTGGCTGGCACCTCTGTTAATCCCATATCATCGGTATCGGTGCCTTCCTGGTCGCCACAAGTCAACTTCACAAAGAAAGAAGGCCAGCACATTTGTCCAGGCTGCGGTCGAGGCTTCAACCACATTGGCAATATGAAGCTTCATTATAAGATAATTCACGAGAAGGTGAAGGACTTCGCTTGCCGCTATTGTCCCAAGCGGTTCGCCAAGGCGCAGTACCTACGCAATCACGAATATATACATACTGGTGAGAAGCCGTTCGAATGCAAGATATGCGGCAAACACTTCCGGCAGGAGCAAGTGCTAAAGACACATTTGAAGGTGCATGACAAGCCACCGAAACCTCCAAAGGAGAAGAAACCACCAAAACCAGCCCCTAGCAAGGCGAGGGGATTAAAGGTTGAGCTGAACAAAACACAGCCAAAGATTTTTGATGAGTACCAGGATCCTGCTGCAGAACGGGCTGCAGCCACTGCCGCATTGCTTGCACAACAGATGGAGGAGAATGAGGCAAAGCGGAAGGCGGAGGAAGAAACTCGTAAGATTCAAGAGGCCGCTTGCGAGCAGCTTAATAGACTTGAAAAGCAAATTCAAAACGACAAGGGGTCTTATGACACCTATTATGGACAGAAAGTCGAAGCCGACGGCACCAGCCTGGATGCTCTCAAATTAGATCACGTGTAATTCCAAACGGTGAGAATAAGATTCTAATAAGTGTGGGCAATATTTTATGTTAGTTATTAATTTTACAGCAGTCCCAGTCGTTTTAAGAACCTCTATGAACTATGCGAATCCCTCAAATGGCTTCATATATATGTATAACTCTATCCACTTAATCATTTTAATAATTAAAAATTAACTATTATGTACGTGTTGAATTGCATACTTAATATAAAAATACAAATTCTATCTACCCTTGGATGCACAGACAAATTTAAGCAACTAGAAGCTTTAGGCACCAATATACTATCTTCTAAGATGAAATCATTGTTTCTGTGAGGGAATTTTAGGTTTGAATATTATTCAAGGGCCAGTACTCAGAAGCGCGGTCTACTTGAATTACATCTGTTTGCCATTCCAACCGGACACGAAGGACATTGCAGTAGCCTGTAGCTGGTGGATAAAAGGATATTGCGCTGGAGTCCAGTTAAGGAGGATGGTCTGGTAGCTGAGTTAGGATACGCCCAGAATCTTAGCTGTAGTGCCAATTTAAAAATATGTCAAATTAGATGCTTTGATATGAAAAATACAACAAATACCAATAATTAATAATATTTCAAGTTCTTGTATTAAGTATAATCCAAACGACATGATTAATATGATTATTGTTTAAGGAAATATATACTCGTATATACATAAGTACATACATATGTCTTTCTACTCCCATAAATTTATCAAATCTGAATGGATTTGGTTTAAAAATGGATGTGAAAAGGGAATTCGGGGCTTTTGTTAATTATCTGCACGTTATATATTCTTAGGATACATGTGTAACAGGCTTAGTGTTTAAGTAGATCTCAAAACACAATAGTAATTTGCACTTTTTGTTTGGAGCGAGCGGGAGAAGCTATCTGAAATATAGTATAACTCTGATTGGTATATGGTATACAGCATACCAGTTTTAATATCTTTATTATTCATGAGGAGCGTGCACATGCATCTGTACATATATGTATGTATATAAACATGCATCTTAATAAAACGCTCATGTGTAGATAGCTAGAGGTGTGTAAGTTGACACTGGACATACATAGGTAGAAGTATCGATATACCTGTGTAAGTAACCGATTAACGGACAACGAGTACTCGTGTTTATATCTGACGCGTATAGTTTTTCCTCTGAAGCAATTTTTATTGAATACTGTAAATAAGCGACTTTTAGTCACAGCAAAAATGAATGAAGGGAGTGGATACTCCATACACACAATATGTCGCATCTGCTTGAATCACTTACAAAACGATCCAGCCTACGATCTGTTTCTGGTCCCGGGTCTAGCCAAGAAACTTTGTGTGTGCACTTCACTATCGGTGGAACAGCAGGACGGTTTCCCAATGAATCTGTGCACCAATTGCTACAGCCGACTAAACGATTTGCACGACTTCCAGAAGCTGTGTGTGGACTCGGTCCAAAGATTTCAAGAATTGGCTGCCAAGGATTTCTTTACATCTGCATCATCTGCCCAGATGAACCAAATCAACAACTTTGATGTACTGAATGTTGCGACTCAGGATGGAGATTTGGCTGGCGAGGATGAAGATCGCATTAACTATGATCCGCTGCTGAATCACAAAATGGAGATCATTGAGAATGAAGAGGATGTCTTTAAAATGCTGGAGCACGTGGACAAGGAAGCCGAAGAGGTGGAGAAGGAAGTCAAGCAAGATGTTGAGGATGAACCTGGCATTATACAAATGTTTGGCGACGAGTCTTCAATTGAAGACAGCAACGATAACGACCATGATATGGACTTTGAGCCTAACAGCAGCGATGGTGACGACGACATGCCTTTGGCCCAGCGATTACGCGGCAATCCGAGTCGCAAAACTAACTCAAAACCGATTCCCGGAAACGCACTCGATGAGGATGACTATAGCTCAGGATCGGACGAGGACGGAGCCAAATCGAGGTCAAAACGAAGACGAATTCCCGCAGCTGAACGGCATTTGCATCGTATCATCGACTGCCACATTTGCCATCAGAAATTCAAGAAGGCAATTCGCTATGAGGAGCACATGAAGCACCACAACGATCTTTTGCCCTTTCAGTGCAAAGTGGAGACCTGCAGAAAGGGTTTCACAACGGCTGGTGGACTGCGACTACACGTCGACCACGCGCACACCGAACTCTCGGAGGTGCATGCCTGCAGCGTCGAAGGTTGCGGCAAGACATTTCCACGCATACGCCTGCTCACTTTTCACATGAAGAAGGTGCATAACATCTCAAAAGCTGCTGCGCCGCCAAGAGATTATCCATGCACAGAGTGTGAGAAGGTGTTCCGCTGTCCCATGGCGTTGAAAAAGCACATGTACAAGCACGATGGCAAGGAGCTGCCATTCCCTTGTAACATATGCGGCAAACGCTTCGTAATCAACAGCGCACTCAAGGATCATCTAATGCGGCACGCGGGCATTAAGAACTATGTGTGTCCTTACTGTGGAGTAGGCAAAACGACGCGCCAGGAATGGAACACACACATACTGACGCACACACAGGAGAAGAAATTCAAGTGTCATATTTGCGAGCATGCATCTCACAACAAGCAGAGTCTGGCCAATCACATCAAGATTGTGCACGAGAAGATTAAAAACTATGCTTGCCAGTATTGTGGCAAGACATTTGGCAAGTCGCATGCCTGCAAAATCCACGAGATGACGCACACCGGCGAGAAGCGCTGCGAGTGCAAGGTATGCGGAAGAAGTTCCTATATCCAAAGAGCCTCACGAAGCATTTGAAAACGCACGAGAAGCGTGTTCTGCGCGCCATTGAAACCTATCGTCAGCGGCAGGTGGAACTTGGCGAGAGTGCGACTGCTACTGCAACCGGCGAGCCAGCAGATATTATGGCAGCAGCGGCAGCTGTTGGAGCACCCGCGCCGGCGGATGGAGTGGTCGATGTAATTATGTCCCAGAACGCAGCAGATGAGTTGCTTAAGGTGTGCGCCGAGTCGGTGGCAACCATACCTAAGGATCCGCGTCGCGTGCAGCGTGTGGACATAGCACAGCTGGCTGGCACCGCTGTCAATCCCATACCATCGGTGTCAGTGCCCTCCTGGTCGCCGCAGGTGAATTTTACAAAGAAAGAAGGCAAGCACATTTGTCCCGGCTGCGGTCAGGGTTTCAACAATATTGGCAACATGAAGCGGCACTACAAGATCATACACGAGAAGGTTAAGGATTTTGCGTGCCGCTTCTGTCCAAAACGGTTTGCCAAAGCGCAGACACTGCGGCATCACGAATGGATACACACGGGCGAAAAGCCGTTCGAGTGCAAGATATGTGGCACACATTTCCGGCAGGAGACTGCGCTGAAGCGTCATCAAAGAACACACGAAAATCGCCCGCCCGTTATATCATCCAAATTCTATGCCGCACGCGAGGAACTGGAGGAGCAGGAGCGCACAAAGCGCGAGGCCAGGCGAAAGGCTGAGGCAAAACGCAAAGAAATTGCGGAAGCTGCCAAGGAACAGCTATCATCGCTGCACAAAATCGAGGCCACCGACAAGAATCTGCACTCGTATGACGAGTACCAGGAGGCTGCCGCAGAGCGTGCAGCGGCCTCGGCTGAATTGCAAGCTCAGCAGTATGAGGAGAACGAGGTGAAGCGCCGCGCGGATATGGAGCGACGCAAAATCCAAGAAGCTGCCTACGAGCAGCTGCAGAAACTACAACAACAGCAGGAAATCGAAAAAGCGCAAAGCTCCTACGACGGCTACTATGCGCAAAAGGCTAATGCCGAGGGTACCACCCTCGAGGAGCTTAAGATCGATCATGTGTGAGAGAGCCTCGAGAACTAATGCATGATAAAATTTCGAAAATTTTATTATCAATTTGTGGGGTGCAAGAAATTACTTTTTACAATTACAAGAACACATTACAGTTTTTGAGAAGCAATATTTTATAGTCCTTATAGATAGCGATACGCCTAAGCTTAAACATACTTAGCTCTAAGTACTATAAACTTATATTATAAAATATATAATGTATTCAGAATGTACATTTAACATAGCATAGGTCTTAGATATTATCATATTCCTTTCCTTAAACTACAAATAGATCTTTTAGGCTATCCAGTGTCATATTATCTAGGTCCCAATGAGTAGATAACGTTGATTTATCATCAGCTGATTTTATAAGCTTCATTATATTTTCCTCAATTGTGCCATTTACAACGAAACGATGCACTGTTGTGGGTCTGTATGTGATAAAGAAATAATTGAAGAAAATCATAAAAAATGAATATTAAAGGTTTTTCTCTAGCTCACTTTGTCTGACCAAAACGATGAACACGTCCAATAGCCTGCAGTTCATCTCCTGGCGTCAGAATTGGTTCTACTAGAAACACATGGGTAGCCTCGATTAAATTCAGGCCCTTGGATCCCCGCGCCAACGGCATCAATAAGCAAGTAACATTGTGTGCGGGATCCTATTGAAAGGGAAGTAATAAGAGACTTAAGCATTTGATGTTTATCTACAAAATACACACCTTAAATTCGTCAATATCACGATTTGTGAATTTGCTGCGATATGCTATACCATTTTTGGCCAAGGCAATAGCAATATAATTCAATATGGATGCCCACTGAGAGAAGATTATGACCTTCTCTTCATCTTTGCCATCGCCTTGGGCTTTAATTTTTAGCAGCAGTTCGACAATGTATTTTATTTTTGTTGAGAAATCACCGATAACTTTGGATGATTTGTTGGTCTTGCGCAAAGAATAATACAGCCTATATGAAAATTATATTCTTTTTAACATAAAAGCTTATGATATTTGTTTTGTGCCAACTTACTGCGGTGAATCTTGACGACACATAGGACATTTTGTTCTGCAATCTCGACCGAATTTTTTTTTCATGCAGTCCAGACAAATCTTGCAGATAAAGTGGCCACAAGACAACATTACATACTGTAAACAGGATTTTGATTAGAGAATTTGCTTTTATAAAAATTAAGTTAAGTAAATTACGCGTTCATCATCTTGGGTTTGACAAATAGGGCATGGCTTGTCACCGTCATCTTCCTTCAAATGCTTTAAATATTTAAGTCGTCCGCTCAGCCGCGTAAAATTTAACTGTGAATCGTTAATATTTTGTAAGTTAAATCGCTTTTGCTCGTCTATCTGGCAAGGCAATATGCGATAATTGGATTGCTCCTCTGGGTTATAGGTGAGCAATATACGCATTTTACACATTTCCAGCTCATCGAACACTTTAATCACGTATTCAACTTCAATCCAGTATTTAATCTGCAGCTTAACCAGATTCTGCATGCAGTCCAGCAAATCAAATTTATTTTGACATTCTATTTTCCATTCGCTGAATTCGTCTTTGGTACGCAGAAATGAGAAGACCACTGCAAATAAATAATATTAAATATAAGACCAAATGGCTGACAGAAATTATGACATTTGCAACCTTTGATTAGAGTTATTTCAACACTAGGATTCATCAGACCATCCGTTGCGGCACCTTCCTTGCCCAGTTCCTTGGCAAAAAGCAAGCACTCAAACTGATTAACAAGATCACGAATCTTGCATAAACGACAAAGACGTTTTTTTGGGAGATTTTTTTTGCTTGTTGACATAGTAGTGGGTTTCTCCTCCTATCGATAAAGATCCAATTAAATAATATAAATTATAATACATTTAATAGCCACACTTACTAAAATATCAGTCAAATGACAATCGGAAACGCTTTTGATAAAATTAATTGCATCCTGATCTAAGCCAACTCCTTTTTCCATGGCACCACAAGCTTGCATTAAAATATTTTTCAAGAACTCAAATTCTGTACGCAAATTTCGGTGCTGTTTCTGCAGACGCTCATGCCAGGTATGAATTAAATAAAGCACACCAGACATTGTGCGCACATCTTGCAGCTTCTCTGGAGAAATGTTGTGTTTAAAAAACTCGTCGGCAATCTTGTTCCACAGCGCATTGTGCAATGATGTGCTTGCCTTGACGAGCGTAGCAAATAGATCAACAGTGCTAGATTTGTATTTCTGCTCCAGATTATCCAGTTCTTTTAGATTTAATTCATAATCATTGCGAGCTGCTTGCATCACCGCTGATTTGTCCTCCAAATATTTCATTTCCAAAGTGTTTAATGTCAAGCTAAATTCAGAGCGATCTTGCTCTGAGAGCTGGATTCCCACGGGCGCCAACTCAGAGGCCTTAATCATATTATGAAGGGCATGTATTTGAAGCAAGCTGTCTACGCTGTAAATATAAAGTTTAATGTAAAATTGAAACATTATGCATTTGATTTGTCTACTAACGAAATATTTTCCTCATTGTAGTCTTTGGCCAATTTTAACACGAGCTTATAGTTATCTATCGCCAAGCCATACTTCTTGTGAATGAAATGTATGGCAGCGATGCCATTGTAGGATGAGGCCCAGTTGCGCAATTCACGCTTGCACTGAATTTCGTTGGTGGATTTCAGATGCGCCAAGAGATCCTGTGGATTCAAATAGTTTGTTATCGCCACATTCTTGGAGAGCACAACTGGGACGGAGCACGTTTTACGTATGCGCAGAAAGGGCTGCAGAATAATCCTCAACAGATTTGGCGATATGGAAGCTAAAGCGGAGCTGTTGTTGTCGGGATTGTGCTTTGTGTGCTTGGCAACGGCAGCTAAAAAAAGTTCAGTGCATTTAATATGCTCCTCTCGATAATACAGAGACTCTATATTGCTCAGCTCAAGGCGATGCACCTGCTCCGTTTGTGCTGGTATACCCAGCTCGTCTTCCACCTTTGACTTGCATGTACGCCACATACTATGCTGCAGTAGCTCCAGCAGTGGTTCGGCCTTGTGGTTGAGCAGAAAGGAATTTGCCACCGTTTGCCACGCATCCGATGGCTGACAAGCTGCATTAAAGCCAACAAAACTTAGAAGTGGTGCCAAATCGTCAATAGAACGCTGTATGGGAGTGCCAGTGACTGCCCAACGATTAATGGCAGGCAGCTCACGCACCATTTCGGAAACTTTCGATGTGTTGCTCTCGACCATTTGGGCCTCATCCAGGCAAACGCGCCACCAGTTGACCATCAGTAGCGGTGAACCGGGGCGCATGAAACGCTGCTCATGGCGCATTTCTCGATCTGTCGAGAATCTCGGTGTGTGATGAATCTCATGAGTCAGGATGGTATAGTCAGTCAGCACAATATCGTACTGAGCCAATTGCATGGGGCTAATCCAGATGCCAGTATGCAACCCCGGATAGAGCAGCACCTTTAGCGAAGAACTAATATGCTTGCTGATTTCCTGGTTCCATTGTGTCTTTATAGCATTTGGCGACACAATGATAGTAGCGCCTGATTCCACTAGCTTGCCAGAGCTGCCCGTCAATTCTGTCCAGCAATTTGGGCACATATAAGATTCGTAGACATCCTTGACGCACATCATGTGTTGCCACAATCGACAGCGCGGACACTGCACTTTCGTATGCAACCTGCGATCCTGTATGCATATGCAGTGGACTTTGTGCTGCATACGCCGTGTCTTGAGTGGCACCTCATCCTCCAAATTTTCCAAATAATTGCGCCAGTAATTGTTGTCCATGTCTGTTCTAGGATTGAGCAGCAGTGTAGCCAGCAACTCAACTGTCTTGCCCAGGCCCATCTCATCGGCCAGAATACCGCCCGGAGCCAACGGAATCTTGGGCTGTGTGTCTTGATACTCATAGAATTGAAGGCAGTAGTTGTGCTTGAACACTTGATATTGGCCATCGACAGCCGTGAGTAGAGTGTAATTGGCAGTAATTTCATTTGTCAGGCGCTCACGGCTCAACATCCAGTTAACGGTACGCTCTTGATATTTTCGCAATTGAGACTGAAAACATTTTGGCACGGGGAGGGACTCCTCAGTTAGTTGTTCCTGATGCTTGCAGTACAACGCATTGTAAAGCTGCGTTGTCACATAGCTCTTGAGCTCACGCTGGTTCTGATGCTGTTCCTTAACAACCTCAAATTCCAGTGTGGGCGTGTAGTCTCTAAATAGTATGGGCAATATTTCAGCTGCAAGTTGCAAGTCTATTGAATTTGCCGAAGAGGTAGAGGCAGCTTCTTTTTGAATTAGAAAGAGTGTCTTTTCGATTACTTTGAAGCGCAGCTTTCTGCTGCGCGCTTTTTCGACTGTAAAGAATTTAATGTTTATTAAAAAAAAAATTGCTATATTTTCCTTATACGCACAGGTACATATGATATTGACTAAGGACTTCGCCTTTTCAGCCAGGCAGTCCTTTATGCGCCATTGCTTTTTGCCGTATGCAAAAAGCAACTCCTGTTCTATGTTCTCTAGACTGCCAATACATTCATCCGCTATTTCACTAAGAACAACGGATTTTTCTTCCATTTAGAAATATTTTCGCAAATCGGGTAGACCTGTTGTGGGCTGGGGTAGAAAGGAATAGCGCGTAGGATTGTTTACGTTATATCGATAAAGTAGTAATTTGTTACGATAACAGATATTTTTTATATGATTTAGTATCTACACCATCAGCTTAAAAAGGAAAGTGTGTTTCTTTATTTTGATCATATATGCATGTGTGTATACTAAAACATTCCATTAATTGTTGACGCCAAGCCTGCTAAATAACTATATGTTTCAAATTGTACGTTGCTAAATCCAATATAAGGTTGCAATAGAAATGTAAATTATCGACAGTTCGCGCCATCTTTCAAAACAGACAGATACATACGTATTTCATAATCCATACTGAGTATGGTCATTGCCCGATTTGATAATATTTGCAGCTATGCCCGGTATACTCATAAATATTGTTATTAGAATTGAGTAATGTTAAATTATTGTATTTATTAGAAATACGTGCAGCTAATAAATAGCTTTATTTATGATATAAATCAAACTATTACTTTAAATATTACATCTTTGGGCATATCGCCGTTTGTCGCACACGGTCACACTGTTAATAATAAAAATAAATAAGCGCGTGCCTATGATAAGTGCCATTGTTATTCTTTTGTAAACAACAACCACCAAAAAGGGGAACTATCTTGCTCCAATATATAGATGAACGCCGTAATTGCGCTATGCCACTTTTGCGAAGCGCATGGTCCCTGTGCTATTTTCTGCACCCAGACGCTGCGCGACACAAAAGTTGAGGATCTGGTTAATGTGGAGCAACAGCAGCAGCCCGGACAGAAGACATGCTCCGCCTGCAATTATACGCTGGGGCGTAACAACAACAGTGCCATTTACAGCAAGGACACCGAAAGTGGTGCCACATTTGTGAGCACCAAAGTGGCCGCCCTGCCGGAGGTGGCCAATCTTGTCAAGCAGGCGGCTGTGCGCAGCCTCAGCTGTGAGATAAGCACCAACAAAGACGGCGACGGCGGCTTTGTTTTCTTTGGCGACTCGGCTCGTGGCCACATACTAAGTCACACATTTCGCGTGAGCGATCTACAGGCGCGCGGCTACTATCAGCTCTTCTCGATTATAGTTTTAATGAAGGATAAGTATTTTCTGCTTAACACCAAGCCCTTTCTGGCAGAGCATTTGCGAAAGGTGTCCACAGAGCTGCAAGCGGGAGCACAGCAAACAAAGGCGGCCGAGGAGCTCAACTATTCGGCGCGACAGCGGCGTTTATCGGGCGCACAGTTTCTAATGCCGACACCACGATCTCTGCTGGAACTGACTGGCGAGGAGCATATCTTTGCCCAGCTGCATTCACATTTTGCCTGGATTCTGCTTGCTGGCTCACGTTTCCTCACAGAGCACGTCACCTTTGGCAATCTGCCCTGGCTACCACCACAGAGCAGCGGCCGACCGCCAGCGCAGCGACTTACTTACAACAGTTCCACGCTGCCCATGATACAAATGTATGAGGAGAGCATCGATGATCCTGAGCAGGAGGAGTTCTTCTCTCTGCGCCATATTAAGAAAGTGGTGCGTAAGGAGGATTTTGCGACCGTTTGCTACTGTGCACTGACTGGCGTCAAGATCATAGTACGTGGCGCGCCGGAGCGTACGTTCCGCTTCATGGTATGCCTGAAGAAGCTGCTGCCCGAGCCCATGCATAATCTAATGCGCATCGATGCACAGCACCAGCACTCTATAAGTTCAGAGTATAAGATTATATCGGTTTCCAATGACATTGCTGTGCCCATAGCCAGCAGTTCCGTGTTCCGCATTGATTTTCTGGACAAGCATGTGAATGGCAACGATGTCGTCTCCGTCAAGTGGCCCGGCGAACTGCCCCGCAAATGTAAGTAACATTTATGTAGTCAATTACAACGTCTAATCCACGTTGCTTTGTTATTTTAGTGCCAGATCTCATGGTTAAGCTATTGAAGGCCGTCAAAGCTGTCGAGGAGAAGACGTTTACCGAGCTGGTTCTAAACAAGCAGACCAAGGTGCTCATCGAGGAGTGGAAAAAGTAAGTGATAGCACTTTTGGAACTTAGCTGTTCTTTCCTGTTAATCTACATTTCAATTGATTTCTCTTCCACAGCAAAGTCATTTGCTTAAATCATGGCAAGTCTGGAAGCCTGCAGGCCAAGCTAAAGAAGGTGCTGGGCGTGCAGCCGCAGGATCAGCCCATTATCAATTATTGGAGCACGCACTTGCATTAAACTCAACTGTTGAGGGCCTTTTTGTATATAGAAATGTTTTGTTCACTTTTTGGAATAAAAATTCTTTATTGCCACAAAGAGCGCAACGTATTTTTTTCTCTCCTACGATTGACAAATCAATATCTTAACCAAAAAGCGACGTCTAACGGTTCCACGAGCTGTTGTTTACTTCTTGTAACCGCAGCTAGAGCGACGACCGCGAGCACGCTCGAATTTGCGTCCCTTGGAGCGGACATAGGGGCGGGTGTGCGAGTGGGGCACACCAGGAGCCTTGCCGAAGTGCTTGCAGGCAGTGCGAGCGGTGCGTCTACCCTGCAGCAGCAGCGTATTCTTGCCGGTGGGCGACTTCAGGGCCAACTGATCAAAAGTCAGCACCTCACCGCCAGCCTTCAGGATACGCTCGCGAGCCGTCTGGGTGACGTGCAGGGCACACACCGACATTTTTGGCACCACCAACAAGCGGGCATCGTCGGTAACGGTGCCAACAACGACCACAGTCGATTCGTTCTGCTTGGCGACCTTGAAGAAGCGAGCGACGCGCTGCAGCGACATTGGTGGCCTATTGATTTTGCTCATAAACAAGCGCTTCAGAACGATACGGTTGAACTTCTTGTTTGTACGGCGTTGCAGGAATCGGTACAACTGTAAAACAGTGATACTAATATGTTAACAGCACTTTACATTTAATTACTTTTCAATTTATTTACCTTGACGAGCAAGCGCAGGTAAACATCCTGAGATTTGGGTTCGGTTCTGCGAACCTTGCGATCGTACTTGTGATTGATATCAATACCCTGTAAGTTAACAAAAATATTATTATAATCTGTTGATTTAGGCTTTTGTAGTTCAGGTTTTTCAAACAACAATTAATATTTTGCACAAACATTTAAGATGTTTACAAATTATTTCTTGGCTTTTAAAATTTTCTTGCGTCGTACCATTTCGGCGACCGGAAAAAGAAAGAGACGAGCTATGACATTTAGTGAAGGCTAAAATATCGATATATCGATTGCATTTATAATTCCAACTCGATCATTTTAAAATCGCTTTTGTGGTTTGCTGGCGATATGTCATTTTGAATACAATTGCCAAACTGATGATGGCATTATAGTCAAGCTTGTCACATATAAAGTCAATATTGGCAATCAGAATAGTATACCATGAAAGTTTATTAAGCATACACCAATATTCGCGTGATGGTCATGATAAAACAATCGAGTGGGTATGCCATCGATAGTATCTCATATAAAATGACAGCTACTCAGGGCTGCACAATTCAAATAATAAGAGGTGGCAACGCTGGACTGTTTGTCTTTTGCAGCACTTAAATAATGGCAGCGGTGAATTTACGTAAAGGTTTTATTCTTGTGCCTCAAAATGTGAGTAAAAATACGAATATTAAAATCAAAACGCATCTACTTTCAATTAAACACAATGCCAATAGCTTGCGGCCAGCCTGCAGAGAGGCTATGCCAGCGCCAAGCAGACAAAAACCAACACACTGGCAGCCGTTGGTGAATCAATCTCTGCCAAGGGGTAAATATTATCTTTAATCTTTTCCTAAATCATAATACGAGATCTACTTAATGTTCACAGATTCCTGCGTCCTCACAAGCCCTACGCACCTGTCAGCGATGCAGCAGAACGTGTTCGCGCTGTAGCTGCCAATCTGCAGATGACAAATGGCGGAGATCAGCGGAAATTAAATGATTTGGGCGAAAAGTTCAAGTTTCTGGCAGCCTGTTTCGAAGAACTGCGGCATGGTGTGCCCAATTCACAGGTGCACGAGCTGAGCAGCATTGCCGATGTAATTGCGTTTTATGAGCAGGCTGTGGACACCACTGTGCCACTGGATGCACTGAAGCGCATTGAGCTGCCGGAGAATTTGCACATACAGTATGAATATTTGCGCTTCCATCCGGATACCGATACCAAATTCAATGGGCAAACTGCTTTTCCCAAAAGCTCAACACTTGTAACTGGTCTTAAGTATAGACGCAAATATGAGGGACATGAGGCCAAGCGGTCCTGGCCTTAGTTTTATTCGCATTATCCTATTCGCCTATAAATAATAAAATGTTACGTTCTATAAATATTGTGATACTGTGTCAACTAGATCCGAGTTGTAAAGGGACTCTAGGGCTTTCATAACCCTATTATCTTGAAGCAGATGCATAAGTTGCTTATCTGCTTTGGCCATTTCAAGTGTGGAATACATAAGCTCACAGTTGATCTCTGTCACAGCGGGCTTATTCATTATGCTAAGCATTTTCTTTTGTAGCTCAATTTCTGGATCCGGGGCTTGTAGCTTGGCCAAAGCATTAGCCTCACCCAACTCCAGTTTCAGTTGCTTCTCGCGCAGCTCACCCAAATATTTAATAATGCATTCATACTGCAAGCCCGTCAGCGGGCGATTGTCGGCAAGCATGTCAATTAATAGCTGCATCGATTCTGGATGCCCACTGTGTTTCATGTGTAACTGTGCCGTGGTAACAGCGTCACGTTGCTTTTTCAAGCGAAAGTCTGTGGCAATCAATGTTATGGCATCTTCCAGCGGCATATTGCGGTGTTCGGCCGGCACGCCGTATAAAATATTGACTGTTATGCTATTGAGAGCCTCGTGTTGTGGCGTAACCAGCACGGCATAGAGGCAACCACGCGCTGAAATGTTACTCAGCACCTGGCCCAGCATGACATCCTCATTGGGAAACAGCACATCCACACGCAAGCCAGCCTTCCTCAGACGATCCTCAATGTACTCTGCATATTTGCTGTGGATGCACATCGTAAGTAGTATCTGGTTTTGTTTTTTATCAACAACGATATACTCACGTATTCTCACGATTGACCACGATGATTTCGCAATCATTAATGGGAACAACGCCAGCAGCAGCGGCTGCTGACATCATAATGCCGCCCTGTACCGCCATTGGGACTTGGCCGCCGGCGGCGTGCATATTCTGATTAAGCTTCTTAAGGGCTAATGCCTTTGGCTTGATGCTGGCATTGCGCACAGTTAATGTATTCGACTTGAATGTGGATTTGTTCAATGCGGTTGCACATTTGTTGGCCATCTCCTCGCTTTCAAACTGCACAAAGCCAAAATTCTTTTGCACCAGCGATCCCAAAACTTTTCCATAAGGATGACAAATACTCTCCAGCTCCTCGCGAGTGCAAATCGGCAGATTCCCAAGAAAAATGCGATTCTTGACCAAGGATGGATCCCGTGCAATGTTGTAACCGGGCGCACTTGGATCACGTAGAGCGGCCATTCTTTTCAATTTACAATTTATTAAAAAAAGACGTTAGCAAGGCTGCTGAGAAAATTTACTTATGTTTGTCTTGTGGGTTTGCTGGGGCTGCAAAAATATTGACATTCGCAGCATCGATATTTTTCGATACTTCAACAAGGAAAATATAAGCTATCGATATTAGTATCGAGTAATACCCATTTTCGACGTTTGTTTACACAACTCTGTTAGTGCGTACGCACTTACTAGCACTGCTCTGTTGAGACAACATATATTGCGTTATTGCATGGGACGCTTTTTGTTTATGGTTTTTTTTAAAATATTATTTGTGATAAAAGTCAACCTCAGCCGCAGGATCGGTTTCTTTTACTCTTTTTACTACGTGTTTTGAAAACAAAACCTCGAAACTCTGAGCTGTTTATATAAAGTAGCTATACCGAAGAACTACCGTACTTGTTTTGGCATATTTTCACCATGCGTTTTCTGTGGCATTTTGATCCTTCCCATAATTGGTCACACTGATGAAAAAACTAATCTGCTCTCGGTGGACGGTCCGTAAACATTGAGTTGTTGATTTTCGGCAAGAAAAACGTAAAGTTTAACGTTTAAAATGCGCCCCAGTGAACCGAGTTCAAATGCAAAATGAATTGAAGTGAGTGCATTTGCCAAAAAAGCCACAAATTTCGACAAAACTACTGCAGCCTGTACCAGCCGCCCGACGATAGCAAGTCAGCAAGCGCTAACTACTTGGCAAACATTTCTTTGTTGCACTAAACTTATAAAACAATTATTCATCAAGCATATCTTGTATTAGTATATGCCTGCTAGTAGGTGGTCAAACAATGATGCACGAAAATGCGTCGGCAGAACGTAAAAGAATTCCATGACAGAGAATGACAAATTTCTTAACGTGCGTGAAGTCGGTTGCGCGCAATAAATGACTCGAGCGAAGTTGGCTGCGCGCAATGACTTAACTCATATGAAGTTGGCTGCACGCAGTTTTCGACTCACCCTAAGCTGTTCATTGCTGGCAATGCCTGCATTGCTAGCGACCTCTAGCGGCGCAAACAAACATTATCAGCGTTGCGTTTTGTCTCGCACTTTTATCGACGTCTGTGCCCCTTGCGCGTTTACTGTCGTTTTGCACGCGCATTCGTGAAAATGGCGGCGTTGTCGCTCGGTCGCTGCCAAATTTTTTGTACATCCAAAATAATCAAAATAAAGCGACAATAAATACAGTGTTCAACAAACTGTCTACGATAGAGGCCGCGTGCGCGCATGTGTGTGTAAAAAATATCTTTAAAATAAATACATTCTGGCTAAACCAAAGCAAATATATAACAAGATTCAGCCAGCGACAAGGAGTCAACGTCGCGACGTCGCCAGCGCAGCAGCAGCGGCCGCGTGAATAAGCGGGTGCAAGGGCAAGCGGAGCTATTTCGCTTGTCAGCGGAGCACCCAAAGGCTTTGGCCAAGGTGATTACGATAATTATTATGCTAAATTAGCAAAGCAGCGTCTCGTTTGTCGGCTTTCACCTGCCTACTGGCAGCCAACACCTCCCGCATGTCCCCCGTCTCGCGTAAACATCTGCGGAAGTTGCAGATGAGAAGAAATAACGTTTTATGACCCACAGGTAAAACTGTGCCAACGCCAGGTAGCCGCAGTAGCAGGAGCATTCGCGATTGTGTACAAACAAAAATTATGTAGAGTATAAATACTAAAGTGCCTAAAACTTTGCATTGCAGCTCGCTTTAAACGGCCACGCAGCATGCGAGTGATAAACAAAAACAGCAACAAGAACCACAACAACAACATGCTACAAATGCACAGTTGATCTAGATAACAGGCGGCTAAAGAACGTCATAAGCAGAAGAGAAACTGAACGGTTCTGGGTGCAGTACCAGGTCCGTTTTCAGTTGCGGCTCTTCCAGCGCCGAACGCTCCAAGTAAATAAACCGCCAACGCCACGATCAAGCAATGAACAGCAGCCAATCGGCCCCAACGGCCACATCGGCCAGCAGCAATCGCATTACCTTCACCGTGCCCAATGGAGCCATCAACATTGGTGGCTCGGGGGGCGGCGGTGTTGGGCCGACGATCATCTCAACGGCGCAGCTGCCTAATACGACGACGATCAAGACGATAACGGCGGGTATTGGCGGACATGGGGTGCCGGGTCTGTCGCAGGTGCATCATCAGGTGCAGCAGCAACATCAGCAGCAGCAACATCAACATCAACATCAACAACATCAACATCAGCAGCAAACGCAATCAGTAGGTGCCACCCAAACACAAACCTTAGTTATTAAATCCAATCACCATGCTGTCACCCTGCCGGCGGGTCTAGTATCAAGTGCACCAGCAGGAATCGTAACAATGACCAAGACCATCAATCAGGTATCCAACATCAAGCTAAGCTCAACTCCAATTCAACTCCAACGTACTCGTATTGTAGCGAGGCGAGGGCTACGCCGCATTCAGGCGCCGTTCAGTTCGCATCTCTGCCTGCGTTCAATGGTTACTCCTCTCCATCCCACACCACACACCTCACGCCCCGCCCCCTTCCTTGGTCTATTCTGTTCCCAACTCTCTTCCCCCCCCGCCCATTTGGCCACGATTAGCGTGCCATGCAAAACTGTGATACCCAAACGCCAATTAGTAGCCATGACAGTGAACTTTCGATATAATGATCTGCCTGAAAGCACACTTATGAGTGACTTATATTTATTACTTATAATAATATCTAATGATAAAGTGTAATTAATTGTCATGTGTATTGTAACGAAACTGATATACTTATTTCCAAATTATGCCAAATTACATCGTTCCTATGACAGCTTTAAAATATTATAATCCAACTAAATTATCAAGTATAGTAAATCAAATAACTGTAATTAATGACTCAGTTTTCTACCGATTATAATACCATCTGCAGAATCTATCTTGTAAAATCGTATACTTAAGCAATAGCTTCCAAATGGAATCACTATATCGAAAGTTACCTGTATATGTTGTAAAAAATATTGTATGCATCTCTGTTGAATGTTTTTGATTTGAGCGGCGTTTTATTTTCGGGCTTCTTTCTTAATTTACGACAAAATGTTCTATAATTAAAGTAGTATCTTTCCATCCAACTCCAGTTTAAGTTTCTTACCAGGATTCCTTGATTTCCACTACTCATTTTATGCTTTTTATAAAATATATACATATTTTTTTTGTAGAGTTTTTCTTAGTTCAAAATGCTTTTGAATGGTCGCTTTTTCGTAGTACAATTCGTAGACGAATTTGAAACCCACACATTCTCAAACTTCTTATCATCTCATCATTTTATTAGAGAACCCATTTTAATATATTTTGCAAACACACACACATATTTTCTGTGCACATGTTTTAGACTGATCTGTTAACGATGTGAACTATGACCCACGACGTGACTCAACTCTCGTGAACTGCTGCATGTTGTAGTGATAAAAACAAAAAAAAAACAAAAATTAAAAACTTTAAAATACCTATCAAAGCTTATGTATGCCGCCTCTAGATACCCAAACAGCCAACTGTGTTGGCCAACAATATGCTTAAGATCCAACTAATCCATTCACACTTCACAGGCCGGTCAGCCGCTGCTTAACTCCATGCTGCCAGCCGGCGTTGTGGTCGGCATGCGTCCCCAGGCGCCGACGCAGCAGCAGCCAAAGAATATGCCCCCCAGCCCCCTCAGTCGCGTGGTCATCAGCAATTCCCATATGGCTGGAGTCAGGCCTCAGAGTCCATCGGTAAGTGAGCCTAACAGAGAATGATGATCTGGGTTTTGTTGTTGTGGTGGATACTTTTCTACTAATCCACAAGTGTCCCTAACACAGCACACACACACACACACACACACACACACACACACATACACACCCATACAATAGCGATGGATAACTATCGATGGTGCCATCAATCGATATTATTTTAATGGTCGATAACCTCGATAATGTGCCATCAATCGATATTATTTCGATGTTGGATAACCTCGATAATGTGCCATCGATACTATCGATCGTCATCTATTGTTTTTCAACTCTAACACACTTACACATATACATATTGACATACACACAGATACCCTTACATACATACATACATTTATCAGGCGGGTACTATGAACTATTCTCTGTCTATTCTCTGTTTCTCTATTTTAGATAACTTTAAGCACACTTAATACAGGACAAACGCCTGCACTGTTAGTTAAAACGGATAATGGATTTCAGTTGTTGCGCGTGGGCACGGCCACAACGACGGGCCCGCCAACGATGACACAGACCATATCCAACACCAGCAACAACAATAACAACACAACAACAACCACAACAAATCATCCCACAACCACACAGATACGTTTGCAAACTGTGCCGGCTGCAGCTGTAAGTAGATATCATGGCCAAACGTCAACACAACAACAGCAACAACAACAGCAACAATCGCAGCAACAACAGCAACTGCAACAGCAACAACAGCATCAAACAACAACACAAGCATCCTCACAAGCAACAAATGCCAGCACTAGCATTGCACTGCGCAAAACGATTGTCCGTACATCATCCACAATCCTTCCATCCAGCAATAATATTATTAATAATAACACCAACACCACCACCACAACCACTACCAACAACAACAACAACAAATCCGCTACTAACTTGCAGCAGCAGAAGCTACAGCTGCAACTGAAGCAGCAGCAACAGGCACAGCACCAACATAAGCAACAGCAGCAGCAGCAACAGGCCTCTGTGAGCGCCAGCAGCGCAGCCGCCGCGGCCGCCGCAGCTGCTGCGGCAAATGTGGCAGCCACAATAAAGATCAAGCAAAACGTAAAAATCAAAAGCCTAACTTGTTAGAAATGGGAAATTCGCAATATTTCCAACTGTTTTCAATTTGCTACTTTTGCTCTATATATATATATTATATATATTCTCTAAATCGCCTCTCTGTCTGTTTATGCATTTGATCTATATGTTTTTCTTTTATATTAATGCTATGCTTCAGTTTCCATTTCAATTTTGTTTAGACTTTCGGCCAACGGCAATTGGCCAACTTTTTCAATTTTGCTTTCAATATACATACATATATATTATATTATATATATAAATATTTGTACTTTTTGCTCAGTTTTGCATGCTGCGTTGTAACTGTCTGTGTACTTGACTTGACGTATTCTTTTTTTTTTTATTTACTTGACGCTGCGAAAAGGCGTTGCTGTTCGAAATTTAAAAAAAAATAATAATCATAAATACCTTGTCGTACTCTCTTTATCATTTAGCCCTTAAGAAGCATCATCATCAATCAGGCCTCAAAGGTTAAACGGGCTATTTATTAGATATAAAAGTTTTAATGTGCAAAAGTTTATTAAGTTTTAAGCTTAAATGTTGTCACTTTTCAAACTCTTTATCATTTTGATTTATAACGTTAACATATAATTTATTTAATTTTCATATTTGTTGTGATGAAATGATGACTTATTTTCTGTTTAAAATTAGTAAAACTTAAATATTTATTCACTCTTTGGAGTTCATATAATAATCAAGTGTTCACTCTGTCGAGTGTTCACTGTATTTGAAATTTGTTTAAATATTGTTCAGTAATCAAGCACACAATCTAATTGAAGCCCGTAGCCTATGTGCGCCTTCATATAAATTAATCCATTTTCCTGTTTTAACTTATGCTTATCGCTCTTAATTTGCACTGTTTGCTTACACCCTAGCCATATTTCTGGTTGTTAATCTGATTGTTTGTTTTAACCGCAGTCGATGACCAACACCACCGCCTCCAGCAACATTATTGTCAACTCGGTGGCCAGCAGCAATGCGCATAGTTTTGGCAGCGGCTCTCAGCCGCCGCAGTTAGCGCATTTGCAGCAACACCACCAGCAGCAACATCATCATCAGCAGCAGTCGCCGCATTTGCCACAGGTAACGCAAATCCAAACGATACCAGCGGTGGGACAGTCGCATTCACAGGTTAACAACGCGCAAGTTGCAAGTGCAGCGGCCGCAGCGACGGCTGCAGCGAATGTGAATGCAACAACAACGACGACGGCTGCGCAGGGCAATACCAAAGAAAAGTGTCGCAAGTTTTTAGCCAATTTAATTGAATTGTCGACACGCGAACCCAAGCCGGTGGAGAAAAATGTGCGCACGCTCATCCAGGAGCTGGTCAATGCGAATGTGGAGCCCGAGGAGTTTTGTGATCGCCTGGAGCGTTTGCTCAACGCCAGCCCACAGCCGTGCCTCATTGGGTTTCTGAAGGTACTAAAATATTATGTGTGAGGTTAACTTTAATACTAATGACTCATTTCTTTTACAGAAAAGCCTGCCATTGCTGCGCCAGGCGCTTTACACCAAGGAGCTGGTCATTGAGGGTATCAAACCGCCGCCGCAGCATGTGCTGGGTTTGGCTGGACTGTCGCAGCAGCTGCCGGTAAGTGCATCCAGGCTTATACGATCAAACTGACACTAATTAACAATCTATTGGCAGAAAATTCAAGCGCAAATCCGTCCCATTGGGCTCAGCCAGACGACGACCATTGGACAGACTCAGGTGCGCATGATAACACCAAATGCTATGGGTACGCCGAGGCCAACCATTGGCCATACGACGATATCCAAGCAGCCGCCAAACATTCGATTACCCACAGCGCCGCGTCTGGTGAATACAAGCACCATACGTGGCCAGATACCCTCGCTGCCCATGCCTACCCAAGCGGTAAGTATAAAGACGAGATTTCTTCAATTCATCAGGATATTAATTAGCTGTCATATTCCCACAGAACATTGTGCAAATACGCGGCCCACACAACGCACAGCTGCAGCGAACGGGTTCGGTACAGATACGTGCTACGGCCCGTCCGCCAAACAGTACGCCCACGAACAAAGTCACTGCCGTTAAAGTTGGCCAGACCCAGATCAAGGCCATAACGCCCAGTTTGCATCCGCCCTCGCTGGCGGCCATATCATCAAACAGCGGACCACCGCCGACGCCGACGTTATCCGTGCTATCGACGATAAACTCGGCATCGACTACATCGTTACCGGTGCCGTCGTTGCCCACAGTTCATTTGCCGCCGGAGGCGTTGCGTGCACGCGAACAGATGCAGAATTCGCTGCATCACAACAACAACAATCATTTTGAGCCGAAATTGGTTGAGATTAAGGCACCGCAACTGCCGCACATTGAACGCATGAATGCCTCGTTGACGCCCATTTCGGCCAAAGCGCTGCCGCGTGGCGCGTTGCCCATGGCCAACAAGTCGGTGAGTAAAAAGAAAAGGGATGCGCTCGATCGCGACGGTAAGGATGAGAAGGCGAATAGTGGCAGTGGGTTGGCAGCGTCGGCAGCGGCGGCGGCAGCGGCTGCCAATTCGTTTTTCCAGCAAAGCTCCATGTCCTCGTCAATCTATGGCGATGATGATATCAACGATGTGGCCGCCATGGGCGGTGTTAATCTGGCCGAGGAATCGCAGCGCATTCTCGGCTGTACCGAGAACATTGGCACACAGATACGGTCTTGCAAGGATGAGGTATTTCTCAATATGCCAGTGTTGCAGGCGCGAATACGCGCGATAACTGCCGAACGTGGGCTGGAAGAACCGTCGCAGGATGTGGCCGTGCTCATATCGCATGCGTGCCAGGAGCGGCTCAAGAACATTGTGGAGAAGTTGGCTGTGATAGCGGAGCACCGCATTGATGTCATCAAAGTTGGTTTTGTCTTTTGCAATGCTGTTGAATTAGGCTAAAAATCCAATTCTATAATCCGTAGTTGGATCCACGCTATGAGTCCGCGAAGGATGTGCGCGGTCAAATCAAATTTCTGGAGGAGCTGGACAAAACAGAGCAAAAGCGACACGAGGAGCTGGAGCGTGAAATGCTGCTGCGAGCGGCCAAATCCAGAACGCGAGTCGAAGATCCTGAGCAGGCCAAGATGAAGGCGAGGGTAAGCACAACATATCCACTGTCATTCATATAACTTGCCTTAACAAAGTTTATGCTATCTAGGCCAAGGAAATGCAACGTGCGGAAATGGAGGAGCTTCGTCAACGGGATGCTAATTTAACAGCATTGCAAGCAATTGGACCACGCAAAAAGCTCAAACTGGATAGCGATGCGAGCGGCGCAGGCGTGGTAAGTAACATGGAATAACCAACGACCATTCCAATACTAACCCAACAATCCGGACATCTGCTTTGCACACACAGGGTTCTAGTGGCGGTGGTCCGATGAGCAGCACGGGTACGGCAGCGACAACGTTACGGCCGCGCATCAAGCGTGTTAATCTGCGCGACATGCTCTTTTACATGGAGCAGGAGCGGGAGTTTTGTCGCAGCTCGGTGCTCTTCAAAACTTACCTCAAGTGATCGCTGCTGGCGCCGCTGTTGTTTACATACCTACGCATCTGTACGGCTCCTGCTCCTGCTCCTACACCTTTA
Organism: Hirtodrosophila confusa; assembly: GCA_035043065.1. Lineage (NCBI taxonomy): Eukaryota > Metazoa > Arthropoda > Insecta > Diptera > Drosophilidae > Hirtodrosophila > Hirtodrosophila confusa. The sequence goes on along the minus strand of JAWNNI010000213.1, from coordinate 8,595,263 downwards.
GCTGTCCCTGTTTTATCAGCGCCCATCAGCTTCGTTTATCAATTTGCAATATACTTTATACTCAGATTAAACTGCGTTGTCCCTTTGTTCTTTAAGTTAGGCGCCCTATTTAAATAACATATGCGTAGAAATACCAACTAAATCATAATTAAAAAGTTTTTAAATTTAATTTACAAATTGTTTTCCAATTAAAACTTAAACCAAACCAATCCAAAAACCAGCAACAATAACAACAAAACACAGTAGCAAAAAAAAAAACAAACAAACAAACAAAACCACAAAAAAAGTCAACGTGCAGTCAGCCAGCGTTTGATTTTGTAGCGTTTTAACATAATTAATTGCATTAATTACATTGACGGCCTTATCTAAACGATATAAACATATAAATAATATGATTAAATTATGTAGTTTAGTTTGTTAAACGAAATCGACCGTAAAATATAGGCTTAAGTTAGCATGCTGCATTCAAAAGGAACATAATATGGTTTTTAAAACCAAATGGTAAACAAAAACAAAGCAACACAGAAAGAAATATATCCACATTATGCATACATTGAACTAGTTGTAGTTGTTTAAACAAATTGATGTAATTTTAATTAGCTTATGTATAAAACAACAGAAACAAACAAAAACAAAACAAAATACATTTGTATAAAGTTCAGAATAAGTTTTTCTATAGTTAAACTAGGTAAACGCAACCTAATTAACAAATTTACGGCAGAGAACTAAAACCCGAACGTAGTTTTAGACACTAAACATATGTTTTTATTAGTGGCGCGTTCGTTCGACTAGACGGTTCATATACACATTTAATCTAAGAATTGTGCGCGTTATAATGTTCTTGCAGGCAGTTTTTATTCGAACATTTGCACCAGCCACAAAATAGTTCAATTTTATACAAAAAACTCAAAATTGTAATATACACTGAAATAAATTGACTTCGTATTCAAAAGCAAAATTCAACATTCTATGTGTGTGCTAAAATTTACAATATGATCATGAAAATAATAAGCATAAGGAAAGGAAGCAACAACAGTAAACAGCGTATAGTTTATTAGGCATATAACTGAATATATTATATACATCTATAAATATATGCATACATATTATGTTTTACATTTAATAAATACAAAAGCAAACAATACCTATTGTATGTATAATTTAAGTTTAAAAAAAACAAACAAAAAAATAAAACAAAATTCAGAAAACTAATATTTTTGAAACTGATTTGATGTTGAGAATGTGTAACGGTATCTCAGTTAATTAGATAGTTAATTCATTAAATTGTATGTAGTTGAATTTAACAATTTTTTATTGCTATTTTTTATAATCATTTTATTTAAATATTATAATAATATTATTAACACATAAATAAAACCAAATGGACATTTGGACCCAAATAATCTGCCAATTGGTAGCTGCCAATGTCGTGTCAATATTGGTTCAGCTTTTGATTTCATTTTCAGTTCATAGTCACGATAATTGTTTGGAAAGTGTTGAGCTTGATAAATATTCGCTTTGTATTTAAATAGTTTAACTCATATTAATTAATTACGCATTAACTTTATTATTGTTTCCTTCATTATTATCAACATTTGCAATTACGTACTGTGACGGCTAATTAGTTTCATATGTGTCGTAAGATTTCTTGTTGTTTTGTTGCTAAATTCTATGAATTTTAAGTTTGCTTAGCTAACTACGTCCCCGATGCGGCGACGTCTTCTATATCATCTGCTCTGGCATATCGCACATATTCCTTTATATCATAGCCGAACAGATCAAAGTCAAATCTGCAGATAAGTCGCAAGTATAAGCTGATAGTTTCTATATGTGTTTCTCGATTACTTACTGATAGTACTCGTATAGCATCATCATCTCATGCCTGGTGAGCTGGGAATAGAATTGCTGTTGCAGCTCCTGTGTCTTTCTGCCTCCTTTGCCCATGTTGCGCCACACGGGCGCTATGACACGTTTGAGGCCAGTCTTTTCGATTAGATATAGTTGATCCTCTGCCAGCGATTCGAACTTCAGTATCATGTCGAATCGTATCAGGCAGGGTGTGCAAAATGATGTCGCCGACACAAAGTGCATGTCTATATAGCTGCCACGTTTCACCTGATCGAGCAGCCAGTGCACGAACTCTGGAAACGATGGATACTTTGTGTTGCCCGCACGAGCGATTAGCTTGGGCTGCAATGTTTCAAATTAGTTAACACAGTACTTGTGGCATGCAACATGCTTCAGCCTCACCTTCTTTCGATAGGTGCGCACAATGCTGCGACCAAGCTTGTCATGAAAGGAATAGGGTAGCGCGAATACGATCTTATCTCGATAGGCACTCAGCAGTCTCTCGAAGGGATTTCTAGCTATGATAAAAGTAATTGAATCATTTTGCGCTTGTCGCAGCTGTCAAGGAATATAGTTAAGATTAAAGATTAGGCGATTCTCATAAATTTTGTTAATTTCAACTCACCTCTTGCAGCGTTACGCGTGGATAACGTTCCCTCGCCAGATTGAGCAGAATTTTTTTGGTTTTAAGCAAATAATTTGGTGTGTAGCCAGCCAGGACATTGAAATTAAACATCCAGGATGAGGAGGCCGCCTTAAAGACATTGCACCTGCAACATAAGCAGCACATGAGTCACACAATGAACTTCTCTAAAATTCCAAAGCTGCCTTACCATATAATATGATACTTTTTATTAACCAAAAACTCCCAAGTGTTGGGCGTATGCCAGGAATCGTGACCTGTAATTAGGATATAACTGTAGAATCTTCAATTGGGCAACATTTGCTGTAGCAGCTGCTCACCCAACACATCCAGACCGTACTCCGAGCACTTGTCCTTCAGTCTATCGAGTCGCGCGTCCATGCGCTGCGCCCATGTAAAGATAAGACAAATATGTAGTAAATATTATCCATATTCATAATGAAATCTTAAGAGCCATTGCCACTTACCACAGACATTTCCTGCATTTCGTCGGCTGAAAGTGTCTGCACGGCATAGTCGGGTATGAGCGGAAGTCCCGTTTCATTGTTGATCTGTGGGGCAGGATTAAGGACATATTGAGAAATGGGGGGCATTGAAGCATGGTAAACACAACTTAATGACTATCTAAGCAAATTTTTCGAAGGAACCCAGATGGTATGCCAAGCCCAAACAACTGCCAATCATTCATTTCGGGGGGGGAGGGGAAAGCGGTGGTGGAAAGCGGGCGAAGGTTAAGTAAGAATTTGAATTCCTGCGCGGCTTTCATAATGCACTATAAATTTGGCTTGCTTGTGTGTGTTGTGTGTTGTTGTGTTTACATTGTTTGCCTCGCTTTGCTCATTAATTATGTGTGTGTGCGTATTTGTGTGTGTGTGTGTGTGTTACATATTTACTTTATCAACATAGCGCCACTTATTCTTTGTCTTGCCCGTTGCGACCACAGTCAGGTCGTTGTTTTTGTTTTTGTTCAGCAGCAGCACAGGATAACGAAATGTTTGACCCGCTGGTAACTGTTGCTGCTGTTGTGGTTGTTGTAGCTGTTGTTGTTGTTGTTTTTGTTGTGGCTGCTGCTGTTGCACATTAAATTCCTAAAAAAGCATTTGCATTTACATTTTTACTATTGAGAGAGACAGAGAAAGAGTTGAGAGTTAAAAGCAAACATGACGTGGCGTATGCGTAATATACAAGCGTTTCTTTTATGATTTTCAGCAAGCAGAGTCATTATAATAGGCAAAGCACTTCCAAAAGGAACCCCTGACACCACTTCCACCCCTGAACCACTGACTCATGTTTCTGGCATCCCAGTGTCAAGGTAAGCTCCTCAACCCAGCCGACGAACCCAATTAAAATCTCTCCGGGCAGCGCTGTCAACAAGCATTATTATAAATCAACATGATTCTGAAGTGGACAAAAGGCAAATGTTCAGCGGTTATTTAGCTCGTGTAGTACTAGATTGTTGCTACACCCTGTATGCCAAATGCTTAAGGTATATTAAATAGAACGGTGGATACAACAAGATGTTGACAGTTCCAAAGGTTCCAGTGAAACTACAATATATATTATTATACTCAAATAAGCTACAAATCTAACATTCTGACATTCAGTATGCACTATGGCTTGCATTGTATATTTAAGTATGAGTTCATGTACTATTATATTCCAATAATATAATAGTACATGAGCTCATACTTACAAGTATAGAAAATAATCTGGTCTGTTCCGGATTAAATTGGTTTGTTTTAGATGTAGGTTGGGATTCACTTGTAGTACGGTTTAGGCTGGAAACCGAATAGGTCTGAATCACTAGCTTTGTATACCCTTAATGTAGCTAGCTAACTAATTATACTAGGCAGAAATATTACTAGCCTAGAGTTCGAACTTGTCTTCTCGTTTTGTTACTATCGCTTCTCTGGTTCTATGGCCCTTATAAACTTAGTCATATTTTAATTTACAATTTTCTTCTAATAAGTTAACCTTTCCAATTAAGAATTTGTCTGAATATAATAAGGTTTAAGGCAAAAGTTAAACGTTTTGACAACTAATTAGGCAAGTACTATAGCTATATTTAGCTGGTTCTTATTTGATAAGCACAAATCGCAAATCCCTAAAAATAAACCATAGCCTACTCTTGGGCAACACTAAACTCTGTACAGGATATCATTTAGTCTATAGCATTTTATTTGATTTGCAACGAAAGTGGCGCTATGTGCATGACGTGAACTGTGGGAGGTTAACACTAGTATATGGGAGATGTGAAATGTGGGCGGTTTGTCACTTAAACAAGTATGTGTGCGGGTGTTTGTGTGTTGGTTTGTAGGTGTAGGTGTGGGTGTAGCTGTAGCTGTAGGTGTGTCCGTGCTTGACGCTGTGCTTAATTATGCCAATGTAGAGCACAACACGGCGTATGCGTGTTTCTTGTATTTTATTTTGTATTTTTTTTTTGACTTTTGGTTTATTGCCTAAGCATTGAGTCATTTAAATAATGTAACAGAAATTAGGGGCCGAGCTTCCTTTGATTGCGTTGACTCGACCATCGATTTTCGAGCGCCTCTGACGTGTCCTGGCAACTGTTACTCCCCAAAGGACAATTACATGCAAGCCATGCGAAAGCTCGGCAAACAGTTGGACCCAAGGCCGCATTGCAATTTGTTGGCCTCAAGCCCTGACTGTGGCGGGGCGGGGCGTTGCGGGACGCCTTCGTGTCTGGCGATCACAGCCAAAGCGGCCAAAAGCTTAGGCTTAGGGCGCTCAAAAGGGGGGCGTGTCTCTTGTAGGTGTTTAAGGGGTATTAACAATTAATTGCAAATTGGCAATTGGAAATTTTGTGCACACACAATCAAATACTTGTGAAAAGCATGTCTGAGCTAATTTTAAATTAATTTGCACTATGCCCCAACTGCCTTATCTCCCCTATCTCCCCTTCAAAATCTGCAACTGGGTGTAAAACGCAGAATGCTAAATACTTTGATAAATAAACAAGCGAACGTAATGATATTTAAATATGAGGCTATTGAGAATTGCCTCATATGTGGCTAAGTATGCAAATACGAATATGTATCTAGAATATTACAAACAAAACTTATGAATGCCCTTCACACCCCAGATGGCTATACATAGCTGTCCAAGAGCGATAAAGGCCTGGCAGATGCTCTGCATATAACCCGTAAAAGCTAGTTTCCAATTTATTGATATATAGTATAAAGTAAACCACATGGAAAAGTGCCAAGAATTGTGCGATTGCAACAATTATTAAGTATATAACATTGTGGCTATTGCATAAGATTGTGTAGCGAATCTCGTTCATAAACTTATGGAAATGTTTCCAAGTAGAACCCTTCATATAGCGACGCCCAGATTAAGTAACGAAGAATCGATTAGCAGCTATTTGCATGTGTTCTCAGGGCAGCAGACCCTGCAAACATTTATACTATGTATGGTACTAACTACAAGTACTATATGTTTGCAGGGCACTTCAAGCCAACTACTGCTACCAGGCCATGTCCTTGGCCATACACCCACAGTCAAACAAACAAACAAGCACACACACACACACACAACACTTATATACCATACTATACACACTCTATATGGTTGTGCTGTGATTGTGTGTGCACATACAATACATATATTTAGTGCAAATGCAAATACGTAGACACTCACCTCGAATCCCTTAATCTTTTGAAGCTGCTCGTTCCACACCAAGTAAAACAGCGATAGGGGGAGCAATATCAGCGATAAGCCCGTAAATATCAGCAAATATCGCCGTACGCGACAATTTGCGTTGCTCTTGTTCAATTTCATTTAAACACAAGGCCAAATACATAGGAACTGTTCTTATTTAGTTTTCTATTGGCTCTATAGTATTAGTATTATATTGTTGATATATTTTACTCTGCTATTGATGTTCACGTGGTACAACATTTTTGTGGGCGACGGTTGCTGGTTTTTTTTATTTCTATTATTTATATATATTTTATTTTGTACTTTTTTTTTGGCTTTTGCTGCTACGCGGCAATTTTTGCGTGCAGTTGGCGACAGTTTTTGTACAATTTGCTCATAGCTATTTACGCTTTGTTGCTGTTGTTGCCGTTTTTGCTAAATTTAGTTAACGTGCTCTATATACGAAATGCAAACAAAAAACAAAAAACAAATGTAACATCCCGAGCATAATTGATGGCAAATTCGTTGTGGTTATTGTGCGAAGACTCATTCAAAGTGTTCGGAGCCCCCTTTCGCTTTTGGCCGTATTTATAGCCAAACTAACTATATAAATTGTGTCACTGCAACAGCAACAAATACAACAAATGAATTTTGGCTTGATTTTTGGGGGGTGTTTTTGACTGGTATCGTTTTTTTTTGTTTGGGCTGTTTTTCGGGTTACTGCTGCTGCTGCCACTGCAGTGTCGTGAAGTTAAGATGTCAATTATTGATTTTTACGACTTTGTTGTTGCGGGGCGGGGGAAGTTTGTTTGGAAGTGGCAGGTGCAACGCCATTGCCTGTGCTTGAACTCAGTTTGAGTTGAATGAATGCTTTGAATTTGAATTTGTCTATAAAGCCATAAGGATTGGAATTATCGTGAAATCATTTAATTGGCGCGCGCTGTTTGCAAATTTATTATGCCAGCCTTTTTATAGGCACTGCTCCAAGTTTGGCTCGGTATTTATATAAAATACATATAAATGGTCGCACGACCACACCAAACACACACACACACATCCACACATCCACACTCACACACATGCAAACAATCACAGGCACGCAAACAAAACAAATGAAGGCGCACGCGGCGTATACGTAATGCTATCAATTGCTGTCTTGCCTTGCGACAGTTGCTATTGTTGTTGTTAATACTGTTGTTGTTGCTGTTGCTATTTCTCGATTGTTTGCCAATTGAAAGACGCTCAATCAATATCAATTGAAGCAGCATATGTGATTTTGTACTCGCCAAGCAAAAATGAACTATTTTCAGCTAAACAGTGCAAATCACTCGCAAATAAATGGTGGGCGTGCGAATTGTAGCATGCTCTATATTAAGGGGACGGATAGGTGTGGGGTGTGGGGGGTGGCCAGTCAGCAAACACAACAGAAGCCAGAGCACAACACAAAACACAAAACACAGACCACAACACACCGCTCCGAACGACGCACATTTCACGAATGAATTCAAATACAAAATGAGCACACAGGCTGCCAGAGACCTGGTGGGTCTCCCTCTGATTCTCCGTACCGCGATGCCACGATTCTCCGATTGTCCGACTGTCAGTTTCAGTTTCAATTTCAATTTCTTTTTTTTGCGCCGGCGTCGCTATATAGCAACTCGTGTCGCTGGGCCAGACAGGGTGTTTGTGGGGGGCCGGGCAGAGCTTGTACTTTTGATTTGTTTATCGGCGAGCGAAGAGCTCTTCGCATGTGCTAGCAGCATAGGGCAAACATTTTTGTTTATTGCTGAGCAAAAGGCCAGCCCGGCAAGAGAGTAAGAGAAATGAATGCGCAGAGAGCGAAGAGAGTTAGGGTTGCTTTGAAAAGCAGTGGGTTCGCATGGGCTGTTTATAAAGTTAAGAGCTGTACTTATACAGTTGTTAACGTTATTCTAAGTCTAAGTCTAACTTACGTTATAATAAGATAGCGATTTCTTCGGCACGATTGGAGAATTTTCCTAGTTATTTAGCAATAAATATCTAAGTTTTAAAATCAAGACAGATAATCCAATGCCTCTATGCCAACGTGTCTCTTTATATAGGCAGATCTTTTACACGATAAAATAATACTAAGATTTAGATGACAAGTTATAATAAATGTCCATAGCTCCAAATGAAGTGTAAGATATTTCAAATCGAGTAATCGAGTTCCTGTCAACGAGCGGTTACCATGCGGGGTAAGGATAAAAATAAAGTTAGCCATTAACCCATGAATAAAGTACCTCGCAAAAGTCAAATTTGCGTTTTATACTTTGTTCAAAAATGTGAAAAATAATTATTGAAATTGAAATGCAAAATAAATTAAGAGAGCAAAACATGAACATAAAGACATTTGACGTAAGAATCTGTTCAGTTTTGACAAAGTTATGGGCTTGAGAAATCCAGGAAAAAACTGAAGCTTTAAAACTTGACAAGTCAAAGGAAATTTGAAAAAAAAGGTTTCTACATCTTTTAAAAAAGTATTTAGGTATTGCTACATTAAATATCTATTCATTAAACTATTATAGTTACCATACTTAGTACAACAATCTATGTATCTCATATAAAAAAGTTAAGAGCCGATATAGTTATAGCTGTAACCCATGCATATGGATTGTAAGTACTTTTCAAACACAACATTGTTAAAGGCAGTGTCATTTTTTATTATCTTTTCTTAATGTAGAATTTTTATTCCCACTCCATTAAGTTGTGTACAGGGAAGTTCGACTGTCATATTTATATAAAAATATTAATTTGTCTATGTTTTACTAACTTTTTCGTTGGACAAACTTTACATAAAGTATTCTCATAGAAAATTCTATAAAATACACATAATAAAATGTCTGCTAAATGCATTTGAGAAAGTTGAGTCTTTTTCAGTACTGGATCATAGAATGCACATTACAGTCCAGCTTCTTGCGACCCGCTAGTTCAACCAGCTCCATGACCACCAGACCCTCCAGCACCACGCCACCCACCTTGCGAACCAGCGCAGTGGCAGCTAATAGTGAACCACCTGTGGCCAAGAGATCATCCACAATGACCACCTTTTGGCCAGGCTTGATGGCCGTGCGCTGCATTTCGAATGTGTCCTATAAAAGTGATTTATATATAGTTCAATAAGAAAAATACTTGAGGGAAAGCCCACTTACGGTACCATACTCCAGCTGATATTCCACAGAGACCACCTCGCCCGCCAGCTTGCCCTTCTTGCGTATGGGGGCACAGCCCACGCCCAGCTCGGTTGCCAGCAGCAGATTGAAGAGGAATCCGCGCGAATCCAGACCCACTATGATTTCTACATCCGGGTGTACGGAACGTATGTGCTCTACGAGCAAATCCCGTAGATAAACACAGGCCTTGGCATCCGTAAGGGCGCCAAATATATCACTGATAAGTACACATGTTAATCAACTGGGATAACAGGCCAAGTAATAAAACTCATCATAAAACCAAAAACATTTGTAAGTAAGTAGAGCAAGTGCTATTAGCCAAGCTGATAAGCTAACTAACCCACCGGAAAACAATTCCCTTTTTGGGAAAGTCCGTATATTCGCCAATCCTTGACTTAACATAGTCGAGTTTATCTTCGCTCATGTTTCCAGCGGGTTTATCTCAGGGTTTTCTCTTGTACTTAATAAATGCACAAAAACTTACGAGTTTTTTACTAATAATTTTAGATTTTAGCAGCTACGTGATGTATCGCGTGGTCTTTTTTTTTTTGGGAACTGACAATTTTAGGTTCGGTGGCAACAGCTGATAGCCGCAGCTGCTTATCAGCTGTGCAAGGTGGTTGCTAGTGTGGAGCCAAGCAGAGTTGCTTCTACGATAAGATTGTTGCATTAGGTGGGAAATTTAAAATGGTGAATTTGAAGTTCGCATGTATGAGGGAAGTTAGGCAGTCAATTTAGTAATTTTATTATAGAAAGAAACTTTCATAACATTGCATTTATCATTATTATATCTAATGTTTAATTAAATATTTAATGTTTGATAAGTTTTTAATTTATTTATTTTAGTTAAACTCATATATTTTACTCACATATTGCTTGAGCAAACCCAATCACAAGTTAAGCCTGAAAATATGTTCCTGGTTATTCCCAGGCTAATATTTATCCAGGCCTTTCCTAAACAAAGAGAGAAAGAAAGAAAGAAATGTGCAGGAATTTGCCGACATCCTGCAGGTAGACAAGCCGTATCACTCAAAAGTAAAATCTCTCTGCACACAAGGTAAAGTGATAATTGGAGAAATTTCCATAATTCTTCCCAGAAAGACATTCAAGCACATTCAGTAAATTTCTTGCTTGCATTTATCAGAAGGCAAAACAAAATAATTGAAAAGAAATTCAAACAATTTACGTTGCACTTATCAGAGGCGCGCCAAATGTCACGATTGTGCTCTCTGCATATATCTCACATATTGTTTCTCTATCTCTCTCTCTCTCGACAACAGGTAAACTCAGTTGTGTTGGTGAGCTGAGAGCGGGTCTTAAAGGTGATTGTCTCCCAATGCCAAGCGGATCTTAAGACTCGATTCTCAGTTCGGTTTTCAGCGCCAAACGCGACGGTTCAAAGCGGTTTCACAGCTCGCTGTTACAGTCGTATTTTTAATGATATTCGCGATTTTTCAATATATTTATGCACAAAGCATGCTAAACAATAGCAACAAATTTTAATAACGTTAACCAAAAAGAAATATTTAACCGGTTTTCAACGCTCAAACTTCAAAATAGAATTGTAAGGCACACAAAATGTTGTTTAAGTTAAGATTTAACGATCAAAGCCAAAGTAAATGTCAATTGAGCCGACAACTTCGCCCAGTTTTTGCAGTTTTGACATTAAAACAAAACCGCAAGAAACCAGCAACAAAGTTCATGCAACATTAAAACGTGAAAACCTACAACAACAACATAAATAACAGCAACAATATTACAAGCAACATTTACATTCACACACACCACATACACACACACACTTGTAGACACTCTTACACACACACGTAGAACACCTTTTAGTGACCATGTTGCTCTGAAGACGTGCGTTTCAAAAACTGCAACAACAACAACAGGAGCAGCAGCAGCAATTGCAGCAACAACTGCAGCAAGAACAACAACAACAACAGCGATAACAACAACAAATACAGGCACGGCAAAAACCGCGCTAGCAACGTGAAAAACCAGAAAAAGAGGCACAGTTTTTTTGTTTTTATTTTAAACGAACGTCTGCGACTGCGCAGCAGCGGTTCTACAAACAGGCGCCCTATATGGGCCCAAATTGGGGCGCCTCAAAAGGAAAAAGTTGATAACCACAGACTTACGATATAGTTTATGGTTGAGAGACGGCAGACGTTGGGTATTAAGGGAATTCTACTTTTTCTACTTAGTGTCGCCTTATATGGGCTCAATTGGGGCGCTTAAAAGGGCGCAATTTCATAATCACTGAGACTAAATATTTACTTTATGGTTGAGAGCAATATTGTCATATTGGGCCAGGTTATTAAAGAATTCTAATTTTCCTCAATGGACCTAATGAAAAGCGGTTTTAATTATTGAAAGACATCAAACTGGTCAAATACCTAGTAAATTTGTATACAAGGTCAGAAATGTACACACCTTTCACTTTCCGAACAATATATAATTAGTATTCAATATACATACATATTAGTACTTTAATTAATCATTATTCTTGCATTTATTTTAAATGAACCATAACCTATCTTGTAGCCCCGGGGCCAATAGCCCGCTTAGCGCGCAATTCGCTCCTGTTATAGGTACAAAAAATAAAAAATAAAAAAAGTTGCTGAAGAATCTCGGTGTGAGTTACTATTACTATGTATGTATGGGGCCCACATTGTTGTTGTTTGTGTTGTTATTGTTGTTGTTATTTGCTAGCTCGCTGGGCTTTTGGAATGCGCGAATGTTTGCCAACATTAAAATCGTGATCTAATAAAAAGCAGAAACACAATCCACACAGAGTTTAAGGCAAGACTTCCCACATCTTTCCATGGAAGATGTTAGCTTCTGTCTCGGGTACCTAAATGCTGTCCATATGCTAACTATATAAATATATTCTTGGATAACTGACCGCAATATTTGAGCACGGTTGCGGGTTCCGTTGCTAAAAAAGAAATCGACTGACATACTATAAACATATGCAAAAACCGATCGAAAGGGGAGAAATGAGCCAAAACTAAAAAAGTAAATAAAACCGAGAGAAAAAGCATTCTACGCCCTGCCAAAAAACAGCTTTTAAAGACATTTCCGCATAATTCTGAAATGTTGTTGCTCGTTTTGTGGCGCAGTGTTTTGGAACAAGTTTTGGTGTTTCCAGCCAAACAACAACCACCACAATGTGTAGTTACTATGGATGTGTTAATCAAGTGACTGCCAGCCCCTTTACAAGCGTCTCGACGTGTTTAAGGTTCCGCTTTGCTGGCCAGTTAAAAAAAAATACAAAATGTACCCAGAAATAATACAAACTATAACAAGTTAAGAGAAGTATTAAAACAACCACAGATCGCAATGCGGAACAACGCACATAAGTAGCTATAAAGAGGCAACTTTTCCGCGCTTAAGCGATATTAGCTGAGAAAAGCTGAAAAGCTGATGCCGCTAAATGTGAAAATGAATTGCAGGCGAGCCGTCAAAGTCAAGAGCCGGCTTGGGTGAGCGAGCCTCCCCTATCCAGCACTTCCCCCTTTTAGCCAGCTAGTTATGCCTAATGTGAAATTTATGTTTATGCTGCGGGTCTTACAAAGTAGAAAGTCCATTGGAACAGCGAGCCGTTTGAGGGGAATGACCAAACTCTTTGCCAGTGGCTCAAATAGAAAGCCGCAAGGCGACGTTGCAGTTGCAGTTGCAGTTTACAGTTCTGCCAAATCTGTCAAATGTTGCAATGTATTTTGACACGTTTAGGGTAACAAAGAGCGCTCAAGCCATTACCCAACTGACCTTATTTTATGGCATATGCAACTTGCAGCATACATATTTAGTTTCACACACATTGTTGCACATTTAGCTGCTCGAAATGGCATTTGAAGCTTGCGCGCGATTCGCACGCGTTTTATGCCGCGCCAGCGAGAAAAACGCTTGGACTGCAGCTCCAAGCAGCATTGAAATTGTGGGGCTTTGTTATTGATGTTAAATCAACGCTAATTTCTGTATGTCTGCAAGTGAAACTTTGTATTTGAAGCTGACCGCCGGCCGGCAGCAACAACACGTCAACAGCACGAACATCATCCACGAGTAACATCAGTAAGTTGGGCGAACGGATGTAGATACGCCATCTCACCATCTCAAGTTTGGACATTAAAGCCGCGTCTTACCAATGCCAGTACCCGTACCCGTACCTGTACAAAAGCCAATACCCATACCCATACCAATACCAATACCAGTTACAGTACTCGCAGCCTCTCCTCTTGGTCACTTTCTTTTCTTTCTTTCATGATCGATGTGAGTGCGCGAAGAATGCAGTCAAGCACAAATACAAGATCAGTTACACTTGGCGAAAAAATATTGACTTAATTTAAATGATATTGGAATTAAGAAGATCATGTCTTCAATTTTAAGTAGTTCGTGCCTAAAACAAAAACTGAATTTCGAATATCTTTATCTTTATTCGCAACTTGACCTATAATTCTTTCTGTTTTTTGTTTGCACTGAATGATTAAAAAAGAAAACGAATTAAATTACAGAAATTTGCTGACACATGAACCCAACCCGCATAAAACAAGGTCTAAAATCTTAAAAAAAAACCGCAATAACTTAAAGTTTGACCGAATGCGGGATTTAGAATGTGGGTTTCAGCTGCGTAGAGTTTGACCTCTAAACTTTCTGCACACTGAAAAAAATTAGTTTTGAATAAAAGAAATTATAACTTGTGTTGTCTTGGGATTCTCTTTCTTGATATGATATCTTGACAGATCATAATTTGATGATATGTATAATACACTTAAATTTAAAACTGCCACCTGGAAAAACGTAAAATGTATCCTCTACACTTTTCATCCTCACATACTTTAGATATGAAATTCGATCTTTCTTAGCTTTGTGCAGGTCTTGCTTAACATAACCAACAGTTTCTCTCAGTGTACACGATACTGGGCGTCGCGTCTAGTCAAAACAGCAATCAGTTGATTGCAATTTGCAATTTGCAATTACTCTACAGAATCTGCTACATATTCATTTTCACGTTCGGTTTTTATTTAAATTATACGCCGCTCCGTCACAGGAAATTATTATATGTCTGTGGATTGTCTGCGTCCGTGTCTCGACTGGCCCACTGTGGACACATACTGACGGACAACACTGTAGACCCGTTTTCTCAGGCTTTTCAGGCGGTACGTGACTCAGCTGCGAAACTCAAATGCAGACGGAGATTTGCATTCAAGTTTTCCCATTGTCATTATATCGTTAGCCAATCGGTATTGACCAGACGTCTTTTAACGGATTTGCTTAGAGAGCAAAACATATATATTTTAATTGGATTGGTTATTCTCGAGGTTAGTTCTCCTTGACTCGCTGCGTCTTTCTCTCCAACTTATTAGCATTATTATGGTAATCGATTTGGTTATTTAGCCAAAGTTAAAAATCTCTTCGACTTGGACTCGTGCGTTTTCTTTGGCTTAATTGAGTGTCATTTACATTTTCTTTCTTTGTTGTTTGCTTTAATTTACTTGAATCAACGAATGAGTTATTGCCTTTTGTTTGTCTTCTCCCAGTGGCTTAAGGTTTTCGAAAATCTAGCCAGTTACACTTTTTCTTTTATGGTACTTCCGCCAAAAAAAATACTATAAAAACCATAAAAAATTAACTAAATCAAGCATACGCAATGCCATCTGTGGGATTGGGATCGTGACAAGACAATGCATTGAAAATTCACTTGCATTTTTTTTAGTATTCAGCTTAACCTTTTGTTTTATTTTGGGTTAGTTGTTTTTTTTGGGGGGAATTCAAGTGCCTGCCCATCCACAATGAATTGAACTGAAATTTACCACACTTTCAAAATGAAAAACATGTTTATTGATAGGCAGCTAAGACTGTTGCTCAGTTGGTTTTGGCCATTTGCAACTTTTTGCCATGAATCACAGCTAAAATTAGACAGCCCCAAGATTTGTGGAGTGGTCTCAGTCGCTTTTTAAATTATTGTTTTGTTTCGTTATTTTTTTGTCTTTATTTTGCATAACATTTTCGGTTATTTCTCTATCTTTTGACATATGATTTTTCTCTTGCCGTTTGACTGGTCTACCATTATCATTAGCCTAACCATAGAATAAGTGGTGAAAATGAAGCAATACACCCGTAAAGGTTGTTAACAATTATCTTTCCGATTTACATAAGCCAACATTTGTAAGTTGTTAGCCAAAATGTAGCTATTGGCTTTCAAATTGGCGAATGTTTCGAATTGGTTTTTGTTTTGCTTAAAGTGAAAGGGAAACGATATCAAATTTTTAATGGTACATGATGATACATGAAAACTATGATTTGGAGGCATTAAAAGAGGTGCTTTGAGAGCTTGTTTTCAAGAACATCTAAAGAGAGATAGCTAGCCGCTCTCTTGAGCGTAATACGGCTCTCTTTGCTGTTCGTCAGCTGATAAGCAGCTGTTATGAAACATAAACATGCATAACAAATAGTCGTAGTAGGACACTATCTGCAATGTTAATCGGTAACATTACTATTTCATGGAATTTCCTCTAAGAAGTGCCAAATTTCAAGCTCCAATTCATTTATTAAGCCCATGACTGGAATCTTAAAATAACAAACGAGGTCAGCAAACTAAAATCCGACAAAATTAATACGCTTACAACTGAAAGACACAAAAGTAAATTCATGACTGACAAAAATCAGCAACTATTAATGTTAATGTTGTTGTTGTTACTGATGTTGATGTTGATGTTGCTTCTGTTACTGTTTTTGCGCTCATTTATAACTCCCAACATCATTATTAAGATTTTACTTAATATTTAAGCGTGCTTAACGTATTTAATAGCAAACAATAAACAAACGCAGACAGCAACAAAGGCCAAGATCTTCCAAATCATCCCGCACCGCTCGGAACTGAAAACACACACGCAATGGGCACCAAAATTGAGTATGTCGATACGACTCATCTATACGCTTCCAAATATATACGAAACTCTAAAGCGATTGGCGTCCTGTGGGCCATATTCACAATTTGCTATGCGATCATTGGAATTGTGGCATTTGTAACACCAGGTAAGTGAATTATAAACTTTACAGTTCCACAAAACTAATGAGGCCCTTTAGCATCGATACTACCAACAGTTTAAAGTACTTTTATAGAGGCACTTAAGTTCTTATTGTGAAGTTCAAAACACTCAAAAACAGACATTGCCAGTCATATTTAAGATATATAATCATATAGTTTAATTACACTTGAAATTCATAATTTAAGAAACTAGAGAACTACAGAACACCTTGCGGTCGACGTATTCCATCGAGTTCTAGAATATATTAAGCTCCTTTTTCTTTTATTGCTACCAGAGTGATCTGTATCCTTAGATCTCAACTGTGTAGATTTCTTTATTCAAATGTCCGTTCTTATTATAATTAAAAATAGGGATAAGAACTACTAAGCTCCCCTACCAAAAACTCGCCTTTCTATGTGGGAGTGTTCCGGTTTTTATTTACACATTGCAGAATATCTTATATCCTGCATTGACCCTAGACTGAACCTCTTTAACAAAATAAAAGTAAATCGAATATGTTGTTCGTATAAAAATTACTTCAAGGGTTACACAATAACAGCAATGTTAGATAACTATTAATATCTATCGATGGCTGAGGATACTTTCAATGGTAACAAACTAAGACGCTCCTATCATTGATAGTCTTGTAGCCCCAATTATTACCTCTATTTATACCTCTTTGTATCCCCAATTTCAGAATGGATTGGCGATCCGGATAGCGATAGTGCTGGTCGCCTGGGTCTCTGGCAGCAGTGCCAGCGTGATGAGATCTTTGACAATTGCCGGCGTCGTTGGGAGAACATAATTGCAGTGCCAACGTTTTCATTTCAGGTGCGTTTGTCATTGGCTGGGAAAAAAGCACCTTCCATATAATAATAATAATAATAATAATAATAATACCTTTGGTCTTAATACTTTCAGTTGGCCACATTCTTCATGATCGCCGCCGTTAGCCTGGCCTTGCTGACAATATTCTTTTTGGTCTGTTTGCTGTTTATGAAATCGACGCGAGTCTTTCACATTTGTGGCTGGATGCAGATTATATCAGGTGTGTATAGCCCAGTTCCAGTTACAGACCCCTTATTGCTGACTCTGGCGGAAGTCTTCGGAATGATATCAAAATTCTAGCTTGTACTTTGAGCACGTTTTCAAGTGTGCAAAATTAAGCGAAATTTGTTTTGCCCTCTTTGAATTCTTGTGCTTCGATCAGCATTTGTCACGTAACTTTAATCTACTATTACAATAATATTCTGTGTCTTTAGCGCTGTGCATGATTGTGGCCTGTGCTGCGTTTCCCTTTGGCTGGAATTCAGATGATTTTCGCAAGATATGTGGCCCGGAAGCGAATCGATTTGAGCTGGGCCTCTGCGGCATTCGCTGGGCATATCCACTGGCCATCATTGGCTGTGTTGATGGCGTTGTGTTAGCCACATTGGCATTCATTCTGGCTACGCGGCATGTACGTCTGCAGCCAGATCCAATCTATCAGAATTCTCTCTACAAAGGTGTGTGTGTGTTACTTGGAACAAATTACAACAGAGTTTTAACTTTAAGCATCTTTTTTGCAGGTGAAATAAATAATGCGTATCTGACGGATGCCATTAGTCTGGCAGGCTCGCGCAAATCGAATCCTCACATAACGGGCCTGAATTTGCAGCCGATTTTGCTGGTGGCGCCACCCAATGAGGACAGCATTTCGCAGTTTTCGCGTTATCACTGAAAACTTCTCAGTTTTCCTGCCTCTGATGCCTTTTCAATTGCTTAAGGGTCACCGCAGACAACAAGCAGCCAAGCGCTGTGGTTGCTGTACACGCTAAGCTCAACTGCACGAAAAGTTTCAGCGTTTTAACGAAACAAGCGTGCACGTTTAGCAGGTACACAAACCTAAACGCTCTGACTGGGGGTCATGTGTTCGTGAAACTTTTGTTAAATTTGAAATTGCTTTTTGGCTGTTAACATTTAAACTTTTTAATGGATGGTGTATGAATTGTATGCATGTGTGTGAGAGTGTGTGTGTGTTAGTGCTAGACTGAATGTTTATTCTAATTTTAACTAATTTAAAAACTTGTGTATAGCTTGTGCCTAAATTCATAAATTTAGTATGTAAGTTCGCTGCCTGTAAATTATATGCCCGTAAAAATAATCGTGTACAAAATATATTGAGCATAAAATTAATGTTTTGCCTGTTTGAATTCAACCGCAATCATAGCCTCAATTATGCCATCATCATCATGCTATAAACATTAACAAGGTCAGCAACTTTTTGAGCACTTGGACAAACAAAAATCAAATTATGCTCCACTGCCACGCCCACCAGACGGCACACATAAAAACCAATAACGACCAACTTAGCGCCCAATTTGTTTGTGCCTCGGCCGTCCTCCAATAACCATTTGCCACATACTTTTCCAATAAAGTATTTACAGCAAACTTTTTGCCCGCCTGGCAATTGAAATATTCCGCGCAACGATGAAATCAAATAGGAAAAAAAAGGAAGAACAACAGGAAAGCAAGGCGTTAAGAGAGCTACCGAAGTGTTAATACTCTTGCAGATAGGCCTAATAAATATACGATATGGTTAACTGACTTTAAGTAAAATATAATCACTCAGCAACTTTATGGGAAGGAAAGTTTTTCAATTTATTGCATTTTTAAACGATTCCTATGACATCTAGAATATGATATGGTAGTCTGGTTCTGATCACATTTAGTAAGGTACATTATGAAACTTCTGAAACTTTGCTGAAGATATTTTGAGAAAAATAAATAAGTTTTATTATAGAACAACTCAATAATTGAACGATAATTCCTAATGGAGCTTTACCATATTGTGATTTGATCTCTCCAGTTCCGACATGTGTAGTATCTGAAAAAATAAAACATCCTTTCAGTTTTTGTTATAGTTTTCAGAGAATATATAATATAGCTCGTCGCCGGTATATTCTCGCTAAATTCTCGTACTTTATAGGGTTTGATTAGTCTGTTTTACACATTTAATGGCAAAACTATAATACCTTCTGCAAGGGCATAAAAAATAAACCAAAAATACTAACAAGCAGCTAACGTCTGATGTTTCTTTTGCAACTCTCGGGCTGGGCACGTTTTAATATTCTTGTATAATTCATAAGCAATTCCATCAACGCTTACAAATGCGGCCTAAGTGGCCAACCAGCTGGCGCCAGGCGGTGGCTTAAGAAGCAACCACCACCCACCAACCACCACCCACCGTCATTTTATTTACTTCAGGCATTTCTTTTCTGGCACCACCCCAACCACCGCTCCACCGTTCCATTGCCATGCCGAGTGCAACATATGGCCAACATTTTGGCCCATTTTGGGCCATTTTGGCCATTTTGACACGCATTGGTTACGTGATGCGTGGCCAACCCTCCTCGATGAAGATCTCTCTGGCTGCGATGATGATTCTCTGATTTTTTGATGTGCCAATTGTTTTTATTCGATTTTATGGTGCGCCATAAATGAATTTTTAACTTTTGCTGTCCTTGAGGCTGCTTTTTGGGAGGGCATGGCACAGCCAGCCCACATTTATGTTGCAACATGTGCCACAAATTTTGCCGTCGCTTATTAGTTTATCACTTGGCCATTTTATGCGTTTCCAAGTGCTCGTGAAAATGGGGAAAAACATCAAATGAGCAACAAACATACACACACACACACACAACTTTTTCATGGCTCATTTTGCCATAAGTATGTGCATGTGTGTGTGTAATTACTTGGCGCGGGACGGGAGAACTAGAGCTCCAACAAAAATCAGGATAGCAGATACCAGAGCAACTTTCATTTTCGAAATCTTATCGATGTCTTGGATATTCCAAAAATTTCGGATATCGAAAATTAAGGTTTGTTAATGTAAATAGAATTTTGAGATTTGGGTTGGAATTTCGCCCTTATATTATTAATTATTTTACTATCCTAGCAGAGGGTATCATAATTTCATCTCAAAATGTGTAATTCTTTATTCTCTTTATTACAAAGCAGTTTCGTTATAAATATGTACAATCTTGTTCATTAGTTAATTAATTTTAATCATTATTGTTACGAAAATTTAAATTTAAGAAAATAAACGTAGAACAATCAAACAATAGTTTTTTATTGATGAAAACTGCAAAGATTTATATATTCAGAATTAATTTTCGGTCTAAAATTCACTTTGTAATCAAAAATCGGTCAAAATTATCAACGAAATCGTTAGGTTCCCATTTCAAATAATGAGAAAAGTCTGTAGCATACTTTTAGGGTCACATTTTTCAGCAACCTTCTGCGGATTTCTGTTCGCCTGTGGATCGTGTGTGGACCGTGTTCGCTCTTTGGCCCGTACAAGAGCCGTTTTCGGGCCAAAAGCAATTTCAGTTACCAGGTTCAATTCACCGTTTCCGGGCCTTCATTTTGAGCCCAAACTAGCAAAACTTCAATTTTTCGTAATTTTTCGCAAATTTCTCGGCCGTTTTGATTTCGAGGGCCAAAACACGTTTAATCCACTATTTAACAAAATTCGAAATTATCCCGGTTTTATTTAGTATAGAAAATAAAAGTTTTTGGCGATTGGGGCTCGCTACCGCCCCCCAGAGCCCAAACATGTTAGGGAAATGTTATCCTGCGTCGCCGCTCTGCCGCCCGAAATGTAAGTTTTTTGAAGTGCGTCATAGTTGGTTTACACTGGTGTTCGGGCAGCATCTTAGCTTCCACAAGCGTGTCCACCAAGGTGTTCCAATATTTTGGACTCTACAGGCCGCGGCTGGTTCCGGCTACGTCACTGTTCCGGAACCACTTTGGCAGTGTTACCACTTGTTAACTACAAAACGAGGCAGTTTTTTTTTCGTAATTTCATTTTTGTACGATTTAGGCCTGCCTTGCCAATAAAGTTTCATTTCCGAATTCAACTTTCCAATTTGTGAGCGTTAAAATGCCAAAAAATGGCCAGAAATACCAGGCGAACAGAAATCAGCAGAAAGTCGCTAAATAGTATAACTGATAAATAGAGTGCTGATCGATACATCGCCAACCCGAATTTTGGTAAGCTTCAGCTTTTGTAGTACACGAAAAATAGAAGATTTCTCCAAAACACGTCAAATAATAATTATCATTATTATTTATTTGCATAACTATACATAAATATGATTGAGTTCTTTGGCGATGGATTACGATTCACAAATTCAGTCAAATTCTACATAATGCATTTTAATCTATATATTTTGCCAGGCAACACTGGTGTGTTACCAGCTAGTACTTCATAAAGTTTCCTAAGATTCTTTCTTGTTTTTTAAAATTTGTTCACACTTCAAGAGTACATGTCAATATAAAACCCAACAAATCTCGGCAGAGATTCTCGGAATAGTTTAAAAGAAAGCGTTTTTTGGGACAGCTGGAGTCAATTCCGCTAGCAGCTCCAGTAATTACCAAAACTGGACATCAGTTGACCCTTAGCCTGGGTTTTTAGCCGTGCCATATGCCACGCCCTCCCCCGCCCAGCAGCCCAGCCCAGCACAACGTTGCGTCTTATAGCAGTTGTTGTTACATTACAGCGCGGCAACAAAGTCAAAGGGTCTAAGGCAGGAGGGTGAGGAAGGGATGGGCGGGTCGCAGGGTGGTTGCAAAATGAATTGCGCCTTTAAGGTTTTCGTTTAAGTGAAATGTCAGTAACAGAAATTGAATCGAAAATTGTAAAATTGGTTTTGTATAAACATTTTTGCCAAATGAAATGAAATGAAAATGCTTTTGTTATAGCTGCCAAGGAGGCTCCGCCCGCTCGCTCCTCGCTTGCTCCTTCTTTTCCTACTGCTGCTGCCTCTGCCAAGTTTTTATACTTATACTCTGTTTTCAAGTGAAAAATTAGTTTAATGAGCTTTTACAGTATCCCGCTGGCCGCCCCATGTTCTGTGCTGAATGCAATGAATTCAAATTCGTAGACACTATTAAAACTAGTCTTAAGATTTATTTGCCACGCCCACTCTCTCCTCCGAAAATCAGCATAATCTATATCATTTATAATTTTAAAATTGGAGTCATCAAATTAAACAAACGTATTTCTAATAATTTCCTTGAACGCTGATCAATAATAGTTAAGCAAGATTTTCTACATGCAACGTGTATAGAGTATTAAGCTGTCGGGAGCCGCCAACTGCAACATTCTAAAATGTTTTTCTCTTCTTTCTTAACTTTTCAGCACTGAAAACATCATATTTCTTGTGCCTGTTTTTTATTTCTTGTGCAAAACAAAAGCGTTGCAGCGTTTGCCCTCGTCCCTCTCCTCTGTCCTGCCCCGCCCTGTCCTGCCCTGCCCGCCAGGCACTTGTATTTAATTTATTGCTCATACGAGCCGTGTGTTTGTTGTGTGTGTTTCTTTGAAGAAAAACGCAGCACAGTGTGCAGAATTGTGCAAACGTCAAAAGTGCGTCAATCAAAATGTTTAGCAAAACAAGTAAAAGTGCTTTACTTGAGAGAGTGTTCGACCAGAAGTTGCCCTATAAAGATCTAAGCAGTATCTTTAGTCTATCAGGCAAACGAATTTCAATTGTATTATACCTTGTTACATTTTGAGAATCAACAAGAAAGGCTCATATAAAAAGATCATCAGAAAGATAGATTTGCCCAAAAACCACCATCAAATATTGGAAATAAGCCAGAAACCCAATATCGCCAGAAAATCGGTCTATTATAACTTATGGCTGTCAGAAACTAAATTCTTGTATAAACAACTTTTTTGTTTTTTTTTTCAGATAACCCAACATAATTCACCACATTGAAATTTCATTATATCTTATATAAGATTTATAAGCCGAGGAAATTTAACTAAAATCGGTAGACTGTATCGTAAAGCTGTCGAAAATTGTGTTTCTTTATCGTAGAAGAATTTCCTTTCTCTAAGGATCATCATTTTCCTTTTTTGCTAGTCCTTTTGTACAAAAAGGGTATAACAAACGGCTTGCCATACTTTTCTTAGTAGTCTTAAAATATGACTGGAACTTTCTGTTTTATGGAGTACTCACAATCCTTGGTCCTTGCTTTTGATTTATCTGCAACTTTTGTGAAACTGCCTGTAAAATGTTTGCACAGTTTTTTATGCCAAAAACATTTCATTTATTTTTAAATATACAAAAAATCGTATAAATTTTAAAGCATCCGCTGCCTTATTAACTAATATTAAAAGGTAAATTATAATTAATATTTATTAATTTAGCAGACCTAACTAACTGAGTAGAACTAGAAACGAGCTCGCATTTTTCACATTGTAATAATGACTAGTGAATTATTTGTAGCTTTAACAATTACAAATTACAATTATATACAAGTATTGAATATTTTGATATATATATATAGATATTATGTATATAACTAGCAAACCCGATTTGGCATTTGGTTGCAAGAAAATGAATTGTGAAATCGGTTAAGATGTGCAAAATGAAATGAATAAAAACCCTGTAACATCGAAACCGTTTTTGGAGAAGTATATGCCACGATATTGGCCAGAATGTGACTAAGCCTAAG
Source organism: Hirtodrosophila confusa (assembly GCA_035043065.1). Lineage (NCBI taxonomy): Eukaryota > Metazoa > Arthropoda > Insecta > Diptera > Drosophilidae > Hirtodrosophila > Hirtodrosophila confusa. The sequence goes on along the minus strand of JAWNNI010000213.1, from coordinate 8,571,378 downwards.
CAACAACAAGCAAACACACACGCACACACACATACACACACACTATCATGCACACACACACACTTTAGTACTACAACTATGCTTCCAGACTGACTACCGCACAGTCTATAATTGGCTGCACATCGTCCCTGTCCCGCTCCGGATCCAGGCAGGCGGACATGGCATGTGGCATGGTGCGCAGCAGCGTATAGCTGTCCCGATGATGCTGCAGCAGCTTGTGCTGCTGATGGGCTATGAAGCTGCTGCCGCGTCGCAGCGAGCGGCGACCCATTTCCAGTATTTCCAGCGTCGGATCACGGGCGAACACAAAGCTCTGATAGGCACGCACAAAGCTGAAGATTATGGCCGAGGCACCGCCCACGATCATCAGATAGGAGCCAATGGGCACCGCATGTGGCGCTATGACAGTGGCCAGGTAGAGCCACCGCTTAATGGCGGGCGTCAGCTCCGAGATGCCCTGCAAAGTGGTTAGAGATGTTATCTCGGAGATTTATGACAGCTATCAGACTGTTAACCCACCTCTTCCAGCCACATGACCGGAAATACAAAGTCACGAAAATCACGCACCGGATGAACGTCCTTGGCGCGTGTCACCTTCAGATTGAGCTGTATGCGCACCTTGCCCTCCAGCGGCACTCCAAGTTTCTACACAGAAATTAAGGCATTAGAACGCATTAAGATTGGAGGCAGCATCTCAGGTCTTACCGGTTGTATTTTGAAGTAGGTCTCATGTTTCTCGCGCTCCGGCTTTAGACCTTCAACCGCATTGAGCAGCTCGGGATCGGCAGCATAGAAATGCGGATTGGATATGTACACAGGTGCGCCATACTGGCAGGGACTGATGTTCTGCAGGCCTCTGACGGCATCGTAGTCGCTGGCCTCGTAGCATCTGTTCTCCGGATTGTGCGTCGAGTCGCCGTAGGTATTGTTGGGCAGTCGATATAGATCCGCCGCCAGGCCATCCTTCTCCACACGCGTCTCGTACTTGAGCGGTATTATGCGGCACAGATCCTTGTCGTAGATGTGCACCATATCGGACTTGGTTATGTCGCGCGGCGGAAAGAAGGAGCCCTCGGAGCCGGCGATGCTTGTGCAGGGCTCCTCGTTCCAGTGTGGCAAATGATTCAGGCCATTCAGCGAATCAATGTAGCCAAACTGATCCATGCCCTGGTAGCCCGTCTTAATGCTGGAGATCTCCGTCAGCGTGCCATTCCGTGCTAGAAGTAGGCCCATTCTCTCCATGGGCCTCATATGCTTTGGATAGAATCTATGAGCCAGGCTAACCAGCGCGTCGTCATAGCCAAATACCAGCTGATCGGCGGTTACATTGATAAATGGCTTAAACTTGGCCGCAGTTAGCACAAAGGATATGGTTCGGGACAGCAGATAGCCCAGCCGGGGACTCAGACTGGTGAGAGTCTAAGGGCGGAAGTGAAATAAGTGGTTAGTAAAATAAGTGGTCAAACTAAAAAGGTTTCCGGTTCCTCAGAATGAGTATAGAGATGAAAGAATTTACATTTCGATACTTATCAGTATGAGTAATTTTGACGATATATTTAGTATACATAAAAGAGAATTCAAATTCACAATATATAAACATTTCTTGAAATGATATATATATATAAATAAATTGTTGAAAAATATATTTTATTAGTTTTTAAAATTAGTTGGAAACAATTTGAATGATTTAACAGCAAACATTAGTATTCGATAAAGTTCGAATTAGAAAAATCTATTGATTTTTGTTAATTTTCAGGATAAGCTTTTAAGATATATTCGAAATCACAATGAAAATGAATATTCGTGACTGTGACAAGTCACGCGTAGGACTCTACTCACCAGCATTGGTATATTGGGCGTGACTATGGGCGTATTCTTATCAATACTCAGTTCAGGAACAAATTGTAATATTTTCTTATGCTGATATGACACCGTATAATTGTTCTCATGGAATTTCACATTCACCTTCTCCATGTCTTCCCTGCAATGAGTTAACAAAAAAGCCAAATTGTTTATAATTATGTTACGTTTGTTTTTTGTAATCCGTTGTTAATCGCATTACGGTTTCATCAACACGTGCATCGGCCGGTGTCGAACGCGGTGTCAAAGTCAGCCCAAAGTCAGGGACGGTGGTCATAAAAAGAGCTCCGAAAACCCAACCCAACTGAATGTCAAGTTCATTTGTCGCAGTCAGGGAAAGGTTGACAACAATAACAATAGCAGAGAAACAAAAACAAAACTCAAAATACAACAAAAATGAAATATGCTCATATAAAGATGACAAACGCTTTGGCGTTTTTGTAGCGTTTTAGTGGCGTTTTTAGCAGCTACCGTTTTGAAGCTGTCATTTGAAGTCAGCAAATCTGTTGAGTGTTTGTGTTTTTCGTTGTTGTTTCGAACTAATCCATCAAAACATCTTATAAGTGTAGCCGTAGCTTAATTGCATTATAATTTATGATTTCACTTGACTTGTCAACAATTAATTACAATTGAAATCGAATATTCATGTGCATTCCCCTGTAAACGTATTTGTATTTAAATCTGTTGTTAATCTATAGATATGACTATGTTTGCTTGTTTTTAAATATAGATCTATATTGTAATAAGTAGTATCTTTATCTATAGAAAATCATGTAAGTGCAAAAAGTCTGTTTTGAATCTCTATATGTAACTGAAGCTTCACTATCTCTCTGATCCTTATGTGTATATCTGTATCAGTAACTATATCTATATGAGCATCTGTAGCTTAAACTGGGTACCTATTCTGTTTATATCTGTAAATAAAGAATTACATAAATCTGTATCTATATTATATGTTTAACTGTTTTGTATCTGCGTCTACATGTCTTAGCTGCATCTCAATGTGATCTGTATCTTTAGCTATCTCTGTCTCTGTATCTGCAACTGTAAGATTGATCACTCATCGCCTGATCTCGGCACGTTATCCTTCAGTTGAACTGGTTTCGTTTCTGGGCGGTCCCGCAGCTTGTCAAACTCAACAAATTCACAGATACTCATATTACATATGCACACTCTCGTATGAAATCTCGAGTGGTTGGATGTTTTTCGATTTGATGACTCAATTAATATAAATGACACAAGCTCAGTGGATCAGCGGTGGAGTGGTTCAGTGGTTCAGTGGTTCGACATTTAGGTGTAAATTGTGAACACATTGTTGGCAAATCTTGTTGCAACTTCAGTTGCTGCAAGTGTTTTTGTTGTTGCACTAATTGCAGTTGTTGCTCAGTTTATTAAGTGTTAAAATTTAAAATTATTAAATTGTTGCAATTTATTTTGCATTGTTGTGAAAACAATAAACAACAAATCAAATCATATTTATGTGAGGAAATTAATCATAATTATAAATACATTTGTAATTCGAATTATATCCTGACATATGATAAGCTAATTCTAATTGATTGTTGAGGTTTTTTAATGAAAACTTGTAGATTAGAATATTGAGGGATGAAAAAAGTACACAGTTATGTACTTGACTCCATTATATATCTTTTAGCTTATTGCGAACAAAGTTTATTGCACATCTATGCTAAGTACTATATCTTTATTTAATTACGCATTAACTTTTATATTATTTTTAATTCTGACTTGATTTAGACTGCTTAAAGTTTGGGTAAGCTTTAATAACGTTTTCTATATTCAGTGTGATCACTCGAAACACATAATTATAATAATTGCACTCATTAAAGCCGATTTAAACACGTATTTCCTAACGAGCCATGACCAAAGAGCATTTTGCCAAAGCTGCCATGAAAATACTCGTATTACGTATTAAAAACTCTGAAATATAGAATCAAAAGGCGTAACCACTTTCCCCCTTTGGCTGTTAGTAGAACTTTGCAAAAATAATAACTTTTAGAATTGAATATTAGTTTTCGAGCTTACCTGTAGACAAAGGGTCCCACCTCCTGCAGCTTTGGCTTCTCACCGCTGAGAAATCCATCCGGATTGGTAACATTATAGATATAGACCTTGGTTAGGCGTATAACGCCGGGCCTTTGCCAATAATGATAGCTTAACGTATCATTCCACAGCCTTAAATTCTAGAAACAGAGATATCATATAAAATGCTGAAGTTTATTTTGAAATGTCTGTCTCTTACCTTTAGTATAAAATAATCCAGCCATGGTATGGATGATAAAACTATGCCTAAGATTAATGTAACTATACCAATAATTATCACAGCTAGTCTATCTGAAAGTAAATCAAAGCATATTCCAGTTAATTAAGTTATTTACAGCTCTAAGATGAGTCAGCTGAAAGTTTAGTTGATTTTAGTTGATTTTTGAACGTAAGTGAAATGTTTTGCCAACAAAAGTTAACAAAAGCCGTCCAGCTTAAGCAAATATTTGCCACATCAAATAATACAAATTAGCCGGAACTAACATTGACAGACAACCGAGATAAACGTCAATTCCGTTGGTGAGTTTCAGGGAACACTTTGGGAATTACCTGGAGCACTTCACACCTCTCAAAGAAGTGAACGCGTTTCGAGTTAAGTAGGGGCATAAAATTGTGAACGAACTTTATTGAATATTGTATTTTTTCACGGCTGTCAGTGGAGGAACTTGCTCTTGGCCGACTTATCAAAATTGAATTTTACTTTGCGCATTTTGTTGATTTTTTAAATATATTTTTGACATGTTTTATGTTTCACGCATTTTGCTTATCACTTAATTGAAACGATTGCAACGATTTTGATTGCAATTTCGATTGCAAATCGTTGTATTTATGGGCCTGTGCACTTAGGAGACTCTGATAACCCATCTGGCATTACCTCGTTGGCATTTTGTTAAAGTGGGCGTGGCCGACAGCAGCATGTCGTGGGCGGTGGCCAGACAATCTACAATGCCAACGGGTTTCACTCGTCTCGTCTCGCCGTCCGCGCCCCCCTAAAACAGTCAACGAACTGATTGGATTTCGAGTGCCGCAAATGCACGAAGAGGCTACCCCAAAAAAAGTGCAGGGCACAGCAGTTAAACATTAATTATATTTTCATATACACATATTTTGACACCCTGTACCCATAAAACGGCTAAAAGGGAGTACTACAACTGCTCAGATGTATGTAACAGGCAGAGAGAAGCATCTTCGACCCCATAAAGTGTATATAGTCTTGATCTGACTTATTAGCCGAGTCGATCTATCCAAATCCATCCGGCTGTCCGTACGTACGCAAAGATCTCCGATCTTTAAAAGCTATAAGCACGAAAACTGAAACGTAGGGAGTTGTAGGTTCCTCGTCACAGCACCACAACCTCCGAAATTGATAAATACAAATTATAACAAGGTAAAAGATGTGGGTTTTATTTTTAGCAGGTGTAACTCTGAGGTTACAGTAAAAATCAATGATCAGCAGTAGAAATTTCAAGCTAATTAAGTATTCAACTATTTTGAATACTGCAGAGCATTGGGAAGCCGCCAACGAAAATGAACTGCTTGCTCGGACTGCCGCTGAACTGCTTGATGCGAATTCCTCGCTACCAACCACAGTCTCAGAAATTGACAAAACCAATTTATAACAAGCTTAAAGCGTGAGAAGCAGCAGCGTGGCCGCCAACTGAAATAAACTGCTTGCTTGCACTACCGCTGAACTACTTGATACATATATGTGTGTGTACGAACTTTGGAAATTTCAGACATGGGTAGAAGATGTTTCGTAGTCGGGCATACTCGACTAGAGCATTCTTACTGGTTTTAAGCAGTTTTTTCGGGTCAGCCAAAGCAGTTGAAGTCAGCGTTTCGATAACGTCAACGTCGCATCATAAATCCAACCGGAGCTTCATTAAACTCACATTGAGCTATGGGCGCAAAATTTGTATTATTTTGCGATAAGAAAGCGGCTAAGTTCAAGCGTTTCATTGACCCTGAAATCCAGTTTCCCCGGCCTACCAGCCTCCTTCAGTCGGCTGGAAATCAACAAAAATTCACGCAGAGAAAGTTACGTAAAACATCATAAAATCAAGCACAAAATGTTGACATTTTGGCAATGTTGTTATTGTTATTGTTATTGTTATTGTTGTTGTTGGCATATATACATACTATATATATTTATTTTTTTAGGGCAGCTGTCAGCCTCAAGGTCAAGGGAGTAAACCCAACAGCTGGAGAATCTGATCACAGAAAACCCGCATCATCCATTGCCGGTTTACATTTATCGGCTTTTGGCTTTTAGCTTTCGACTTCATCTGGCACGTTGCGTTATTAGCTGATATCGATAATTACATATCTATATACATATAAGTATCTGTGTGCTGTTGCTGCTGCTGCATAGGCCTATAGCTGGCGACATGGTCAATAAGCATTTGGCACACAATTGATACGTCAGCGCCTGTTGTCGTTGACAATAATGCTGAATTCTCAGTTGTTGTTATTGTTATTATTGTTGCTGTTGCTTTTGTTGTTATTGTTGCTGTTGTTGTAATTGTTATTGCATGTAAGAGTTTGTTGTCGACTGTTTGTTGTTGTTGATATTTCGATATTTTCTGTTTGTGCTTAAATATGTTTTTATACTCTAGCTGAGAGTATTCCAATTTTGACATGAAATGTGCAACGCATTAAAGAATAGAATATACTTAGATCATAAGATCAGAGGATTTCCTTATAAGCTTGTTCATCTCTATCAAGTTTTATTTCTAAGTAAACATGCTGAAGTTTCATCAACGTAGCTAGAAAACTGAGAGTCTAGACTCCATAGAAGTATATAAGAATATAGTCCCTCAGATGAATTAATTTAATGCAGATTTTCCTAACTCAAGCCTCCTAGATCGGATGCCTATACCATATACACTGCCTTAGAAACAATCAGTCCAAAAATTGAGCAATTTTTATTTCTCATATTTTTGATAGACAACGAAATCATATCCGATAGCAACATAGTTCTAGGATCAAAACTCCTTTATCAGATAAGACTTCAAATATTAAATCATATATTTACCATCTCAAACTACACTACCAATGAAACAATTATTTTTATAGGAAGTCAGGAAGAACATTTAATATTCAGCAAGTCCAAATAAGTTTTCTCTCTTGTAAATATTTGCAAGGTTTGAGTTACAACAGGCACAGTGGCGTTCTTAAGGGGGGTTCACTTAAAGTGAAACTTCTTCTTTCAGCTACCGAAGAGGCTCAACTCTGAATACGATATATAGTTCTGGCTTATAAGCTTTGTTTTGCTAGGTAAACCCCCCTGCGTCAAGCCCCTGGCTGAGACACTTAATACTGGTGTCATATGTTCAATTTGATGAAAATTACAGCTGAGCATGCAATATTCTTGTTGCCAAGTTTCTGGTTTCCATCCGTTGCTGAACCAGCGAAATGCTGTGCTGAACTTTGTACTTAGCCACTTGGAGGCAGTTTTAGGGCAATTGTTTAGGCACGGTTTAAGTACGGCAATATTAGTAAGTAGTTCTCTGAATGTCTTTTATGTATAGGCTTTTATTGGTAGTACTTTAAAAAACCCCAGTTGTAGCTTGTTTTTTGCTGTTCCAATTTGAATTTCACAATAGACTGCTAAAATTAGCGTTCACAATTACAGGGTGTAATTTGCAGCTGGCCGACAGCAAAACTACACTTAACTCATATCTTATATAGACAAATTCAATAGCAGTGGCTCTATGCGGAATTGTTGTCTCCAACAATGCAGCAGCAGCAGCAACAGCAACAACAACAATAGCAGTCGCAAATTTGCAACGCCTTGCCACGGCTGAAACTTAACAATTAAGCTCAGATTTCGTTTCAGAACGTGCCTCAATGGGGCACACAACAACAATAAGCTGCTTTGGGGCATGATCTGACTGTCAAGTGCCACGGTTGCATTGTCTTACAGCAATGTAAACACTTTTGTTTGAGTAAATTATTGCAATTCTTGTAGGAAATGGAATTGCCCGGGTCGCACTTCCTTGTACCTCGTACGCCTTACAATTTGCATCAACTTGCCGATCTTCCGATTCCGATTGTGATTCCGAATCTGAATCCGAATTCGAATTCGAATTCGATTCATTGCCAATTAGCCGTCTACACATGTAACTGAATGTGGCAGTTGCCACAAAGCGGTTACCGGTTTGGTCCTCCTTCTTGGTAGGGACGTGCCTACTTGGGCCATTTTGCCCTTAAGTTATCGTATTTTGGCCCTTAATTAAAGCACTTACAACTGATTTCGATGCCGGATAATAAAGACGCCAAGACGCTGACTACGCTGCCAGGAAAGTTTTTTTTGGAGGCCTGTATACTACCATAAAAAAGTCATGTAAATAAAATGAATAGCGGAGTAAAATTACGAGGGCATGTAATGGAAAGTGAAAGGTCGTCGCTTTAGTGGGATAAACCCATAAAAGCCATATGTGGAAGTAGTTAAGAAAAATATTAAAAGAAGTTCTGAACTTGACATTGGCCTCTAGCGAGCCTAAGAAGTGCACTAAAAGCTTTTCAGGGAAGCAATTTGATATCACTATATGATAATAACAGTGGAGAAATAGTTTCCTGTTTAATTTCTTTTTTAATTATTTAATTTCTGTACTCTGTACCTTGTACTCTCATAAAATGAGGCGCGTTTAAGTTGTAATATTTTATAGCATTTTTCTTTGTAATTTTAAAACTTGATTCTTGGAATAATGTACACGGAAAGGAAATTACGCTTTACAGTTAAGTTTTGCGGAAATTAATCAAATCCGGAAATTAATCAAGTCGTATCTTAAATCTTAACAAACTAGTCATAAAAATCAAATCAGAATCAAATTATGATTCTTAAGCTTAACTTCAAAGATTAGGGGTGAGATTTGTTAAATTTATGAAAAGTGATGCATAATAAATACATAAGACTGCAATATAACTGTGTAGATTCTAAACATTAATACATTTCAGTGCGTGTATCTTTCTCAAAGATAATCTTGATATCGGGCCATTGAAATTGAACTCTTGAAGTGTGCACATCAAGACTCAACACATATTGCACCAGCTTCCAAGGGGTGATCGACAGAATGCTAAAAGCTTTGCACGAGCTATTGCATTTGGCCTAAATCAACTGAATCAACTGCACATTTGGTTATATAATCTTTAAACAGAAACACACGCATGCTGGCCAAAAGCACAGCCTGCGACTTGTTATTGCTAAAGACACCATGTGAGCATTGGCCAGCTGAGACCTCTTCTTGGGGACTTTGGTGGTCTCTCTGGCTCCGCTTGGAGGGGGCAAACAGAGAGCCAGCAGCAGCAGCAGCAGCAGCCGCAGCAGTGGCAGTGGCAGCATTAAAAGCAGTGGCAGTGGCAGCAGCGACTACCGCGCCTGTTTCTGTTTGTGCAGCGCACACACTGTTTCTATATGGCAAATACCGCGCCCCCGTCGCAGCGGCCAACGGGCACCTCTTCGAGCTCAAGTTGGTCTTAGAATTGGCCAAAACGAAAACGAAGCAGCAGCTGTCATTGCTGCCTTGGCTCTAATTGTGTTAATTTGTGCTCACTCTCTTGAAGTCGTCGAACGCTCGTTTAGCTCCCCAGGCCATGTCCCGTGTCCCGTATCCGTATCTACTTATATCCAGAGCTGGCCAATTTACTTGGTTGCTCCCTTCTTCAGCTTAGACTATAAGTTGGAGTTGAACACTTGTCGTGTTTTATTTCGTGACACGAATATTCAAATTATATAAATTCATCAATGGAAATTTGTGCAATAATCTTTCTATTTATTTTATTTATTTATCAACAAAATTATAACTTAGCAAGAAAAATAAATGAGCACTAACCTAAGCCTTCCACTCGAATAACCTTTCTAATAATCTGAAACTAAAGCGTATTTAATAACAAACTGTCTCTGTTGATATAAACGGCATTCTCCGGGTTCAATACCCGCCAGCAACCATTAACAATTTGGGCTAAAATAATTCTAACAAAGGTCACTTGTGTTGAATGTTTGGCAGCTTTCGAAAAAGCCAAGAACAAATAACAATTGCCTGGTTTGTGGTATACCTAGCTGGTGAAACCCCAGCTCAGTCCAGCAAAGTATTTTCTTCCAAAATCGATTAAATATGTGTCTTGTGGATGGATATTTCCAAAACCCCGCCTTAGTGTGCATTGTCATTATAGATGGAAACTACTGTGAAAATTTCAGCAGCCCAGCTCTTGCGGTTTGGGCTGTGTGATCAGTCACCAATCAGTCAGGACAAACTGTTTTATATATATAGTAGATGTATTATTATAATGGTGGTACATTGTACTATGATCTATAAGATCTGAGGCCTTCTGAGCCTAACGTTCACCCATTAAACCGTTTTATTGAATTAATGTAAGAATTTTTAGACGGTTCAGAGGGTTCCTTTGTGCTCTGTTTCTAGTTTGAGCAACCCAAGAAGCCTATACCTTCTTCAACTACACCGGATGCTGTATAATGAGTGTAGATTCTTCCTCCAGAATTGTAGAATCTCCTTGTTCTGCTGCTATCTGTGCTAAGTTTGCTTAGAGCAGGAGACAGTTAATTGAAATAAACCTATTTAAGGTTCCAAATATTTCAACAAGCTTATTCGATTTAGGGGAGTCGTGCGTGTTCCCACAATCCAACAACCTCTCATCTCTAATCCCACTGGTAAATCAGCCTCAGATATCAATTTTGGTATTTCACTTCTCTGGCTCTGACTTAAGCTCTGACTTTAGCTCTGGCTTTGACTCTGGCTCTGACTCTGGCTCAGCTAGCGGTGCTCAGCCTCTTGAGGTCTTGTATATTGATTTGGCAACATTTTCATATTTGCTTTGTATATACGAGATTCGAGTGTGCTTGTATTTGTTAGTTGTAGTATTTGGCAGTTAATAGTTGTTGATGTTGTTGTTGTTGCTGTTGTTGTTGTTGTTGTTGCTGCAGTAGACAACACTGCATTGGTCAGTTAAGTACTCGCATGGACTTTTCAATTGCGATTTTTTACTTTGCCTTTGCTTCACTTCTGTTTTATGTTTTCTTTATGGTTTTTTTCTGTATGCTTGTCAGCTTGTTTTGCATTGTATTAGAATTGCTTAAGCACTGTGGGGCGAAATCAATGGAAATTGTTGCTATAAGTCAACAGCCTACATACTACTAAATTTCTGCATGATAAGTAGCTTCAATACTATCCGAGAAATGCGGCTGAGCTGCCTTTGGACCAGTTCACAGATCTGAGATATAGCTTTCATAAAAATGCGTCTAGACACCTATACGAAATATGTAAATGTTAGTTAATATACATAGTTAACCTATTACACCTATCCATCCATATATGAGTGATTTATGGGAACCAATAATGCCATAGAGAGACCAGAACCTTATCCATAAATTTGCAATTATATCTCTGCCTATATGCGAATGTGGGGTTTTTCAGATTAATTCTGCTTTGGTTAAGTGAAAACCTTCACGATGGCGTTTAAAACAAGTTGAAATAAAATACGCAATCAGAAATCATTCCAATAAGTATTCAAAGCATCGTAATGCCAACAAGTCTATAAAAAAAACAAACATAAGTGCAATCCCATATTTAACAAGCTAATCATAAAGTTGGAGATGAGAAATCCTTAACAGATCGTAGCCACGTAACACAGAAGTAGTATTCAAAAATGCCAAGCCCAATAATTGAAGTCATCTGGAAGCAACAAATTGTTAGATCCAATAACATTGTCACTTGTCATATTGTAAACGTGGCTATAAAGCTGTCAAGTGCAAAGCGTTTAAAAACTGATTCTGGCCAAACGTCAAATGACAACGAGAACTTGCCCAAAATGAAGGCAATCAAAACAGAAGCAGAAACTGAAACCGATACCGAAACCGAAAACGAGCCCAAAACCGAAACCGAAAGCCAAATCAACAAAACCGAAAGCAATACGAGGCACGGGCAATACATGTGTTTAAGCCAAGTTCAGAGAGCGCTTAGACTGAGCAGGAGAGCTAGAGAGAGACAGAAACAGAGAGAGATAGAGAGAGAGAGAGAGCGAGAGTGAGCCAATGTTCTTGGCCATGGTTGTTGTTTGCACACTTGGCTGCTTCGACTCGCCGAGCTCGGCTTACTTGGCGTATACGCAATGTCGCCTATTGCACGGATCGCGGCTAGCTGGAGGCAAGTCTCTAGTCTGTTAGTCTTTAGTCTGTGTGTCCGTTTCCTTGATTTAAATCTCAGTGCTTACTTGGCTAGTTAGTCGCTGTTTTTCAAGTCTGCATCAGTTGATTGCCTTAGCGCTTGTTGTTGTTTCTGTTGACGTTGTTTTAGTATTTTTGGCCAAAGACTCGTTTTGCATTGCAGTTGCAGTTCTTGGATGACCAGTTTTGTAAACTTTTGCGGTATTTACAGCAGCAGTTAGTTGTTTGTTGTTGTTGTTGTTGCCAATTTTTATCTATATATATTAAATTTGTTGTTGCTTTTCAGCCCCCATGAGGCATGTTTTGTTGTTATTGTTGTTGTTGTTGCAAGTTTTAAGTGGCTCACAACTTGTTTGGTTTTTAATTTTTGGTCAAGTTAACAACAAAAACCCAACCAATTTGGTAGTTGATATTGACTTTTAGCTGCCTAATTGCACATTTTATTGATAAATTTCATAATTGTTTTTCATTCAGTATGAAAATGGAAAGTATTTTTAAGGTTTCTATACTATTTATAAGAGTTAAGCTAAATTATCTAAAAATTTATATTCAACAAGTAAGAATGCTATAGTCGAGTATACCCGACTACGAAACTCCCTGTACCCAGGTCTAAAACATTCAATCACATCTACGTCCACTTACACATACACACACACATACACAAAGACGCACGCACACAGGCGGCAAAAGCAACAGCGCAAGCGAGGCATTTTAAATGGTGCCTGTGCTTCTTCTTCCCCCTCTCGCTGCATCACTGAATCTTCTTTCGTGAATAACTTCCGTGTTTATTATCCGATCGACTTGAAATTTGGACAGTAGATTAAGAGAGACTAAAGTATTGTACATGCTTAATCTAAAAGCTATACCTTGAAAATTGTTCCTGTAAAACGGTTTTTATCGAATTGCGGGGGAACGGGGAGATATCTCAAATCTAAAATAAACTTGACCTGCTCCCGCTATACACGAACTTACATTCCAAATTTGGTGTCTCTAGCTCTTATAGTTGCTGAGATCCTTGCGTTCATACAAACGGACGGACAGACGGACGGACATGGCCAAATCAAGATCTCTTTTGATACTGATCAAGAATATATATACTTTATAGGGTCGGAGATGTCTCCTTCTGCCTGTTACATACATTTGCACAGATTTAGTACCCCTTTTTACCCATTTTATGGGTACAGGGAGTAAAAATCATATTTCATTTGGTTATAAATTTATAGAATTTTGCATAATTCTGAATATTGAGGAGTTGTTATTAATAAGCTCTCCTCATAAAGGTTTTTAAGGTTTCCATACTATTTAAAAGAGTTAAGCTGAATTGTCTAAAATTTGCATGAAAAATCATATATCATTTGATTACAAATTTATATAATTTTCCATAATTCTGAATTGTTAGGGGCTGTTATTAATTAGCTTGTTTATAATAAATCAAATGGATCTTAAGCATTTATGTGCTTTTAATGCAATTTTAATTGAAGCACATGACTTGCGGTAAATAGATTTCCATACTTACTATTGCTAATCTTAATGCCATGCGATATCAACATGGACAGTGGCGTCCCTCTGTGTGTTACGTGGGGGCGTGAACGCCTCCCCGTGGCAGTTGACCCCTGCGCTTGTTGTTGTTGTTGTTGCGGTTGCGATTGCGTTTGCTGCTGCAGTTGTTGCTGTTGTTGCTGCTGTTGCTGCTGTCGACGACCACGCCCACAGCTGGCCCAGTCGAAAATATGATCTCTAGCAGTGCGTCCATATCTCAGATAATGTTTTTCTAAGCCCATAATTCAAGTCTGTCAAATGGGATAAATAGAAACCGTGTTAGAGTCAATTGCAAGTGCATTCATTTCGCTATGGTTAGTTTTCAAATCAACAACAACACATTTATTGGCTGCAATTAAAAGTTAATTAGTTTAATCTTTGATTTATGGGGTCAGCGTCTAAGGCTTTTCACTTGAAAAAATCGTTTAATTACTGCTTGAGGGACTTTATAGGATCAGGGTCTATAAAATGACATCTGGCTATTCTCATGAGGCCATAGGCTATTCGCAGAGAATTAACATAGAATGTCCGGTTTCATAGGAACCCCAACAATTCGTGCCATAAATTAAGAGCAACAACAACACGTAATGCTTATATTAAATAGTTAGTCCAACTTGATTAATGCTTAGCGTACTAACAAAGATAACTGCAATAGTTTCAAAACAAAAACAACCGAGTATTGTCCAATCCCAAGTGCTTGGACTCAAAGATACTCTGTATCCAAGTCTATTAAAATAGATTAAATATATTATGCGAGCATATTTGTATGAAGCATATAGAAACAGTTCAAATTTCAGGATGTGCATGTTAAATGAATAAATACATATAAGTACTACGCCATTAGAATTCATATAAATGATATACCTAAGCTGTAAATAATTGTATTGTGGTGTATTTACTAATGCTTTGAAAGCGAAGCTATGTATGATCTAAAATTATGCGAAGATTTGCAAAAATAGATTTACTAGAAATATCTGTATTTTTAATATAACTGGAGCTTTCTTTACTTTCATAACAAATTTCATATTTCCAGCTCTTAATAATTAACATTTATTTGCCATTTATACAATCCTCCCTTCAGAAGACTATAACCAGATCCTCAATCAATGCTATAGCTTACTAATGAACAACTTGATATTAATTTTAAGGTGTGCTACTTAAATGACTGCCAACACTAGTTAAAAGACCTGATGATTATGGTACTTTTGTTCTTAATTCTTTAAATTTACTAGATTGGTCTGATTAAGACCTAGATTAAGACCTTAACTGTGTAGTTAACTATTTATAAGATAAGCTACCCTTTTTAAGCATTTATTTAAGCACAGGGTGTGCACATGATCATATTATCATTTGTCATTGCTATGTGCTGAACTCGTGTCGTTGACTGGCAAAAACAAAACCCACTTCATATCACCGACTTTATAAGGGCGTCAATATATCTAGGTAGAGGTATGCAAATATAGGTTGCTCTGGCTTGCACGCTGACCGGCATGTTTATGATAATACTATACAAATTTCGAATGCAGCGATTTTAATTGAAAAACTCAAATAAATATATTGCCATTGTTGGCCAGTTTAGGAGCTGGGAAAACGGTAATTGAAATCCGCTTGTAATCGCGCGATTTAACACGATGCCATGACAAGCAGTTTTCAGTTGGCTTAAAAACAACAAAACAAAAGACTCTGGCAACGAACTTGCCGGAGCCAAGCAAAAACTTTCATAATTTATGTGGCATGTCTCATATGCGGCAGCTGCGAGTGTCATGTTTAAAGATCTTTAGCTCATCTCAAATGTGAACTAAATCATCTTTCGGCTCGCGCTGACATAACACCGCATAACTAAATGAAAAGTTCACTTTTTTTTAGTTTTTTTTGGCTGCTCTGCTACAATTGAGCGATTTTGAAGTTATGAGCAAAATGTGTGCGCGTTGTGTAAAGTTTAAAAAAGCCAAAAACGCTGTACACAATTTATTTAAAGGCAATTAATGGCATTTAGTTTTTTGCGCAGTTTTCTCGACTCTTTTTAATTGCGGCATGCAGACAAAACAAAAAACAAACACACACACACACACACACACACTGTCAACTGCTTTGGGCCAAGTTCAAAAGCCCTGTATCTGGCCTGCCCTGGCCTGCGACAAAACAGAGCAACAATTTTTGGTCTTCTGGCTGCGCTGCGCTTAATGAGCATAAAATATATAAGGCCAGTTTTAATTTGTCGACATTTGCGCAATGAGGAAATAAGCGAGACGCAGGCGCAAAGACTGTAGAATAATCAAGGATGTGGGCAAAAGGCAAGGAGCGGAGCAGGAAGAAGCGCCTTAAAAGCAGTAAGGACTGTGAGTAAAAGGTATTTTTTAAGCTAATTAATAATAATATTTTGTTATTTATTATTTACTTGAAACAACGCAAAAAAACTATTTCGGAACTTTTTTCAATTATTATTATTATTTTTTAAAAATTTTATTTATGTGTTGTTTGTGATCGGCACATGGCGATCTTACCTAAACATGTTTAGACTTTAAGAAGCCAGGATGTACAAATTTAAAGAGTTAGTAGATGTTAAGTAAAGACTAACTTAACACAAGTGTATGAGAGTAAAAATAAATTAAATAAATAAATAAATAGTTTACAAAAATATTAAGAAAATAAAAATTGGTAATTGCTGAATAAAGTTAAGTGTTTGAATTTTCCTCACATAATTTCAATTTTCTATAAACAAATTGAGCCCTAAGATCTTGAAGTCTGCATAGATTTGTGTGTACAACTTCACTAGCAGGCATAACTCGTACTAATATCATTTGAAAGGCTTCGATTTTGAACACCTGCCCTGCGAATTATAGCCTGATTTATTGAGTACTATTCACAGTCTATAGACCACATTCTTTAATGGCCCCTATACTAAGCCAAAAGGCTGGCAAGTTTGTCTGTGTTTTGGTTTTTCGCAGCTGTCAATTATAATTGCGTTTGAGGTTTAAGATGTTTTTCCTCTGCGCATTTAATGTCAATATTTCCACTTTTCATGAGTCCCAATTAAACGAATACTAAAATCTAAACACTTTTCCCACAATTTGCGGCTCACTAGCGCCGCCAAAGCCAATCCATTAAGAAGTCCCCAAGATATTATGCCGCCCGTTCCGTTCCGTACCGCACCGCCTCGCCCCGCCACGCCCCGCCCCGGCTTTCAACTGAAACTGAAACACGTTTTAACAATTTTCTGCTTATTTTCACACATTGGCTCCGGCATTTTGACCGGCTACGACTTGGTCACCTGGCCGTCTCGGCCACGTCCTCGGCTTCAGCTTCTTTTTGGCCCGGCTCGTGTTCACTTTTGTTCGGTTTGCTTCTTTGGCATATTATGTAATAAAATGCAAGTGGCGCGCGCTATGCTATTTTTGATATTTTTCCTTTCTTTAGGAGACACGCAAAAATGAGAAGGAAAACAAAACAAATATAATTTTTATAAAAATCCAAGCAAAAACTGTCTAGAAATCATTAAAAAAATAGCACAAGCATTTGCGTAAATAAAGAAATTACAGCAACGACAGTAAAAATCATGCGATATATATTGCAAAATAGCGAAAATACAAAATCTATTGACCCAAATAAAGTTTTATAACCAGTCGGGACACATATGGCAACCGATTCATGTTGCAATTGCCACAGTTCCAGCTCCAGCTCCAGCTCCAGCTCAAATCGGGCTTTCTAACATTGCAAACAGCTGATGACGATATTGAGTCAGTCTTTGGTCAGCTCATTGGTAACAGTAACACTTTCGATTGCAGCAGCAGCAGCAGCAGCAGCAACAGCTGAATTAGCCAGGCTAACCAAACGGGCCATTCCAGCCAGAAGTAAGTAGGTTGCTTGGCCAACAGGCCATTGAGCCACTAAGCCACTAAACCACTGAGCCACTCTGGCAGACAGTGGCTGCTTGGCATTTGCCAAAATCTTCTTGCCTGCTTGCACCTGTTGCATGTTGCTGTTGCTTTCGTTGCTGCCACTGCGGCTTTTTAAGCATGAGTCAAGAGCTGCGCCTTGTTTCAGCCTTGTTACAGGGCATAGCAGACAAACTCGTGCAGTTGGCTAAAACAGCACTTAAAGAAAGGTTAAGAAGCGAAATTTAATCTGTCAACTTTAGTTGCTTTGTATTTATTTGAATTATTGGACTTTTGCCTGAATTTTGCAGGCGCTTTCGAGTTTTGAATTTCTGTTGTTTGCACACTTGCAACAAAGTTTGATTGTTATTATTTTCATATTTATTATTACTAGAAGGCAACTACACTTAGTCAGCTCTTCAATGTTGGGATATTAAACAAATGTAGGCTAGGACTATATTCTTGGCGATAGTGAAAACTGAGAAACAACAGACTACACTGCCAAATTTGGTTTCTTTAAGTATCATATTAATAATAATAATATCTATACAATTGATTACTGAGCCTGACTTTTAAGTTTAATATAAACAAATGGTTTTAAAGCTTTAAAGTTTCTTTTTAATGCAAGTGTTTGTATTATGTATTTTTAAGAAATGGCTTTTAAGATATTATTCAAAATTTCTTTAGTGTATGAGAGATTCGATGCCATTTCACATCACATTTGCTTTTATTGTTGTGTTTACCACTTGGCTTACAGTAGCTGCTCATTCGAGTGGCATTGTTGTTGATTTGTTTGATTATATCTGTTGTTGCTGTAGTCTGTGCACTTGTTTGCTTTGGCCTGGCTGCATTGTTGTTGTTACTCTTGCTTTTTAGCCGAATTAATAAATTTCACACAGCCTCCAACGGCGCTGCAGCAGTGCGAAGGTCGCGGGCCATTTATCTTTCTCTCATGACAGCTGTTCCATATCCAGTTTTGTTGTAGCTTTTGCTTTTTCCTCTCCTCTGGATCGCCCGCTTTTTTATGCATTTTTAATAAATTTTTGCTTAATTTTTTCCAACTTAATATGTATTTTATGTATATAAAATTTCAATTTTTTAAGTTTTTTTTGCAAGCTCAGCCTTTCCGGCTGATTATAGAGAGGAGCGACTGCATCGGCACTTGAATGGCTTCATAAGCCAATGCCAAGGGAGGCGCCCACAAAGGGCGCTGCATCTGAGCAGAGGGAGAGAGGAGAGAGGGGGCGGTACGGGGCATTTCATAATTGGCATCGTTGGGACGCGTTGATTGGCAAATTGTATGCAATTATTGAAACCGACTGACTGGATGGAACGAAAGGAAAAGTTCCGAAATGTTCGAAATGTTCATAATGATTGAAAGGTTCGTTCATCTTTTGCTCTGTTGACATTGAGACGCCCCAATACTGCGGAAGTTGCCGCTATGCGGACAAAAGACAGACGAACGCAGAGTCAGCCAGCATAAGTATTTAGCCATAATTGCAGCTTACACATCGGCCAGGTATTCATTAGGGGCCTGATCCATATGAGCCATATGATATACCATATATTGGCAATTTCTTTGCGTCTGCCAAGCAACACGCAAGCCCCAAGGGGGCCTTTCATTTGGTTGGGTAGCTTCTCCCGGCCAGCAAAAAAGCCAAAAGCCGACAGCCGGCGTCTGAGCCATGTAAATCGTTTCGCTGAGCTCAATTAACTTAAATTGGCAACACTTCGAGCGCATCAAATCATTCTAAAAACAACAATGTTCAACATTATTTTTTAAATGCTATTAAGTAATTTAACATTTAACTTCAAAATTTTGTTATACAATTTGCGAACGCAGAAAGTGCAAAACAAAAGACTTAGGCAACGAACTTGACATGCCAATGGAACTGCGCAAAGTGAAGAAGAAATTATATTAAGGTTAATTGCACTATCTATCATGAGTTCATTTAGTCGAGAAGCTGATAAGTTAGATGAAGCTAGAAAAATTAATGATTATTGATTGTTATAAATAAATATTAAGATTGAAATTGCGTATACAGTGTCCCGGGTGTTGATTCTTACTAAAAGGATCAATGCAAATTACATTTTCTGCACTTTAATCAGGTTCTTATCCTGAATTTTGATGCACTCATATTCTCTTTAAAATATTTCGATCCCCACATTTTCACTTTTAACAAGAGTTCTGCGGATGAAATTCACTTGCTGCCGTTCAGCAAAGATTCACTTCCCAATGTGTTATTGGGGAAATAGGGACTTAGTCTTCGTCCTTTCTTAAAATAAATGAATTGTCGGCATTTCAGATATAGTGCACGCTTGCTAGAGTGTACTTAATAATATCAAGTGTTCAGTTATAACGATTGTCTAAGTAAAATTAGTTCTTAACTCCCTTAAAAGAGGAAAATAATCTAAATCTTGAGCTTTAACCACGCGTCAAAACGCTTGTGCTTAAGATTAGTGTTTCCCATTATCATCTGTAATGCCATAATTTACCAGCTATAATGTTTAGCTAAGCACTTCCAACGCCCTCTACATCAAATCATCTTGGATTCCAAGTCTTTAAGCGCCTGCAGCTCCCACGCCTCAATCCATCACTCCAGCCATTGTTTCAGTAGCCACTCTACAATAATTTTTCAATTATAGCCAAATGGCTTTTAGCCCTCTGCCACGCCACAAACGTGGCTCGGCAATTCTTGCTAACTCAGCAAATTGCCACCACTCGCTCTTCTCTCGCTGCTTGCTGGCTTGCCGTGGCAAATCGTTGAAGCGTGGCCGCTTCACCGGATTATTGGCAAACAATTTTTCAATAGCCAGCAACAATAACAACAACAGCAACAACAGCAACAACAACAACAACAACGACAATTGCCAGTGCGTCTAGTTACTCTTGTGTTGTAATTTATACGTTTATTAGCTGTTTTTCTCCCTCTCTTTTCTCTCTCGCTCTCTCTCTATTTGTATCTCAGCCATGCGGTTTGGCTTTCGAGCCATTTTTAGCTTGGCGTTCGCTAAATGCTCTAATTACGCTGCAGAATTTTTGGACTCTTGTATTTAAACTTGGCTCGCCGCATGGTATGCACTCATTAGCTTTTGTGCGTAATACAAAATCCTGACTTATTTTGGTCATTTCAGAGAGCCGGGGCTCAGCTGTTTTTGGCCAATACACGCAGTTCAATTTCTATGCCCGCTTCTCAAGAGCCGACAGACGCAACGAAGGCCGCCAACGAAGCGTGTTAACAACAACAACAGCAACTTGTGGCCAAAGTGATAGAGCCAAATCCTAACTCAATCCTGACCTAAGTCACAGCGTTTTTGATTGGCTTTGTTTGGCTGTCCGTCTGTCCGGCTGTCCGGCGCTGGGAGCTGGGGATTGATGGGTTTCTGGCACATTAAAGCGAAACCACCCAAAAAAATACTGTGCGCTTATCAATAGGCAAATCAATTTGCCATTAAAAAGCATGCCGCGCATTATATAAACGTGTCTGTAAGCATTTTGTATGTTGGGGTTATTAGCAAATCTGCCCCGGGCAACAGCAACAACGTGTGGCAACATTGGTGCAAAAAAAAGAGTCAACAACAACGCCGTGAATCATATGCTTATGTCAATATTTCAATTTAACAGCTAAGAAAACACCAGAAAAAAAGAAGAAGAAAAACAAAAACCAAATTCCAGCAACAACAACAATAAAGCGAGCACTTTGTCATGTTATTGTTGTTGCTATTGTTGCTCTTCGAAGAGCCATCAATATATATGTCTTGTGACGTCTATTGCACTTAACTATTTTGCAGTTTGCGGTTAATTAAGACGACTTCTGTGCCCAGGCATGGCCAATTGGTGGATTGGTGTGTTGGTGGGCGTATGACTGTATAGATGGCTGCCTAGTTGGCAACAGATTGTTGGTAGTAGTTGGTAGCTATAGCAGTTTAGTTAAGTGGCCAAAAAACCGCTGACAAAATGAAAATTGCCGTCTGCGGTGTTTGAAAGTGAAACTTTATAATATAACATTTTGGAATTTTCGGTATGCAATATTCGAGTTAAGATTTGTGAGCCAAGTTAAGTGATAACGTAATCTAATAAGGCAGTTAAGATTATTAAGAGAGCAGAACATCGATGCGTATAGAAAATTTAAACGGAATATATTATAATGTTGAAGAGTTTTGTTTTGGTTTCATATCTCGTGAAGTATTCGATAAATTATGCTGAAATTTGGTATGTGGGCTGTTAACTATCAGTACTAGTTATATCTAAACGTGCAATTATGTAAATATAATATAAATCCAATTATTTTAAGAATTAGCAAGTTCATTAAAATGAAACAAAGGCTGAGTATCACTTGCGCTTCATGAAATTCTTTGCCATTCTATTCAATGTCAATGCCACTTCGTGCATTGAACTACAAACAAGTGGCACAAACAACTCTTTTCGTATATGGAGCCCAGCCTTCAACTCTTTCATCACTTTCGACACACCCCAACTGGAACTAGCATTTCTTTGCGATGTTTACACAAAGTTTCACACTTGTTTTATTTCAGTTGCTCAGTTTTTGAACGCCAACACAGAAAACTATTATTTTGTGCACAGCTTGACATTGACTTACATATTTCTAGTAATTTCTTGATTTAGTTTTGCAGGGTCAGGTCAACTTTACGTAACTGTTGCTTGTCCAAAATACAGCTACAAAACGAACGGCTATTTTATGGCTATAAAGCTAACGTTTCAGCTCTAAGTGCCAATATTTTGGTGGGCCTAAAGTCTAATTGGGAGCTGCACTCAAATAAAACCAGACACCCATCACGTATTTCAGCTGCTCATTTCACCTTAACATTGACCCGAACTTTGGGCGAATGCAAACGGTTTTAAAAATGTGGGTCAAGTGGGGGAAAAATCAAAATCAAGCTCATCATGATCATTATAATCAACGCTACGTGTTTGCGGTTGCATATTTGCACAAGAAAAAACCCACAACAGATCTGAGTTAATATATATGCATATAAGTATGACTCTGCATGAGACTCCATCTATAAGAAATGACCACACATATCAAACGAGAGAGACAAAAACGTGTTGAGAAACAGAAAAGGTTAAATACTTAATCACAACGAAAATTCATTTAAAATCATTTAATTTAAGTGCAAGCAAATAAAATCAGCAATTTTATTTTATATAGTATTAGAGAATTATTCAATCAAATATGTCAAGACAAAAATAATTACATGGGTCAAGATTTTTCA
Organism: Hirtodrosophila confusa; assembly: GCA_035043065.1. Lineage (NCBI taxonomy): Eukaryota > Metazoa > Arthropoda > Insecta > Diptera > Drosophilidae > Hirtodrosophila > Hirtodrosophila confusa. Next base: position 8,548,626 of record JAWNNI010000213.1, on the reverse strand, counting down.
AATTCACCAAACCATTTTAAAATCTATAATCAGTTAGATTCTCTTTGCTTATTTTAGTTGAGCTTGAAGTTCAATTGAATTGATAAGTTTATGAGCTGCGCAATATAATAGTATATAGAATATATTATATAATATTGATTATTGGTTTCTTGACATTTAAAGACATACATTTATAGACATCTGATTAAGTGCACATTGAACTCAAAAGGGCTCGATTGATAATTCAGATTACACATAATCTAGATTGCTTAGATAACTAAGCTTTATAAAAGAAATTGATAATATCTATGCTTAGAATCTGATTTAAATTTATTGTAGCATTTTATAATTGATACTAACTATGCTCAGATTATGATTTATTTAAATTTATTTGTAGCATTTTATAATTTTAATTAATTAATATTAATATTGTAATCTTGATTGTATTATTAATACAATTTAAGAAATAAAAAAATTATAATTATAAAAAATAAAATGTTAGTTAATTTTTTTCTTTTATGTATATTTTTTAATTAGCGATTCTCGCGTATTGCCAACATACAACTCAGTTTTGATTATAAAGTGGCGTTGAATACATCAAAATTTAAACAAAATAATTGTGTTTTAAATTCAAATGTATTTTCTTTGTTCTTTGCTTAGATTATTTTCAATTACACACACATTGCGCATACGCAGCGTTGCACAGGCTGTCTTCAATTTGAACTTACAATTTCAATGCGCCTTGGTCTGCTGCTAATCCAAAGTAGGTTTTAAGTAATTAATTTGTTGGGTATTTGATTTGGGAAAGGGCTGCTGTTATTAGTTGACCTTCTTAGCAATCACATTAGCCGCATGTTCATATAATTTGAATTTCGTTTGATTTCGGCCAATTGAAGAACAAATTAAACACTTTTATAAGCACGTCTTAGGCCACATTTTTGCATGCCAGGCGATTGAATGTACTTGTTATTCGTTTGTTTTGCATTCAATTATCACAAACACTGCATCGAAATCGAAATCGAATTCGAAATTGAAGTTGAAATAGAAATTGAAACTTAAACTGAAACTTAAACTGAAACTGAGAAGCACAAGACGCGATCGCGCACTGCTCCCGAGCGTGTGTCGTGTGTCGTTTTAAAGTTGAAGTTGACGCGTCGAAATGAAAAGCTCGCATGAATGGACGAACGGCGTCGCAAGACGTTTTTGTTCAAAACGCAAGACTTAAGTCGGCGTCGCAGCTCAGCAGCAGCGCCAGCCGCCGCAGTCGTCGCTGCCGCCGCAGCAGCTGAGACGCCGACTAAGTATCGCTTAGCTGAGCCGCAGCCCGAGCCGAGCAACGCTGCCGCATCGGCTGCTGCCTGTATGTACGTGTGTGTGTGTGTGTGCAAATCTCGGCTTGAGCTGAATACCTGTGTGTGTGTGTGTGTGTGTAGGCTATCACTTGGCGCAATCCTCGCTGCCAGCTGCAACGCCGCTGCACAAAAATTTGGCAACCTGCATAGCGCCTGCGCCAGCGTCGACGTCGCTGCTACGTTCTCAGCGCCTGCGCCGTGGTGAGTTCCCATTTCGCACGCTGTGTTGAGTTTTCCTTTTGTTGATCTTTACTCGTTTTGCAGAACTGGGTGGGGATTTTTTTGTTGCCAATTTTTGCTGAGTCACCTTGCGTTTATCACCGTCCGTCCGGTTTGTGGTTCTAGTTTGTTGGCCGTAAACAGATCTTGACTTGAGTGGCTCAGTTACTTCCTACTCTGTTTACTTTAGTCTATAATCGTTAAGGGTTTTTCCGAAGGATATTTAAAGCGACAGCCGCAGATTACGCATGTTTCCTTTTACTTTTGCAGCTCTTGGTGCGTACAATGTACCCCAAGGTTGAGACGAGCCCACGTCATGGTGCAGTCTCTTGAAATTCAAACTCGATTCCTTCAAGAACTATCGATTGTATCCATAGTTCCAGGTTTTTCTACTATCAAAGCTATTCAGGTAGTCAGGGTCGATTAATATCAATTTTCTTTAATTGAGTTGCAGCCATTTATTATAATTAATTAATTGATTAATTAAAACCATGCGTACAATCTTTGCTCTTTGCTGTACCTTAAAGGTTCAATAGTTCATAAGTCACTTTAATTATAATAAATAATAATCTATATTATCGGATTAATGCAAACGACTTGTCCATAATAAACTTGTCCATAATCGCTAACTTTTAACCATATTGCAATAGTTTTAACACCACGGAGGGCATTTATTGCGAAAGTTCTTCATTATGAAACCAGCCCGGCTTTATAAAGTGGAAAATTTTTCAAGTACAGACAACGCAATTGTTTTTTTTATTGGCCACACTCGACGCCAACAAAACTTAATGCTAACGATCAGATGCTCAGTCGCGCTCAGTTAGACATAGTCAACCCCCCTGAATATAGAGTGTATAATATATGAATAAGTCGTACTGGACACTTGAACAAATCTGTAAACAACATAACGCACCATAGCCTGCAATTACCAGATTCAGATTGCTTATTGACAAGAATAACTAAACAACACAACAAAGTTAAAAACAATTTTACTTGACGTCATTTGTGAATATGATTTAAATTATAGAACAAACCGTTAAGTACTAGCAATTAGGCTTAAAGTTCAGCAAGCAGCAGCGTCTTGGCTATAAATTCAATAATGGGCCATAAAACTGAAATTTATTGGCCCACATGCTTCCTCTACAATAAGTATTAATGCTATATTCTTGATAATTGCAGACTTCAGTCTAGAAATTATTTAGTTAGCCGGCAATTAATATTAAAGTGTGCACAATATGAAATTTTAATTTTTAATAGATTTTTTAATGATAAACTGGCTAATTTGCCAGTTGCTGGGGGGTAGGCTTTATAGCTCTGCTCAATTCTGTTCCATTCTATTCTATTGTACTCTATTCTTTACTTTTCCATTACACAGATCACCTCATAGTTCAAGCTTTGCTTGCTTAAGCTCTTAGCACATTAAACAGCATGACAAAAAAGCGGAAGTAGGCTTTGCACGATTAAATAAAAAGGTAACAAAACACTTGAAAAACTTTGCTAACAAGCTACTTACAAACTGTTAAATAAACTACATTTTTAGCAACATCAATATGTGAAATCAAGCGTTAAGAAGTATTGGCCATGTTTATGAAAGTTCATCAATGTCAAAGACAAGTGTTTCGGGCATTGTCTCAGCCATTGAGACTCAGCCTCAACTCGGAACCTACTGGAGTCCGTTATAGCTACAGATTGCACAAGTGTAAGTATATATAGTATTACATATATATATACACCATATACGGCACAAGGATGTTGCTGCACTTATGCAAAGACCTTAATCTAATAAGCCAGCGAAGGTTGCAGTTTTTGGCTGGAGTTTGACAAGAACGACTTAATTGCCGTCGTGAAACGAATTTACATGTTGTGAACAACAGGCATCAAAATTAAATGTATATTGTTTATAATTATAATTGCCAGTGTTTTTGTTATTTGCTGGAAAAGGCCACAATGCACATTAAAAATGTCGCTACAAAGAGCAAAGCAAATATATTTACATACATACTATATTTAAATAAACAGCTCAACTGTCCAGCAATTTTTGAAGTGTCTCTTAAATGAGGGCAGGGCAGGGAAGCCCCTTATTTTAATAGCTCAACTATTGCAGATGCCCCCAGCCCCAGCCCCAGACCCATAACAGACGAAGTTCAAGTTTGTGTAGCACTTAAACCAAAGAAACAACCAAAAATGCCTAATGGGTGATTAGTTAACGGCATTTTTCATTTAACGGTGGCTTTTTAGACATCTAAACTGAATGTTGATCCTAAGTACTATAATAAAGTCATATATTTAGAGAAGCTGAAATGTCTCAGTTTAGTGATCATCTTCTGATTAGTGAAGGTAAAATACAATCAGTTCTATTCGCCTACCATATTCGAAACCGAAATTATCTGTTCTGAATTTCGCAAGTCAATGTAAAATTCGGATTGAAAAGTACAGAATGAATGAAAGCTTTTCGAACAAAGCTTCAAAAAGGAAAATCGAATGGTATTACAATCAAAAACAGCCCTGAAACAGTGGTTTCTATATTATAATAATTGATCGTTTTTATAGAAGATATATCTATTAAGAATTACAAGTAAAAATTGTTCTATCCTTGAACCTAAATTTTAATCACTCAAAATTAAATAATTATAGACTTCGTTACTTTGTTCCGAAGCGTTATTTTATTAAAAACTGTGACGTGTTTTTAAAAAAGCCCTTCGATCTTACATTTTTTGTTTAGTAATGTTCTTTTTTGAATTACTTTGGGCAAATATTAGGCGAGTATCTCAGAAAAGCCCTTAGATCTTACATTTATTGATGAGTAATGTTCTCTTTTTGAATTACTTTTGGCAAACATTACGAGAGTAGTTCAAAAATAGATATAACATTGTGGAACTAGCGTGAAAAGGGTGTGACCAGAATGTCAAACAGACGCAACAAAAACTTAGCTATCCTTCACATTGAGAGTTGAATCACCCGAGCCAACGGGTCTGTGTACATAGCCTACTAAAGATCTAAAGATCAAATGGCATCTCATTGCCAAGCGAATCGGAAATCAGACAACGCAAAAAACGACACATGAGAAATGACCTAGCAAAATATTATATGATATATGTGTATTTAATATTGTATAAAAAATATTGCCAAAATGTGGCATGAAGTGCAATAATTTTTACATGTATTTCAATTACTCAAACGTAAATGGGCCCGTAAACGTGTTTACAAAGCAGACAGCCAGCAACAACTACAACTACAGCTACAACTTCAACAACAACAATCAACAATCAACATCATATCCAACTTGGTCTTATGGGGCCATAATTCACAGACGGCTGGTTTAGAAGCAATCCGCAATTCGGGGAGTTTGTACCTCATTTACGTCGATTTCTTAACTTTTTTGTTTTCAATTACTCTACGAAGGACAACATTTTAATATTGCTTTTGTTTTTTTTGATATTTTTTTCTTTTTTTTTGGGGTCTTTCCATCAGCCTCGGAGGGGTTGTATGTCTGTGTGTGCCATGCAAAATCTTTGAAAAGTTTTAATCGTTAACGCGCCACATAAGAAAGGCGTTGGTATGGAAATAATTACCAGCAGACTTTTAATATCATTTAATTTCGAATTGTACTCATAGTCTTATTCTCATACAAGTGCATACATTTTTATTACTTCATATATATTCTGTAGGTTCATTTATTGTGGTTATTCTTACAAAGCGAAGTTGATTTTGTTCTGCCAAACATTCAAATAATTTTAAATCAATTTTTAAAAACCCCTTTTTTATAAAATTGGAACAAAAGTGAAATTCTTATTTGCACTTTATCTCTTCTCTTATATTGAATTAATTTTAAATAATTTTTTCTCTAGATTAATTTAATCTATTCGTTATAATTTTTAACGGCCTATTCCAAATTTTCTGTGAAAATGATAAATTATGTTGATTAGCAGGCTTACATAAAATGTCGCATACTTTTGGGCTGGAATATTATGATTTGGGCACATTAATCTAAAACAACACAGAACAGATGCGATATGTATGCTATTGTGATTTTCAATATGAAATAAATCTTAAAATTCTTATATTTTAAATTTGAAATTGGAAAATTGTCTACCAGAATTTCGGTTTTTGTCAAAATCCTTAAATTGCGTTTAGCGGCGCAATTAAGGCAGCAGCAAAATTGTTGATTATGAATTGGCTTGGTCAAGATATATTTGAAAAAGTTTGACAGACGGACATCGTGAGATATAATATACATATATATATAATATACATATATACATATGTGAGAATATATACATATACTATGTGGGTTCTCCTTCTATTCATATATCGCCACAAAATTATAATAATTGATTGTTGTTTGTTTTGTTTAACCTTACGACAAAGTTAGCGGATTAAGGCTAATATATTTATATTATTCGAGACATTATGCAATTATTAAGCATCTAAAACAAATATAAACAAAACGCACTTAGGAAAAATTTATTATTTATAAACAATAGTTATTTCAAATTCTAGAACTATTCAATTGGCCGGAAAGGGCTGAAACGGGTTTCCTTGCATTCCTAATTGATCACTCTATAAAATGTAAGCTAAACAGATAATTTGTTGACGTCTGAAACAATCTGAGAAATTTCCCTATGCGTCCAGGAAAACTATTCCACTAATTATCATACTGGAACCATTTTAACTAGCTCAAATTAATAAGAACATGCTGATTAATCATTTTATTGAGGTGCTTAACAATCGAATATAATTGCCATATCATCATTTGGCAGATTGCCCGTTTCTTTAATTGTTTTGCTGTAATAAAAAAGAAAGCTCCAGTATTACTGCTCGACTTGGAGATACTCTGAACCCAGGTAACTTATATTATCTTATATAAATGTGCTTGTTATTCGTAATTATTAAATTGCTGTGGTACGTGTGGGAAAACTTTAAATTTTAATTAAACTTAATTTGCCTATAGTACAGTTTGAACAATCAATTTGTCAATCAAATATTGAATATACAGAATGTCAGCTACTATTAAGCTCTGAGTTCTATATACCCCGTTCATAAATGTTATAGGGGGTGTTTGACTTGAATTTCGTCTAGTATAGTTCCAAATTGAATGTTGAGTTTTGCCTAGATCTTTGACATTTATACTGTGTTTGTGATTGAAATTCATAATTCCCGATTTTTGTGTTAGGATGTTAGGATTTTTACCGTAAATATTGGAAAACAAATTTGATGAAAATATCGAAATTTTATTTTAAGCCGAATGCGGAATTCAAAATCAGTAAAAAAAACTATTTCACAGCATATGCAGAGTTTTACTACTATATTTAATTACACTCCGTAATTTAAGGATGAAATAATATTCAAGTACTCTATCGTAAAGTTACAGGGTATAGGAAGGCACAACTGTGTGCACAACCAGTGCAATAAACGGGTTTCGATTGCATACATCACTAACTGTATAAAATTATGCACACGTTAACAATTATAAGAAAGGCACACAGACATCACAACTAAGTACAACCTGCTGCCCTCTGAGCCCGACCCTGACGAACCTTAACACCGTCAATGTAGGCCAGGCAACAAAGTGCAAAGTGTGGGTTAACAAACTCGTTTTATTTGTTGCACTTTTATTTTTTGTCACTCAATCACACACAATCACAATTGATGGTTAATTCTCAGTCATCCATCGCCTGTGGTTCCTTTGCTCGATATAATTAACTCACTTAGTGCTCCGCACATGGCCCGCCACTTAATTATGTTTCAATTGTGATTTAATCATTGCACATGCTGCACCCTAATTGTTTATTAAGTTTTTTCAATGCGTAGCTTTTATGCAAATGTCACACACAGCGCTGTCGATAAAGTTTTTGCATATTTCATTGTAATTAAGCGAGACATAATATTCAATTATTATTTTTTGCCAATTTTAAAACGAGCACTTCATGACAAATATGTTTGACATGAATGTTCGAATGTCTACGCACGACTTCTCGCCTCCAACTGTGGTATAGAGAGCTCCAGCTCAAATTGAGATTTCTTTTCTTCAAGAATTTCAGCTTAAGTGGGTTGCTCAGGAGCGTAGTGCAGTGAATGCTGGCTGTAAGATGTTCAAAATTCTATACCGAAGCGTACAGCGTTCCTATACAGAAGCGTACAGGTATATTCTTAGTATAACTAGTAGTATACCAAATATACACCCCACGCTCTTACTGACCTTACATTATCGAATAACTTCGTTATCTATTATTCCATCATTATGAAGATGTCAGGACCCAATGCGTATATACAAAATCGAGATTTTATCTTTAAGAATGTAGTTATTTTTCGATATGAAGGTTTCTGGGAACCCGTATAAAGACTTACGGCAGGCTTCTTATTATATAACTTCTTAACATCGAAGATGTTTATATATACATAGCTGTTATATCTTTTATCTGTTATATAGACAGAATCGTACTGACATACAGGTATCTTCTTAGTATACCTACGTAGAGCCCAAATATACACCCCTTATATCCTCTAAAAACTTCGTTGTCTATTATTCAACCATTATGAAGATTTCAGGATACATTGATGACATGCCCAGGTATGCGTATTTACAAAATCAAGACCTTATCCTTAAAAATGTAGTTCAATTTTGTTATTCTTTCATTTGAAAGGACCCCTTATAAAGATTTGCAAGCAGGCGAACTTAACTAGCTCGACTTTTCTTAGTATATTAGCTTTTTAACATCGAAGATACCTCTTTCATCTGTTATATTTGTTCGCACAACTTTGTGAAAATCATTTAAAACTAATGAAGTTCAATTTGTTGCTTAATTGACAGCCAAAATAAAAAACCCGCGCTGCGCTCCTGTTCTTTGATATATTTAATATGCTTTAATTGAACTATGCGACTGACCTGTTCATGTTCGTACATATTTATGTATGTATTTGCATATATGGTTGTGGTCTGGTATGTGGACTCATAGAATGTACCCAGAAGTAGAGTGTTATCGCAATGATAAGAGGCTGTTGTAAATGTTGTCATTAAATGTGATTATGTCAAATGAACTAGATATGTGATGTGATTGAAGTACGCCAAAAACAATTTAGGCTGGTTATCTATTGCTAGCAATTTGCAAAGAGTTAAGACTGTCTTTCTATGTATACATATCAAAATGCTGTCAAACATGTCAGAAATACATCCCATGCAAATATTAATTAAATGCTTGCATCCATTTAGTTAATTAAATATTTGAAAGCAACCCTTTTTATTGGATTGTTCGCTCGCTTAAAATGTCAATCAAATCAAAATAAACAAAGACACAGATAGTTTGCATAAATATGAATAATATAATATTCACAGCTGCCCAAACTATGCGAGAATGTGAAATTCAATTGTGCAATCAAAAATTGTGTTTGCTGCGCAAAAATCAAACACCAAAAATGCCAAATGCGCTTTGAAGGCCAGCAAATGCAACAGGACTCGAGCAGGAGCAGCGGCGCCCAAGTTGATCCGTTCAGAAACAGACGCCAAGTGTCCATCAGAAATGCAGCCAATTGACAGCAGGTGAAAAGTGGACGCGATCCACCCACGGGTTAATTAAAAATTCACCGCCTCAGGCCGCAGGCCTTCACTCAAAGCTCTGGCAGCTAGTTAATTGAATGTTCCCAACGGTTTTCAATTCTTTTCTCTTTATATTTTTGGACTTTTTTTAGAATCAGTGCAGCTACTTAAGTTTTGTAATTAGTTTTGCATTCATTGCAAATGAATAAGCATTTCATATTTCCTGTTTTGTCTTTTATAAGCCCATTTAAGCATCACCCCACACGTGACCAAAACGAATTTTATTTCCATTTTCATTTCAATTGCACAACCTAATCGCATTTATAATGCAACTATTGCTCTATATATCTAACGAAATTGGGCACATATGACATGTGGTGCCACCCTTTCGCTAATTTCGAGGCGCATCCAAATGAAAGGCATCCCCTAAATCCCTTTGTTGCCATTGTCCTCTGTGATCCTGCTGTGGTGAGTCCTCAATCTTTGCATACGATACATTTCAGCGCAATCTGTTACCTAACTAAGCGTTACATTGATGCCACTTTTGGACTACTTTTGGGGTGGCGCGGGTGCGTCATGTGGCACCACACTCAAATAAGTTGCCACAACTAGTTGTGAGCTCATTTCTGAAGGTTGACAATGCATATGACTAAGTGGCTGTGATTAGAAAAGAGTCGGAATGTGATCAATCAAGTCTTCTTAATTGAAGAAGGCTCAAAATAAAGTCTACTTATGTGATGAGAATGCAAGCTGCTGTAGATTATGTCATTTCATACTATAATTGGAAAAGGCATCAAAATTAAGTATGTTTATTACAAGATATGAATACAAGCTGCTGTCTTTAATATACAAATCGAATCGTATCATAAATATCACAATATTTCAAATATACTATATCATAACATAAAAATGCTAAACTTCTTAGCTTATACTCTTTATAAACTTGTTTTCACATCTGCAATTAAACTCACAGAGAGAAATCTACGCAGTTGCGCATAAATCATGCGGACATTAAGCATAAAATCGTACTTCGAATAACTAATCATAAAGTTATGTTTTATGCAGAGTTTAATGTTATACAAAAACATGAATAGTGAGCTAATAATCATGGATTATGGATAAGCATTATTAAATTTATATTTGTCAGAGTCTGTGATGAATCACTTACCAAAGGACATCATGAGTTCGATCTTTAAGCCAACGCTTTTCATCTCCTCAACTCTTGCTTTTACATTAATTTTTGACTAATTACTTGCCACGACTGCACACAATTCAACAGTTATTCTCATGTGTGACAAAATAAAACGCCACATAAATTTGGAAGTTACTTACGCCTGGCTAAATAGAACTGAAAACTGCACTTCACAATGCGGCCAATGCCCACAGCGAGTCACATAACTCAGCCAAATACAAAAGGACAACAACGGCAGACAGCAAACATAAAAATTAATTAAAGTCTCGCCTCAAGATGCCCCCTGCCCCTATCCTACCCGGCAGCCCTTCCTTCGTTTGCCCAGGTTTCGAGTCAAGTAGCGGCAATGTCTTCTTTTTGAAATTGTTCACACGTTGCCGGCGACTCGCTCGGTTGCAACATCTTGTGGCATGCTACGCCTTAAAGGCTGCAACAACAATTGCCAGTGGCAGTGTCAGTGTCTGGCCAGGCACAGTCTAAGCCTTGATCCTGTGGGTCTGTGTCCTTTGCCTGCGCCTTGTTCCTGCCACATTTAGCAGCCGCGGCGTCAAGTGATGCGCCTTTTTATTTAACGCCCAAATTGCCGGGGCATTCAAAAGGTAACAGCAGCAACAACCCTCCTCGACTGTCTGCTGTTGTTGTTGTTGCTACTTGTTGTTGTTGTTGTTGTTGTTCTTGGGATGTTGTTATTGTTTTGAGCTGTCAAATTTAGCTGTATGTTGCCGTTGTTGCTGCTGTTGTTGCCGTTCTTGTTGCTGTTGCCGTTGTTGCTGCTGCTGTGATTTCGTGTAATTTTATTAATCACAACAACACATTCGTCTGCTAGCCTGACCCTCTGCCTTCCCTCACCCCTTTAGTTGCGCATCCCTTTCAATTTGGAATTCCTCCGGCCTGTCATTTAGTTTTGACTAATTATGCAATTTGTATGCAATAAAAATATTAATTGCTTGCAAGTTTTGTGCCACACAATATTATTATTTTTATTATTTTACAAATTATGCAACTTTCCGCTGTGTCTGTGTTTTCATTAAAGCTGCCCTGCATGCTTTGTTTATTTATTTATTTGTTGTTGTTGTTGTTGTTGTTGTTGTTGTTGTTGTTGCTGTTGCCCTCATTGTTGTTGGTTTGGGGCAAAAAAAATCTCATAGCCGCATGCAAATTTTCCACTTGGTTTATTTTGCGCCTTCATGCGAACATCAATGCAAAAATTTGCGATGCTGCGTTTCAAAAAAAAAGTGAAATTCAAAAAAATAAATACTGAAAAAATGTACCCTTTATATGTTTATTCATAGGTCACGAGCTGCGTCCCTTTATGCGAATAAAAACCTTTAAATCTTTTGAAAATTACAATATTATTGGCAAGAATTTAATATGAAAATAAAAAGCGCTATGGAAATAAAAAACTATAATTCTTTTACAAATTTCTTTAATAATTACGAAAATAAAAAAGCTTTTTTTTAAATATATTGTTTTCTTTTTTTGAATTGATATTTCCTATATATGTGATCACCCTGTGATCACAATTTCTGGTTTTTCCCCCTAACTTGTTGCTGAAAACTTGTTTAAAAAATATGTATACAAAAAATTTTAACAAATTTTATATTTTACTATAATAAATCATGTTCAACTGGTAATTATTCAATATTTTGAAGAAACCACAAAATGTTCTTCTTATAAGTACTTCGTAGGTAGAATATAAGAACCTAAGAGATTAAGGAATAATCCCATTTGTCTTGCCTGAAATATCTGAACAGTACCCACTCATAAAACTCTCTTGATCTATTGATGGATCCCTCCAGATCTACCCAAGTATTTGAGTACCTACTCATAAATACTACCCGATCTACTCAAGTATATGTACATGCCACTCAACTAGCCGCAACAACATATTGACAACACTATAAAGCCACACACGAAACCACATCGGAAACCACAGGCAAGCCAAACCACACACAAGCCATATTCATAAATTAAGATATTAAGCACGCAATTAATTCAATACAAGCGCCTGTTTATTGTCCACTTTTGACAAATTTTACACATAAAAAAAACTGTGCAACAAAATGAAATCAAATTAAATTTTCATGGAGTGCAGTCACGAACTGGTTTCAGTTCAGAGCATAAAACTTTAGTTCGGCCAGCGAAATGAAAATAAAAATAATATAAAAAAATATGAAAAGTAAACTTACAGAACTTTTGCAACGACGACGCAACTAAAAATCGCTTCATTCTAATTACTTCCCTTTGGATGGGGGGAGCCTTCAGCCAGGCAGAGTCGAGCGCGAGCCGCAGAAGGACTTCCTGCCAGCGTGCCAGGACACGTCTAGTTTAAGTAGTGACTGCGAACTGGCGTCGGGGGCACATAAAACAATCGTTTCGTAATAAAGATGAAAATTTTATTAAAAGATGTCGGAAACAGATGTCGCCGCCAAGCGAATAACCCCGCCCATGCTGTCCGCTGCCCGGCAGCCTGTAGCCTGTAGCCTGTGTCCTGTGTCCTGTGTCCTGAAGCCTGCAGCCAGCAGCCTGTGCCAAAAGCCAGAAGCCAGGATCCAGAATATAGCGTACAGAATCTAGAACCAACCAACCAACACACACTTTATAATCTTTTATCGCATTTTTTCTACTTGGTTGACACAAAGAGCGTATTTATGCGACTGTTAACGTTATGAAAAGCCCATAATTTGCCAGCCACCCTTCGTATTTGCCATATAATAAAAATAATAAACGTTATGCTGAAAATCGATATCAAACAGAATTCGCATTCATTTCATGGCAACCAACGGGTGGGGGGGAGTCGAGGGCATTATCGGGTAGCAGCTGATATCGACAGTTGACTTGGCGGCGGTTGTCGTGGCTCATGAACTGCTCTGTTCTGCTCTTCTATATCGTTCCCATCGAGTGTCGTGTATAAATGTTTGCGCTTTATTATATTGCCCATCCACGCCCTCAACCGAACATACGATATACTCATCCCCCGCTGCCTACCCCCCATCCTCCACACACACACACACATGTCTGATACACCCGCGTGCAGCATCTTGTGACATTTTACCTTCTATTTTATTTTATTTTACTTTTTTTTGTGACTCTGCGTGCAATCAGCTCCCATTGTCGTCCTGCTCTCATGCCGATACACACGATACGAGTACACGATAATGATATCCATATAATGATGCGGCTGTCAGTTCCATTCCATTGGCATTTTCACGATGCCATGAAGTTATACGAGTCCTTGTCCCTCTGTTGCCTGAAGCTGGCTGGAGTGCCATCATCCGCCCAGCGACGAGTTCTGAGTTGACAAAGTCTTTGAGCCAGTTGTAGAGATGGCAATGTCAGCAACTTTGCTTACCTGCAACAGATATAAAACTTCAGAGGGATGTGCTTACTATGGGATGCCTTATCTAGCCACTTATCTAGGAACAGCATTTATTATGAAGTTCCCATATAAAATGCTCTTCCCGGTTTTTCAACTTCAATAACTTTGTAGACTTTTACTCGGAATGTCTTTTAAGTCATGGTTTCTTCCTTTAATAGATTTGGTATTTAAATGTTATGTTTTTCGGAAAATACAATTTCTTGTTCAGATCTGACCTATTTGGAATTAAGTCTAGTAAAACTAGTAAAAGAGAATAAAACTGCTTCAGAATAAGTTTTGCATCAGCATATTATACTAATTTGTATATCCCTAATCGACTTACCATACAAATTCAAGATTACAAATTTATCAAATATTTTGCAAAATGTGATAGGGGCAGGTATGGAAAAAATCCAAAAATTCGATCAAATTATATTTTCAGATATGAATATAATTTAAATGCCACATCCATCTAGGAGACAATCCATGATCAAAAAGGCGTTCCCCATGAAAATTTGATCAGTTTTGACAAAGTTATGGCAGCAGGAAGTTAAGGATATCCTGTTAAATGGATTTCGCATTTTTAAAAAAATTTAAGAAATTCGGTAAAAATTTTTGATCTTAGATATGAATAGACATTTAATGCAAAATCAATCTAGAGGACAAATCAGGAGCAAAAGTACATTCTGCATTAAAATTGGTTCAGTTTTGACAAAGTTATGGAAGCAGGAAGTTGAGGACATCCGGGTTTAAGGATCATAAAATTTGCATGGAAAAACCAACAAAATTTGATCAAATTTTATTTTCAGAAATGAAATAAATTGAAATGTCAGATCAATCTATAAGAGAACTTATGACCAAAAAGACATTCCGCATTGAAATCAGTTCAGATTTGAGAAAGTTCGGCATACTATACACAAATAACAAAGTTGAGTTGACATTTCAACATATTGCCTGAATGTTAGTTGAAACTTTATATCTAAGCAATTCATCTAGCCTGATTTCAAAATACCCAAGTATCCAAAAATGGCAACAATGAGCTGAACAGACACACAAGACCCCTACTAAGGACACAGATAAAAGCCAGGAGCTCAAGCCACAATAGGCAAACAACAATATTTAAATAGAGCACAAAACTCAAATCATTTACATATTTCCAATTCAGCAAACACTTTGGCACCACAAAAACTCGAATGCTGCGCAAATGTGAGCCGAAAAAACAATTAAAACTTTGTCTTTAACACTTGCCGGGCTGTGGTTTGGGGTCACCATCCACGCTAGCCTACCACACCCCAGCAGCAGCCCCACAACATATAACAAAAGCAATGTGAATGTGAACTGTGACCCCTTTCATTTGTCAAGGAGCGCGACAGGAGCATTTTCAGCGCTGCACATTCAACCCACTTATCAAATAATTGTCCTCATATTATGGCAGCAACAAAGAGATCCCAAATACACACCCACCCACACACACACACGCACACTCATGTGTGTACATAGAGTTGGAGATACGCAGTGACAACTGGCAAAGTACCAAATTGTAGGAAATTGAAATAATCTGCTTAAGCGCAATCTCAACCGAATCCAAAGCCACCCACATAGTCAAGCAGAAGCCGTCGCTAGCTTTGGTGCCAAATAAAAATGTAAGGACACACAAGCATAAGCACACACACACACACACACACAGACAGACTGAGACACACTCACACAGAGACACAGAGACACAGCCAGGGACATGGTGAAATCCTTTGCATAAATGATGATGGCTTGGCATGATGAGAAGTTTTAATCATTATTATCACATATTTATACGCTTATATGAGCATGTTTTATGTACTCGCTGGCAGCGGCAACGGCAGCAGCGGCAGCAGCAGCAGCATGCAGGATGCGGAGTAATCCTTTTCAAAGCAAAAAACCCACAAATGGCAGCGCAAAAAGGCTGGCAAAACAATGCCAGGATAACACACACATACATACATATAGAGAGACATGCATATATGACTGTGCTTTGTTATCCTTATTCTTATTGTTGCGCTGAGAGTGCTCCTCGCTGATGATGAGTTTCCAATTCGAGTGAGGCCACGCCCCAACGCAGTTTGAGGCACAAGGACGAGGACGACTGGCAACCACTTGCACTTTTCGTTTGCTGCTCAGCAAAGCCACAACAAGGGTTGCTTTTCTCTATGTCTCTCTGTCCGCATGTGTGCGTGTGTGCCTGTGTATAGATGTGTGTGTGTAAGCTCTAGGACTGCGTATGTATTATACAATAGAGTGGCGCACACATAAAAGTCAAAAGGACATGCAGAGCCAGCGTCTAAGCTTACATAAGCCCCCCACTCGCCGAAGCAGCACGAGTATCCTGTCACTTGGCCAACTTGGCTCTATGTACTTGGCAACACTCTGGCATGTTGCTGTTGTTGTTGTTGCTGCTGCTGCTGCTGCTGTTGGCTCCCTGGCTAGTAAATAAGTCATCATTGTCGATTGTCGTCATCAACGCGCCGAGGACAACTAATTTGCGGTCATAATAAAAGTTAATCTACTGACTCTTGGCGCTTGTTTGCCAAACGTTGTCCCTGCTGCAACAAATTGCGTGTGGACATGCGACACAACTTGTGGCAAGGAGGTTTGGCTAAACGATACAGCATATTTCATGTGACAACTTGCACTTGCTCATATTAACTAAATTGGACTATCTAAAATACGTATTTAATGTAACATGTTCTTATTAATTTTTGTTAATATACTCGTAGAAAACTGTTTGAAAATTCCCTTAATATTATTTTTTTTGAAGAAACTTACAAAGTGCATATAACAAATGTTACAGCTACACTCTAAAAACAATCACTCAATCGACTATCTTTTAAAATCTTTCTAATAGATTACCTAGTTCCAGTTCAAGAATATTTATTTGTAATCTGTAATTTATGAAATATACAATTGTTATAATATGAAGTGGATTTGGGATTGAAATTCCAGAGAAATCCAGAGAAACTAGATATAGTTTTTCTAATTTAACTAGACAATTAATTGAAGTTCTCAACATATATTATTTTAGAAATGTTATTGCTTCATTTATCATTAATTACTTTTAAAGGAATATTTTCGCTCACTGTAAACTGTATCCAGTTAAAAATAATATAAATATACTGACTCAATCTCCAACTTGAAGCTCACAGTGAAACCACTGTGCGTATGCCACAGTGTGCTCAGGTTGGCAGCACATAACAAAGGATCTAATAAGAGAGAGCCAGGACAACAAGAGCAACAAAATGGAGGCATAACAAAACACAAGGCAAGCGAGCAGTTCAAGGCAGCAACAAAACAAGAAAATTAAATTTTTATTGTTTTCACACAAATAAAATCAAATAAAAAGCGTACAACAATAACAGGCCAGCCAGTCAGGCGGGCAGCCAGGAAGGCAAAGGCGCCACAGGACACAATGCACATACAAAGAGAGCTAAGAGTTGATATATGTATATATGAATATACATATATAAGGACCCCGTCACGTGCCACATAAACGAGTAGCAAGCAGGCGACTGGGCAGGAGAAACAGACCAACCACCGTAGAGCAACCCCTAAAATGCGGCGCTGCTGCTGCGCCATGTCCTGGCTGGCAGAGCCA
The DNA here is from genome assembly GCA_035043065.1 of Hirtodrosophila confusa. NCBI lineage: Eukaryota > Metazoa > Arthropoda > Insecta > Diptera > Drosophilidae > Hirtodrosophila > Hirtodrosophila confusa. The sequence continues at coordinate 8,531,367 of JAWNNI010000213.1, read as the reverse complement.
GTCGATTATTGCGCGTGTTGGTCCTTGTTCAGTACGAATCCAGCACTCGACGCGTACGCGGCGCGCACAGCACAGGCCAAGCATATATAGACACTAGTAGCAATAGCAGATCCTTAGAGCCTACGTCACGTGATGTCTACGGCATTTCTCGTGGACAGTCTACTGCATGCCCAGCGCGCACAGAGCTACAGTGAGAGCCAGCTAAAGACGATGCTGCTCGGCCAGAGCCGCGGTCAGGGCGACCAGGCGGCGGAGGAGCGTGCCGAGTTGTTGTGCAGTTGCAACTGTGGCAAGCGTGGTGGCTACAAATGTGATAAGTGCCGTGAGAATCGTGCGGAGAGTGTTGACAGCATTGAGGAAATGGAAATGGAAATGGACGATGATGAGGATGACGAGGACGATGATGAGATTGTTGCTGATATTGACAGCGTTGAGGCGCCGCATTTGGATGAGGAGGAGCTGGATGACGAGCTGGAGCTGGTGCCACAGCGTGAGGCAATCAAATTGCCCAAAGTGGAGCCCAAGGAAACCAGCACCACAGCCAGCGGCACCACCATCCTAAAGGATAACAACAGCAAGCCCATACTCAAGTTCAGCGTGTCCGCCATCCTGGGCGATACACGCGAAGGAGTACGCGTGAGGAATGGTAAGGAGGCTAAGGGGCATTAGGGTAAATTCAGCACGCAATAAACGCGGCTTGGCAATTAATTTGCCGTGCCTAATGCCAAACATAAACAAAATACAAAATCAAAATACAATTGCAATATGAAAAGCCAAAAGAATAACAATTTTGCCAAAAAGAAAGAAGAAAACTTCCTGACAAAGGGTCGCTCTCAATGCAACTTCAATTTCGTTGTGCCACAGGGATCAGTGGCAGAGGCAGCTCCTGTTTTTTATTGTGCTCCCTAAGCCCTTGAGGCGCGGCCGCACAGGCTGTAAAAACACAACCAGACCTAATCATGTTTAAATTATTGTATCTGAGCCTCGACAAATCCGTCGGTAGCCGCCACCCAAGCCAAATGCGCATAAACCAGTTCCGAGTTCCGTTGCGAGCCCAATATCCTGTGCTCGTCCTTTGCGGCTGCGCGTGCTGCTTACACACAGGCAGACACACACACACAGAAACAACGAGTCCAGGGTTCATGGGGAGATTTTTTGGTTGCTTCACCAAAAAGTAGGCGTGACAAATTGTCTATCCGTCATTGTAACTACGCCGTATTTTATCCAATTTTTAGGATGTGATTTGGCAATTCTTTGGCTTTGTTCGAGCGGGATTGTGGGATTTCCAATGTCCTTTATTATTAATGAGTGGGCTGATTCTTTTTATTGTTTTTTATGGCAGTTTTTTATGTGATTACATACAAAAAATCAAGCAATTTTTATATATTAAATGGGAAAAGTATTTTCGCGTGGGTTTTATGACAGAAGCGTGGCAAAGATTGGAAATTAATAGTTGGGGTAAAGCAAATAACAGGAAGATAAGAAAACACGATCGTACCAAAGTAATGTTATAAATATATTATAGTTATGAAGCTATAAAAACTAATCATTTACGGAACTGTTAACATACGTCATCATTATTATTTTTTTTTACTCTCTGCTCTTCCTATAGCCTATAGACATCGAGTTTTAATGGTTTGAAGAAAGTAAACATTTCTTATCATGATATTTCCATATCAGAGCTGTAAAGAATGATAAATTTTGATATTTTTTTGCAGAATTCATATCATGTTGATCAAATCATGATAAGTAGTATTAGAAAGAAAGAAAGATCAACAAAAGTTATCGTAATATCACAAATGATAAGTAATACAATGTTAGGGGGATATTTATTCGCAAGCTACTCTTATTTTGCTGGAGATAATCCTTCTGAGGATCTTAAAATTCCAAAATGTATAAAATTAGCTATATACTTAAATTCTTCCTTAAAGACAATGGCTTGGGTGGATGATTTAGTAAGGCATCAGCTTAATAAATATTTCATAATATTGCGGAAAAATACGTTACTAAAATATAACATACATAAACATATTATGAAATCAGTTCTATGCAGACTTAAAAAGGTATCTTAAATCTGCTGCTGAGTGGAATTTCTTGAGCACCAACAAAGCTTGAAGTATTATATTTGTAAGGTTCTCAGCAGCTTTCAAAAGACTTTTTTCCAACTAATCTGAGATCCAAGTATGAAAATGCTTGGTTTTTAAACTATTTAAAAGTCACCATTCCCATCAAATTCTAATTATAAATTCTATAAATAGAGGCTCTATAAAAGCTCTTCATGGAATCAATCGTTAATTCTTAATTACCTCCAACTAATTGCAAATAAATTGTAATCTAAGTAGAATTACTTTTTGCTTAGCCACAAATTAACTTTTGTGTCATAAACCAATTCGGAAAAGTTTTTGCTAGCAAACAATTTTTGGGGCATATTTCCGTGGCACAGATGGAAAAGTGGCCAAAAACCGCTGAAACAAAACAAACAAACGATGCGAACAATTATAACTTAATTTGTGCGCTCATTAGGCACACATGTGGCTAGCACACACACACACACACACTCACACACACATATATATATATATAATGCAAATGGCCGTCGCAAACCAAAAACTTTAGCCACAAGATTTGAACTGGGAGCCCATCATCAAATTAAATACACAAAGGACTAAAGAGGCGTTAATACGTTAATTGTTTCAGTCACTCTAATCGAATTAAAATCATATCCTGCAGCGTCTGTCAGTGTGTGTGTGTGGGTGGTGTGTGTGGCGGTGTGTGCGTGTGTAAATGGCGTCTGCAACTTTTGGGTGTTTAATTAGAAAATTAAATGCAGCCACAGAGCGCCAAAATCTTTCCCCAGGCTGCCTTACTCCAAAATCAAAGGCGCTAAACTTTTGTTTGCTTTCCACATGAGCTGATCCCGGCAAGGGACGGGGACCTGGGAGGTGTCTGTGTGGTTTTTAGGTGTGTGTGTATGTTTAAAGTTTTCAATGTGTTGGCTTCCGTGTTGCGGGTTGGAGTTGGGTTTGGGGAAGTTGACTGCCATTCAGCTGCGAGCTGTTTAATTATGCCAGCTTGACACTTCAAAGCAGCATCTGTCTCGGGGAACCACAGCCAAGATATTTCGCACACACACACACGCACACACATGAAGGGTTGCTTCTTGACAAGATGTTTGGGGGCTGATAATGTGCGAGTGTGTGTAGTGTGTGTGCTTCTTGTGGGGATTGTCTTGAAGTACGCGATGATAGGCTTAAGACCAGACAGATTTGAGATATGACCTAACCTTAAATTGTGTATTATGGGAACTGAGTTGGGGTATTCATTTGGATAGGAATAGGTCATTTGATAGTGCTAGAAGAGATATGTAGTCATAACAAGAATTTATATATTCCAGTATTCAAAGTAATACGCAGAAATTCATCCCAAAGCAATTTATCCTAACTTGCTCTTGATTGAAAATTATATATCAAAGTGGGCCCTTTTTGTTAGAATTTGTTAGAATTAAATTAATAATACAATCAACATTACAATATTGAGATAAGTGATAAAGGTTTCTAGCTAAATCGCCCTAAACTGATGGTTTTGTCGATTATCTTTATAAATAGGGAATAGATCCAAGAAAACATCAAAAACTATCTGCTATATAATGATCGTATAAAAATTGTTAAAATGAGTCGATAATATAGGAGAATATAGAAACAAAATACAAAAACGTTTTCTAAGTATAATAAATTTCAAATGTCGCATTCTTTAATTTCTCATTTATTGATTAAGATAGCTTAAGATGTATGCTTGGCAGCTTTCACAGCTGCAGTAATTCTATCCTGTTTGCTTTTATTATAATTTTTTTTCAATTTTGTTTAAAAACTAATGCTGAGATCATATTTATATCGATTTGAGTACTAAGCTTGACACTCAAAGAACATAATTAGAATACCAAATACTTCTTTACTTACCGTCTTGTTTTCCACTTGTCTCTCAATCACAGAGTTTATGCAACCGCAGCATATTTGGCCTTATCTACAACAAAACTTTATGCAACAGCACACACATCAATACCATCAGCACCATCATCATCCGCAGCAACAGCAACAACAACTGCAGCAGCAGCAGCAAGCATCGCCAACGCATCATCATCACCATCAGCATCAGCATCAACATCAACATCAGCAACACCATCAGGCGTTGGTGGGGCAGGCGCCACTGGCATTGCCACACCCGCTGCATCATCATGCCCATGCCCACTTTCCGCATCCCGCATTTCTAACGCATCAGCAACATCAGCACCAACAGCACCAGCAGCAGCAGCAACAGCAGCAACATCACGGCAATAGTTGTCAACCGCAAACCGCAGCAACGACGGCCGCATCCTCGTCGTCACCTGGCAGCACAATTAGTGATAGCGACAACAATCACAACAGCAATTGCAACAACAGCAGCAACAACAGCCTGCTGGATGGTAGACCACATGAAATCGGCACTGGCAACGGCAACGGCAACGACATCAACGAGGACAACAACAATCGAAGATTAACGCAAGAAAAGCAGCAACAGCAGCAGCAACAACTGTTGGGTGGGCCAGCAACAGGAGGGCCACCAACGGCGCATCCGACACCACCACCGCCGCCAATACATCCGGTCATTGCCAAGCCCATGCCCAGCCGCCCCACACCCTTTCTGCCCCACACGCTCAACCATCCGCATTTGCATTCGCTGCTGGCGCACTGCCGCAATCCCTACATGAGTGGTAAGTAGAGCTGAGTGGTTGGGTCCCCTCCTGCCACCTGCAACCCTCTAGTGCACCGCAATTACAATTACTGCCTAACAGTTTGGCACCCCATTGTGCTCATTAACAAGTGTTTCCTGACCAGAGCCCCCCAAAACTGCCCCATCTAAATGCATTTACCCAATACACCCGTATGTTTAATTGCAGTTGGTGCCCAAGTGTTTCCCCTGCCGCCCGGCCAAGGATTCCCCTGGGCGCATTCGACACGTGGCAAGCCTCGAAGGGGCATGATGCGGCGTGCCGTCTTCTCAGGTTTGTAGAATGGGTCAAGCTGGAGTGGGTTGAGTGTTATATTCATAACTGTTGCTCTTTTACCACAGACTCGCAGCGCAAGGGCCTGGAGAAGCGTTTCCAGCAGCAGAAATATATCAGCAAGCCGGATCGCAAGAAATTGGCCGAAAGATTGGGTCTAAAAGATTCTCAGGTGAGTTTAATATCTTACCAATGGTATAAACATAAATACATGAACACAGCTCAGGGATTTAGTGGTGGCCGATTAGAAGTTATCCCATTATATTATGGATTTTCTTTTACAATCATTTATTATTTTATTATTGTTGCTTTATTCAGTCAAATTTATCCTTGCAATAATTTTGAGCATTAAGAGGCTGATTCTTTTTCTTACCACCTAGTTTTCTCATCCACCAATTCTGTCACCTAGTTATCCAAAATATTTGAATTCTAGCAACTTTGTGGTAGACTCTCTTTCATTACCCCCTTTTCCAGATAGCATTCCTATCTTATTTAAAAACTTTGGTTAGTTTTTAAACTCTTTTCCGCTTAAACCAATTGAAAATGCAGTTTGAAACAACTTTATAGCATAATTTCCAAGCGTTTTTCCATAAACTGTGCCAATTTGGTGTAACCAATCCGACAGCCATGCACAAGCGCCAAAAAAAATCAATAAACTCTGCTGAGACGAGCTCATAATAAACTTAAAATTATGCTATTATAAAATTTATTTTTAACCACGCATAAAATTTTTAAAAACTTTTCAAATCAGCTTTAATAAGCAGCAGCAACAGCAGAACAACAACAACAGCACATAAAATAAAAGCCATAAAAGCAGGGAAAATAAAACTCCGCCCTTAAAAAGCTCTCAGCAATGGCTGCGCAGCGCAAAATGGAATCCAGTACAAGGATAACAGGTCGGCAGGAGGTTGTGCTGGGGGTAGTGGTAGGGGCAGGAGTTGGGGTAGTAGCGGGTAAGTGGGGCGGCTGGGCGTGCTTCCTTTAAATGCGCAGTCGCTTGTCTTGGCCGTATGTATATAGAGGTCGCTTACTGTTGGCAACGAACACACATATAATGAAATTATAACGAGCCATAAGAAATTCATTTCGGCTTGCCAGACAGACGGGGGAGGCTGCTTTTATTGATTGTGCGGATCTGGCATAATTAAATTAATTCCTTTTAATGCCTTTTTTAACAGTTGAAAGTGGCTACCAAAAATTGAAAAGTCAGTGGCGTAAAGCTAAGTATTTTTGGGGGTGACAAAGAATACATACCCGTCTTGAAATGTAGCTGAACTTGAATATGATCTGTTCTTCTGTCAAAACTAAGTACTTTAAGTAAAAGCTGAATATTCGACAGAACTTGGCTGGTATAAGATATAGTGATATATAGAGATATACAATCCAGTTGCCTCCGACTTCTGTATAAGCTATCTGTAATGAAAAGGAGCATCTTTATTAAGTTTCTATAAAATATGACTTTTCATTCTGATCAGAAATACACAAGACATATATTTTGTTCTGTTTGAAAAGCCTTCTTCAATATGTTACACATTTTATTTCAAAAAACATAATACCTTCTGCAAGGATACAAAAAACAGCAGCGAGCAGTTGAAAGGACACATTTTTCACAGCAACATTTTCACATGACTGCTGCTGCTGCAAAATTTGGCATGACCAATTTGGCCTTGTCAAAATGTAATCGATCACAACTCAATCAAAGGACAACTGCGAGTTGTCAGCAGCCGGCGGTGAACGTTGAACATTGAATGGTGAATGGTGAACGGTGAACGGTGAACGGGGCAGGATAACAGCCGATGCGACGGCGAATGGACAGTCGAATGATGATGCTGACAATTTTATGCCAAATTAGTGCAGCTCTTTTTTTGTTTTGTTGTGTTCCGTTGTATTCGGTTTACAATGCCAAACTGCATATAATTCATAAAAATTTCATAATTACGCAATAAGCGTGTCCAGTTGCATTTGTCAGAAGCTGAGGCATGAATTCATCAACATCATCACAAGGCCTCCCGCCCCTTTTTACAGACTGCTGCATGCCACCGATCGATCATATTCACCTTAATGATCTTATAATGTTCCCCAGACAAGGCCAAATGTGCCATGTATATAGATTGACTTATTTTCCTTCAAATATAAGGTCTTTACGACATCCGGGCTATACAATTACTAGTACGCGTATAAATAAGTATAGTTCAAGCATTGATATAACATTGCAAGCTATATAGTTCAAGCACTTAAATTGCTTCCTATGTAACCTGAATATAGTTATTTAATAATAGGTGACTTACTCTGACATCACATATCTGATTACTTAAGTTATATAGACTGGGTAAACTGGTTCGGGTGTAACAAAGTATATAGTTATGACTAGGTGGAATGCGCTTAATTAATCTAGTCAAATATTTATGGTTTTTAATAAACAACAAACTTAACTTTTTATTATAAGTATGTATTGGTTGGAAAGCTGACTTGTTAAAAGTTTCTATTACGATGCATCTTTTATTTTGCATAATCTTTCATTAAAGTATTTAAAGTCTCACAGGAATTTCAGAACTCTATCTTTTATATACATTTATGGAGCTAAAGATTCTTTAACAAATTAACAGAAGTATAGAAATTCCATTGTTAAAACAAATTTGAATCAAATTATTGCATTCTTGAGGCAATTGCTAGTTTCTTAGACTTAAACAATATTAAAAGGACAGTGAATAATAATCTGATGCGAATTTGAATCTGATTCTTTACATTTACTTTACTACCCATGTCATGTGTATGGCTTATGGGCTTACTATTATTTTATGATTATTGTCCACTCCACTGCCATAAATAAATCTTTGAAGTGAAAAATATATCCAGAGCCACAACATAGAAGTTCTCTTTAGAATTTAGTGTATAGGAAAGGAGAAAAAATCAAAGCATTCATCAATTGCACTTTTTCAAATGGGAAAATGAAAATGTCGACGGGATGGCGTCAAAAACAAAGCCAAAGAACCAAAAGAGAACCTTTTTAAAAAATGTGCAAAAATGTCAGAAAAACTCACAGTCAAATCGCAGCAGTTGGTCCTTGGTCCGAGGCTTCTGGTTCCTGGTCCCTGGCTGGACAAAGGACAAAGTGTTGTCCAGCCGGCGGCGATGGCGACACCAGCTCCATTAACGGTTATGCGGGGGTAGAGCTTGCGGTTGGCTCTGGGTTTGGGTTCTTCGGGTGATGAACGAGTGCGGATATTCACACTCAAGTGACACTCACACACTCAAACACTCAAACACATACACACACAAACACACAGGTTGAGGCTGAGTGTGTGTGTATGTGTGCGTGGATTGCATTGCAGCACGTGTCCTGGCGCCTAGTTGTATGCAACATGATTTAAGAGCTTCGCTTCGTGTTTCTCGTGCTGCACTTTTTGCGTCCATTTGTTGTTCATTTGCCGCTGCACGCTGCCTTTTGTACTACACTCACCGCCATAAATATTCGCCACTGCATTGCGCCTAGAATGCCGACTGCAGGCAGGAGTTGCCTGCAGGACAGTCGAATGCGATATCCAGCAGCAGCAATGTCCTTACTGTTGTCGCGTGCCCTGCGGTTGACAAACGTTGCATTGATGGCAACCGCTCAGGTGATTCATCATTTCGAGTGTTGTTCATTGCAACGTTTATTGCGATTTTTACAAACGCACTCGAGAAATTGGCGCCCAAACTGCCTGCCAAAGGCTAGTGAAAATCGCGAGCGTTTATTGTCGCGCGATGCGCTATGCGCGTTTTATGTGCGATTTTGTTATTCCTGCTGTGTTTAAATTTTTTTTACCGCATGCAAGTCACGTGCATTGAGTTTATTATTGTAGTAGAAGCTGTAACGTCGCAGGCTGGTGCGAGTCTGCCTAGGTGGCAACGCTGGCAAGGTAACGGGTGTGCTGTTAAAACAGGTGGATGGAAATGGGAAAAATACTTCGTTTTCAATCAAAAATAATTAAATTCAAAATTTCAAAATCTCTAAATTGTGTGAGTCCCAAGACCTAAGTTATTTCAAAAATGAAAATCACTACAACTGGGATTAGTGCCTGTTTACTTATACTTACATATATTTAGGACTATACTTAGAATAGTATTCTATGAAGTTAAGTTCAGCAGAAGTCTCAACAGATTCTAAACTTATTGGAGTATCCTTTTCGCTTTTGAGCGCTGTAACATGATCTTTTCTCACAGTTTGGCAGTCAAGAGTTCACGCCCTAATAGAACGTTCAAACTGCAAGTGACAGTTACCAGCCTCATAATCCGCTCGCTATAAATTTAATTGCCATTAATGACACTTCAAATGCCAAAAAAGCAGAAGGAAAAACAACCACAGGGCTTATCCAGCGCCTGCCAAAACCAGAAAACGGAAATGAAAACATCTTGAGGCCAAATTCTATAAACTGATTTGCATTTTTAAATCAATGCACAAAGCAAAGCTCAAGGAATCGCGAGATCTCTGCCATGAGCCCGGAACTCCTCGCTAAACGAGTTGGCTCTTTAGCAACCCCCGCAATCGACACACACGCACACACAACACACACACACACATTCGCACACACACACGTGTCAGAGCTGTGCTGAGCCGGCAGCAACTTTTTAAGTGTCATGTCCAAAACAAATTCGTCTGTTTTTGATTTGTCGAAAATGGGGGAGCGCCCAGCAAACGAAAGCCAGGATAAATACAAAAAAAATGAAATGAAATAAAATAAACACACAGACAGTAGGAAAATCCTTGCAATCAACTGTGGAAACTCAGTGCTTGCTTCAGTATTTGGTACTTTTTGGGCACTTTTGGCATTTTCACGTTATAAATATTTTTATCTTTATTTCATTTGTCTGCCTCACGGCCTTTGTGTGTCTGTGTGAGCGAATGGGTGAGTGGGTGAGCTGGGTGGGGGGTGGTGGATTACTGCAGACATTTGCGGCATTCTCTTTTTTATTTATATTTTTATTTGTTTGTCATTTCGATTTTGCTGCTTTTTATTTACTCGACCAACGCGGGCGAATGCTTTAAATCGAACTGGATGATAAATAATCTGTGAATACAAGGAGAGCTTCTGCTTATATACGATATTTAACAGACTGCTGCGTTGGTCTTTTCAGTCTGTTTACCTTGTATTTTATGAGTCTTGTTATCGCCATAATGGCCGGGGTGGGAGGAAGTTGTTTGTGGCAGTGGGAGGGTCCCAGGCGCTCTCTCTCTGCAAATGATTTAAGATTGCAGTTTTGTTTTGCGCTAGTTGGCCAAGAAATGTACTATGAACTGAGTTAAGCATTTGGTTTTCGGAACATTCTTACTTATTTCAGTGCACATACTAAATTTCCTTAAACTCTGACCACATTTACGACAATCAAAAAGCACTTGAACACAACGAACTCATAACTCGAATTTCATTTCATGCCAAAATGCACGACACGCAAAAACGATTGAGAAACATTAAAAACCATCATTTGCAGCTTTGGTTACAAAATAAATTTATGACAAATTGCTAAATAAATGCCAGAATGGGCAAGGAGGGGGAAGTGGAGGCAGCCGTTCCCTAAAACAATAACCACAGCCAGGACAGTGGCCAGTGGCTCGAGTAACAAATTGTTGGTAACCCAAAACGCACTGCCAACTGCCGGCACTTCAAATGACTTGAAATGACTTTGGCAAATAGTAGCAGACTATTTAATACGCTATTACGCAGCATATCGAATAACGGGCCGGGAGAACGAGGGGGGAGTCGCACACAAATGGGTTGACAAAGCCACCCTCCAGCGGGCAACTGCCTCATTAGTTAACATATGTTGCCTCACCCAGACCCAGACTCAGGCACAGACTCCGGTTCTGACTCCGACTCCGCCTCTGCCTCTGAACCCGGAGTCACCCACACAAACAACAGCTTGTGCTCATTGCCAAAGTCAATTCTCGGCAAAGGGAGCCGTCACTTGGCCAAATTCAAAGCAATTTGTAGCCAAACTGACTGAACAAACCGTTTCCCACACCCACTTCAACTCCATTTACCCCTCATCCCTGCCGTTTCCACTTTGCTTGGCTTATAAAAACTTCAAACAAATGCTATGCGCGTTATGCAGGCGGCGTGTCAGAAAAATCTGTTACTTACTTACCAATGGGGCTGAATTAGGTTCAGGCTAATGTGTCGAGTCCTTAGCCAAATAGCAGCAGAGAGCAAAAACGAGATAATGGGAATCATTTATACGCTTGATTTGATTACACTTGGGAACAGCAAAAAGTGTTGAAGATTGCCATACGTTTTTCCCTACTAATTGGCGTGTCCTGTCTCCGAATCCTGGATCGAAACATACAATTTCTACTATACTTTAAAGCTGTTGCTTGCATGTAACAAACAGAGGAACTCTGACCCAAGAACCTACAAGTATTTGCATCAACAGTTTATTTGGGAAAGCTTTATCCATAAATCTGTCTATTAATCCTCCTCGATCTAAGAAATTAAGAGATCTAATGTCATGAAATTAAGTACACAGTTTCTCTTATACCATATACTCATAAATATTATATCAAATTGGGAGTATATCTTACTAATCTATCTATCTCTATGAGTCCTATTCTATCTCAGAGATTAACAGCGCTAAGGTCATGATATTTAGTAAACAGTTTCCCATATGGCATATTATAACAAATTTGAAATATATCATCCTAAGTTATCTATCTCTATGCAAGGCAAAAAGCTTCCACAAATTCCCATAACGCGTGCTAACAGTTAGTTTTGCATAAATTATATATTATTAAATGGCAATGAAAACAAATTAATGTTACACATTAATAATGTGGTGGAAAACAAGCGCAATATTTGTAAACATGCTAAAAACTTAATTGCCAGTAATTGGGTCTATTGTAGTATTATGGGAGAACTCAATTAAATGCAGCTCAAATTTCTATAATTTGCATATTGCACATTGAATATATTTAAGTTGTTTGCCCATTATTAGATCATATTTCCGGATAGGTTTCATTTCCTGTGAGGTGATTCTATGCATGCCACGGGCCAGTTAAACCTATTAAAAGCCAGAGCAAACATCATAATTTCAAGCTCATTAAACTTGGAAGCAAAGCATCGATGTGGGTTGGGTTGGGTTGGGCTTGGGTTTGGATTGGTGAGATTGTCGGGCGTCCAGTTTTCAGTCGACCCCCGAGACGCATACTAAATTGCACGCTTTATAATTAATTTCCATCAAAAACAGACGAACGCAAGGACGAGGACGACGGCCGTGGCCAGGACGAAGTCTGCCCACGATTCGGGTTGGGCCATAATCATTAATCTTATCGCCGCCTGAGCTTATTATTTCAATTGCTGCTGCTGTGTGTGCGGGTTGGGGTGGGGTGAGTGGTGGCGTATTGCTTGGGTGGGTGCGGCAGACGCTGGAAAATTCAATGACCGGAAGTAAGTAAAACAGCAAACCCAAAAAAGAAAAGCCAGGCACGTGGCAGAGGCAGCGACGATGTTTCTGCTTGGGGAAATCTCTGCGGTTAATCGCTTGTTCAACATGTCAGCACTTTTCCACTTTTCTAATTTTCCAACGTTGTTATAGTTGTTGTAGCTGTTGTTTATTTATTTATATGCCTGCAGATTATATCGAGTATTTGGTGGGAGTCCTTTTCATGCTGCAAGTCAATTTTACGCATCAATTTGCTTTAAAATTTGAACTAATTACGTGTTGGAACGTGGGCAGTGTTTAGTGGGAGGCAGTCAGGGAGAGGGAGAGGGAGAGGCTGAGGGCAGGGTGGCAGCCCCATAAATTGTTGCAAATTGTTTGCCTTGCAACAAAGTGCGAGTATCCTGCTGTGTCCTAGACAGGCAACTGTGGCACAACGGAGGTAAACACCCATTGAATAATAACTCAAAAACAGTCGCAAACTTTGCAGCGGCCAGGGTTGCCAGGGTGGCTGCAATTTGCTCTGAGTGTTTGCGTCCTACTTGTCTCTTACTGTCCCTGTCAAATGCAGCAACACATAAACACACACGCACACACACAGCACGCACACAACCAACACACACACAAATACAGGCGCTGTGCTTACAGCACTTTTGCTGGACCAACTTTTAGGCTGCACAGTGTGACAAAAATGTGTAACAGTGTCAGCATTGGATTTGTTTAGGTTGTCGCATTTTGGTTACATTTTGATTGCATTTGGTGCCACTGTGCGGCCTCTAATCAATTTGTAGCCGCTTAGCAAATGTCTCTCATTTGCATTTATTATGGATATGCCAGCGTCTGCTGTTGGCATTGCAGTTCAAACTTTTAGCCTGGCCACGCCCACACACACGCACACACACACGCACACACTCGTCCAACCCCTTATGCCTTGCCCCGCCCCCGCTTGTTGCCTTTTTGCCACAGAAACTTTATCAAACATTAACCAAAAAGTTGAATTGACCGAAATGCCGGCATTTTGTGTGCTGGCCATGAATTTATCAGCGCCTGTGGTCATGAAAACTTTTGGGTCAGCATCCTTGTCAGCTGCTGGCTGTTGGCTGCGGCGGACAGGCATCCATCCGTAGTTGGACATGTTTCATTTACCCATTTCATTTTGCACTTGCAGGTAAAAATTTGGTTTCAAAATCGCCGCATGAAGTGGCGCAACTCCAAGGAGCGCGAACTGTTGGCCAACGGCGGCTCACGCGACCAGACGCTGCCCAACAAGAACAATCCCAATCCGGATTTGTCCGATGCCAAGTGCGATCGCCCGCTAACGCCGCTCTCCCCCTCGCTGCTGTCGCCCAATGGCAGCGCCACGCCACCGCCAACAGCAGCGACAGCCGCTGCCAAGGACGAGCCGGCAGCTGGAGCAGGACTAGTTGCCGGAGTGGGGGGAGTAACATCAGCAGCTGTCACACCCAAATCACCACAATCTGCCAGCAGCAGCTCACCCGTTGAGGGTGCACCACCAACGCCAACATCCATCAACCACCCAGCAACAACAACAACTGGCTATGGCATGCAAATCAGCTCGCCGCCGCCGCTGCTGACCAGCCTGAAGATGAGCGATCAATCGGCCACGCCCACGCCCACGCCGACGGTCTCATCGGCGGCCTCATCGCCGCCAGGCATCGGCAGCGCCGCCGAGTTTCAGGCCAAGATCAATGCGGAAATGCAGAAGCAGCTGGTGGCCGCCGATCTCAAGTTCAAGCTGGAGACCAGCATCCAGGAGGCCAAGCAGCGGCGCTTCGAGCAGCTCCAGCAGCTCCATCACTCGCCCCACTTCACGGCCATGCGCGAGGTGGAGCTGGCCGCTGCGGCGGCTGCGGCGCAGCTGCATCATCATCACCAGCAGCAGCAGCAGCAACAACAACAACAACAACAACAACAGCAGCAGCAGCAGTCGACGGCAGCTGGAACGCCAACAGCCGCTGGGCACTTCCAGGGCGCGGAGTTCATGAAGCTCTACTATGATGACTATGATGACTCCAATTCGGATAGCGATGAGGAAATAAGCGTAACGTGATTGCCAGGACTCGCTGACAGACAGAAATTGTATTGTATATATATATGTATGTTTAGCACTTTTAATTGTACATTTCTTGCGTAATTAATTATCATTATTCTTATATACTAATTACATAATTAATTCATTAATTATTGTACTTAATGTGTGCATATTTTTTCGAATTTAAATTCAAACACGAAATAAAGGTCTTTAAACAATTAACAGACTGTTTGGTTCTTGCTCAATCAATTTTGAATTAAATTAATAATTTAAATAATAATTATTATTTATGTGTGCAACTTGTTGCTGCAAACATATCGTTAAGTTTTCTATCTAACAAATGGCTTGTGTCTCTGGTAAGCAACTGATCCCACTTACAGTACCGCTCAAAATATAGTACAACTACTGCAACACTCTCGTTAAATTGCAGTGCATGCAACAACCGGTTGCTGTCTATGCTAAGTCAACGATCCCGCTTAAAGTGTCGTTCAATGCTAGCGTTCAACAACTGGTTTGTGTCGTTGCTAAGCAAGCAATTCCATTTACTGAGCCATCGAAGATCTATAAAATAACTACCTTAATTGGTTTGTGTCTTTGCTTAGAGTTCGATCCCTCTTATAGTGGCGGCCACAATCATTGTACAAGCTACATTAAAATACACAGTTAACAGTTTTATTGTTGACGCAAAGAAATGCGTTATAAAGTAACCTAAAGCTAATAAAAATTTACACGCACACTCTTACAAACATTAATTAAAATCACACATACATAAAATTAGTAAAATACTGTATTAGGTGGCCAGAAATTGGATACCCAGCTCGATATTTACAACTAGAAATCACTCTTTCGACTATACTTAGACATTTAGGATTGCGACTCGAATTAGCTACAAACTAGGAAAACTTTGTACATGGAGGTTACAGTTACACAAGGAATATTATCGGTCGGATCTCGTTAGAAATCTATTTAGAATCGGTTTCATCGTCTATGCGTATAGCCAGATTCACATGACCCTCGGCGCTTGTAGCCTCAATTGGTTTCACTGTGGTGAACTGCACTGGACCCTCGCTCTTCAAAACCTCTTCAGAGATGGCTGGATTATCGATGCCCTTGCCGGTTATCTTCAGCACACTACGTCGCTGCAGTGCATCGATGATAATTGAGATGAGCCAGCCCAGAAAAACGGTTAACAAACATCCAATCATGCTGAACCACATGTAGCTCAGACGGAAAATTGACCAGGAGCTGTGGATAAATAGATTTTAGTCGTATAATGGTAGAAAACAATCGATGGATTGATCGATAGTATCAATAACTTAAATAATTTGATCTTTAATCATCATAGCTTAATTTTCCATTGAATAGTATAAATAATTTAGGCTAGAAAGTATCGATGCTTTTGCAGCTCTAGTTGGTACTTACGTAAAGCCCTCCTCTTCCATGGGTAACAATCTTTCGCTGAGTAAGTCCCCTATGATGCCGGTTACATTCACATGACAATCACAGCGATCCATGGATGTGGGCAAGGGTGGTGCTTCCTGATTGCCAATTTGCGCCATCACGCCCAGAAAGATGACCAGGGCTAGCGATAGTAATCCTCCATAGAAGGCGCCCTTGGTGTTCGCCTGCTTACAAGCTATGCCCAAGGCAAAGAGGCCCAAGGTAACACCGCCAATAAGTCCATTGAGCGTTAGAGTGGCCTGCAGCACACCACCCAGATGCTCCACAATGAATACCAGGCCAAAGGAGCCCACGCCAAAGCCCAAGGACATCCACTTGGCATAGGTAGCGCCCTTCTCAGGCGAAATCTTAATGTTCATGCCATTGATAAGCAAATCCTCGATGGTAACCGCTGACAGCGAGTTCAAGGCAGAGGCAACAGTGCTGCAAGGTGAAGGAATAGTTAGGAATGATATCATATTATCATAGAGCTCTACACCTACCCCAAGCTAGCCGCAAACATGCCAGCCACAAAGATACCAGCTATGGTATAGACGTGCTCATAGGTGTTAATCACATAGTAGGGCAGCAGCTGATCCGCAGCTGTGATGCGACCCACGCTCAAGGGATCACAGTCCGCATAATGGTTAAAGACCATCAGGCCAGTGTAGAAGTTGAGTAGAAATACCACAATCAAACCGATAATGGCAAAGCCCAAGGCAATCTTGGCCAGCTTCAAGGACTTCAGCGACATGCACTTCTGCACAGAGGCCTGATTGGTGCAGAAGAGCGAGGTCCAGTAGAAGAAGCCACCAATGACCACAGACCACACAGAGTGGCGTGTGGTTGGATTGGGATCAAAGCTGTAAGGCATAGAGAGTTACAAATAGATCATTTGAAATACGAAGTTATTGCATAAGTTATGCGGAAATAACTACTCATAAAGTTATGTTTTATGCAGAATTTATGTATAGTTAAACCATAATTCATAAGTTGATATCATAGATTATGGGTAAGCACTGTTTAATTTATGAAAAGTAATACATAAGGCGCGTAACTTATGATAAAGTTATACATAAACACTGCGTTACTTTTCCCTCCGTGTGGTACTCACTTGAAGAACTCCAGGCGACCGCGATCAGCTGCGGTTTGAAAGACCTGCACAGGATTGCCGCTATAAAAGCAGCCCAGGCCAACTATCAAGACCAGCGAGAAGGCCAGAACAGCTGCCTATAAGGATAAACTATAAAAGTAAGTACAATTGAAAGTTTTAAGAAGCTCAGCACACACCTGAAAGGAGTCCGCAATGACACAAGCCTTGATGCCACCCATCGAGGAGTAAAAAACGCAGACAACATAGATCAGGACAACAGCAATTTTGGTATCCAGGCCAGTAGCCTTGGACAAAGCAATCGCAGGTGCAAGTACAGCAACAGCGGTATAGAAGCACATCTGTTATTTAAAAAGGATTAGATCAAGTGATTGAAGGCTTTAGCTTCATCCAATTCACCTGCATAACATAGAGCAGTGCACCCAGGATGCGAATCTCCTTGCCAAAGCGAATGCCCAGATACTCATAGCAGCTGGTCAGCTCCATTTTGAAGTAGATGGGATAAAAGATCTTCACGGCCACGGGTATGACCAGCACCATGGGTATTACAATGAGCACAAACTGTGTGCCCTGGAAGTACATCTCGGAGGGATTGCCCAGCAGCTCAATGGCCGTTATAAAGCTCGTGGTCAAGCTGAGCGTTACGGGCAGGATATTCATTTGTGAGCCAAGCAGAAACTCCTCCGAGGAGCTGCCGCCCGTCTGGAAGAACCCATAGAATATGCCAATGCCCAAGGACACAACCAACATGGACAGCAAAATGAAATAGTCGATGGCAGAAAAGGTGGCCTTGTGTTTGGGCTCACTGCACTCCTCCAGTCCATCGCCAGCGGCAATCTGTTGAGCCTTGAAGGCCGACAGCAACAATGTGGCAGCATCGTTGAACTGTACATGCTCCTGGGACGCGGCAGATGCGGCAGGTATCTCGCCGCGCACAATCAGATACTTTTGCTCAGGTGTAATGGGCTGCGGCTTGAGTGTGTGGGCGTTTATAGAATGTGCCAGGGCGCACAGGGTCAACAGTTTCAAAATAGTAGCAAACATGTTAGGAGGAGTTTTTATAGGGTGTGTATAGGTGTATAGAACTGGCCGGATATGAGCTATTTACATCTGACGATCACAAGATACAAACTGAAATGAAAAGAAAAGAATCGCATAAAATTGTTGGATAGTTGTCAAGTGGCAAGTTCAAGGTTTTATTGGAGAAATTGCGCCAGGGCGGCAATTACAAAGCATTGAGCTGTAGGCGTCGTTAATTAATTAAGATCTGTATCTGTATCTGTATCTGTATCTGTAAGATACAGTCAACAGCCGCATACAACGGCCAATGGTCTCAGCTTCATGTTCAAGTACAAATATATTATTTCCTTACATAAACAATTTGATTAAGCTGTCACTTAATTGTTTATGGTATAATAATAATTATTACTTTCATACATGGACACAGCAATTCGGACGTCTATCGTAGATACTTTTGGCATCTACGAAACTTATTCAAGGATGCTGAAACGCGCAATAATAAAGAGCTTACTTTAGGTATTTGGTTTCTTTGTATGCATTACAATTGTTACTTTTTACAAACCCAATTAATCAACCCATTAAAACATATACTGCAGCCCAAGCAAACAGCAAGAGACTCATCCATTTAAAAACTAAGAGTATATGATGAATTTGCAAGACTATAAAAGAATAACAGCTCCTGGCATATGGGCACAGAAGTGGGAACTGTGCGCGCATCAATAATATTTAAGCGAATTTAACTGGTTTTTATTGGAAATGCTGAAATGAGCTGGCTTGCGCCAGTTTTGGCCAGAAATTGGCCCTGGGCTGAAGAGCAGCCAAGAGCCAGACAGCGCCCAGGCAAAGAGGCAAGCCCAAAAGAGGCCCAAAGGGTTCCCAGCTCAAAAGCTAAAGGTATAACAAGTATCTCTGCCAAAGAGCGGATTCTGGATACTAAGTATCTCTGCCAAAGAGCGGATTCTGCTCTCTCCCGACGTCCCTCCTGAGTCCAGAGGCATTCGCAGTAGGCGCCTGTTTGCGATGTGATCTTCAGCTCGTAGTCTTGTGGAGTCAATTGATGTGCGCGTATCTTTCAGAAGCATATTAATAAAAATAATATTAACATGTGAGAAACTACCGACTGCAGAATACTCTGTTTATGTTACACTATTTTCAGGACATAAACCTAAACTCAAGGAGTTCATCAGTAGAGCTCATCATATCATATTTGTTGGCTTTGTAGCTTAAGGTGTGACAGGTTTGAAATCTGGACTCTTTATCAGACTAGGGCATATAATCAACACCACAAATTAATTGTTTACTCCTACTCTAATAGTGTCAGACATACCCAATATGCACTTTATACCCTCTGGAAGAGTGTATAATGATAGTAATAAAACATAAAGTGTCACGTTGTACGCAATTTCATTTGACACACATATTTCTGGCGCTGCTTCTTAGGTTTGGAATTTTCTTATGTGCACAGAACTTGATTGTGATTTACTACAAAACAAACTCCGAAGATTTTATCCGATCAGGCTGGTGATTTATACTTTAAAGGCTAACTATATTTAGCTGGCACAATTTGTGAGTTAGTTACAAAGTAGAATGACATAAACTGATTCAACTAATATTCAAATCGATTTAAATAGTTGTTTTTGTTGATTAGCTTAGCGGCTGTAATTGCTAGTTAGTTAAATTATTAACTGAAACTATAATAAGACTAGAAATGTTAATGCTCAATGGCAATGCAAATGTGATAAATATATATATTTTGAGAACATTTAGTTGATGACTTTGTAATGCCTAACGAAAAGTGTTTCCGTATTATTTTAATTAGTTTGTTTTGAGTTATTTAACTTTTGTATTTTTCACTGGCATAGTTTGACATTTCTTGTCTATAAATAATTATATTATTTAATGTTTATGTTTTGTTAGCTATTTGTTGTTTTTATCAACAACTTCATGTAATTTGTTTTTAATTAGGCTTGCATGCCCATGCAAAATAAAATAATAAATATACATATATATTCTATATGTAATTGTTGAAGTAATCAGGGTAATTAAACTCTGATATAATCCCATTTATTTATAACTCTTTGTTGAAACTTAAAATATGGTTTAATTTTAGTTGCTTGCAGCAGTTAATTAGTTAGTGAATTATATTATGCTTTCAAATCTACCTTAATATATGTTCTTTAATCCTTTTGACTAATATCCTTTTATATAGTTTCGCAGTCGATAATTTAAACACAATTTCCACGTAAAAATGTTCTAAATTGTATTTGCAAAATTAAGCCACGATTATTTTTGTATTTCATTAAAAACCTTAAATCACAATAATTTCTTTTGTATATTGGTTATTTTGAAATATTTTCACTTTTGTCCTTAGAGCAATATTTTTAACTTTTGCACTATTTTTAACTGTTGCGTTTTGTTATTTTTGGTTTCTCGTTGTTCGAACGTATTGACGATTTTCAAATGAATGACTTTGTCAGGCGACCGTTAGGCGTTTTTATATGTCCGCCAACCCAACGATTCCGCACCCATTCCCCCGAGCCCCAGAGCTCAGTTTCTTTGGCATCGAAAGAGCGTAACAAAAGTCTGTAAAGAGCGTGAGTATGGCTAACAAATAACGACGGATATTTTGTATAGAGATCGGCATCGAGACCGTGAGCGCGAGCGAGAGCGCAAAGCATCAAGACGAGACCTGGACAGAGCCCCGCCAATTGATCTTGGTGAAATGTCCAAATTGCATTTTGTAATTTTTAGAATTTTTATTTATTTATTTATTTATTTATAAATGCTTGTTAAAGCTTTTGCTGCGGATATGCACAGTTCCACAGTATTTACTCTTAATGAACTTTGATTGATTTTGGTGAAACCAATGAATTGCATTTTGTAATTTTTATAATTTCCACAATGTAATACTTTTGCTATTGATATGGACTCTATAAGTACGTTCAATTCAATTTTATTACCATACAAGCCTCATCATAATTTGGATTTATTTTCTCTTCGCATTGTTGAGTTTGTTATTAGTAATATAATAACTTAAGAAACTCTGAACAGCACTGGAAAATCTGCTAAGCTTGAATGCATATGGTAAATAGTAGGAAAAATTTTGCTATATCAATTCAAACATATTTATTTATGAAAACCTCTTTAATACTATGAAATGTTTGTTTACTAATACGCATGACGCATTTTTTCATTAATTTTCTTGGCGTCTTGGACAGCCTGCAAATATTTCAGGCTGGTAACTCAAAGGGATTAGCGGAAAATACCGGAGACAACTTCTTCAGGCCGGACTCATCACTCGAAGTGGACTCATCATCAATTGAACACGCACCCAGTGGCTAATCATACAGACATGCGATTTGCGGTCTATATTTTGTTATAAACATAAACAATGTGCGTTCTAAACAAAATACAAAAAATACAAAAATACAACAGTTTAATTGTTGAGCAATAAATAATGCGTCAAATGTTAATAGCTGCTTTGTGGGTTTTGAGTAATGAATTTGCGCTGCCGCCCTTTATGAATTTCAAATGTTTAAATAACCCCAAGCAACTCGCAAAGAAAAAGTTTGCCAATTAATATTGAGCGTCTATACGATCTTATCTGTGCGGTTCAATTGTTGCGGGGACTTCGTCTCTGGTTATGCATATTTTTGCCTCACGCTTGGATAACGATAACGAGTTCGATCCAGTACCGATTTACATCGAGGTTCGCGCAACGGGCAACGGGCTCGCATTCTGGTTAATAGAAAATTATTTGTTTACAATTATTTGTATGGTGCTTGCTTTTCTTGCAAAATGTTGTGAGTGTTTAATTTTAATTGAAATGTATTAACAATTGGAATTGAAAGCATTTGTCCGAGGCACCGTAGACTTACAACTTAATAAATAAACACAAACACTAATAAATTTATATTGAAATTAAGGAATTGTCACAAGGGTCTAACATTTTAACGCTTACGTGACATTTTTTTAGCAATCAATTAAAATAGCTGCATGTAAATATGATAATGTCCATCAAACCCATTGAATTTATGAACAAATAAATAAGGTCTGATAAAAGATACGAAAATGCATTTTTAACAAGCGGTTCTTCCCCGAATCTAGTGCAAGTTTTTTAACATCCCCAACATGAATGAACTAGCTAATTAATTTATGCATAGCATACATAATCAGCCGATAAAATGTTCAGCCAGCCAAATGCAGTTCGAAGCAGATTTAGAAAAGATTCGTTTAGGTAAAACAAAAACAGCTCAAAAGGCAGTTTAACAGGTTAAGAAGCACGTGCTTCTTTGAAATGATATTTATCACAAAACAATTATTTATTTTATCAATGTCAATCCAGTTTTGTCAAATTGATAAGACTTTGAAGTAGTTTTGACAAGAATATTTGCAGCTTTATTCACTTATAAAAATAATGTATTTGAAGCATTTCCAAGTGCCCTTTGACACGGGTATCTGCCCGTCTCTGAAAATTCGAAAAGAAAGCGGCGAAGTCAATTATTAATTGTTTCTCACTAATGAAAGTGGGCGTTCAAATTGCTAAAAACAGTCGGCGTCTTATATGAATGGAATTAATTATTGAATATGTCTCAATTGTAGCCTAATTGTATTTCACTGAGTCAGCGTATGGTCAATATATCAGGTATTAGGTACATATTATATTAACCTGATACTAATATAATAGTAAAAGGTATACAAAAAGATTGCGACTCTTTATATTTAAAATTAACAGAGCGCGCCAATATATTATTATATTTGAAATGTTAAACTTGAAATGGAAATGTTATATAAATATCGATATTCTTGCTATCGGTATTATCGATAGTGCTTCGACAATCCACAATGGTTGGAATCGGCCTAATAATTGCATCAAGATTCGGTCACACTGCATTAAACACAAACAAAAACGGGCTGATTTTCGTAGAAATCACGAAAATACTATTTATAAACAAAACTAACTAGCTTGTGGATTTAACTGTACATAACATGAGCCTTCCAACAGCCCCAATGGGCATACAATGCACCGCGGGCGCGGTGCCCATACGCAACGAAAAGGGTAAGGTCCAGAGAAACTTGGTGGAAGTTGAATCAATGCCTCATTTACCCTTGTTCCAGGCGAGATCTCCATGCAAAAGGTTAAGGTACAGCGTTATATATCCGGAAAGCGACCTGACTATGCACGTGCCGACTCCAGCTCAGACGAGAGTGATGATGATGATTTCGTTGACAATCGGAAGCGCATGGAGCGCCACAAGGCGGAGCGCCACAAAGTTGAGTTGTCGCGGCGTGACAGTGCCGATGAGAAGGGTGCGAATCAAGAGGATGAAGCCGAGGTGGACGATCCACGCTTAAGGCGCTTACGTGCGCGTCCCGCGGATGTTGAAGATTTTGAACGGGAGCGTCGTGAACGTCACCGGCACATTCTCCAGCCAGAAATGTTAGAAAGTGCTAGTGAAGATGAGGAGCCATTTCTTGATGAAAACAGCGAAGAGCAGCGGCGCATTGAGCGAGCCACTAACAAAATTACGCTGGCTTCAGAATCCGATACAGACTCTGAGCTAAGCGATACAGAATTGGAAAAGAGGCGTTTAAAGTTGCGTGCGCGCATGTTGCAGCAGCAACGTGAGGAAGAAGTACTGCAAAAAGAGGACGAGAAACAGTCGGAATCATCGGAGTCGGAGAGCTCCGAGTATGAGGAGGAAACGGAGAGCGAGGAGGAAAACGAACCACGTCTGAAGCCGCTGTTTGTGCGCAAGCGAGATCGTGCAACCATACAGGAAAAGGAGAGAGAAGCCCAAAAGCAAAAGCAATTGGAAGCCGAGGCCAAGCGTGCAGCCAAAGAGCGAAGGCGCATCACGTTACGCTTGGTGGAGGAGAGCGTAAAGAAGGATTTGGAAAAGGTCAAGCCAGAGACCAACGAAGCCTCCATAGACGATGTGTGTACGGCCGACGAGAATGATGAAGTGGAGTACGAAGCCTGGAAATTACGCGAGCTAAAGCGCATGAAACGAGATCGAGAGGAGCGCGACAAGTAAGTTACTACACACATCTCTCATAAATATATATATTAATTATTATAAATATTTTAGCACTGAGCGCGAAAAGCTGGAAATCGAACGCATGCGCAATCTTACCGAGGAGGAACGACGCCAGGAGCTGCGCTCGAATCCCAAGCTCGTCACCAATAAGGCCACCAAAGGCAAATATAAATTCCTGCAGAAATACTATCATCGTGGTGCGTTCTACCTGGACGAGGAGAACGATGTGCTGAAACGAGACTTTGCACAGGCCACACTCGAGGATCACTTTGACAAAACCATTTTACCCAAAGTGATGCAGGTGAAGAACTTTGGACGCTGCGGTCGCACCAAGTACACTCATTTAGTCGATCAGGATACCACAAAATTCGATTCGCCCTGGTATGCTGAAACCTCCAACAACATGAAGTTTCACAATGAACGCGCTGGTGGCATGAGACAACAATTCGACAAGCCAACAGGCTCCAAACGAAAGAAGTTAGAATAGTACAAATATTTTTAATATAAAGAAAAATAATTACAAATTATAATACATCAGTTGAAAATGTTTAACTAGACAGTGTATTTTGACTCATCCAGGAGTTCTGTTTCACGGCGTACCAGAGCTTGCATTACGCCTTCAGCTTTAATGTATTTTACATTCGTGTAATTTCTCAAAATCTGCCAGAAGTGCTTATCCAGATTTCTGATAACTACATATAGACGCATATTGCTTGCAATTGGGGGCGCCCTACTGTGCACTGCTCCTCCGGCGCTTTCAATGATAGCTGTGGAATGAAACACAACGTTAAAAGAAAGTTCTTGTATGTTTATCAAGACTTTATCACCTTTCATATTCTTGGCACTCGGCTGTATGTCCTCGCCAAGCATAAAATCAAAGCCTTTCAATAAATGCGGCTTATTAAATACTGATAAAGGCTTAAACATGAAGACTTTCTCAAACTTTTCATCTTTAAACAGATGATCAGGTTTTACGACAACCGAACGACTTTTCTTAAGGGCGTGCAGCCAACGAGACGACATTATGGGCTTGTTCGATGCGATCCCAATCAAGAATTTGTATGTTCGCTCACCCTTATCCATGATCAGCAAATCACAGTCCAGTGGATCCTCGGTGACTTCAACAGCGTCTATAAAGAGGCTCAAACATATATGAATAATTCATATAGAGTAATTTGCGAACATACTTTTCAACGACATCAATACAGAGTGGAGCTCTGCGTAATTACACATAGACAGTGCTAATTGAATTTTCCGCCCGGAACTTTTGATTTTCTTTACATAGTCGTTTATATCTGGAAATTAAATGATAAGATAAATATTAAGTTTGTTGGTAGCTATAAATAATCACCTTTCAATTGATCCTGACTATGCGGCTTACTGTTGCTTGCATCTATAGATAAATTAGGAGCACGGTATTAACAATAATACACAACTTGCAGGCCCATTAACTTACCATTTCTTCGATTGTTACGGCTAGTTATTGGCATCTGTTCTATGACGTTTGCTTTAGTGGTAGTCATTTGCTGCTCTTCTATAGCCTTTGGCTTATAGCTAGTCGTTGGCTGAACTTCTATAGCTTTTGGTGTAGTGCTAATTGTTGGATGTTCTTCTATAGCCTTTGCTTTAGCGATGGTCGTTTGCTGCGCGTCCATAGCCTTTGTATATTTTCGATGTGATGCTTTGCTGCTATTGTCATTTATATCTGGAAATTACATAAATTATAGTATAAATCTTATATACAATAAAAGCTTTAAACAGTCACCTTGTAGTTGATCCTGACTAGACAACTTGCGTTTACGCGTAACTATTGATAAAATAGGAGCATGTTATTAACAATACTACTACACAACTTGCAGGCACATTAACTTACCATTTGTTCGAGAATTACGTCTAGTCATTGGCTCCTCTTCTACATGCTTTGCTTTAGAGACAGTTGAAGCCTCCTTTCCTATGTCCTTTACAGATCGTAGATGTGATGATTTGCTGCTAATTGTTGGATGCTGTTCTACAGCCTTTGCTTTAGAGGAAGTGGCTGGCTGATCTTCCATAGCCTTTGCAGATTCTTGATGTGATGCTTTCCTGCTATTGTCATTTATATCTGGAAATAACATATTTGATAGTTAAAATTTTTGACACTTAAATCTGATATTCAACTAAAAGCCTTAAACAGCCACTTTTTAGTTGATCCTGACTAGACAGCTTACTTTTGCGTGCGTCTATAGATACAATAGGAGCATTTTATTAAAAATAATACACAACTTACAGACTCATTAACTTACTATTTCTTGGAGCATTACAGTTAGTCCTCGGCTTCTTTACTATATCTTTTGCTAATTCTGAATGTGATTTCTTTATAACTTTGCCTACTACATCAGCACCAACGACATTAGCTTCATCGGTTTCACATTCATCCACTGCAAATAACAAATATTTACGATTAGCTCCACGTTTTCAACTCGTATTAACTCACATCCAGTTTTTCTTGCTTCCTTGCGGGAATGAGGTAAGTCTACCACGGAAGTCTTAACTTTACAGCGTCGTTCCTTTTTTGTTGATATGCCTTTTTTGGTCACATCCTTATGATTTGTAGAATTCTCTTTGCCATTTACTTCGATTTCAGCATCTTCAATTTCGGACACTATTTTTACTCTGGGGCTTACTCGTCTTTCCTTTGTAATGGCTAGTTTATTGACCTTCGATTCCTCAGTATCTTTGGAATTTCTGACTTTCCTCTCTTTACTTTGGTGTCCTTTTGAAATATTGGGTACAACTTGTGCTTTATTCTTAGACTCTTCGCTTGGCTGCTTATAGCTATGTTTTATATCAGTTAATTGCACTCTTAGCTGTGTTGGTTTGGAACTAGTTTTGTCTGGTTTGTCCAGCTTGCTGGGTTTATCGGTGACTTTATCGGCAGACATTTCGCCTTTAGAAACGACAGACTTTGTTGTGAAGCGACCCTTTTTCAAGGTTGAAACTGATAATTGGATAGTTTCATCAGTTGGTAAAATAAAAATAAAATAAATTCCTAAAACTTACTCGGTGTTTGTATCCCAACCACTTGCGCAGAAGTCCGCTTCCGCGTTCTTGAAGATATTCCTGTCTTCCTTTCTGGTTTTATATCAACCTTCATGATGATATTTGTATTGGGTAGTGACACTTTTCGAACACAGATAGTTGGAGATGCTGCGGAAAAATATTATGCTTATAAGAATATTAGACTTAGTAGTATCGTTACTTACGCGTCGCTTGGGGTGATACAGAGCGTGAAACGGTAAGTTTGCTTCCCGAATTGCTATCTGGTTTCTTGGGTTTGCTGTCATTAAGGGATTGCTGCGAATATGGGGAAACAGTTATTTGTTACTAACAATTTTAATGGTAAGTTTGTCAACTGAAGAGATAGTTTAGGCACATTTTGAATTACATCTAACGAATTTATACATAGATGGGTTAATCTATGTCTATAAACTCTGGTGCAGAACAATAAATGCACCCTCTTCAGTAAAAAAAACCAATGGGGTATGAAAGAGTGTCAAAAAAGTATCAACAAACCACGCATGTATAGATAATTGAAAAACAAAAATATATATATATATTGTAATGAAGGGAAATTAAGTGCTTTTAAAAGTGAGGGGATCTCGATGGGAGAAATTGCTAGAAAAATTAATCGATCTGACACTGTACTCAGAACTTTTATGAAGAACATCGTAGAATATGGCACAAAGAAAGGAGCTCCAAAACCAAAAGTTTCGCACCGAGATAAGCGGCGCTTAATAAATAATGCTTGCAATTTAATGAAGACGGACAACTAAACTGCACATCATTCTAGTAACTATTTTTTAAAAAAAATTCTAATTTTTAATAATTTTTATAATTACAGCTTTACTTTAGAATGTATCCAAACTTCCTCATCACCTTCCCAAGAAAGAACAAGTTGGGAATTGCAACTGTGAATCAGTTAAACATTGCATGGCATACATCCTATGTAGGGTTTTTAAGCAACTTTACGATAAAGTGGTTCATGTCTTCATAGAAGACAATCCGTTAGGATTCCCTTGTTCAAAGATAATTAAAGAAAATTAGCTAAGAGCGTAAGCTCTTCTCGGAGGCAGTCAAACTTTTCGGATTGCTACTACCTTTTTTGGATGAAAAGTTAAAATTGGAACGCCCGTATTGATTTCAGAATCCTCGTTATTTCTAAAAAAGAAACATTGTAGGCGGTTCCATAATGGTCTGTGATGATTTCTGTGCTGATGGCTGCAACAGAATCTTATTTGAATCTTTTGGAAAAGTACAAGTACAATGTTCGTCTGCCTGTAGGACTGTTATTATTTTCGACAACATTGAATCTAGAACAACCAATGTTGGTACACATATTGATATACTATATCTTCAATTACAAAGTGGAGATTATATTTGCTAGCTGGGGAATTCTTACTTCTTTTTCATTTGATAGATTATTATTTCCATTCTCCTTTGACAAATGTTCATGTGATTTTGTTAACCTATATAAAAATGCGAAAAACATAAAATGTATCGATTATGTTTATGATAGCGTATTGTTTAACAAACTTGGATTGTCCCTCCTCGTCGGCTTGTGAGCATGGCATAGCAGAAAGGGCCATAAATTTCTTGAGCTCTTCGTCTAGTTCATCGCCCATACTTAAGGAGTCTGATATTTGTAACCGATCAGCGTAATTTTCATTATCTAAAATAGAGGAAAATGATTAAGTTATTGTAATATTACAATATCCTGACACATTTACCTGAAATTTCAGCGATGGTGTTGGTAGAAGGGACAAACAATTGAGTCTCCATCATATCTTCTAAGGTATTATGAACTATTGCTGTGGTGCTCACGATTGTAGCATACACTTGGTACTCTGATACACTTGGTTTTGGTGAAGATGTTGGAGTATTTCTAAAAAATGCCTGTGTGGCAATAAAGTCCTGCGAATTGTCTGTCGTTCTATTAGAAATGGACTTTGGTGCAGGCGATAGGAATGAAATTGTACTGGGAAATGCCTGAGTTTCAATGTAGTCCTCGTTATTTTCATCCGAATGTAAACGCTCCAAATGCTTGGCTCTGTCAAAAGCCTGCGTGACAATAAAATCCTGTATATTGTCTTCGTTTTCAATAGGCACTGAAGTTCTATTTTTAAAAGGAAACGGCTGCGTTTCAATGAAATCTTGCAAATTATCTTCCGGCTCGGCTTGTGTAGGTTCGGGTGTCTCAATGTTGACAACCACAGGCTGCTTTGCAACGCAAAGCTGTCGGGTACCAAGAGAAACCTTTTTCGATGAGCTAGGGAATGGCTCCGTTTCAATTAAGTCTTCGTTTTGCATCGGAGTTGAATGTTGTAAATCACTGATTCGTTTGAATGCCTGTGTAACAACACAATCTTGAGTGTTGCCAACGCTATCCATAGGTTTTCGAAACTCCGAAGCTGTCTTTTGTTTAGGTCGCGTCCGCGCTGGGCTGGACATTGGGGTCTCAATGCTAGCAACTACAGGCGGCTTTCCAATGTGTTGCTGCTGGGTTTCCACATCATTTTGATACGTTGCAGGCACATTTATTAAATCCGGTGTACACGAGCCTGTCCGCTCATTTGCTCCACCATCCAGTAAGTCAAATAAATCTGGAGTGCAAGGGACACTATCAATATCATTGGATCCATGTACTGCGTTAGATGAGTCTGGAATTGGTGTGATTGGGTTACGCGAGGACACATCGCCATTCTTGGTGCTGTTTAAGGCAGTGCACTTTGAATTGGATGCGGACCAATTCAATGCACTCATATCCAAGTCAAATTCAGCGTTATCTAAGACAAAAATACGGATAAATGATTGAATTAACGGTAGACCTGGAGCATTTAATTACCTTCTGTCTGCCTGACAGGTGGAACCGCTGCAAGTCCGCCATCTTCAATCAAAAGCGATGAGTCAAAATCATCAATGGCGTCTTCATGAAACTCATTGAATTCCTGTGTGCAAATGCGTATTTGAGTGCCTAGTTCCGAACCATCATCGTCTTCACTGACAATATTTTGATCTTGTACCATAACAGGATTATTGTCATGTAAAAGAACATCTTGAGTCTCGGGTATTATAAAATCATTGCCCAATGAGAGTTTGGTTTCTTCATGATTGATTGAAGGTCTGGTAAAGGAAATAGCTTGCGTTTCAGGTATGGTAAAGCTTTCTTCATCGGCTGTGTTATTTGCCGATGGTGCCCCTGATTCAGGAATAATAAGGCTATCAGGAGTTATGTCCGCCGACTTATCTTTGACAGCATCATCGTAGCCGCTGCTATCAAGCGCCTGCAATAGAAATTGTTATTAAGTTGCAACATGTTTGTTGTCTTGGTACAGTTACCGCTTCGTTATTGAAGTCCTTGAAGTACAACTTGGCCTTCACATTGCCAAAACGTAAATCAACAAGGCCATTGATAGCATCTGATTCTTTTATGTTTGTTGTTTCAATTTCCTGGCCATTCACATAAATTGTACCAGCCACAGTATGTAAACGCACGATTCCGCCAGCAATTAATGTAATTGTTCCGTGTGCCAGCTCTATAGACTATAGATGCAAATGAAGTCTGAAGGAACTCCGCCGTATGCAAAGAAAGCGACAATTATCCTTACCTCATCATCAATATGAACCTCTAGGCCCAATCTGCGTCCAATCCGATATATAATACTCGGTTCTAGCAGAAGTGATGTTTTGGCGTTGCCGTCAATGCTTACGGTCACAATAACCATTATGTCTCCGAAATTACAAATACAAGCCCCAATGAGTTGCGCGGGCGCGAAAATTTGTGCGGGTTATTGCACACAGATTTCTTGAATCCTTCAATAATCTGCCAAATGGCAGTAACACATAACATAAATAAGCAACAATTTGTGGAATAGAAACGAAAAATATTGACATAAAAATCGACAACTTCAAAGAAAGGAAACATAAATGATACAAATTTACGGGACTATCTTCCTCTTGCTGGTCCAGCAGCCGGAAATTCAGTGCGACCGGCTCGACTAAAAACAGAAACGACATAAACATGGGCTGCCAGACTGGGCGTTGATTTTAACAAAGGTCATTGTTATTGTCGCTGAAATTGCTTGAAATTTCAGCATTCTTTCGGCATTGTTCCCACCAAACACAGCTTTTTTTGCTTCTAAAAAGTTGGCTACACTGTTGACAGGGACGTCAGCCAGTCTTTTCTGACAAAAACATTGAAAGACGGAAAACATTACGACGTTTGTTTGTAGTTTTCTTGTAAATAATTATTCACATGTGTAAATTTGCCTAGTAACAAACATTAAAACATGTCCGCACGTATGCTTAAAAAGCTTCAGGGTGGTGCAGACATGCTGGCACCGCCGCCAGATGATGAATTAGACAACGACCACTTAACTGACAATGACGAACTGGACACGGTTAGGGGAAAATCGCATTTAAATCCATTTGATTTGGTAAGTAGTATACGTACTTACGTGTCCACTACATAATTGTTGACGTTAACGATGTGCGCTTTTGCAGCTAAATCAGCAAAGTCTCTCGGAGAGCGAATTTAAAGAGGATGACAACGAGACGGAGCATCCTTCGGCGGCCGTACAGGCAAATGCCTCTGCAAAAAAGAAGAAAAAGAAGCGCAAGAAGAAGGTCAAGTCGCAGGGAAACCATATTAGCAGCGAGGATAACGAACGCCGGGACAAATATTTTGACAAAGTTGATCCATTTTTGCGACAAATCTACGATGCGGTACCTAAACAATTAGAGAATACATCGTCATCATCATCTTCAGCAGCAGCAGCAGCAGTAGGTGAAAAACTGGCTAGCAAGAAATTGTTAACGGTCGAGCTAAAACACCTGAATCAACAAAACGAGATGCGACGCACTTTTGGCAAACGCGTTGTCAAAGTTGAGTAAGTTTATTATTTGCCTACAATTTGCTCAGCCCCGTTACCTTGCTCACGACAAACCTACCGTAGCCCATGTTAGGCAGAATTCAGCTTGATCTTATTGATAAAATGTTGTTCAACTAATTGACGTGGCCAACGGTTTTAACATTGCATATTCATAAAGTTGAGAAAAATTACTACCATTTACACACCTAGCTGAAAATTGCACTGTATTTAGCGTTATGCATTCTTTCTTCTTAGAAATAAGCGTGGTCGGCAGAAGCCTACACTGAAATCCACTTATATGATAACTTCTAAGGAATCATGGCCGCCATTGACCAAGAACATCATCACAATGAAATTGCTGCCAACGCCCGACACACCGGGCACATCTAAAAAACCCACAATTCAAATCAACGACGAAGAGCATGTGCAATGGTTTAGCTTCCAGCACAGTCAGGACTACCAGGGTGTGCAGCACATGTTTCTGTCTGCACTGGAGCGCATTGATTCAGAGTTTCTGATAACGTTAATCAAACGCTGTCCCTATCATGTCGATTCCCTGGTACAACTTAGTGAAGTGTGCAAGATGACAGAGGATTTTGCGCTAGCATCCGAGTTGATTGAGCGTGCACTGCTGCTGCTGGAATCTTCGCTGCACATTAACTTTAGCCTGACGTCGGGTAACTCTCGTTTGGACTATCGTCGACAGGAGAATCGCGCTTTTTTTATTGTGCTCTTTAAGCATGCGCAATACTTGGAGGAGCGTGCCTGTTGCCGCACAGCGTTTGAGATCTCCAAACTTATATTGAGCCTGCAGCCTGATGTTGATCCATTAGCCATGATACTTGTCATCGATTACTATGCTCTACGCAGCAAACAATTCGATTGGCTAGTGAAGTTCTATGAACAATACAATTCACTACGCAATCTTGCCCAGCTGCCAAACATGGCTTACTCTTATGCATTGGCGCTTTACACGCTCAATGGCAGCTGTGAGCGTGCCAATGACGCTCTTCAATATGCGCTGCTCATGTTTCCAGGATTGCTGCGCCCGCTGCTGGATGAGATGTCTGTGCAAACAGATAAACGTGTCCTAGCTTCATCATATTTCTTCGCTGATGTGTCTGGCAAGTGAGTCACCATCCGTTTTATCAATAAGCTAGTCCAATCTAATTGCTTATCTCTCTCCCGTACTCTCTTTCTCTCTGTTTGTTGTAGCCAATCACCTGCGCTGCATCAACTTGTCTGCTTGTATGTGTGCCGCGCCAAGATTGTCTGGCGTCAGAACGATGTTCTCTCGTGGTTGGAAACCAATGTAAGCACTGTTCTGGATCGCATCGACAACAAGGATCCGCTTATCAATGATTATAAAGAGAAGCGATCACTGCGCTATGGTGGCACACCGCCACGTGCCATTTTACGGCATGTCATACTATCCGACTACAAGGAGAAAGTGCCGCTGGCTGTGTTTGTATCAAAAGAGAAGCAGGCGATCATGACTTACGATCCGCTACCGCCCATTGACACTGTTAATTGCTATCAGCGGTTAGTTAACAAATATGCTTATAACTTGATTATCGATAAATGTAATTTATTTCACTTCCATTCACAGCAAATCCTCTTCTGGCAGCATCGCGACTATCAGCCCACTGTCTATGTTTTTGCAATCGTGGTTGCCATCATTCAATGTGAATAACGCACGCTTTCAAGCAGGCCCTGTTGGCGAAGCTAACGCAGCTGCTCCAGATGTCGTTCCGCAGAACGACCCTAACGCCAGGGCCGTAGGTGAAGGTTAAATCTTCGATTTGTTTTCATTTATTTATAAGTCTTAATAAGAATATATTCTTATTGCAACAATTATTTCATAGTATATTTATGCATATGCTTTTTTATTCATTCTTTTAGAAATTGATCAACATCAATCGTTTACGGGCGCCATGATGAATTATTTGCAAAATTTTGACATTGCCGAGCATTTTCGGTCACTGGATACAGCCGTTGCTCAGTCGAGTAGCAGCAATGATGACGAGGAGGAAGGATCCAGTGATTATGTGGATTAGAACAGTCAATGTCAATTAATATGCATATATATTATCTTAAATTGTTCCCGTCACAGCCACTTAAGGACAACCGTGCACGACATTTATATCAATCTACAAATAGTTTACTAATTGCATCGCTTAGTGTGAAACAATCCCGAAACAGCGCTAAAAAAGTGTTTTTGGAAAACACTGCGTTCTTCAGCTTAAAGTGCCGCAGCTGTAACAAAATCTGATTATTAGCAAATTTCTTAAATCACATGTGTATTCAAAGTATGTAATGCATTAAATAAAAATTCTTGTCAAAGCTTTAGAACAAACAAAATGGAAAGTTTTACTATTCAGATTGAAGGACGCCAATGCATGTCACCTTGAGCTTAAAGAATGTTTTATTGATTTAATGAATGCCTTTTTCAGTTACGCTTATCAATATAACAAACAGATTTCTCATCAATATTAGTTTTCATCATTTTCTCTTTTACATATAAACCTTTTGCAGTTATTGCAATTTATAAATATTCTATGACAAGTACAATTTCATATATAATTGTGTTTAGAGCGGGATTCAAAGGAGCGCCTTTTGGTGTGTGTTGGAGTGTGTGTGTGTGTGTAGTTCATTAAAAGTTACACATATACAATTATATAATCTTGTAGAAATAATGCACCTTATAAAAAGTTTAACTGGCAGACATTGTTGTTTTAAGATCTTTTAGCTTAATTCAAAATTAGAATCACACAAGAAATAAACATTTGGCCAAAAATGATTTACGCGTATTGCTGATATATAAACATTTTAGACAACTTTAGAGCTTAACACATAGAAAATCATTACTAAAGGCTAAGCAATACTATAGCGTGGAATACATACTCGCACATAGAATATAGAAAACGAAATCAAAACGAAAATAATAATAACGCGGGATTAGACAGGCAGCAGCCGCGTACATCAAACGATTATGATTATGTCATTGTACCAAAGACGGGATTGTGACGGCAAATGCTTGGTCCATACTCCTCATAGGCAGCCTTTGTGTGACACACCTGATAGAACTCGGGCTGCAAGCAAAGTAAAAAAAAAATCAATTTATGTGTGTTTGGCTATTGTCTTAAAAGGTGCTTACCGTTGAGGCCAACATGCTGCCTCCAAACCAGACGGCATAGCGCTGCATACTATGCGTAACCACTTGTACATCGATTGGTTTTGGCTGTTAAGCAATAAAAAACAATAATGGTTATATGAGTATGAGTCATCGTTGGGTCAAATCATCAGCAGATCTACCTTAATGCGTCCCTCAGATAAATTCTCGCTAATGCGCAAGCGTGTGTCCACAGATCGCTTAATGTCGCGTTGCAAGCGTCTGCCAAAGTCCTTGAACATGGTTGAACCGCCGCTAAGTACAATATTGTTGTATAGGGGACGTCGTACATCAATTGGGCAGTTTTGAATGACATTGTCAACAATCTCCGAGAGCGGTATTGTAAAATCTGGGTTCGAGAACTCCGGATGGAAGAATATTTCCGGCCCAAGAAAACGCTCATAGCCTACATCCACATTGAATGGCTGCTTCGTAACGGTATTGACGCCCGAAAAGTTGCGTATCCATTTGCTTGGCTCTGTATCATACTTGGCAAACTCTTTGGCAATATCTGGACATATATAGCAATGCTTCTCTTTAATAGCTTTGGCAGTCTCCAGACTCTGTTCCGGCGGTATTCCCACCTCCCGCTCACGCAACAAACTCTGAATAAATGACGTTATGTTGCGTCCGGCAATCGGTATATGCTTGATGCATGACCCAATCACATAGCCCTCGGCCTGTCAATGTGTGAGTAGGGAGAAGCGATAAGATATGCGGTTTAAGCAAATCATGTTACATTATAGGTACTTACCACGGGAATAACGTGCGTCACACCATCACCACTGTCCACCACAATGCCTGTCAGTGTGCGCTCTTCCGGGGATCTGTATGCCCAACTGGCGGCCAAGGCCAGCACGGCCTGCACCGCAATATAGAGACCAGGAACATTAAACGTCTCGAACATAATTTCTGCAGTGTATTCACGATTTTCTGGCGTGTTTAACGGCGGCTCAGTGAGCAGAAAGTAATGATCCTCGGGTTCGGCACGCAAATACTTAAAAATACATTGTTCCAAGAAGCGTTCCATCAGATCCCAGTCCTCCACCAGGCCATGACGCACCGGGTACTATAAAAACGAAATCACAAGTCAATATAAAGGACTTATCAAATAAGTTAAAGTATACATAATTGAATAAACAATAATATATCAACAAGCCTAATAACGGATTGTTGTCACACAACTTTTAAGAA
Source organism: Hirtodrosophila confusa (assembly GCA_035043065.1). Taxonomy (NCBI): domain Eukaryota; kingdom Metazoa; phylum Arthropoda; class Insecta; order Diptera; family Drosophilidae; genus Hirtodrosophila; species Hirtodrosophila confusa. Next base: position 8,494,981 of record JAWNNI010000213.1, on the reverse strand, counting down.
ATCAGCTGTTTGCATATCATCAATTTTTCATGAATCGCGATATCGTGATAAAATCTTACACACACGTTGCATAAAGAATGTTGCTTACTCACTTTAATGGAGTAGCCCGTGGCGTCAAACGCCTCATCGCCAATGAAAAAGTCCAAGTCCTCAATGCCTTTTGTGATGCGTCGCGCATTAGTGTCGCCTACGCGTGCCGACTCCTTGATAGCGATGGCCGATGGTATTATGAATTGTGGCTCCTTGTTGCCAGCAAAACCCAGTTTCGAGTAGCTGCAAAGGTAAACATGGGATCAAAAACGATACGAGTGACCTCCTTTACTGCCAAGAGACCTCCCTCCGCAGACGGCAACAACCACAACTACCACACACGAAACTTACCCGGTGCCCACATCGATTACGCATGCCGGTAGCCTGCCTGCCATGTTGACTGAGGATTTGGTTAATGTTGCTATTTATCGGGCAAAATTCAACTTTAAGCTTGAGTCTCACACCACTTTCAATAGGATTGCGTTGCTGATAAACACCAAACTTTATAAATTTTCAACCACACCTCCTCCAGCGACGATGTGTCATTTAGAAAACTTCGCTCTTTGTCACTCACACACACATGCATACAAAGTACACGGACAGCGTTGCATTGACAGACTTGCGTTTTACAGCACTAACAAAACATTCATAACTGGCTATATCGATAACTCATCACCATTTATCTTCGTTCGGAGTAAAATCGCACCGTTCTCAAAAAGATTCGTGTGAACGACATTCCCTATTTTCCGTTCGTCTAGCTGAAAATTAAACGACAAGTTAAGTCAACATAGTAATCGAAAGTCCCACATCTACGAACTGTACGACAAAGGAACTTTGAATAATCATGCGGAACAAAACGAGTGAACCAAATGAACGGATCGCCCGCTCGCAAAAAGTTGAACGATTGAACTAATTCATCGAATTGAACTACAATTTACAATTCTAGTTCGGACTCGCAAATTTCGGCGGTGTGTGTGGCTGTGGCAGCCTTTTCCACGTTTTTCGTATTGCATATATTTTTTGCAATTGGCCTTGCCAGTGCGCCATTTGTATCGATAATTTAGCTAAACTCAAAGCGAATTGTGGGTGCTTAGTGGGCGCTTCTTTGTTTGTGCAGTAATCACAGCAAAACCGGCGAAAAGGAAAAACCACTTACACGAAAATGGAGGCACAAAAATTGACGGAACTGTTGCGCGCAACGATTGATCCAAATCCTGAGCAAAGGAAAGCGGCCGAGGATCAATTAGCACAAGTAAGTGCCCTGCTAATAACCAGCAAATGCCAATGCCATGACATGACCTTCTACAACCCTCCCCAGTGGCGCCATTGCCAAAGCAAAAACCAAAACCATGTGCTTTTTTAATTGTTCGCTTTAACCTCCCTCCCTGCCTATCTACTCTGCATGCGTGTGCCTGTATGCGTGCATGTGTGTATGTGTATGTATGTATGTCTGTGTGCTGTGCGGGCGTGCTAGTGTCAATAGTAAATTGATATTGGCCCAAAACAGCAGAAGACAGACTATTTTCTGTTTGCAATACATTTTGCCCATGCAACACAACCAAGCCCAACGGCTCATTGAAAATGCGGCAACAAGTACTGCGGATGAGAGACGCGCGGGTGGCGCGCATACAAATGCAGTGCACGAATCCACATACGTATGTATGTGTGCTGCACCGTGTCCTGGAATCCATTTAAAGTATAAAATACGCTTAGCTTAATATTTATTAAATATTGCATACCGTATTCTGAGAAAACGGTTTGAAGAGTTTTGGAATTGAGCGAGTAGATTAAAAATTTTTTCGAACATAACTACAAATATAAGAACGGGAATATAAAATCGTTCGGAATGAAAGGATACTCAGAAATGCAATCAGGCCTAAATATCTTTATAAAAAAAGAAAAAGGTTTTATTGTAATCCTTAATAATAAAATCAAATTACCCGTATTATAGTATTTATTATTTGGAATTTTACACTCTTTTTCTGTAAATACAAAAATGGTTTTGAAATTGGCGAGCTCTTATTCAATTGCCTGTAATTAAACAGTTTTAGGAAGAACACAATTAATTGCACATTATATTTAATTTGCTTCAATTAGTAATCACTTTTGCACCACCGTGCAAGAGTCTCTTATTTTGTGGCTGAGTCAGCTTCTAACGATTTCCATGCCCCTCCTTATTCAATCGGTTAATTAACTTTATCAGCATATATTGCCAACTACTGCCACTGCTGCCGCCATGGCCAGGGCACGCTGTTCGTAGATTCTTTAATGGGCAAACGCATGCCATTCAAATATATACATACATACATATATAAATATACACATATGTACATAATTGAACTGTGTTTAGAATTTTAAGTGTTACGGTTTGGGATGAGCTTGGTAGCTGGTGCTACATGTGTTGCTATTGTTTTATCAATATAAGTATTCCAATCTCTGCATTGGCATGCGAAATGTTATCCATGAATCGCATTACTCATACGCCATGTTATGCGGCAGCTGTGTAAACAAATCGACAGCCGGAAAAACTATGAATTATTTACACATGTTCTCTCACCGTCTCACGTCTCTCAGATACACAAAATCATTGGTTTTGTGCCCACCATATTGCAAATTGTAATGCAAACGACGCAGGAGCAGCCGGTACGTCAAGCGGGCGCTGTCTATCTGAAGAATCTGATCAACAGCAGCTGGTCGGATCATGAGACCAAGCCGGGTGAGCCCATACCATTCTCCATACACGAGCAGGATCGCGCCATGATTCGCGGTAGCATTGTGGACGCTATTGTCCATGCCCCAGTACTAATTAGGTGAGCTACAAGTCCCATTTGCATTCCTCAATTGATAAATCTAATTCGTGTGTTTGCTATCTGCAGAATTCAGCTCTCTGTGTGTGTGAATCATATCATCAAGAGTGACTTTCCCGGTCGTTGGCCCCAGGTGGTGGACAATATTAGCATCTATTTGCAAAATACGGATGTGAATGGATGGAATGGCGCCCTAGTGACCATGTATCAGTTGGTTAAGACATACGAATACAAACGGTTTGAAGAGCGGACGCCATTAAATGAAGCAATGAATTTGCTGTTACCAATGATTTATCGGCTTATGATGACGCTGCTCAATGATCAGTCGGAGCAATCGGTACTGTTGCAGAAACAAATACTCAAGATTTACTATGCGTTAACGCAGTACAGTCTGCCGCTGGACCTAATTACGAGGGATATCTTCGCGAACTGGATGGAAATCTGTCGCCAGATTGCGGATCGTGATGTGCCCGATTGCTCACATCTAGATGATGATGAGCGCACTGAATTCCCCTACTGGAAGACCAAGAAATGGGCGCTGCACATTATGGTGCGCATGTTTGAGCGGTGAGTTCAGCAAGTTGCATTCATTAACCTTAAAATTATATATCTATATATATATTTCTATCAATTTGCTTGCAGCTATGGCAGTCCCAGCAGTGTGGTTAGTGAAAAGTATCAGAAATTCGCCGAATGGTATCTACCCACCTTCAGTTCGGGAGTGTTGGAAGTGGTGCTCAAAATTCTGGATCAATATCGTAATCGGGTCTATGTTTCACCGCGTGTTCTCACGGATGTGCTGAACTATCTGAAGATTGCAGTTAGCCACGCCTATACCTGGAAGCTGATCAAGCCGCACATGGTGGCTGTTATTCAAGATGTCATATTTCCTATTATGTCGTTTACCGATTCGGATCAGGAGCTGTGGGAGAGCGATCCCTATGAGTACATTCGCCTCAAGTTTGATATCTTTGAGGATTATGCTACTCCCGTACCGGCTGCCCAATCGCTCCTCCATTCCGTATGTAAGAAACGCAAAGGCATTTTGCCCAAGGCAATGAGCACTATTATGCAAATAATTACCTCGCCCAATGCGGACAACAAGCAAAAGGATGGCGCACTGCATATGATAGGCACATTGGCTGATGTGTTGCTAAAGAAGGCGCTATATCGTGATCAGGTCGAGTCCATGCTTACGACTTATGTCTTTCCGGAATTCCAAAATCCGGCTGGCCATATGCGTGCGCGTGCCTGCTGGGTATTGCACTATTTCTGCGATGTCCAAATCAAGAATCCTCAGGTGTTGGCCGAAACGATGCGTTTGACAACCAATGCCTTGCTGACGGATAAAGAGCTGCCCGTTAAGGTGGAGGCCGCCATTGGCCTGCAAATGTTCCTATCATCGCAGGATGAGGCACCCCAATATGTGGAGTCTCAAATTAAAGAGATTACTAAAGAGCTGTTAACCATCATACGCGAAACTGAAAATGAAGATCTGACGAATGTCATGCAGAAAATTGTCTGCACATTTACGGAGCAACTGCTGCCGGTTGCAACGGAAATATGTCAGCATTTGGCAACGACGTTTAGTCAAGTGCTTGAATCGGAGGAGGGCTCCGATGAGAAGGCCATCACGGCCATGGGTCTGCTGAATACGATAGAAACGCTGCTTAGCGTTATGGAGGAGCATCCAGACGTACTCCTTAACTTGCATCCAATTGTAATTAACGTAGTGGGTCACATATTCCAGCACAACATTACCGGTAAGTTAGGGGAAATTTCATAATCAATTTTTGATTGACTAGCTTTAATTTTTCTATAGATTTCTATGAAGAAACCTTCTCGCTGGTGTATGACTTGACGTCCAAGACCATTTCAGCTGAAATGTGGCAAATGCTGGAGCTGATCTATCAAGTCTTCAAGAAGGATGGCGTCGATTACTTCATTGACATTATGCCAGCGCTGCATAACTATGTAACTGTCGATACGCCGGCCTTCCTTTCCAATCCAAATCGCCTGCTGGCCATACTGGATATGTGCAAAACTGTAAGCTGCACAGGAGTCTTACCAAGACAATTTTTGAATACTTTTTGTCGTATAGATGTTGACTGGCAGTCCTGGCGAGGATCCCGAATGCCATGCCGCCAAATTGATGGAGGTCATTATACTGCAATGCAAGGGACATATTGATTCGGTGATACACATGTTTGTGGAGCTGGCTCTCTCGCGTTTGACACGAGAGGTGCAATCGTCGGAGCTGCGCACCATGTGCCTCCAGGTGGTCATTGCTGCGCTATATTATAACCCACAGCTGCTGCTCTCCATTCTGGATAAGATGTCGCAGCCCAACAACGAACCAATCAGCTCGCATTTCATTAAGCAATGGCTGCATGATACAGACTGTTTCCTAGGGTAACTCGAATGCTTCTTAAGTTTCACTTGCTTGATAATCAATATCAAATTTTGTTATTCTAAAGCATTCACGATCGTAAACTGTGCGTCCTGGGCCTGTGCACATTAATCTCGCTGGGAGATGCCAAGCCGCAGGTGCTGAGCGAAGTGGCTGGCAAGATTGTGCCATCGCTTATATTGCTATTTGACGGTCTAAAGCGTGCTTACGAATCCCGTGCACAAGAGGAGGAGGAGGAAGAAGAAGAGGAAGGTGGCGATGATTGTGAGGGTAAGACATAAAATCACAAAAACCAATTTGATGCAGTATCAATACAAATGAATATCCACAGAGGCTCTGTCGAGCGATGAGGATGAGATGGACGAAATGGCGCCCAACTATTTGGACAAGCTGGCCGACTTTACAAAAACGAAAGGCGCTGCGGCTGGCTTTGAAGTGAAAGCTGAACTGAAGGATGCTGAAGAAGATTCGGACGATGAAGCAGAGGAATCAGTTGGCGATCTAAATGAAACTGGTCTTGAGAATTTCACCACCCCTATTGATGACGAAGAGAACGATAGCGCCATCGATGAATATTGGACGTTTAAAGAAGTTATTACAGGTAAAACATAATTTGATGTTCACACTAATCTTGTTACTTATTTAATAATTTACTCTTTTTAGCACTTTCCGCACAAGATCAGGCATGGTATTCGCTGCTGACCTCGAACCTGACTCCCGAACAGGCTAAAGCGCTGCAGGAAGTAGTCGTGACTGCTGATCAGCGCAAGGCGGCCAAAGAATCGAAATTGATTGAGAAGCAGGGTGGATTTGCTTTCCCACAGACGACCGTGCCGACATCGTTTAAGTTTGGCTCTTAATTGACTGTTGGAAACTGACTTAGTATGATTTTTTCTGACTTCATTGTTTCTCATATTCTTTCCATAACGAAAACGAAATGAAAAAGCTAGTGGCTGGTACTGATGATAACGATATGATGGCTGTTAAAGCAATCTCTAGATTCTCGTACATATGGTGTACACAAATCGACACATACACGTGTTGCATGCATCGGTTCAGCGATCGATGAGCAGGGATGATCGCTTTTTATATTTATTGTAGATTTATATTTTAAATTTCTATCTTGGCAACTCCATGCCAACTATTGTATATCATTGTATGTAACTAAACAAGAAACTACTAAGAAGTTGTCTAATGGGATGAGATCGCGCCCAGCTAAGACGACGCGTTCCAACGTAAAATGGTCAGAGAATGAGAATTAAACGCAGAGCATTTCACTTACATTGTCTTTACACACACACACATACACGTTTATAATGTACTAGATGGAACGATATTTTTGAAAAATAAAGCAATTTTTAACGTTTGAATCAACGGTTGATTAAAAATAAAGTTTTTGGTTTCAGGGTGTTTTAAAATTGGGCGAGCAAAACAGTATTGTACAACGCCATATTTTGGTTAGAGATGACAACTGAAAACTTAAAGTCGTATTATCGATAAGAGATTTTGACGATTTTGCACTTCTCTAGTTGTTACCGCGGCCACATTTGTTTTTATTTACGAATTTGCGACCATAAAAACGGCGCAAACATGAAAATCGCCATCGAAGGCTGCGCTCACGGCGAGCTGGAGCGCATATACGACACCATACAAAACATTGAAAAGGAGCGCAACATGAAAATAGACCTGCTGCTCTGCTGCGGCGACTTTCAATCAACCCGCAATGTTACGGACCTACAAACAATGGCCGTTCCACGAAAGTACATGGACATGTGCACGTTTTACAAGTGGGTAACTTTACTTATAGTGGGCACAACACTTAGTTAATTTACATCATTGCAGATATTACAGCGGTGAGCTTGTGGCGCCCATCCTCACTATCTTTATTGGTGGCAACCACGAAGCCTCCAACTATTTGCAAGAGCTACCTTACGGTGGTTGGGTAGCACCGAATATCTATTATCTGGGATATGCGGGCGTTGTCAATATAAATGGCATACGTATTGCGGGCATTAGCGGCATCTACAAGGGTCACGACTTCTTGCGCGGTCATCACGAATTCCCGCCGTATTCGGACAGAACGTGTCGTAGCGTCTATCATGTGCGCCAATTGGAGGTGTTTCGTTTGAAGCAACTTTCGGGCAAAGTGGACATCTTCATGTCGCACGATTGGCCAAGGGGCATACACGAATATGGCAACAAGGCACAACTGGTGCGGTTTAAGCCACATTTTGCTGATGATATTGAGAGCGGGCAGCTGGGCAGTCGCCCACTGGAGGAGCTGTTGAAATCTGTACAGCCCACGTATTGGTTTGCAGCGCATTTACATTGTAAATTTGCTGCGTTAGTGCCACATTATAGGATTTCCAACAAATCAATAAATGGGGATGATTCAAGCAGTAGCAGCGATAGCGAGCATGAGGATGACAGCAGCTTAGAGCCACGAAATTCAGCAGCAGTACCTGTTACAAAATTCCTTGCACTAGACAAATGTCTACCACAGCGACGCTTTCTACAACTGTTGGACATGCCTGCCAGTGAGAGCACAGAAGATAAATTATCACTGGAATATGACGTCGAATGGCTTTCAATATTGCTCACAACGAATCACCTTATTTCCGTCAAGGATAACAATTATTATTTGCCGGGCAAAAAGGCTGGCAGTGCAGAGGAGCGCTGCAATTTTACACCCACCGCCGAGGAACTAGCACACATACGCACAAAATTCGAGAGCCTTAAGGTGCCTGAAAATTTTACTCAGACTGTGCCCGCTTTTGATCCAGATGAGGAGCAGAATTACAAGCAAACGCACGTTGATCAGCCAAATGCACAGCTGAACCCACAGAGCAATGAATTCTGCTCTATTTTGGGAATCGACGATCCACTTTGCTTGGCTATGCTGGCCAACGGCAAGAATCTACCTGAAACTGCCATTTTACAAGACAACAGGACAACTGATGTCAATCCACCGCATAGCCCTTTGGAACAGTCTGTAGATGAAAGTACGTCGTTTACCGAATCTATTACAACGCCATCTAAACGTAAATTCAATTTGTCACTGCCAGCACCGATTGCAATCTCAGAGTTGGACAAAAATATCATAGAGCTGCCAGCTGAAGAGGAGGAGATGGCGCCACTGACTGATGTAGATGATATAAAACCAGAGGCGTGTGCTGAAAATATATCTCTTTGCACAAGTCCTAATCTCAAAAAGCTCAAGAGAAGAAATCAAAGTATATATCAAGCCGAAGATAATGACGCTTGAAGTGTAGCTGGCATATCTGTAAGCAGCGACACTCTGGAGATTAACTCGACATCGATAGATTATAATTTTAGCTGTCTTTTCATGAATGTACTTCCCCTAGCTTCAATTTGTATTGAACCAGTGAAAACTTAATTGTACTCGTACATTAAAAAAAGAGGCAATTTTATTTAAATAACACAGAAAACGCTTGCGCTGCCGCTTCTAACATGCAGCATGTGATGTTTAGTGGAAATAAATTAAGGTTATACATATGTATGTAATGCAAGGATGCTTCACTGTACATCGTTGGCATGGTTTGCGTACGCCTCGGCGGCGCATATGAAGCCACACTGTAACACAGAATCAGGCGTATCGGCCATATCACAATAGTAGCTCGCTGGCGAAGGAATGCACTGCAGCTGCACCTGGCCACCATCGGACTTGGGGCGATAGAAACGGCAACGGCGTGGCCCATATATCGGCATATTGGCATCATAGGGTGGACTTAGTATATCAAAGAAAGCAGCAATGCCATTTCCGGCTTGTGTTATCTGGTGATAATTACGTTTGCGTGGCGTGAGCAAGGCGCTTGATGTATCCGCTGTTACCAGGCAGGGCTCCTCAGCGGTTACCTCGACCAGTGTGGGATTCTTCTCATACGACAGCGGCTCATCAGCGGACAGCTGCTGTGAGTAGCTCTGTACGTGCAGCTTGCCCCAGATGCCACGCAGCAGTCCATACATCATAGGATGATCGTGCAGGGGAATCGAATTGTTGCCACGCACAATAAACAGGCTCATGGAAAAGTGTTCATCCTCAAATATGTGCATGTAGGTACAGGGGGCCGGGGCAACGCTGGCGACGTCATCACGAAATAGCTCCTCCTTGATGTGTAGATCACGATAGGTTAACTGATCGGTTAGCTGCTTGAGGTGCTGTAGATTAGCATTGAAGCTGGCAAGATTGGCTCGATCGAATGTCTTGAAGGCCTGGCGCAGCACACACATGAAATGGCTCGTCATTGCCAAGGCTGGCGATTAGTTGCGTCTTTATCAAATAATGCAACGGCCACTGCCACAAAATTCACACTGACGTCAAGTGTATTTTTGATAGCTAAAAAAGACTAAAAGCTTGGTTAATAACTAGAGAGCAATTGCGGCCAAACGAATGGATAGATAAACAAAAAAACAGCTGTTTGACAGTGTTGGCAAGTGCAAAAACGTCAAGGTTGTCAAACCAATTGAGTTATTAAAAACTTAATTGTTTTTAAAAAGGGTATTTAAAACTTAAAATTGTTAGTGAATGTTTTCCTAAAGTATGTTTTTTAAAGTACCTATCCTGCCCACATACATCTATAAGATATTCAATAATAATCTTATAAAGAAAATTTATTTCAAAGCTTTTTTAATTGAGTCAACAAAATGCAATTGACTATTTACATACATATGTAAACATAATCTATAAACAACTAATAATGAATTAATATCCCCTTTCCTTAGATTGCGTAGCATGTGTCAGTAACCATGACTTGTAGTCACGCTTCTTCATTGACATTTGCTTGTGGCGCGGATGAGTTGGACAGATGACATAACCGCGCTCCTGACGCACCACGATGTAGCAATCCTTGCAGCGTCGCTTTAGGCGGCCCTTTACCTTGAATCCTGCCACCTGCTGCACGAGTGCATTGAATGGTGCCAGTAGTGAGGCTACATTAGTTGTGGCCACCAATTGTTGACCTATTGTGTTCTGAACCGGTGTGACTGTCGCCAGGGCCGTGGGACGCATTAGCATATGAAAGCCGCGTGCGCCGCTGATGCCATTCCACAGACGTGCGCTGTTTTGCAGTAATTTGCTCGTTAAGGACATCTGAAAAGTAGCTTTCAATTTATTAATTTATATATTTCAATAAATTACACAAACACGCACCTTCTACTACATTTAGGGTTGCCAGGGCACTAGTTTAAATACGGTAACCAGCGTTGCCAACCATTTACAGTTTGTCCACTACCTGCACTTAAACACTGACAAGAAATAGACTATCCTACTCAAGCAGACAATTGTCACTGACCATTTTGCTTGTAGCACTCTGCGATTCTCAAGAATTAATGGTAGTGTTATGAAATTGTCTATTTTGGATGTCTTCTTGAGAGCGCCCCCTTGTAATTCCCAACAACTCAAGCAAGGGCTATGTAATTTCCTATTTTGGATGTGTACCGTTGTACTCCCTTCTCTGTGATTCTCAACATTTCATGTTTGTTTAAAAAAAATACATTTTAAAAAATGCGTTGCATATATCCTGACAAAAATCATAGAAAGATTGCGCGATTTTAGGTCTTTACTCTTTTCACGCCCATTTTACGTTTATAATAAATTTATAATAGAAACAAGACTTCTTTTTTTCTCGAAAATTTTTTTTTTAGTTTGAGTATACCATGTGTTGGGTTGTATAAAATGTGCCATATTAGTCGATACTAATAACTTCCACCGCCGGTAGCTCTTGGAGTTTCGTGCGTTTGCTTTTTGTGGGTCCCATATCATCCTCATCCGAAGAGTCCAGTATTTCGGTTATGTCCTCATCTACTACTTCGCTGGGTTTGCGTTTGGTTGCTGTTTTTTGCGGGCTTTCCACGGTAAGTTTGTCAGTTGCCGCACTAACCACCTCCTCAACGTCATCCTCCTCTTCCTCCTCTACCACAAGGCAATCATCATCATCGTCGTCTTCGATTTCAGTGGGTCGACTGCGCTTTGATGTTGAGGGACCATCATCAATTAAATCATTCCCATTGGACGCACGCTTTCGGGAAATGGGCTCCACGTCGACCTCTTCTGGCTTCGCCTCCTCTTGCTTGGGTTGGAGTTGACTCTTATCAGCAATTACCTCGAAGAGAGCATCGTCACGTTCGGCATCAAAGTGCGCTATGATGATGCTCAACTCGTAGCTCTGAAAGAAATCATCGCACTTGAGAATAACGCCATCCACGATGTTCATGTCACTAAGCAACTTTTGTTCATTGCACTCAGTTTCACCCTCCTCCGATGATATGACAATAGAGCCAGTGGATTCCACGGTAACATCTGGATTAACCATGTTCAATGTTTTGATGAGCACCTCGTCACGGAATGTCTTGATTTGAACGCGCTTGGTATCGATGCGCAGCGTTATGGCCGGATCACTGGCGCACACATAGCAATTGGGATTGGGTGCCGGGAAAAAGGCATCGGGGACCAGAAACTGATTGCGTCCATTGAGGCGTAGTCGGGCGTAAACAGCTTTGCACTGCTCCCAATTGGCCTGAAGCACACTGAAAGCACGCATCACGGATATTCCCGCCGTAATGGCATTGGTGGTGGCAATAGCTGGTATGATATTGCCAGCCATTGATTTGATCTCGAAACGTGATTTGCGCTCAATGTCGAAGATGTGGGAACGCACGTTGGCACAGGCGGCCACAAAATCCATCGCTGGCTGATCATCCTTATCCCATACCAAAGTATCATCGGGCTCCAGTTTAAGAAAGGCTGCACTTAGATCCTTTAACGCATTAGCAAAGACTTGGACGCATTCCTCTACTGTCCAGATTTTGTGATGCTGACGCGCAAACTCTTGCGGTTCAGAGCTAATACCATTTGGCAGCACCGTATCCCACTGAACTGGCACTGGCGCTTTGCGCGATTTCCAGAGATTCGACATGCGCAGCAGGTAATTGATGTCCTCAAAAAAGAACTTGTTGAATAATTTGGCTGCATCGTATTTGCATTCCTTGGCCCATTGGCGCGTATTGATGCGCACCACATTGCCATTGGAATTTGATGATTCCGGGTCCTTCTCCTTATCAGTATCATTTTCCTTTTCCACTTCAGCAGTGTCACCGCTAGCGGCTGCATCTTTAACCTCGGCCGTGGCTTCCTGTGCATCTGGATCAGCGGCATCGGGCGAGATATCCTCATCCTCAACGGATTCACCAAAAAGCTGACTACAAATTGTATAAATTACAATACATTACTGAAATCGAGCAGGGCGCACTTACTTAAACAGATGCTTGGCCCAGACAATGCAATGTATGGGCTCAGAGGGCGTGTTACGTATGGTGCAGCCGGGGAAACTGCGTTGCTTCTCCTTTGGGGTGCATTCATAGCACTGGGTTAATCCGCGCTTAATCAGCTCCACCTGTCCATTGTAGCCCGATGTGCCGCTCTCAATAAGCGGTACATCAGCATTCAGACACATGCGATTCACATGATTGCGAGCCGCTCGATTATCCAGGGCGCTAAGCACCACATCGAATTTCTTGAAGAAATTCACACCATAGTCAGTGCTGCAAATATAAAAACAAAAGTTAGGTCAACTTTCGTAAGATGGTGTTTGTTTGCTCAGTAAACCTGTTCACCTGTTCATCAAACTGAGCAATTTGTACCCTACACTAGTTTACATTTCTGTTTCCATTCTCCCATACCCTTTTCATACACTTACGATGTAACGCTGTCGTGATAGGCTGTTATTTTTGCATCAGGATTGAAGCTAAGGGCACTCTCACGTGCGACTCGCGCTTTTGACTGCCCCACATGCTCACGATGAAACAGAAACTGGCGATTCAGATTGCTCAGGTCAATGGTATCCAAATCGATCTGGATAATAAGAATCATGAGCAAATGAAGTTCAAAACTATAAGTTTAACTTGCAATTTCAATTTCAGTAAAGCCGCTGAGCACAAGGTTTTTCAGCACTTCGCAGCCAATGCCGCCGGCGCCTACAACCAACACTTTCGACTTCTTAACCAATTCTTGCATGGTTTTGGGGAGAACGCCGTCAATTGCTGCAGCCATTGTATAGTTTTTCTTCGATTTATGCTGATTTAACGCTATACCAAATTTTCACACAATTTGCAAATGACGCCGGCAATCCACACTTACAAATATACACATATATACAACATTTACAAGCATTTATAAAAACAGTGCTGCAAGACGACAAATGTTATCGAGCACATATGTCTATCAAGCATTGGGGGCATTACTAGCACTTTCATAGCTTTTAAACTCGAACGATTTATGAGTGATGAGTTAATTGCCAACAAACTTATTTATTGCTTAATTATTTCTCGGTTCAGAGCTGTCACCTAAAATGTATAAGCCATAATTATTAGAAATAATAGCCGATAACACTTCTTGCAAAAGAGTGCCTACTGACGGAAATTAAATATGCTCACATTTGAATACTTTGGTCACACTGGTTTGATTGATTGTAGTGTTGCTCGTGTATGTGTGATCTGTGGAAGCGAAGAACGGACGTTTTATTTTTTAAGTGCCTCTTTATGCAGCACGACAACTGCGCGTCAAGTGCAATTTGAAAAAAACCTAATATTCAAATCAATACCTTTACGAGATAAAAACATAGACATGGCAGAAGTGCGACGCAGGAAGCCTGAAAACGAGGCAGACGATGCTGCAGCTGCTGCGGCCGCGAGCAGCGCAGCTGATTCTTCAGATCATGTAAGTTAGTTATAAGCGAGTTAAAAAGCAATTGCAATGTAACTGGGCTATATAAATGCAGTCTTTTGCTTTGTCTTCAAAATTTGCATTTATTCATCGAAGCGCAAAAAAGCAGCAAAATGTATGTATACCCATACAAGCAGCTATATACAAGATACATACGTGTGTGTTTTTGTTATTCTCTGACGCACAAGCAGGTGGTAAAAGAGCGCCATTTAGAGAGACACAGAGAGAAAGAGATTGCGCCAACGGAGAAAAACCAATAACAACATATACTGCATACACAAATCCCACGAAGATACACATACTTAAATATCTATATATGTGTGCAAAAATGACAATAACAAAGACCCTAGTGTGTTGCAAGCAAATCCAATTAAGACACCACTACGGAAGCGTCCAACCAACCACCCAAATCCCCACCCCCTAGCATTACCTCAGCAACGCGCTCGAAAATATGCTGCTGCTTCAAGACGCGCTTCTTCCGGACTGTGTGTCTTAATGATAATGATGATAAGACCAGCCAGCCTAAGTCCCTTTCACTACTTTCTTATCAGAGCCCCAGAGTATTTGGCAACCCAACATAATAACACGCCACCACAGCAACCAACCAGAGGCAAAGAAAAATGTTGTTTACTCGTGTGCGTGAAACTTGGATAAATTACCTAAATATGTAGTACTTCGTATTCGCCTGATTATACCGCGTGTAGAATAGCATTGGACTTTGATTTGGAACGCTTTAATATGTTTATACTCTATACAATATATCGCAATGTTGATTGATTGGCATTTTTTCAGGTCGACTCGGAGGAGGAGAAAATACCAGAGGAGAAATTCGTTGACGAGCTGGCTAAGAATTTACCTCAGGGCACTGACAAAACGCCAGAAATATTGGATTCTGCACTTAAAGATTTACCGGATCGGTATGTACAAACAATCATTATGTATATTTTATGTACATAACATATGTCAGCGCGAGCAAAATTCCAAAAATATTCTAACGAAGCTGCATGCATTCGTTGCGCACATAAAACACCAGCCAACAAAATATTAGGATGAGTTTTTTTTTGTTTGCTATTTTTAAACTCTTATAGACCTTCAATTAGTAATGCAGTAAAACTAATTGCCGTAAAAATACAAAAAAAAAACATATAAAGCGCCACTTAGAAAATATATAACAAGAAAAACCAGAAAATGTGTACATGTAGCTTGTTCTAGTTGAGAGTAATCTACTTGACCCTGTACTTGGATCAGAAATATATCTTACACAAATATTCGTACACATGCACACACACTAATGATAAATAGTTTCTTAAATATTATCTGTGTTTATTTTTCAATCATTATACAAGTTTCATAATACGAAAATAATAAACAAAATGTACGTGTCCCACCTGTTCCTAACGATATCTTTCCATACCCATCGGAATAATTTTTGCAGCATTGTGTATTTCATAAACATTTATTTTATTCGCGTTTTGCTTATTTGTATTTTCAGATGGAAAAATTGGGTCATACGCGGCATATTCACATGGATTATGATTTGTGGATTCGCATTGATCATTTATGGTGGTCCACTGGCTTTGATGATTACGGTGCGTGTGCTGACTGACAAAGTGTGCACCTTGAATGACTAATAAACACTTACCTACATTTATAGACGCTGCTGGTGCAGGTGAAGTGCTTTCAGGAGATTATCTCAATTGGCTATCAAGTGTATCGCATACACGGGCTGCCCTGGTTTCGCAGTCTCTCCTGGTATTTCTTGCTCACGTCCAACTATTTCTTTTATGGCGAAAATCTAGTTGACTACTTTGGTGTGGTCATCAATCGTGTGGTAAGTGTATATGCAGTTGTAGTTCTATTTTAAAATACAACTAATGAGCTATGGCTTTAATTTATATGCAGGAATACCTTAAGTTCTTGGTCACCTATCATCGCTTTCTCTCGTTTGCCTTGTATATTGTGGGATTTGTTTGGTTCGTGCTCTCCCTGGTTAAGAAGTATTATATTAAACAGTTCAGCCTATTTGCCTGGACACACGTATCGCTGCTAATTGTCGTCACACAGAGCTATCTAATTATACAGAATATATTCGAGGGGCTTATATGGTTCATAGTGCCCGTTTCGATGATTGTGTGCAATGATGTCATGGCGTATGTGTTTGGTTTCTTCTTTGGACGCACACCCCTCATCAAGCTGAGCCCCAAGAAGACCTGGGAGGGCTTTATCGGTGGTGGTTTTGCTACCGTACTCTTTGGCATATTATTCTCATATGTATTGTGCAACTACCAGTACTTTATCTGCCCCATACAATACTCGGAGGAACTGGGTCGCATGACAATGTCCTGTGTGCCCAGCTATCTATTTACGCCACAGGAGTATAGCCTGAAATTGGTAAGAACACACATACACACACACACACACAATAGGGCTTCTCTGATGAGTATTGATTTGTATTGTTAATAATTTGATATTTCAGTTTGGCATTGGCAAATCCTTGAACATTTATCCATTCATATGGCACTCGATTTCGCTGAGCCTCTTCAGCTCCATAATTGGACCCTTTGGCGGTTTCTTCGCATCCGGTTTTAAGCGCGCTTTTAAAATTAAGGTGAGTATTTTTTTTTCTACTTTATTTCCAATTTCGATAAATATTCTTGTGTGTTTAGGACTTTGGCGATATGATTCCTGGCCATGGCGGCATTATGGATCGCTTTGACTGTCAGTTCCTAATGGCTACCTTTGTCAACGTTTACATTTCGAGTTTCATTAGAACTCCATCGCCAGCCAAACTGTTGACACAGGTAAGTTACACTTAAAATTAAACATACAATTAAGAGGAATCTGAAATCATGGCATTATTTTGCAGATTTATAATCTAAAACCGGATCAACAATACCAAATTTATCAGTCGTTAAAGGACTCGCTTGGCGATATGCTAAACTAAATCATTAGACAACAACAATTGTTTGCTTTAGTCGGACGTCTATATATATTTATGTATATTCATTATAAAGAGAAATTTATATATACACATATATATTTAACTGTATATGAACATACGGCTAGCACTTTAGGATGCTGTTGAAAAAAACCCCCAAAAATGATTCAATTGAATCGAACACTATATATATAGTTTTAAATTTGAGCATAATTTTTGTTATGTTTTTAGTTATAATTTAGACTTTTGTTGTTATTACAATTTTAAGTTATTTCAGTTACGATTATTATTATTATTATAATAATGGCATTATATAGTGCAATTGCAATCCGTTTACCGGTGATTTGTTGTTAAGCGATTCCATTAATTTTAATGAACATACGATTGCGCTATGAGATTGACTTTTTACCAAATCGAATTAAACACTTGAAAAAATGCATATGCGAATGAAAGCAAACAAAAGGCAGACCAAACGCAAGGCAACTATACTATGAATTTAATGTTTGTGTGTCTCCGTGTGTGAATTTACCATATATATACTATATATATATATATATATCGAGTATACTTCTTATATGTACTACTAAGTTTACTTACTATTATCATTAATTGAGAGAGCTCTATGCCTCCGAGTCGAGATTAGTCAAGAGAGGCGCGCCTAGTTTATTAGATTGTGAAATGTTCTATATTTAATAACTAATTTAAAGCATAGTTTTTGACTACGCATTTAGTTTTGTTAACTAAACAATACGTACGATCAAGTATCTAAAGTCTTTTCGGCTATGCTTATAATTTCTAGTGCAATATAAATAATACATAGTAAAAAAATCAACGTGTCCAGTTTTTTTTTAACTTAGTCTTTATTTATTCATTCTGTATTCATTATTGTACTTCAGCATAACATATTTAGTTCCTTGGGTAAACGCAATATAATTAAAACGAGAACTTTCGTAGAGTTATTCAATTCAATTCAATTCAGAATCAAGCATAACTGTTTTTAGATATAAGGCAAGTCTCTATTGATGTTACAAAACAAAAGTAAAATTAAACAAATTCAAATGAATGTAAATTATAAATGGTTAACAAATGTTTTCATGTGGTGAAGGCACTTAGATATATATATACATATATATCATATATATGTTTTTATCCGTATATACTATCTACTTCAATGATTTTAGTGATATATAACAAAAAAATGGACTCTTCTTTGAAGACGTCTAGTGTTTAGGCGGATCATCTAGAATTTCAATTGGTTTTACCAGCATTTTGCTGATTAGAGATCGGTCTAAATCATCAACATCTTTGCGGCTTAGATCAAAGAAAACATCCCGTTTGCGCGCATCGTCCAGCAAATTACGCCATAGATCGACAGCCTGTTGAAGGTACAAAATTGAATACCAGTAGCTTTACGCGTTATTCGTTATAATCCTTACCTGCAAGTCATCAAAGTTGCCACAAATGATGAGGCAGCGTCGTGGTCGTGTGATGGCCACATTAAGTCGCTGGTAGTTTGTAAGGAAGCCAAAGCCGCGCGTGCGTGCATTCGATAGAATGATAACATCCCGCTGCTGGCCCTGGAATGCATCGACAGTGTTTGGCGTAATCTTCATGCTGCTGGGTATCACCTGACTGAGTGTATAGCACTGATTGCTATAGGGCGTTATCAAGCCATATCTGTATCGCTCAGTGGGCATGTGCTTGTCTAGCTCGATTAGCAGCTTGGCCACAAAGCTAGCCTCCTCATCGTTGCTAATACTACGACTGCTGGCGTGGTTGGTATCACGTGTGAAGCCTAAATTGATGATACAATATGGAATAATGGGCGAAGTCAGGCGCTCAGTTTCCGGTGCATTGACCAGCTTATCCTCGTAGAAATAGGTATTGGGCCATTTGCAAATCTCTGGATGCATGCGATACTGCATGTTTAACTTAAATACTTTTGTATGCACCTTCGGCTTGTCCTGCTGCTGTTTCAAATTGCGTTGTATGCGATCAAACATGGAGTTGTTCAGGCCAAAGTCAATGGCCTTCTGGGATAGAACGGTAGCGGGCAGCTGCTGTGTGTCGCCGACCAGAACCAGATGGGACACAGAAAAACGCAGTGGCAATAGTGTCCATGGCTCGGTGCACTGTGTTGCCTCATCAATGATGCACGCATCGAAGTAGTCGATAAAGGAGGCAAGCTTAACACAGCTCGAAAGTGTGGTGCACACAATGTTAGCGCGCTGAACAAACATCTTTGAGAAATCCCGCTCCTCGTTTGGAGTCAGAGGTGGATTCAGTTGCTCCTCAACAAGGCGTAACTGTCGCTGTTTCTGTGGCAGCTGCTGCTGCAAATAATCGATCCGATTAAGCTGACTGCGCTTTAGCTCGGCAATTTCTTTTTTAAGCTCCTCTTGCTGTTTTGCTAGATATTCAATGTTTTCTGGAGTCAAACGCTTACGCTTTTCGGCACGCTTGTTGCTGAGATAGCGCTCGAGAGATACATCGTGCACTTTTGGGTCCATTTTCTCAAAAATGCCAAAGCGTATCAGCTCGAAGTGGCCACGGGTCATGCAATTCCGTGCAAAACTTAAATTAAACGTAATATTATCAACTGCAGCATTGCTATGCGCGCATATTAGAATTTTCCGGTCGAGCGTGTGGTTCATGCTGCCATACATGCACTGTAGTGTGAGATTTGCAATGAGTTTGGACTTGCCAGTGCCCGGAGGACCCTGTATTAGCGTAATACTAGGCGTTGAATCATCCACTACGCGTTGCCAGGTACGCATACATATATCCAACTGGTGTCCATTAAGGCTAGAAAAACCTTTGTAATCAGATTGATTTGCTGGTTTGTTGTCACAGGATAATACATTCTCGCTGGGCCGGAGTATACGTTGAAACAGCGGCGAGTGACGCAGCTGATGAACGGCATTGAATGCACCTCGTTCCACACGTATATTATCCACCACGGGGCGAACAGTTAATGTTTTGATAGAGCCCAACGTATCCATGCTGACATCTTTTTGCAATATCTCAAAGGTAAGGTCATAAATGTTATCTGTAAATGAATTCAGTTTATAACTCGAATATTATATAAGTATAAAATATGATTACCAGATATGCGCTGAATGTCTGGCATTGACGCAAATACCTCCTCTAGTTTATCGCCACTATGCAAGGTAAACAGGTCAAATTTTTTAATAGGCTTTTTGTTACCTACAAATTTAAACAGAAATTAACTGAAAATTCAAACATTGGCAGTGATAAGACTTACATCTTGTGACCAGTACGTAGCGAGGACGAACTCTAGAGTTTGCCCGGGAAAAGCTACGAAGATTCACTTCAAATGTAGATTTGGATATTTTATAGTCACGCTCTATGGTGGTCAGCAGCTCCACTTTCATTAGTGGAAAAAGTATGCTAAAATACAATAGTGTAGTTATTATTATTATTCATTTGGTTAAAATGAAGAAACTTTGGTTACATACATATCGCTTAAAAATATGAAAATAATCAATAATTAAAATTAAAGGGCTTTCATCAACTCACTCTGTGTATTGTTTGTAGCTTTGGAATTCGGTTGGAATGGGCACGAGGACACCAGTGTCGGCCAACGCATCCGCGCTGCGCAGTGATAGCCACTGATTGCCCCAGTGAAGGATGTCACCCATGCTTATATCGCTGAAATTTTCACGCTTGATTTTGGCCAGTGCCCGTTCACGACGCTCCGCGTACTTGCTGAGTGAGATCTTTGGTGTATCCTTACTAATACCAACTTTCCTGTCAGCGCCGTCAATGCGATCAATGATTCTTATCTGAATATTATCGTTGAAACGGACATGTCGATTTTTTTTAAACTGCTTGTCACGCTCCTGCCTTAATTCGAAATCACGGTTCATACCGGCAAAGGTAACGCGGTTGCACGTGCGTTGATTGCGAGCTCGTTCTGCGTCCTTGCGTTCTGGTAGACGACTGTAGTGGGTGGGTGGACCCATAACTTCATTTGCAGGGATTAGTTGCTGTGACATGGAATCGATTGTCGCACGCCGCATGGGCATAGGTTTTGGCGCTACTTTGGGCTGATCCAGCTTGGCCTTCTTGATTTTTGGCGGCTCCACCTCCTTGGTAAGAAATTCACCACGATTGCAATTACCCACCGTTGGCACGCCCACCTGCTTGCGTTTGAGATCCTTGGCGTTGTCGGCCACGACGTCTGGCTTCGGCTTTTCGGCTATCTTTTTAAGCTGCTCGCGGCGCTTCTCCTTGATTTCGTCTAATTCCCGTTTCTTATCCTTTGGCTTTTGATACCATTTTGCTTTCATTTCTGCCTGGTAGTCCACGGCGCGTTGCCTCTTCAGTATAGAATTGTTGCGCTCCGTTGTTTCCTTGCTTATGGCTGACACGCCTCGCAGTTTACCGCGGCAAGTGGGGAGATGTGGCGGTGCTATAACAGTTGGGCCGCGCACGTTGTCATCGAATTTTTTAGTATTACCAAAATTCAACAAGTCGGACTTTGCTGGTGAATGGGTGGGGCGCTCCATGTAGCAAGACTTGGATCGGTTTAATAAGCGAGCGCTAATTTTATTCTTAGCAGGTGATTCAGGTTCCGCAGGGGCCACAATCTCTGATTTCTTTGACGAAGGAAGGGGCTTATCCATACAAGAGGATTTGGCGCTGTTCAATGTACGTTTCTTAGTAGGTATATCAGGTTCTGGTGAGTTGGGGTTGCTGAAATTCAATTTCTTTGGTTTCTCATCGGACTTCACCGGCAAAGCCGGAGGTTGCTCCATGTAGCAAGATTTTGATCTGTTTCTTAGGCGAGTATTAGGTGATTTCTTGGTAGGTTCATAAAGTTCTTGTTGCACAGACTTAATTTCTGTCGATTTTGGTTTGCTTGAATGCGAATTTTTACCATCCTCTTCATACTTTGCTGGCGAAGGCGAGCGTTGCTCCCTGTAGCACGATTTGGACCTGTTTCGTAAGCGACCATTGGGCAGTTTCTTAGTAGGTGTTTCAGATTCTGATAGTGGCTTAATTTCTTCTGGCGTGGGTTTCTTCGGCATCTCGGAAGTTAGTGATAAAGATAAGGGGCAATCCATGTATAAAGACTTGGATCTGTTTTGCAAACGTGGGCTGATTCGTGTAGGTTTATTGGGTTCGATTTCTGCTACCTTTACAGGCGATTTCTTTTTTTCAGCATTTGAAGTCTTTTGTGATTGCTTCGCTATTCCACCCAGTGGCCGTTCCATGAAAAATGATTTGGATCTGCTTCGCATTTGCGATTTGAGCGGTGTCTTTAAAGAATTTTTGGGATCAATTTCTGATTCATTTACTGGCGACTCCTCAGATTTATTTTTGTCTGAAATTGCAACTTTTTGTGGGATCTTGGTGTTATCTTCAAGATCACTGAGTGGCGAAGCAGAATTACTGCGAGAGCGCATTGTAGACTTCTGTGTTGCTTTTGTGGTAGTTTTGTCATCCAAAACACTGGGAGTAGACTTCTTAGTAACTTCGAATGGCCTTAGTTTGGTGTGCATTTGTAAATCGGAGCGAGCAGCCACAGATTTGCTTCTCTTGCGCATTACGGTCTTCTGCTTACTCAAATCATCGTTGCTGGGGGTTAAAGCACTATCCTTTTGCTGCAATTGGCTCATATCAATTTGGTTTAGACGCACGGTACAGTCACGTAACTTGGGCAGAACAGGCGTCGCAATGTCAGCTGAAAAGAATTTGTTGAGTATAACTTTTGGATGTTGCACGGTTCAATTTACCTGAGCGTGTGGTAGGATTGGTAGATGTGGACTCATCTTCGCTGCCGCTGCTATCAATACGCAACGCAGTTGATCTACGCCTCATACAAATAGGCATCTCAGATTGATCGGAAAAAGCGTCATCAGGATCATTAAACAATTGCTGAGCCTGTCTTTCATCGCCTGAGTGCGTGTCCTCATCGAGTGGATAGACCTGGGACATAATACACTGCGAGAGCAGCTTGGATGACCAATCGGACACTTTGTTGAATAGCTCGTCGTCTTCATCTTCGATGACCATAATTTTATCATCATCATCATCAGGCTTGTAATTCTCATCAAGCTGGTCATTTTCATCAAGCTGATAATTCTCTTCGCTCAGATCGAGTGACCCATCGGCCATTTCTTCCTTCATTTCGCGCAGGACAGCCTGCGACATGGCAAAGTTCTCATCATAGTCCTCATCGTCGCTTTCCAAAACTGGCTCATTTATTACTTGTGCAGCAGCCATATTGGGCGATGGTATTTCTTGGTTGACTGCGTCTTCAGTCAGCTCAATAACATCGCCATCGCGTATATTCTCACAAGCTGTGGTCAGGTTATTATTATTTAGCTGCTTGTACACGTACGGATTGATTTGAAATACCGATTCTAGCAGCTCCTCATTGGGTTCGCCGAATATATTCTCTATTTCTTTGGTTGTCTGTGACAGATATTCTTGTTTCAACTCTGGCAGCTTTGGCAAATGGATGCTGCGAGCTGCGCTTGAGGTTGAGGGACGGTCATCATCTTCATTTGCTTTCAAGTCGACCTCTGGTGTTTCAACTTTAATATCATCCACAATAGCGAATGCTCCGTTTTCAGGAGTTGGCTCTGAAACGTCTCCTTCGTCATCCGATATTATGACTATGTCCTCCTGATTGGGACACATTTGTTTTAAGTCAAATATGGCATAACCTGCTGGCACCGCAGTGCCCGGCATATCATAATTGACTCCAAGGCCGATTCTATCGCCGGCACTGAGCGGATTGGATTGTGCGGTGAGTCTTATTTCATTTATATAGACGCCGTTGAGCGCGCCCTGTTGATGCGCATACGAAGTCAATTGATGCATTTGTATATGATATATGACAACTGCCGAAATTTAAAACTTACCATTTGTTCCAGGATCACATCATTTCCCCTGTTTATAGTTATTTTTGCATGTGTTCTGGACACAAAATCATAGCCCTTTAGGACAAACTTACAGCACGAATGTCGGCCCAGTGTATTTTCGCCAGACTGTAAGATTGTCTTTTTACCGGTAGTAACATGCTCAAGATACCAATAACTTCCGAGTGCATCCATTGTGGAAGTTCATTTAACTCAAAATATTGTGAAATAAATTCCCAATCTTGATTTCAACTGTGTTGTAAAAATGCTGCGCTCAACAAAACTGCAGGGAACCAGTGTGACCATAGAAGCGAAATGCGCTCAGGGCAAGTATATCTTCAGCGATATTGACACACTGAAATTGGAATGCAATATTAATAAATTATTCCCTAACCTTTTCGCTTTGAATTTAATTATGTTGTTGAAGATAATAATTTTAATATTCATTTTAAGATTTTTGCGACCTTTCTAATTTCTTTGATGAGTAGCTTGGCCGCTCCTCATATAAAAAAACACAATTTTAAAAAATACTTGACAAAAATACTGTGTGTCGCCCTGGCATATTTATCAGCTGCAATGCAAGTTTTTGGCGCGTTGGTTTTAAGTTCTATTTTTTTTATATCAATATAATATTTGCATAATGTCCAGAAAACAAATACATAATACAGATTTGACACTGGAGCACAATATCAATGCAAAACGCATGTGTACCGAGCGCGACAAGCAGATTGCAGGAACTTCTAGCGCCGTGCAAATGAGCGAGAGTATCTTTTGGCCCGACAACGATGCCAGTTTCTTTTCTCATGCCAAACTGGAGGAATTGTTCAGCGGGCAGGATGCTGTGGTGCCTGCGCCTTTCAGCAGCCAAACAAGCAATAAATTTCACCAGAGTGAATCGGATGATAGTCTCTTTGGTGATATATCACTGCCCAGCACAGGTGAAGCAGCGCCGAAAGATGAAACCCAGAATAAACCAATTGTGCAAAATTTTATGGAAATTAACCTGAACGACCTGAGCATGGCCGAAATGGAAGATATTTTTCACGGCGCTGATGATTATAGCGAGCCAGTTGCACAAAACACTCAGCTTTTTATGGATGCCATGGCTTTTAAGATACCAAAATCACCAGATCGAACGCAAATTCTGGCCATGCCAACAAAGGAAGAGTCCATGTCCATGTCCATGTCATTCATATCGAAATCCGTGCTAGAGGGCATAGTGCAGGGCACACAATATGAAACCTATGAGGCGCTTAAGAATCGCTCCATGCTGCAAGCACAGAAAGAGCTGGAGGTGCTTGATCAGCTTGACTGGCAGACGCAGGCTTTTGCTGAATTTGAAAGCGTTAAGGAATCACCTAACGATAGCTTTCCCAGTAAGGGTGATTTCTATGGCCTGCCTGAAAGGGTAAAGAAATTAATATTTGAGCACAAAGGCATCAAAAACTTATATGGTTGGTGAGTTGCACGTGAAACATTGAAACTAATAATAATAATCTAAATTGTCTTGCAGAGTGGCAGAACGAGTGTCTAAATTTGCCTGCCATACGCCACCGCAAGAATCTGATTTATGCGCTGCCCACCAGCGGTGGCAAAACTTTGGTTGCCGAGATCCTCATGCTGCGCGAGCTGCTCTGCCGCGAGCGCAATGTGCTCTTCATATTGCCATATGTATCCATAGTTCAGGAGAAGGTAAGCGCTATGTCCCCGTTTGCCATTGCGCTAGATTTCATTGTGGATGAGTATACGGCGGGCAAGGGCAAGTGTCCGCCACAGCCGCAACGCAAGCGGCGTAGCCTCTTCATTGCATCCATTGAAAAGGGCGCTGTGCTTATGGACAGCCTCATTGATGCAGAACGACCACATGAGATTGGTCTAGTTGTTGTAGATGAGCTGCATTTAATTGGCGAGCGTGGACGCGGCGCCACGCTGGAGGCATTTCTCACGAAGGTCATGTTTTTGAATGGTATCTATATTGTGTAATATATATACGTCTACAAGTGTTCATTTTCATACATTTATTATAGCCAATATTCAAATTGTGGGCATGAGCGCCACCATTGGCAATCTTAACGAAATTTCGGCCTTTCTCAATGCGGATGTTTATACGCGCGGCTTTCGCCCTGTGGAGCTGAAGGAGTATATTAAATGTGGCCATGATTTGCTGGAAATCAATACGGCTGGGCAAACGCTTGATGAGATTTTTGTGCCTAGTCGCAGCGTCAACTACAATGTATGTCATGACCTGACTTTAGGCACTGCCAAAACTAACTCTTCTTATTTCATCGTATTGCAGTACAGCGCCGCTGTGGAGCGTGCCGATCCTGATCATTTGGCCGGTTTGATTAGCGAATGCGCGCCGGAGCATTGCTGTTTGGTGTTCTGTCCAACACGTAAAAACTGCGAGAATGTTGCGCTGCTACTCAGTAGAATTGTGCCCAAGCAAAAGTTCTTTGAGCATCGCCAAATCGAGAAAGTGGATCTCATGAATGCACTGGATCAGATGTGTGGCATTCTGAGTCCTGTGCTGGCCAAGACACTGCCCTATGGTATTGCCTATCATCATTCTGGACTAACTACGGACGAGCGCAAGTATATTGAGACAGCATATCGCTTTGGCGTCATCACCGTCATCTGCTGCACCTCCACGCTGGCTGCGGGCGTAAATTTGCCCGCCAAGCGTGTTATTATACGCGCGCCTTATGTTGGCCAAGAGTTTATGACCTTGTGCAAGTATAAGCAAATGGTTGGTCGCGCTGGGCGTGCGGGCTTAGGCGAGGCGGGCGAGAGTATTCTTATTACGCAGAGCAAGGACAATTTGCAAGTGGGTCAGATGCTTTTCTCACCCATGGACAAGGCGCTAAGCTCGTTGGATCAGCTGGAAGCCGTCGGCTTGCAGGTAAGTCTACCCGCTCTAAGATATTAGTAGAAACATTAAGAGCCTTATGTATTTTGCAGTCTTTAATACTGAGCGTCATTGGTTTAAACATGGCCGATTGCCGACGCGATCTCAACCGCCTGGTGAATAGCACACTTCTTGCCGTGCAAGCTGGTGCATTGGAAATAGCCGTCGATGAACTGGTGTTGCGTATTCTGCGTGATATGTTCAAGAACAAAGTGCTGCAGCTAAGCGAAAGTGCGTCCAAGGACAAGCCTAATAGCTCGGATATAATGACCACGCAGGATATCAATCAAAGCAGTCGCTCTGCTACAGATCGCCGTTTGCTTATAGGCCAGTCAACGCGCTTTCAGCTGACCAGCATTGGTCGCGCTGCCTTCAAGGCGGGCATTGACTACAAACGCGCCTTTGCCATACACAAGGAGCTGAAGCAAGCACAGCAGCAGCTCATTCTCACCAGCTATGTTCATTTGCTGTACTTGGTTATCTGCTTTAATTCCAATGAGCGTGCCGATGAGCTTTTTCCAGCTGATGCGGGCATACTTTTCCGCGAATATACATTGCTGCCGGCACAGACGCAGGCGCTGTGTAAACAGCTGGGTTTTACGGAGGCGCATGCCGCCAGGCTGGCAAAGACGCATTCGGTGCAGGGTCCATTGGCCTTGCAGTTGAATCGACTGTACAAAGTGCTAATTTTGTCTGATGTATTGGCGCTACTGCCGCTGCCCAATGTGGCCAGCAAATATAATATCGAGCGTGGCACGCTGCAGCAGCTCATCAGTCAATCCACAATGGCGGCCAGCGCCATTGTGCGTCTGTGCGAGCAAATGGATGAGTTCTGGTGTTATAAGCCTTTGTTTGAGCGCATCAATCACAAAATGGATCGCTGCGGCACTCTGGAGCTGGAGCCGCTGCTGGAGCTGCCCGCCGTTAAGATTGTAAGTGCATAATGTTAATTAATTTACAATTGTTGGTTATAATTTCAAAAATTCTTAGAATCGCGCCAAGCAGCTGTATGCCGCAGGCTTTAAAACCATTGAGGATGTTGCCAAAACACGTCCCATGGTACTGGTCAAAGCTGTGGAATTTATGCCCCTAAAAGTTGCCACTGAAATGATATCTGCAGCGAAGGTTTGTGTGTATTTATAATTACTGCACAAACGGTTTAATTTGTTTTTGTGGTTTATTAGATAATTTTAATGAAAAAATTAGATCATCTGGAGGAGGAAACGGAGGCGCTTAAGAGCTGCCTGTGCACTAATGAGACGCAGTAAGAGAAAAAGGTAAATAAAAGTTAAGTTTAAAGTTTACTTTCGGTTGTTGTTTTGTTTTATATTTTTAATTTTGTTTAAGCACTCGACTTGTGCCTAGTACACAGCTTAAATATTATGCACACACAAAATGTTTGCTTGCATACTAAATTTAAATTACTTGCATTAATTGTTTTTTGTTTTTGTTTTTGTTTTGAATTTGTTTACCGCCTTTATGCATTTAGCTAAGTTTACCCAAATTTAAGGGCAGCGCCTGTTGTTGTTCTCTTTTGTTTGTGTACTACATAAAAATTAGCAGACAAAACTTGAAGTTACTTTTGTCTCGGCTACTATCACGACAATTGAGTATTATACAATGTATATATAATATTATTATTATTTTTGTTTATGTAAAAGTTAAGCGCAAATTGGGCAGTTACTATTTGTTTGTTACCTGTGCCTGTGCCAGCTTGAACCTTAACTAAAAACATTTATAATTAGACGACTAAGATACAATATAAAAAGATAGTTAAGAAAAGAAGATGGGACGCCTCCTTCTAGTTGTTGAAAAGTTATTTACAGCTGAAGAAACTGCAATCAAAGATATAAGCAACATTAAAAACCAAAGGACTTGTTGGGATTTTAGGTGCCTTACCTATATTTTCACAGACTTGTAACCGCGACTAATATGCAAAGTCATCGTAGAAATGCTGGGCAAGCCGTGTGCCCATTTGGGTGCTGCTCACTGCTCCCCCGGCAGGGTATTCGTGTCTATGTGAACGCGAGACCTGCGCCGGGACAACCGCTCGCCGGCGTATATCTGTCGATGAGAAATAGGAATCACTATGATAGCTCGCTGGCTGTGACTGCGATTGTGACTGCAATTGTGATTGCGATTGCGATTGAGATTGAGATTGCGATTGAGATTGTAACTGCGAAGCGGATGCTATGGATGATGACGGCGAATGATTCTGATAGATGGATGCCTGCTGATAGCTGTTGCCTTGACCCGCAAATGGATTATATGACCCGCCAGCTGGAGGAGCTGCATACGCACTGGCATAGGGCCGACTCTGATAGCTTGCATGCTGTTGCGTTAGCTGAGGCTGATGCTGATGGGGATGCTGTGGCGTAAGCGGTTTAAGCGTGGGATCGAGCGCATCGTTCAGCGTCACATCGTAGTCGTTCTCATAGAGTTCGTCCAGATTGAGCTTGACCTGCTGCGGCTCTGGTCGCCGTGGCGTTACCGATGTGGGCAGTGCACTGCGTGGCGGCAGCGTGGTGCGCGGTGGGTTGGGCGACGGCGCTGGCAGCTCATCACTGTCGCTGTCGCTGTCACTGCCGCTGCCACTGCCGCGCAGCAGCGGCGCTCCATGCTCCAGCAGACGCACACCCGATATGGTTGAGCCCATGTCAATGGGCGTGCTGTCTGTGGTGCGCGCATCGCTGGTCAGTTGCGGTCGCACTGCCACGCCCACTGGCTGAAGGCCACGCGGCAGATAGGGGCTGCCGCCACGCGAGGGCAGGAAGGGTCGCTTGACCACACGTACCGAAGCGGGTCGCAGTGGTTTGGCTGGTGCTGCTGGCGCCATCGGCTCGTCCGCCTCCTCCGGATGTGGTTCATCGTGCTCTGGCTGCAGTGGCTCCTCCTCAGCTTGCTCCTCTTCCACTGCTGGCGCTGGTGTTGTCTTGGGCGTGGTCAGTGCACGTTGTCGTGTGGCTTCCGCCAGTTTTTGATTGCGTCGTGCCGGTGTGATGTGTGATGAAGCCAAGGAGTTGGCTCTCGTGCGCGCCGGTGGCACACGTGGTTGTTCCGGTTGCTCCTCACTGGCTGGCTCGATTGGCTCCTCTTCCTCCTCTTGCACTATGGGCTGTCGTGGACGCGGTGCGGGCTTGCGTGGGGCTGGCGCGGCTGCTTTGGTGCGCACTCGCTGGCCCCGTGCGGGCGCTGGCCGCTCCTCGTAATCCACATCGTCCACGAAGTCCACATCAGCCGCCGGCGCACGGGATCTGCTGGTCTGTGGTCGCTTGCGCCGCGGCGTTTCCTGTCTTTCGGGCTCGTAGTAGTCCTGCTCGTCCAGCAGTGCCTTCTTGTCTGTCACGGGCTTGCGTAGCGTTGAGCGCGTGGGCTTCTGTTCCCTGGGCGCTGCAGTGCGTCTGCGTGGTGCATTGCGTGCGGGCTGTGGCGGCTGTTCGTAGTCATCCTCCTGCGCCTGCTCACGGTCTTGATAGTAATCCTCATCCTCCTGAGCGGTGGCCGTGTTCTTTTGGACTGGATAGGAATACTTTTTCTTCTCATTGATGGGCACGGGACGTGCAATGCGGGGCGGCGCACGTGGACGTGAGTAGACAGATGCAGGTGCCGCCTTGGGCGTAATGAACTCTGCCAATGGCTTGGGCGTTGTCTTCACCTTTTGTATTGTTTGCTCCTCGGCTGCCTCCTCTTGATCCAGCTCATAGGGCTTCTCATACTCATCGAGCTCGTCCAGCACTGCTGTTGTGGATGGTGTGGTGCGTTTCTCATTGCTGCGTCGCCTGCCGGCCACACGTCGTGGCTCGTCAACGACGCGATCCTCATTGAAGCTGCGTCGCTCATCCGCGCGTCCTGGCTTGCGTGGCGATGCCTTGCCACGTCCGCCGGCGACTGCTGCTGCCGTGGGCTTGCCGCGCCGTCGATTGCGTCGCTCATCGTAGTCGTCGTCGTCGAGCTCATCCTCATCCCTGTACCGATTACGATTGCGTCGAAGGGGTTTCTCCTCGACGCGCTTGTCCTCGTACTCATCGTCATAGTCCAATTGTACTTGCGGCTTGCGGGGACGCAGACGCTGCTTGTTGCGACGATTCAAGCGCTCCTCATAGTAGTCATCGTCAAGCTCATCCTCGTAGTAGTAATCATCAATGGGCCGGCGACGACGATAAGGACGCTGTGACCGACGCCTTGTTGGTGGTGGTGCTGGTGGCGCCTCTGTTGTGGTGGTGCTGGTCGATGACGTCGTGGTGGCCATGTACAGCTCATCGTTTCTGTTGAAGCCAATTTTCAGTTAATTGTGTTCAAACTCTGCCCGAAGAGTCAGGTACTGCTCACCTGTTCCAGTACTTTTGCGATCCCTCGCAGTCCACATCGGAGGCAAAGTGACAAATGAAGGTGCGCTGATCGAAGGCCGTAAAATTGGCACACAGAAAATCGTGTCTTATGCCATAGACGCAATGATGATAGATCTACAAAGTTAGGAGCTGTTACTACACTTTGAAAGTAGTATATTAAATATTAAATACTATTTACAAGCTTCTCTAATCGAGGTGTGAACCAAGTCTGTTTAACGTCTCTTTGCCTGGCAAACAAAACTTTAAAATTTGGGGTCAAGATCGACACGCAGACAAGTTGGTTTTTTGTTGTTCAAGTTTTTCTTTTTGGCTTCGCCTTTGGGCACGTAAGCCGCAAGACGACAGCAAAAAGAGAAATTACTGGATATGAATTACGTGGTAGCTCATTCCGAGCGCTACTTAACTTGACCAATTGGAATAACGCCCCCCGTCTGCGTTGCGCTGTTGAGCACAAGGTCAGCACACACAGAGCAGCCCGAAATACATTATATGTCTGGGGCGGAATGGTCTTCCCTTTGGCCTCCCAAAATATGAATACAATTATAATGCAGAGATGATTTGGGGAATGAACAAAGGTAAAAAATACATTCTGCAACGAAATTGCTTTTTCTTTGATGAAATTAGGGTAGTTCGAAATCTAGGAAAAATATTTCTATGGAATGGAAAACTTTGCAAGTCGAAAAATTTGTCAGTTTTGTTAATAAACTGTATCAGAATACATTTTTGAATAACTTCTTTTTCCAATTTTTATGTTCTCAACCGATTACAATTTGAAATTTGAGTTTTTAAATTTTTCAAAAATTTTGCAACATTTGATAGGACAAAAAAAAAAATCGATAAAATTTTATTTTCAGATAGGTGCTCAATTTAAATGCCAAATCAATCTAGGAGACAAACCATGATCAAAAAGACACTCCGTATAGAAATGGGTTCAAGTTTAACAAAGTTATGGCAGTAGGAAGTTGAGGATAATATGTTTTATGGACTTCTAATTTTTTCAAATTTTTTTTTTTTGTTAAAATTTAAAAAAATTTTGATCAAATTTTATTTTGAGCTATGAATAAAATTTAAAAGTCAAATTGATCTAGGAGACAAACTATGATCAAAAAGACATTCCGCATGAAAATTTGATGAGTTTTGACAGAGTTATGGCAGTGGGAAAATAAATGTGCAAGGAAAAAATCCAAAAAATTGGAAATCTAGAAAGAGCAGGATTGTTTAGTGCAACATTTATGTATTTACCTGACATTTGTACTCAATGGAGGCATAGAAGCCATCGTGCAATCCCTCGCATTTGAAATGAATCTCATCCATTGGCGGAACGGTAGACAAGAAGGGATAGGTTGAAAGGTTAAA
This sequence comes from Hirtodrosophila confusa, assembly GCA_035043065.1. Lineage (NCBI taxonomy): Eukaryota > Metazoa > Arthropoda > Insecta > Diptera > Drosophilidae > Hirtodrosophila > Hirtodrosophila confusa. The sequence goes on along the minus strand of JAWNNI010000213.1, from coordinate 8,462,553 downwards.
GCTGCGGTTTGGAAGACAGAATATATATAGAAATCGTAATTGTTGAATAGACTGTCGTCATTTACTTACCCCCTCAGCTCTCTTGGCAAATTCGGATCCCAGACGTAATCAATTTGTGGAATGCCAGTCAATTTAGAGTTTTTCGACAGCGTCACATTGTCCGGCTAAAAAGTCAGGACAGCTTAATGTTATATTATTAAGATACCTGCAGCGTTAAGCACTCACCTTGGTCTCCTCAACCTCGCCAGTAGCATGTGGCGTGTCCTCATTTTCTGTGGCGGAATCTGGATTTTCTGTAGTCGTTGTGCTGGTCGTGGAGGCGGGTGTTTTGGCAATGGAAACCTTCTTGAAGGGCAACGCAGCATCCGTGGAGGCAATCAGGCCTAAAACCAGCACTATCAAGAGCAGGTAGGGAACATCAATGGATAGTTGAAAAAAAGAAATGCACAAAACTGCAGCTGGTTTTGTTTTTGTTTAATTGCATAATCGGAACGGCTTTTGCGTTCAACACGATTGCATTATATCACTGACAGCCAGCAACTGGCAGCATGGCTTTTCGGTATTTATTTTTATTTTTCATTTTAAACATAATCCAGTTCGGGACAAGTGCAATACAGCGATTAAATCATTGAATCGCCTCAATAACCTTTCGTTGATCATTGATCGCAACTCACCTGTCGCTGTTGTGAACAGCCAGCGTTTGGCTCTTTTCATTATGAAGTCTCTTCAGTTTCTGCTGTATTTATATTTTCCCCTTTGGTTTGCTTTAAAGTAGAAAAAACAACAAAGAAATTATACCAATGTTATGTAAATTTCATGTCGTAATAATATGCAAGAATTTGCTAATAACCATTAAAATTTAAAAAAAGACACGCCGCAAGTATTGTAAAGATTTATGTGCTTTGTGCTGAGGGAGCTCTCAAGTGAAAAAGTCACTGAACGCTGAAAAGAAATGTGTTTGGTCTGTTGGGTTCTTCACCCTCTTAATATTTTCGGCACGATTCAATGTTTTTGGAGCTACAGATAACTGCACCTCGTATTGTTTGATTAACGTTACTTTTCAGGCATTACTTGCTAGTTTTGGAGACGGAAAAGTGAGCATATCTAGATATGGTTGTAGAAAGTATTCTAGACATACATACAATTCTGATTTTCAATTCTATATTTATGGCAAATCGAAGTGAAACCGAGTCTAATATAATGTAGTAAGCTATGAATATTAATTATTATGCTGACATCTAATAGATGAGCTGTCCAAGTGACCCCGTTGTTGAGAAAACTGAACAACAAGGTTTAGGTTCGAACTCCACACTATGAAGGCAATTAAAGGTCTTAACAACTTGTAAAATGCTTCAAAAATTGATTTTATTTTCTGCAACTCATTATAATTGAATGAAAATTCAAAACTAAAAAACGATTAATATTATATGTATTTGACCTCAATGGATAGTCTCAACAACAACAATTCTATTAAAGGTCATAGCTAATAAGTTATACACTTTATCAGCAATGTTTTAATTAATCTCTCATGATTGTGTATATTTTATATTCAGGATTGTTTTCGTTCCCGAGTACTTTGCATTCTTAATCTTTTAGAATATTTCGTTAGTAAATAAATAAAAATAATTTTGTAAATATAATTGTCAGAGCCAAACTCAATAGCTGAGTTGTTTTAGTTAAAATTATACGTATACCGATATAGTATACGAGTATAATAAAACCAGAAACATTTTAACATTTGCTTATAAATTAAAGAAATAAGAAAGAAAAGAAATTAGTGAAAAATATGTCTGTGGATATAAACGTATTAAAGAAAAACCAGATAAAAGGCACTTTTGTCATGCTTTTTTAAACACAATAACTTTGTTCAATTTCCGTTGAATTTCCGTTGATTCAAAGACTTGATTCAGTTGAAGTAATTGCATAATTAGCAGCTGTCTTCAATGTCACTTACGTAAAGCGCAGCGAAAGGGCAACAAAAAGATACTCAGACAATGCATAACTATATCAAATTGAAAAGTGAACAATAGTTACAATTACAATGCTTCCAACACTTTCATTTTCAATACGTTTTAATTGGCTGTGCAAATATTGGAAATCAAAAGCAAAATCAATATCAAAATGAAAAATCAAGAAAACAAAACCAAAAAAAAGCGGCAGCTGCCATAAAAAGTAAGTGCTTTAATTATTTATATTGATATCATTTAAACATAGTACATACATATATTGGCGTGGCTACAAATTCCAAGCTGCCAAACACTTACAGTTGATGCATTGCAAAATAGAGACAGAGAAATAGAGAGAGAGAGAGAGGATTTGAGACAAAGAGAGAGATATATAGCCAATCTCTCAGCTCATTGAAGCGTTTTGTTGTTGAATTATTAGATGATTTAAATCGAATACAAATGAAAGACAATGCAATGCAAAAGGTTCATTGGAGCATTGTAATTCGGCAGCTTAGCATTGTTTGTACATACATATACTATATATCAGATAACGGTTTTATTATGCATTGTTTATTGGTTTTCCTTGAATTCGATTATCCAGCCATCCATCCATCCACACACACTCGATATAAGTACCGAACAACGGGGCGTATGCGCAATGCGCATTTCAAAATGTCAGACGGCACTACGTCAATTGCACGTCTCAGAGTCTTAAGTTGTTGATTTTTCATTTTTGCCAAAGAGGAAGCTTGAATCCGTATGGTCTTGGTAATGGATTTCTGTCTCGGATTCGCTTCAATTTATGCTCAACTGAAGAGCCTTCTCGTCAGCCTTTCAGTTATTCATGGCACAATTTTTGTTGTTAACTCTGTTAGCTGCATTTTGTATGACGAAGGTGTCTCGCTTTTGTGGGCTTCACTGATGTGGCGAGTTCAAAGATTCGCCGTTCACACCCCACACTCCAAAACAAATGTGTGTCGCGCATTTTAAGTGGCTTTTTGTATATTTCTTGATGTTTTTCTATGTCTGCGTTAATATGATGAAGCCTGTCCCAAGTGGTTTGCAGTTTCTGACATTTTGAGCTTGGCTTTAGATAAATATCTGACAAAATATGATAATAGTTTGTTCAGTTTATGGCACAGTGCTTCAGCTGACAGGTTCTTTTTATGTGACATCGAATACATGCCCATAAAACTTAAAATGGCAAGTTATACTACTCAAATTCTATAACACTTGCTATAAATTTCAGCTATCCAATTGGCTAATATAAATTTAATATATAAATAAATAGCACTAATTTAATTAGTTTATATAAACAGTAGCAGGCTTATTTCTGTTATGGCAAATTCAGCGTGCTGTTACTAAAACAATGTTATGTTAAGCAGCTGTAAGACAACTGTTAAAATCATCATTTGATAACAGAGTACTGATTTATAGAAGCACTTAATGTTAATAGTTAATTTTGTAATCATAATCGTGCAATTTCAAAACCTAATGTTAACCTTACTATAACATTTATGATGCTTGTTAAACTTAAGCAAAAACCGTAAAGTTAAGTAATAAAATCTTGCTACTTAGTCTTTTTCTGTCTCTCCTAAAACTTCCATACCACAAATGGCTGGATCACTGAATGTTCAATGACCTCTCGTATAAATCTTCTTGACAGTGTTCCATATATGTAATACACATGTGTATCTAAGTCATTATCTCAAATATCTAAGGTCAGACTTAAATGCTCTTTGAATTTTATGATAAATGGCCATACTAAACAAGTGGAATTTATGGTTCAGGTTTAAAGGTATATTATTTATCTTCATTTATATTTTTGGTGCATTTTCAGTGTTATAAACAAAGCGACCACACAATACGCGAGTGTTAATACATTAATTTTGCCGTTGTTTGACAATATAACAATATATAGTATATATGGCATATAAACATATCATTTTTTACAGCCCACCATTGAGCGGGAACAAGATGAGCTCGTTGTGTCTACGGGTCTTCGTGTCTTCATGTATCGATGTCTCGAAGTTTCGATGTTGTTAACTTGCCTTAGCCAAGTTCAAATTCAAGGCTAAGCACGACGACTTACAAACACACGAATACCGGTAAATTTCTGTTACTGTTGTTGTTGCTTTTGCTGGTATTGTTATTGTCTTTGGTTTTGTTTGTTGCTGTCTATTTAACAATTATTGATGATGGTCAATGAGTCACAGTCACAGTCGCAGTCGCAGTCGCAGTCGCAGCCTCGTTCGCTGTCACAGTCACAGTCACAGTTTCCTCACCAGCCTCAACTTAGTATTACAGCCGGAAAAAGGAAATATTAAAAATTATTTATAGATCGCAGGAAGCTTTTAAATGGAAATTTGTGTTTGTTTATTTATTTGCTAATTTTAAAGTGTTTTTTTTTTGTTTTTTATTAGCGCAAGTTCCTTGAATTTGTGCAAATTTTGGTGAAATACACAAAACTGTTGAATTTTTCACATAATTTAACAATAAATTCGCTAAAATCGTGTGTGTGGGTTTTTTGTTCACTTTGATTTTAGCAAATGACGTTAGCTAATTATAATAATAGTCAGCCTTAGACAATGAGCGGCGTTTAGAATCGAATTTGGAGGCTGCTTAAGGTCACTCCCAGTCAGAGGGATAGACAATGCACAATTAGAATAAAGTTTTTAAACATTTATGTTATTTGTGCATGCATTATTCATCCGAAAGGTCGCAGCGTCTCAAGTTTCATCGCCTCAAAATCTAGGAACCAGTCTGTATTTTAAAATACTCTCGATTTCATTTACATTTCTAATGCAAACTCAAATTTCTGTGAAATGTGTCGTCGCAAACGACGTCAGCAACTGGTTTTCTCTGATAGTTTTTCCTTTTTTTTGTATATCTTTTTATCTTGACTTGATAATATTTAATTTATACTTGAAGTCGCCCCAACCGGTTGCTTCTCTGGGGGCAGAGGACCGACCGTTGCTGATCTTCAGACGCAGATGCCGGTTCCAAGACTCGACTGCTGCGTTGTCACAAAAAATTAGCATCTCTGGGGCACAGCCATTGGATTTTTGACTTTTCTTTTAATTTTTTTCTTTTTTTTTTGGTGCTTTTTCAAGGTCGCTTCTGCTGTTGTGGTTTTTGGTTTCTGTTGAATTTTGTGGTGCATGTTTTTTCTTCTCATTTTTATTGTTTAGCATGGTATTATACAATATAATGTGGGCTTAGCTAATTGCCCTTTGTAGTGCTATTTGTCAGCTTGAATTGGTTTTGCAGATTTCTGAGATAATGTAGGCAATTATTCAAGCAGCTTAGCTGTCATTTAGATATCATAGTTGAGAGCTTGTTATATTTGAAATTACTTATAGTATGTGGGAGTCGATCAATTTAAATTGTTGAAGTATTTATGGCGTGACACATAGGAAAACTTAACACACATTTGACTTTTGTTTGCAGTAATACTTTAACTACTTTGAAATGCTAACAGGAAGAATAAATATTATTTAAATGCCCAAATATGGCATATAATAAGATCATTAAGTAAGGTGCCTTGAAAATAATACATTAGGCATATTTCTAGACTTCTTTTACAGAACTAAAGTTCTCGAAGCGTGACCAATTGATGTGAGCTCTATTAATATTTTGTTTCCCAAAATAATAATCATTTCAACCTCTAAACAAAGAGATTTAAACAGTTTCTTGGTTTATTAATTTATTAAAATAACTTCAGTTTATTTGCTTGCTATACTCTCCATCTGTTTCAAGTAAAATCAGCTAATTATTTTTTAACCAATTTTTTTTGCATTTAATGGATTGCTTTTTACAACGCTCTCATCTTCGCAGCTTTGATGCCTTTTCTGAAGCATCGCTTGGACGGCAAGTGAAAACGAAGTTTTCTTTTGGAAAATCGTTTTCAGTTTCAATTTGATTGGCTTGTTATATGCTGTGGTTTTTTCTTTTTGTTATTTGTCGCTTGCTGTTCAGCAAATAAGTTAATCGACGATTCCGGTTGCGTTTTATTTAAGTTGTTTTGGCCTGTAGAGTTTTTGTCATGCGATTCGATTTATGTACATAGTATATGCAAAGAGAGCAGCATCTCTATGAGAAATCGAAGCCAACAGAGCTCAGATTCACACGCATTAAAACTTGAAGTGCTTTTCAAGTAATTAACACATTTAGGCGATCATTTTCTTTAGGAAAACTTCAAAAACAAACACCCAAAATGAAGAAATGATGGGTGAAATGTTTGAAGAAATAAAAAAATATATATGTATATATAAAATGCACACACGGTCGTCGGCAGATGAATGAAAGTAAAATTTCAAAATGTTGTTGCTGCCGTTTGCCTGATGATGAAAGTAAAATCGGCGCAGTTTTGTTTGGCCGTTTGGCAAAGATGCGCACGCTAAAAGATACAAGCTACAAAGATACAAATTGTGTATAAACAAATGAATGCAATTGTTTGTGGATTTTTAGCAAGTAATGCACAACAACAACAACATCCAACAGTGTTCAGCGTGTGTTGTAGTAGCAAACAACAACAACAACACTGGCAAAATAATTAGCAACGCTTGAGATAATTTTGCCAAGATTGTATTTGGCCCTGAGTTTGAAAGAGGCTGCCTAACAAATTTTCAGATGCTATAGCTATTTGCATTTTCAGCACTGGGAGAAAACAAAAAAGTTGCTTACCTTTAAAACAACGCTTGGTCAATAATCCACAAGAGTTTCCAAACTTTTCAATATGAGTATATATATATTTTTTCAAATTTTTCCTAAATGTTGCTAAAACTGCAACAGCAAAAGAAATATTTATAAAATAAGCTGCACACACACACAGACAGCAAGAGAGAGAGAGGGAGAGAGCGTAAGAGAGGGAGATAGCTCATTTATGGGCATGTACATGTGTGTGTGTGTGTTGCAGTTTTGTGCATGGTGTGCGTGCACTTGTGAAAATTTTTATTATTGTTTTTAATGCTGATGTTTTAAGCACTCGCTTTTCATTTTAATGCGATTTTACGCTTTTTTTAATATTTATGCTTTAGGTTATATAAAATTCGGCTTCTTTTTTTTCTTCTTAAATCACTTGTAGAGTATTACGACACTTGGGCATTAGTTTTTCACACCAACACAGCTGCATATTGCATTTAACACTTTTTTTTTTTTTAAAGATTCGAGTGCCTTTTTTTGATTTTGGCAACAAATTAACATAAACATAAACAATTTGCAAGCACAACTTTTGTTGGCCAAATAAATTTTATATAATTTTTTACAACACAATGCCAAACGCACGCACACACGCACAGTCTATATATATGTATGTATGTATACACACTTGTACGATAGCTGCGCATGCGCAGCGTCTTTAGCAGTTAGCCACGCCCACTTACTGTTGCCAACCTGTCTTGGCTGCCGTTCACCTGGCTGACCGTTTGCAGACTGAAATTGCAGATTGTTGGCCAACTTTGTGTTGGCATAAAAATCGTCTTTTGGTATCGCATCGAAGCTTTAGCTTGCTAATTTGCTTTCCAGTCTCATGTCTCGGGAACTGGTTTCTTGCCGCTTCGCCGCGGCGGCTTTGCGCATGCGCTCACCAGAGAGCAAGCTTTGAAAAGAGTGAGAGCGAGAGAGTGCGCGCACGCTGAGAGCGAGTTTGAGCTTTTCATGTTGTAGCAGTTTTTGTTACAGTTTTTCCTCCTGTCAACATTCTGCAATAGTTTCATTTTTTTTTCCTATTTATTTTATCTTTGCGTTTGCTTTTGTTTTTTGCTTTGCTCTGACTTTGCGACAGTCTCTCGTTTTTCTCATAAGTAGCTCAACAGGTTTGCTGATTAAGATTTTGTCCCGGCATTAGTTTTTTTTCCAATTTATTTATTGAATTTCTTGCAAAATATATTGAGCTAAGAAATGTGTAATTAAGTTTGCAGCTTGTGTGTTTTTATATGAATTTTAATAAAGTGTTTAAGCCTTTTGAATTTATAATTATGTTAACTTAATAAGACAGCTTTTTAGTGAATATTTTAAGCTAATTATAAGCTTGATAATTCTCAAAAATAGCAGCTGCTAGGATCTCCTTGTGGTTAAGATTGGTCAATCAAAGAGTTTTCCCATACTTATTTATCACTTACATCCATTTCTCTTAACTATCTTTGAATTTCCGCATTGCATTTTACATTCTCCAAATGTGTAAATCATTTTGAGTGATCCATTAACGATCTTCAATTGATATTCATGTGCACGTTAATTTGTGTTGAATGCTTTCCGTTTGATTTGCTGACTGACCGCAATGACATAATAACAATAACACAACAAATTGCTACAGCAAGCAACAAGCAACAAGCAGCAGACAACAAACTACAACAACAGCGTCAGGCATTTCAATTAATGAACCAACGTAGGCCAAAACCATCTGCCATTAGTCACACACACACAACAACAACAACAACAACAACAACAGCAACGGCATTAATAATAACAACAACAACAAACAAGAAACAACAACAATAACAAACAACCGTAATACCACACAAGCAATGGACTCTGTCCAGAGACATAAATTGCTTAAACGGCTCATGAATTATTGCGCATACGCCGCGTGGTGCGGAGCACAATTAAATTTTAGTTAGGCCATTTCATACACACACACACACACATACACATGCATATAATACGCACACACACACACACACACACACACAAATGACTAAATCTAAATTCGACTGAATGCAAAATAATGTTAAGCATTTCAAGCGACTCATAATGAAATCAATCAGCGGCCAGTTCAACTGCTCCCCTTGTGCATTGTTATGATTATACCCTGTAAGTGGTGTGTAAGAGGTACAACTGGCTATTAAAAGCAGTGCACAAGCCTAGCAACTTTAATCCTACATAGATTTAAGAGTTCTTCAGTGTTAAAAGGTTCCTTGCCGTCTTGTAAATCGTTGAAAACGAATAACAGATACGTTAACGAGCTTAAGAGTCCTTTAGAGCTGGCAAAACTATAGCGCCAAGCTGCTGAAATCAAAAAACAGCCTCATTTTTAAGAAGAGAATCAATTTTTGTGGTTTTTCCTAAAATTTCTGTATCCTAAACATTTTATAATCATAGAAAATAAGGACATAAGTTCTTTTGTAATGAAGAGCATACATACATAAATTGTTCGGCAATTTTATAGTCAGATGAGTATATGAAGATTATAGGAAAGCAACAGCTAAGCTGTGCTTATACAGGGTGTTTGCTAGTTAAGCACTTTACACTAGAGCACTCTTATTTGTTGTTATCGGTTGCGCTAACTGCGGATTATGGCATATTTTTTAACTGCCAAACGACTTGAGGCTGTGTCTGCAGTCCATGTGTGTGTGTGTGTGTGTGTGTGTGTCTATTGCGTCACTAAGCCAAAGTACTTGGTGTTGTGGTGCACTGCATCTGCGCATGTGAAAGTTGAATTTGATTTTGTCGGTTGTCGCTGTCTGTATTCAAATTGGAGCAGCAGCAGGCGCAGTGGCAGCCATAGTTCCATTCGCTGACAAACACACACACACACACACACAGCAGCACCGTGGCACCACCAATTGTCGAGTGTTTATCGCTGACGGCGTGTGCCTCAGATCTATTTTTTTGTAGTTTTTGGTTCACATTTATAGCACCTACTCATATTCCTACAATAGTTGCCAATGCTTTGTATCTATGCATCTATGTTGGAGCATGTATCTATGTATCTTTGTATCTATGTGTGCCTGTGGGGCTGCTGAGAACGGGATCAATGTGTCGCCGCCTGCAGCTGTCTGTGTGTGTGTGTCTGTGTGTGTGTGTTTGTGTGGGTTGCCTTAGTCTAACCGGTATTCCACATACTACTCCTAAGTTGTAGTTTAGTACATGTTGTAACTGTTTAACTGTAGCTTAACTGGTCGCCAGCTGCCAGTTGGCCCGCTGTTTTATTTGGTCTGATAAAAAATTTGTGGCGCTTTAATAACGTATAATGTGTAAAAATTGCAAATCACATTTGATACGTTTGCATTTTGTTTGTGATAGGAAATTTAAGCATCCGTTTAATGTTGCCTTAAAAAGCGCAGTTGTTAAAACTATTATTTAGTTTAGCTCTTATATGCTTGAGCAATGGTTACATTAATGTCTGCTTTTATTTATTCAAATTTGCTGTTAACTGCTGCACAGTTTCTTTAACAAAGTATTTGTCCAAATTTTTAATCAATTGAACTATTGAAAGTTGCAATAATCAGTGCGGATTCAAACCAATCACGTCCCCACTTATTTATATTCCCATTCAGAAATTTGTTTTATATTTATTAGGTTGTCAAAATCCAAAATGATTAAGCTTAGATGTATCTTAACTGATTTTAGTTGTTGTCAACTGCTAAAAGATTCAGCAAGTTTTTTTGTACGCAAATTTTTGCAATTCAAATTTATTTGGCAACTTCTTAATCAGCTTTAATTTATGGGTTTTTTTGTTTTTTTTTTTAAATAAAAACTAATTTATAAAAATTCAGCTATTGCTTTTAAATTAAATGTTATGAATCGTAATTTTAAGATATAAAATGTGTAACAAATATATTTCTTAAGCGAGGATTTTGTGTAATTGTCTATCTGTCTGTCCTTTTACATCCTTGAAACTGCAACCTCGTCTTATACAGATCTTGTAAAGATTTTCACCTCACCCTGGTTGGAAGTCTAAGAAGATCATACAAAAATTGTGCTCCACTATAATCCCTCTGTCATCCAGGTTGAAAATATGCAAGGAAAACAATCAGAATGTTTTTTTGTGTTTCCTATAGCGAGTTGATAAGGCCGTTGTAGTTCAGTTTGATTAATATGTTACATCCTTTATTAAAATTCTTCTCCTACGCGTTTTGTTAGTTTTAATGAAAGAGGAAATCAATCTAGTTCTAAGAAATGATCTGAGATACAATGCAAATCGATGTATTTTTGGCCAACCAGCTGGAAACAGCGGGAACTTCGGACTGCAACATTCTCACCTGTTTTAGCTGTCTTTCCATTTATTATTTAATTTATTTATTATCATTTAAATGCAATTCGTTAGCATATAAGTAAAATACAAACTTAACGTTGCATTTATTCAATTTACATGTAGCTGTAATTGTGCCAAATTTTTTGCTTGGAACCACAAAAACCCCACCCAAAAAATAAATTGTTTAACTGACTCCTTTATAAAGAAATCAAAGAACCAAATACATGCAAATTGTGTTTATTGTTATTGTTTAATTCAAAAAGTCGTTCAACTCGTTTTGTTATTGTTGTAATCTGTATCTTGTTGCTACGTAATTACATGAAAAGAATGTTTTTTGTTGCGGTTGGGCTTGTTTTGTTTTTTCTTATAACAACTGGTTGGATTTTACATTCTCTTGAGGGCCTTGAAGGCGGCTGCCAACACAACTGAATAGCGTACTATAGCGTACTGCAATTCCGCAATAATTTTGAGTTTGAGTTGTGAGTTCGAACACCCAGTCAACACTCCGTTGACCTTGCGACTGTGAGCTCATAAGTTGCCTTAAGTAGTTGTCTATGGGGTGTTCTCATAAGATCAAGAAGTTCAATACAAATCGAAACACCTTGCTCAACGTGCTATTCGAGGCCGGACGCTCATTGGCCGCCACTTGGGCATCCAGCTGATCCTCCAGTTCAACGCCATAGCGTAGTATATACCACTCGGCCACAAAGTAGATGACCGCCGTGATGAGTGCAAATTTGAGATAGATTTTGAAAATGCACAGAATTTGCAGGCCCAGCTGATGCAGCAGCTCCATTATATCCATACTGGGACAACGTTGCGTATGCGCAATGTAAATTGCTAACAAAAATTGCTTTCAAATGCAAACAAAATTTTGGAGTTGCCCTCCACGTCTCGATTGTTGAATCTCTGTGCGCTGTGTAGGGTCGAGCAAGCTGGCAAAGATTGCGATTTCTTGAAATGAGGTCGCCTGAGGCGTTTTGGAGTCACTTTGGAATCGCTTTGGTGTCGCAGTCAACCGTTGCTTTGTTGCTTATGCAATTGTTGTGGCTTTAAGTTATTGTTGTTGCTGTATTGATTGTGTATGGCGCATTAGTATAGCGCTGAAGATGCACATTTCGCTTACGTCTTAGACAGATGCCCCCGTCTTTGTCGCTGTCGCCTCATTTGAATTTTATAGTGTTGATGATCTCTGGGCTCGAATATTTGTTGCTGCCGCTCTATTCGGCCTTTTACACTCGTAATAATTGTTGTTTAGCTGCCGCTTTCAGTTTTTAACTTATTTGATGTTTTTTCCCCTTTTTTTGGTATCTTGCAGGTTGTCATTTGATCATTATGCGGGCACCTTAATTATGTTAATTTTGTGGAGCAGCTCTGTCCAATGTGTTTGTATTGGTTTCTTAGGCTCAGCTCTATTGTTGCTATTTGCATTTAACTTGCTTTTATTTGCGCGCCCTGTAAATGTTGAAAACACACAATGAACAAAAATGTATATAAAAATGTATTCAGCGCATTTTAATTTGATTGAAATTAATTTGTTTTGAGGGGGGGGTCAGCTAATTTAGATGAAGATGAATGGTTCAGTAATAAACAGCGCCATAAATAACGGCATCAAATAACAAATTGGATTGCGAAAATGATGAAGTGAGTTTGCTGTAATCGAAACTGGAGCAGAGGGCGTGAAATTTGTGAATAAATTTTGGAATTGAGGCAGGTTTATAAAAAAGTAAATATGATATGGGACTGATGTGTGGTAAATATAGAGTGAAAAAATGTGATTAATTTTTGAATGATTAATGAAGCGGCAAAGATAAATAGTTCGATGACTTAATAAAAAGCTTTATTATAGAGTGAGCTTTCAATTTTAACTGTACAATGCATGAACTTTGAGAGTGAGAGAGAGAGAGAGAGCCCAGGTGTTAAACATTTTTGAGTGTGATTACTTTACATTTTTCAAATTTGAGTGATTAGATAATGTTTCCTAATTTTGATACAATTTTTGTTATATCAGATACCGCATATAGTCTTTCAACTAAGTTAAATATCTATAATAACTATAGAAAGGCATTTTCAGGGTTAGTATTCCAGGGTCTTTTCGTTTGGAATATATTTATAGGCATCTATTATCAAGTAATCTGCTTAAACATGTCCTTGAACGAAGGCTTAGACTTTATAAGTCATATAAGTTCATGCAATTGGTTCAAATCACATTCTCTTTCTGCCAGTCTATCTTTATGGTTTATTTAATCTATTTTTGTATCATATCAAGATTTAGACAGCATACTTCAACTCATTTAATCCCACCTATTATGACCCTGACAATGACCCAGTCAATCTAGTATGAAATACCCCCCTTTTAGCTACACCACTGACTCTTAGCCAACTTTGACAAATTAATGCGAGTGGAGAGTGAAGCACAAGTTAAAAACCTGATTGCATCTTCAATACACTTGACAATCGCTTAACGAAATCTACTTAACCTTACGATTTGTATCTTAGCCTGACGACGTCTTCCAGCTTCAGCATCTCAACTTCAGCTTCAGCTTCAGCTACATCTTCAGCTCCATCCCCAAGAGCAGTTGATAAATGCAGCAATTATTTAAGGCACACAAATCAACTTCAACTTGGATGGCCTATGGCTGACCGGTGCCGTGAGGGATGGGGGGTGGAGCTGTCGTCTTGCAGTTTTTTAAGAGAAAAATGCGGCGCATAAAAAAAACCAACCAAAGTATATTACATTAATTTAAAATGTACGCGCAAAAAAAAACCCGCAGTTGCTGCAATGCACAAAAAAGATACAGAGAAGAGCAGCAAAAATACAGAAACCAGTCTTCAAATGGACAAAAGTGGATTGCCTTCATTGCCTTGGGACTTGGGGACTTGGGGACTTGGGGACTTGGTGACTTGGGGGCTGTTGTGCGTCTGCCGCTGGCAAATCGAATTCTTCCTGACGCTGCACAAACAAAATGTAAATGCTGAAGTTGAACTGTCGCATAATGTGAGCCCCAGCAGCAGACAAAGACGCAACCGAGCTGTGCCTCCCGCTGCAACCCACAGCACCCCGCCAACTGTCAACTTGTCAACTTGCCAAAGCGAGCCAAAACTAGACACTAGATTTAATATGCGAAACTGAAAAACTTGAGACTCAAGATTCAAGATTCGAGACGCAGCTCTGAAATGATTTTTTTTCCAAGATAGCTGCTTCAGTCGGATAAGTACGAGTACTCGTCTATATGTGAGTTTACCGGTTTCTGCGGCACCTTGTAGACCCTCTGACATTCTCAACATATTCAAAACAATCAGTTGTGGTTTACTTTTTGTACCCTGAATTCAAAAAATGCGTGAAACGTGTCTTTTCAAGTTGTGCAAATGTATGCTGCCGACAGTTGGGGCATCTCCGAACTTATACAGTGTTTATATTCTTCATCAGCATGAATACCCCTGTCGTTTTAGTCATTTCTAAAAAGGAAGACAATAGATATATGTATGTATGTATGTATATAATATTTGTATACTTTACACATGCCAACTTTAAAAATATTTTCTTTTAAATTATTTCCCCCCTTTCCAGCATATTTTTAAGATGTAATTAAAACCACATTTTAAACAATATAGTATTAAAATTTGGTACAATTATACCTAAGTACATCATCAATATATTCCAAAAATTTCATAACCTTCGGACAACTAATACAAAAGTTATTCAGTAGGGAAACTTTTTCCGGTACTGCTTGATTCGGTCTTGTATATTTAAGTACATGAGACAGGGTATCTTTTAGTCTAGCACTCTCGATTACAGCATTCCTGCTTGATTGCAATATCAACAGTGACTTCATTATCATATAATATAATTATTTCAATTTATTTCCTACAAGACATTTGCATCACATTGTAAATTATTTAGTTGCATATTAATTAGTGAACACTTCCACAAACCGTAACAACGATAAATGTTTTAGTTTTTAAGTAATTCGCGCTTATATAATGCAAATGGCGTTAACTTATTGTTGCTTTTGTTTTGGCCACTTGACAGTAACCCATTAAAATGTGGGTGACCAGTGAGTGGAATGGCCGGGCCAAGAAAAACGAGTCGAAAACTTTTGAAAACAATGGCTCCACCACGCACACGCACACACAGACTCAGTTCCAAGTTATAAGTAGATGTGGCCACAGGTATTGGGGCTTGTCTGGGGATTGTGTGTGGAGTGGGGCAAATTGGGGACAGTCTGACACGCATTTCTACTCGCTAATTGCACAAATTGTGTCACTTGGCTGGCTAATGATCAAAATTGTCAATTGACTTTTAATAAGGTAGGCTTGAAGTTCGAATAACTGGTATTTCCAAAGGTTTTTAGCTATTTGTTTCCGTGTGGTAACAAATGAATGGAAGTGTTTGAGATCTATTGTGTAAACACTTTCAGGAAATGCGTAGAACGTGAGTTACAATTCTTTTTCACATGAGTCTTGGAATTTTGACAATTGAGTCTTGGTTTTATGTTATAAACGAAACGAATACCCATACCTATCTATATAGAAATCTCAGCAAACGCTTCAACCACATTCTTTTAGTGTCTTCTTTAATCTGAAGTTTGAATTGGTTTCTTTACCATACAAAGCATGTTTTCGGATGAACCTTCCAATAATCCAATAAGCTTACTTTCTATCAGAAAATCGTTTTTGACTGCTTCTCACCACAAAACTGTGCTTCTGCAAAGCTTTTTTTAAGCACGCTTATCTTAAATATATTATTTACCTCATTGTTATCAATTTGCGCACATTTAGCTGTGCAGTAAACAAAAACGAAAAACACCAAATGCGAACAACAAACTTTGCCAATTGGAAGCTGGAAGAGCAACAATTCCAATGCTTGGCAAAGCTTTAAGTAAGCCATATGATCAACAGCTGATCTTCGAACAGAGCTTTAAAAGCCAACATGTGCGCGTGGCTTGTGTTAAAAAGAGATGGCTATAGTGTGCATTGGTGTAAGAGCAGCTGAAAGCTTTGTGCGCTTTCAAAGCAGTGAGCAATAAACAGCTTCAAGCTTCAAGTCCAAATTCTTTTGTTTCGCCCAAAAGTATGCAGCAGAAAATAAGAAAAACATATTTTTAATTTTTTTTTTTTACAAAAATTGTATTTAAGTGATTTTTGTTGAGGGTACATAAATTTATAATATGAAATGTGTATTTGATTTATGGAAATTATATATACAATGTTTAATTGGGAAACGTGGCAAACTGGTGCAGGTACAAAGAAGAAAGATTAACAAAGTAGCGCCAATTTTGGGATACAAAAACATAAAAAATGCATCAGGCCTGTTCTGGTTTCCACTTTTGCCTTTGATCTAGGAATGAATTCACTTGGAAATAATAAAAACGGGAGCTTTTAAAGGAAAATGTTGTCGTAAGCGGAAACCGGAACAGGACTGCATTGACAACAACAACTACAAAGCTAATTTTGAGATTTCTGAATAACTCTCCCGTCGATTCACTCAATGGCCTCGATTATTTCATATTCTTCATCCAAAGAATGATCATAATCGATGTTGTATTTGTTTTTGATTTTACTTTTGTAATCCTTGAGCTGATCGTCATTTTCAAATTGATTTAATTTGTGACGTTGACCGCCGCGTTGTTTGCTGTTGTAGTTGTTGTTGCTGCTACTGTGGGTTGTGTTGTTGTTGTTGGTGTTGTTGTGTGGGGTGCTTGAGGTGCGATTTCTATGCCTAGAGGTCGAGTTGCCTATGCTAAAACGATAATTGTTATCCCTAATGCTATCTCTACTGCTCTGCTTACGGCTATTGCTAGTATTTTGTCTACTTTGATATTCGCTATTTTTACTAGAATTATTTTGTTGCTGTTGCTGTTGCTGCTGCTGCTGTGATGATGAGTATGACGATTGAGAATTGGTTTTAAATCTCATGCTGCCTCTAAAACTATTTTTGGTCATTTTATTGTAGTTTGTTGGTGCGGTGCTATCTACGATATTGTTGCTGTTGCTAATGTTGCTGATGTTGCTGATGTTGCTGTTGCTGCTATTGTTCTTGTTGTGTGCCAGAAACTGTCGCTGTCTGCCGCCTCGTTGCCGATGCACTGCCTCCGATGTTTTGTGCGCCTTCCCAATCCCATACTCATCATCAGCCTTATATCATACCTCATCCTGTGACAGCTGCTGCTGCTGTTGCTGGCTGCGCTCCGGTACGCGATACAGTTCATCATTGTTCTGGTACAGCTGCTCGGAGCTGGCGCAGTTCACATTCGACCACCAATCGCAAACGCGCACAGCCTGGTTGAATACGGTGCCATTGGGGCAGAGGAAGGAGTATTGATGTCCCGAGTGCAGGCACCAGTGCCAGACCTTTGAAAAGGAATTAATGATTAGTTAGCTATCAATTAGGAACTATTAACTATACAAAACTGGTTTTAAACGAACCGTTTTCAACACGAAACCGTTACAACAGCTTTTCGCCTTTGGTCATTTGACTTGTTGAATTACTTTGGGCCTAAAAATGGTTCGGTTCAAATATGGTTCGTATAAAAAACAGTTGCGTTTCCTATAAAAATAATTCAAAAATAAGTTAAAAACTATTGAGATAACTAGAATCGTTTAGTGT
Source organism: Hirtodrosophila confusa (assembly GCA_035043065.1). NCBI lineage: Eukaryota > Metazoa > Arthropoda > Insecta > Diptera > Drosophilidae > Hirtodrosophila > Hirtodrosophila confusa. Next base: position 8,445,020 of record JAWNNI010000213.1, on the reverse strand, counting down.
CATTTCAAATTATACATTAATTTGCCTTAGAGAAGGAAACAGCTGAGAATTCTAGTATTTTTAACAGAGATCGAATTATCGATAAATGAGTAGTGCTGAAAAGCCAGCGATGACACTTTCAATGCTCTCCGATTGTCATCCTCGATCTTATCGATATTTTCAATTGTATAATCTTTAGGTGATACCAACATCTTTATCTATTATCTAATATTTCTTAAATTACAAAAGTTCAAGTTCTATAATTTAGATTTAAATCTTAAATCTTCCTAAAAATATCTAAAATCAAGCGATAGTATCCATTGTGTTGACTATCAAGTATCTTAATTACTAAGACAAGCTTTTTTCGATCATTTTACAGCTCTATTTGTAATACTCTCCTTCTGAACAGTTACAGACATCTTTAGCTATATAATCAGCATTATTTATCGTTTATAATGCTCTTATATCAAAGTTGTGTCTTAAATTTCCTCCCATCCTACCTGGCAACGTGTCTCGGTATCCGCATAGTATCCTGGCTGACGTCCTTGGCAGTTGAATGCCAAACCCTTGGGCACCGCATCATAGGCTGGATAATCCTCGCCAGCGATGTAGCCATCAATTTGCTGCAAGAGATGTCAAAATGAGATGCGGCTTTTATATTTATTATGTGCGAGATTATAGTGTGAGAATGTGAATTATCTCATTGAGTGCAACTGCAGTGACCTTGGCTGGGTTTTGGACCGATGGTTGCCCAAGCTATGCACATTTATATCATGGCATAACAACTGCAAAATGATGTCTAAACAATAACAAATTACGAGCCAGAAACAATTGCCACACAAATTTACAACACGCGAAATAAAAAGAATCCAACTGAAATTTGAAATGCAAATGCATCAACCGAAAAATCTGTCGAAAAGCCAGAAAATAAAAATGAGTAGAGATCAACAAAAGAATCAGTGAAAATGTGCAACTATAGGGGGGGTTAGTGGCTGTCAGTGTATGTGTGTGTGTGTGTGTGTGTGTGTGTGACAATAAAAAACTTGACTAAAAACAACAGACAACTGTCAATCTCATGCGTATGAAACCATGAAAAGCCGACACAGCAACAAAGCGTGGCAAAGTGGTAACCTCATAACACACACACCACACACACACATGCCACAACACTCCCATGACATAAACTATGCACTCTGTTCTTTTGTTTAACCAGCCCATCATTCATAACTCCCAATCCATTTCATACTATCATTCCTGTGACTGTAGCTGAGGCTGCGGCTGAGGCTGTGCTGTGCAACATGTTGCATGTCACTGGGATGTCTTTCACCTATCTTGATCTTGCCTCAATTTCAATCTAAACACAATTTTTCATTGTTGCTGCTGATGCGTTACGCTTAAATAAATTCAATTGCAAGTCGTGTGACGAAAACCTTTTCGTTTGGATCTCAACTCTGTGGATAGACCCTCGTGGGCTGTTCACGGTGTCAAAATGCAATTGTATTTAATATCTTTTTTTTCTTTTCTTAATATTATTCCCAATTTTAGGTTAATGCTTGGTTTATGCTGATGAGCAATGTCGCAAAAACTAAAAGGCGTGGGATGCCTTACAATGCCTAAATAAGCAAAGAAATGAATCTAGGAGAGCTCAGTGCTTGGAGATATTAATGAGGAAACTGAACTTTAATAGGTAAACTAATGCGAGAAAAAACGGGAGTATAAAAAACAAGCTGTTTGAAATTAATAAGTAAGGAAGGAAATAGTATTTGGTTAACCAAAGTGAATAGAGTCTAAAAAGTGCTAAACTAGAATTTAAAGTTTAGAAATTAAAATATAGTATTTGGTTAACAAAAGTGAATAGAATTTAGAGAGTGCTAAAGAATTTAAAAGTTCTTAACGACAAGATCCATATATATGTTTTCCACAAACAAATTCAAAGGATAGTAAGTTAAGAAAATTAAGTTGTAAAGATGAAATTAATTAGAATCATTTGTTTACAAAAACGTTGTTATATTTGGGTACGCATTAGGAAAATAAAACTAAAACAATATAATTAATGCAGAAATTAATCGCAAAATGCAATAATCTTGAATAATTAATCATAATATAATGAATTAGGCAGAATTGTTGAGATTATGAAGAATTGATAGATTATGACTTAGAATTCTTAAATTCATGAAAAGTAAAGTAAAGTATATCTATAGTTTCAAATTTATGATTAAGCTGGACATGAATACTGCATAACATTTCACTCTTTGCCCTATCAAGCAAGCCTTTTTACTCATCTCCTGCCCCAATCAGTCAGGAATTCTTCAGGAATCGATTGAAGTGTCTATATTTGGTCCATTTCTATGGGATAACCATTCGATAACAAAACTAATACACCTTTGTTATTACCAAACAATTTTACGGTCGTTTTTTTATTGCTGCTGTGATTTTCTGTTGCTCATTTCTATGCCAACAATTGGCGTGCTAATAACTTTCATGAGGTTTTAACATTTTCAACTGCAGCAACAATAAGCACCCAGTGCCTCAGTAACCCAACTTTAGAGCTGCCATCCCCCACTGTCGCCCCCAGAGCTCCCAGTCAGCCCCGCTCAGCCGTCAGTTCAGTAAGTGCTTTGGCTGTTTAAATACCAGACCAGAAATACGACGCTGACTCTAAACAACAACAAAACGGGCAATTTTCCTTTCTTTGATGTGTTTGTTGTGTTTATATTGTTGCTCTGGTTGTTATTGTTGTTATTGTTGTTGTCTAGAGCAGGGCACCAAGGCTAATTGATAAAAGAAACAAAAATAAAAGAAGTGCCAAGCGAACGCAGCAGAAGAGCAGAAAAAAGGCTGATGACGACACCTTGAGCCAAGTCTTGAGGTACGAGTAATGGGGCTTGGAGAATGGAGAATGGAGAATGGGGCATCGGTAATGGTAATGGGGCTATGTTTGGGGGAGTTGAGATCTCTGGTTTCGGGGCATGGATCTGGTGTGGCGTTTGCACGGACGTGAGAAGATGTCTAACACTTTGCAGACAGGTCGACGTCGTTGTCTGCACTTGCAAAATCGCATGCAGCAATGTCTAGAAAAAAGAGCATTTTTTGGTCTATTTTTATGTTTATTTTTTTTTACTTGTGGCAACAATTGTATTGTTGTTGTTGTTGTTGCCACTGAGGCGACTGCGGCTGCAACTTTGCGTGGGAGTTTTGTTGTTGCTGGCTGTTGTAGATCGCTATCAAACAAGAGACAAATGGTGTGCGCAATCTTTTACTTTGAATGAGTATGGAAATTATCTAAGATGACACTTTTTTATGCGCCGCTGTTGCTCATGATATGTCTGTTATAATCCCAAGCTAATGAAGTTATCAAAATTTAGCATTACGTTATACAAATTTCCATTTTAATGCCAGCCATTCCCAGGCCCATCAAATTTTATGAGCGCAGAAGCTCTAGCGAATCCCCATCGATAAATGCAAGATAATTGACAAAGAGCAATAAATAGACAAATCGACAGCAGAGGCGGCCTGTCAGGCGGTTGGAAAGGGTTCCAGGCCAGGCCAGGCCAGGCCAGACCAGGCTAGCAAATAAGTAGTTGCAACTTTGGCATCATGTTGCGCCCTCGCCCCAACTTACCCCATTGACACAGTTTCCTGCCAGCAGCAGGCCGAACACGACAACGAAAACGATGGACAGGCAGGAGGAGAAGATGGAGTAGGAAGAGGTGGACTTGGAGGAGGAGCTGCTGCTGCTGCTGCTGCTGGCTGCCAGATGAAGATGCTGCTGTCTGCTATGTTGTTGTTGTTGTTGCTGTTGTTGCTGTTGTTGCAGTGATTTGTTCGCTGTTGTTGCGGCTGCCATGATGTCTGTGATTTTGGTTTTACGGCTACGCGGCGTATACGTAATTTAAATGTGATTTTGTGTTTGTTTCGTTGCTGTTGTTGTTAGCTATCTAAAATACAAAATCGAAAGAGAGAGAGAGAGAGAAAAAGACGAGCTAAACTAAGTGCTATTAGATGTTATATACATGCACAATATCCACTTTATTTGTGTGTGCATTTTTAGAAAGGAAGCTGCAATTGGAAAATTGCATTTTGCCTAAGCAGAAAAGCGCGACGTCTTCTATTATTTTTAGCTTGGCATGTAATTAGATTCGATTTTTATATTTTTTATTATTTTGTGATGCATGGTAGTTGTGGAATGTTATGGTAGCCGCAAATGGGAATGGGCATTTGCTGATTGGTGTTGCTTGCCTTGCCAGGAGCTAATGTTGTTGATGCTGAGACAACAACATTCACTTCTTGTTGCTGCGGCTTCGTTATTGGGCTATTTGAATTCAGTTATCATCTTTGTTGATTACACTTAATGGTTCATTTGCTTAGAATGTGCTTGGCTGGCCAGTGTTAATTAAAATCAGATTTGCTTGATTAACCAATTGTGAAATTGAAATGACTTGATGAGCGAACTAAAACGCTCAAGGATCTTGTGAGAAGATCATATATAATATGCGAAAATGTTGATATATTATTATTGCAATATTTACAAGCAAGAGAATCTCATTTAGAACTTCATCTAGGACATGTAAAGTACATTTAGATCATTTCATTTTGCCAATAAGAAACAAGAAAAGTTGCTTGAATTTTGAAATTTAAATTTACAATAAAAGACTATAAAAATTATAAATTTTTGTTAAACAAATTTGCCTTAAAGCTGTTATCGAATCTTTAAATGTTCGTTTTAATTGCTCAATTGTTATTAATGTTTATAATTATGCTCTGCCATTTTATCGTATTTATTTATTCGTAGAATATTTGTTATGGATTTAAACATCCTTTCAATATCTTGTAATTTTTTTTATTTATTTTTTTTAAATATTTTAAATTGAGAATCCTTTTTATCAAAATTGTCTATTGGTATTTGGTTGATATTTTATATATGTTCAAAATCGTACGTAATTAATATCTCAACTTAAAAGCCACGCACTTAACCGCACTCTTGGAAAAACTCTAGATATGCTTGCGTTTGTGTTTAATTATATATTTTTTGGTTTTTTATCTCGTACGTTTTTGGAGCGCGCTGCGAGCTGCACGTGTTGCCGCGTTTGGAGTTGATGCAAAAGTTAGAAAAAATTTCGCATCAATTTTAGTTTTATACTCAAGAGCAGGTCGCTCGGCGCCGCTTGCCAGTCGGCTGGGGGCCAATAGATGAGCGAGCGCCACAACAAAATGCACAGCGTCATCGTCATTGCTGGAGCCAAAGCCAAAGCAGCCGCCAGCAGCACCTCCACCGCCACCACCTCCGCCTCCACCGCAATTGCCAAAGAGCAAACTCATCGTCGTCAGCTCGACGAGCAGCAGCCGAAACTAAAACTAAATCATCGTGCAATTGTCGCTCGTTCGGCTCTCCGTTTTCCGTTTGGGGCCGCCTCTTAACTCTCATTCATCGCTAAATAGTTGGCGCTATGGAAGATGCCACAGCATCCATCCATCGATGCATTGCAGCATTGTTTGCGGGCCTTTGTTTTGTTTACGGCTTTTGTTTGTTTATGTTTTTGGCATATTTTGTGTTGCAAACCGAACAAAAATTAGTGCAAATTTTCATTTGGCTTGTGAGCTATTGATGATCGCAAACAAAAGACTTAGGCAACGAACTACGCTGGCATGTAAGGCTGTAACTGCTTTTAATTGCAGTGCCCAACCGAAATGATTGCAATTAGTGGCATTTAGCAGTGATAAAAACGAAAGACTTAGGCAACGAACTACCAAAACTGATTACTATTAAATAACAGTCGCCCTATATTTTATGTTTGATTGAAAATGGGAGGAAAAGTAAATGGATAACAAGCCAAATGAAGAGCTAGATGTTTCTGTGCAGGAAAGTGCTCGGCTCTTTAGAATTCTGGTTAATTATGATGAGAACGAAGACTTAGGCAACAAACTTGCCATATGATTATTATGAAATAACTGTTGCTCTCTATTTTAAGTTTAATAACAAGGAAAGAAATGTTAAGAACACAAAATAAATAAAGATAAGATAAAAATGACAGAGAGTATAAGGAAGTAGGTGCTTTTTGAAAGAGAAATTATTCAATTCCTTAGAATTATACCTGGCTGAAGCAAAAGGTTCTAGGTTTTATTTTAAATATAAAATTTGGAAGGATATATGAAGAAAACATATACTTAGCTCTAGAATCGCAATTGAAACTAAAGAACATGAGAAGTTTTGGGTGTTTGATGCAGCTTGCATATAGAAATCAAAAGACTTAGGCAACGAACTTGCATAGATTTTATGTTAAGTATAAATTGTATATATTTTATAATAGAGTATTTTAATCCTTTAATAATATATTTCAGTTATCATACACATAATTAAGCTATGGTTTTAAAAGTAACATTTAAAGTAACTTTATTAATTATATGAATTAGCTCGATGTGATCTTTCATTTTATCAAATGCCAATTATCTGTATTATAATTCACATTTTGATGATTAATGACATTCTGCACGAATTAATTAAAGCTACCAGCTAAGAGTTGAAAGACTTGTACAAACTAAACTGCTGCTAAGCACTTTAATTACGCAAATCCCTAACGTTTAAAACCCACGCTGTACACTAATTTCCATAATAAATTACCATAAATTAAACTAATTAAAATCAAATGCGGCAATAAATTTACGGCAGACATTCGCTCTAGAATTGATGCTGCCGCTCACTTTCAAAGATGTGCAGTGGCAATCCGGTTGGAGCAATCGAGCCGAGGAATATACTACTACGACGAGTAGCCAATGCAATGGGAAGGCAAAGAGTTCAGATGGCTTTCAATGCGCTTCAATTGGAGCTCATGCAGAGACAAATACCGAGACTGAGTCTCAGACTGAGACTCAGACTGAGACTGAGACTGAGACTCATTCTGGTTCACCTTCGAGAAAAGTATTGCAGCTACAACTAATAACAACTCTAACAACAACAAGCGTTTGGCAATGCGACTGCGCTTGATTCAGTTATCCACTTATTTTTATATATATTTTTTTATACATATGTTTCTTATTGTATGTCTGTGAGAAATTCCCTTAATCAGCGCAGACATTGCAACTGCAACGTCTAAATATGTTGAGACTGGCAGCTGAAAATGGCAGCTAAGTTTGGCTTGAATTCAGACTTGTATTATCATTAGGCGTTGCTGATACACACACACACACACATTATTTTGATCCCGGCATTTCTCAACTTAAACCTGTCTCATGTAATGTGTAATTAATATTTGTGGCAGCTTTTGAGCTGCCTCATCCCGCATTTACAACGAGTGTCTTGTGGCCATATTTTATTAAAGTTTAACGCTTGATTCACACGCTGCCACAGATTATGTTTGTTGTGCCGCTGCCGCTGTGCCACCGTTGATAATTGACTTGGGGATTTGGCCTTGAATGGGCCAGGCCAACATGTGCCATCATCTTGAACGTCCGGATCATTTGGCCGGCTTGGGGGCAGCCCATTAACCTTGACTTTTACCCATGCGGTGGTGGCACCAAAATGACGCTTCTTGTTCATATTTTTACGGCTGCGGTCTTTTGAAAATTGGTTTAAATACGTGACGAAAACAATGATAAAGTAATTATGGTTATATGTGACTTGGCTTAACATTTATTATCGTTTCTTTTTCCCGCTGCTGTTGACACTTGTTGTGCCGCAAATGATTTTGTTTTTAACTCGTCTATTCTTATGTTGTCAGCTTTATGGCGCATTAGCGCATTTTGAAATGATTTTTTGTTGGGTAATTTGCTATTGAGCCAGCGCGGCGGCATTGTTTCTAATACTATAAGTTTTGTTATGTGTTTTGAAATGGTTTTTTAATATAGGCCTGGGAGTAAGAACGTCCTTCTGTTCCTATACCTAAATAAACTCGTTAATTATTGTTTTCATAAGGTTTTTCTTTTACGGAAATCGTTTGCTAAAGTTAAGACTGGTTGGGCTCTTTAAATATATATTTCTATGTATGATGTGCATTTTTTTCAATATATTTAAAAACCTTACTTTTTTCAAACATTATCTCATTTTTAACCCACTTTTCATCTCACAAATATCTTCACTAAATCTGTCTAAATTTCAAGGCTTTCTTTGGTAATACTTTTTACTATACATGTCCGCTTTTTAATGATGTTCCTATTCCCATTCCATGCCAGATCATTAATTCACCAAGTGCGCACATTTTTCAAACCAAAATCCTCGTTTGGAAAAAAAATCTTCTCCTAAACAGACCGCAACTTGATAAACGCATTTTAAGTTCTCATTGTTCTGGTATTTGAACTGTTTTTGTTTGTTTAGGCTTTTTGTGGTTTTTTGGCTGGTTTTTTGTAGCTCCTTTCAATGGTTTTGGCGTTGCACAAACACAATGCAGCTGCAGTTAGCTGATTATTGTGCAAATAAAAGTTCTAACGATGATTTTGGCAACAACAATGCAATTATGCAAAACAACAATAACAACAACAAGAGGAAGGTAATTAAAGGCAGCAGACACGAAAAAAAATAAGGGAAACAACGCCAAGAAGAATAAAACGAGGAATTATAATTATCATGGAGTTGCAATCAACAATGAATATGCTAAACAGCCGGGCAGAACATCCTAAAATGCTGCGGCACGGCACATGCCACATCCGCCACTGACAACAACAACAACGACAACAACAAGAGCAGCAGCAGTTTGGGGCATCATCATCATCATCATGATGATCATCTTAGGTAGCCATTTGCGCAATGCGGCAAACCCAAAACCGAAATCAAAGCAAATATCATACATCATCGCAAAGGTTTCCAAATTATATCGGATCGCGGCGTTTCTCTCTCATTCAAATTGTAGCAAATTGTCGAAGTTTTGTAATCAAACTCGAATCATTTGTATCTTTTTGGCTTTTTTTTTTTGCTCACCTCCTCTTCGAATCTTCTCGGGCCAGCAATTTCACACACGCTGACTTTTCGCTAGTTGGCCCCTTAGCTGAACTTCTGCTTTGGCTATATCATTTTCTTCTGGCCACCTTTTGTGGCCGCTTTTCCACTTTCAAATTGAATACGAAACATTTTAATTGTATTTCTTTTGGCTTGCCAAATAATTTGTCACATTTTTAACTGTGCCATTGGTTGAGGATTAGGCGAAAGCGGGGAGTTGTCAACGACAGCCCCCATGTGGGGAGTGAGCAGCTCAATTTGGGGACTTTGATTGATTTTCAAACACTACAATTGTAGTCATTAGTTCAAGTGACTTTTAAATGATGTCAAGCCAAAAAATTGGGTTGAGTAGTTTGGGCTTTTTTCCCATCCAAATTTACTAGGGATTAAAGCAGACGAGTGTGGGTTTCAGGCTGTCAGGGTTTTGCAAAATGCCATTTATTAGCGATTTTTTACAAAAGCATTGCGTAAGCTTTGAAATTAGAGCACACGTGTTATATTATGCAGTAATAATGGGGACAAGTTGCATAGTTATTGAAGAATAGGTTTAAAAAACTGATACTCATCTTCACATCATTGAAATTACTATTATAAAGAAGAAAAATATTGATTTGATATGGCACTTAATTTGATATTTTTTCATATCATTAATTTTTTTTTTTCGAAAATGAGAGTCAAAGACAAATGAGTGAGATTATTTGTTTAGTTAGATCGGCTTCAAAGTCATTGCCATAGCCCTACACAACAAATCATTAAGCATTTAAGCTCTACTATTTAGTTTCCTACTCCCACGGGAGGGAAAATTGTGATACGCTTTTTTGAGTATTTCTTACGGTTGACAAAAGTAGTTAAATACAACATAATGCACTTTAAACTACATTTTTCGACGGGCAAAGCCGGTGTATTACCAGCTAGTAACTTATACAAGAAGTCTCTTGCTGGATTCGAACCGTCGACTCTTCTCGAATTTCGAAATTACTTATACATTTTAAAGTAAAAATGATATGAAAATAATGATATTTTGGAAATTAACCAGAACTTATCAAATTCATCTTGAACTTCTTTTTTCTGTATAGGTCTTTTCCCATTTCCAAGAACATTTCATCCAAATCATTTTCCATTTTATTTTGCAGCTAGTACCAATTGATTTTGGTTTTTGATGTTTTGCTCTTGTTTTCATTTTGAGGAACATCTTTTTCAACAGAATATTCATTCGTTCGGAATTGGGAACATGTTTTATACATGTAATCTTAGGATGTTAAGACGTTAATTTAACTTAATGGGCTGTGTTTTTGAATACTTTATTAAGTTCCTAGTTGCTTAACTTTATTTATTGCTAAACTTTATGGACAGTTTCTTTTGCTTAGGCATGAAAACAATACCTCTAACGCCTATCACACTTATTAACAGTTTTTTTTAATTGTTCAGCTGCAAGCTGTGATTAATTTCCGTCAATAAAATATTATTTATTTCACAAATTTGTCAAATTTTAGAATTTTAAATTCCTAGACATAATTCATGAACTGAAAACCAAAAAAAATCCATGAAAAATGCCATAACAATTTATTGAATTACATTTTGATGAATGCGGCGATGATGGACAGCTGTGACAACAATAACAATAACGACAACAACAACAATAACAATGCAAGCTACAATTACAACAACAATAACATTGTAAATGATTGAACCGAATGGCAGAGTCATCGAAATTCGTTAGAAGGCCAAAAGTGCCAAACAATTGGTTGACTGGGGAGATCTGGGGAGCTGCGGGGAGCGCGGCGCGACTAACCAATACGATTGAAAACAAATGCAACAAAAGGCTCTGAAAAACTTTTGGTTTGGACAAGTACAAATGATAATCATGACGCGTTAGCGAAGACGATGATAGACAAACGCTTTTGGCGAAATTTAACACAAAATGCCAGCCAAACTGAAGAAAATGATTGCAGCACAAATTGAGACTGGCCGAATATTGAAAATGCCAGCTGAGGCATCGGATAACCAGTTGGGGTAACAGCAGGGGCAGGGGGCATTACCAGTAATAGAAACTATAACGAGGCGCGAACAGGGTCAAAGCAGCGAGTTGGCCAAAACTCTTGGCCAGCTTTGAATTCGAGCTCGCAGTTGGGCACTCAATAAATTGTTTCTTTATTTTTTATTTTGATACCCTTGCAAAGAATATTATCATTTTGTCGCGAATTGTGTAATGCAGGGAAGGAGGCGCTTTTGATCCAAAAAGTAATGTATATTCTTGATCGGGCTTACTACAATAGTTAAGTCAAACTATCAATGTCATTTTGGTCCGTGTATCAGACTGTTTTCTTTTAGGTAACCAGTCTCCCAGTTTTGAAGGTATTTTAATGAAATTTGGTATAGATACTCCTTTTTGCTGCATGCAGAACATATATCGGAACTATATAACTTTTTTGTTCTTCAAGATATCTCAGCAAAACTTACCAGTTCTGTGTTTCATTAGTCTCTTCATAAGTTCCCTTAATTAGAATAAGATCGGATGACTATTTATATCTTACACATCTTAAGGAAAAATCAGCGAGAAAATGTATGAAAACCTTACTCTTTTTATAGATATCCCAGTCAATCTCAACAACTACGCGGTCTATTATAATAGTTTATATAATTTGGCAAACTTTAATCAAAATTGGATCACAATATCATATATCTGCCATAGAGAGGAACCGTCGATATTTCAGTATTTGTATAGCTCTGAAGGTCGCAATTTTATTAGGATCTCTGTAAGGGTATCAAATCTTCGGCACATTGAAGACAGCTTTTCCATCGCGTTTGTTTTTCTGTTTTATATTTTGGGGACAAAAAGCAGCAGCATCGAGGTGATGAGGCAGCATCTGCAGCTGTAAGTGGTGGCCGCAGCTAGTTGCTACACTTGTTGCATTTAGTAAATATTCAGCATACGTCATGTGGTCCAGATTGTGAAGTTGCAATGCCAGTTTTTAGCTTTCCGCCTGCTGCACATTTATTTGTTGTTGCTGTTTGCATTTAAATTGATTTCAGTTTGGAATTGAGGCAAGGTCAGTTGACCAGGCATCTCGTAGATTGGTGCATCTCTCAGAATGATTCAGAAAGCGCAGTTAATGGGGTCATAAATATTCAATATTAAAGACCTTACAAACGGCCCAGTCATAAGTCATATGCTTCACTGAGCACCACTGTCTGTTCCAATGTTTTTTCGTGTGAATTCAGTTTGAGCCGCCAGATTGTGGTGCCAGCTTCCCGAGGTGGAACGTGGACGGACGGACGACCTTTGCCGTTGTACGACTTGGACTTGGACGCCTCCCAATCACGAGCTCTGATCGAAGATGACACCTTCAGTTATCCATTTGTTGTTGTAGTTGTTGTTGTTGTGAATGACTCAGCTGGCGATGTTGCAACTTCAAATAGTTTGTTATTTGTTGGTTTGTCCATTTGCATTGAATTGTTTGAAGCTGCGTTTGTCTTGGCCATCAACGAATCCCAGCTTATTGGCCTGAGATTTTTATTGATCTGGCATTTGCCTACTTATCATTATTTCCATTATATACATTTTTATTTTTATTTTTTTTGGCAATGGCATTCGATTTGTTATTGTTTTTATTGCCCTGGTATAATTAGCGCAAATTTGTTCAACCTCTAAGCGATTTGCCTGATTATTTGATGAGTTTGTTTGCTTTATTTATTGAATTTATTGACGATTGACATTTGGAGAAGGTTAAGATAAGTAAATATAATATATTTTTTATACCCTAGCTGAGGCTATTATAATTTTGTCTCGAAATGTGTAATGCACTGCAGGAGACGTTTTCGACCCCACAAAGTATATATATTCTGAATCAGCATGAATAGTCGAGTGAGCCGTCTGTCCCTCTGTTTACATGCAAACTAGTCTCTCAGTTTTGAAGCTGTCGTAATGAAACTTGGCACAGATACTTCTCTATGCTGCAGGTAGTACATATGTCGGAACTGGCCGGATCGGACCACTATAACATATAGCTGCCATAGGAATGATCGGTCGATGCTTATGTTTTTATATAAAAAACGTTTTTGTTTCTTAAAATATCCTCTCCAAACTCACCCAAACTAAGTCTCTAAAAAGTTTATACAATCTGACCAAATTTTATTAAAATCGGAATACTATATCACATAGCTGTCATAGAATCGGGTGAAACTGAGTTTTTGTATGAGAACCATTTTTTACTCCCTGTACCCATAAAATGGGTAAAAAGGGGGTACTAAATCTGTGCAAATGTATGTAACAGGCAGAAGCAGACATCTCCGACCCTATAAAGTATATATATTCTTGATCAGTATCAAAAGAGATTTTGATTTGGCCATGTCCGTCTGTCTGTCCGTCTGTCCGTCCGTCCGTCTGTCCGTCTGTCCGTCCGTATGTATGAACGCAAGGATCTCAGCAACTATAAAAGCTAGAGACACAAAATTTGGAATGTAGGTTTGTGTATAGCGGGAGCAGATCAAGTTTATTTTAGATTTGAGATATCTCCCCGTTTCCCCGCTATTCGATAAAAACCGTTTTACAGTAACAATTTTCAAGATATAGATTTGGGATTTGGCATGTTCAATACTTTAGTCACTCTTAATCTACTGTCCAAATTTCAAGTCGATCTGATAACAAACACGGAAGTTATTCAACAAACAAGATTCAGTGCTGGAGCGCGGGAGGAAGAAGCAGCACAGCCACCACTTAAAATGCCTCGCTTGCGCTGCGCTCGAGCTGTCGCTCGTGTGTGTGCGTCTTTTGTGTATGTGTGTTTGTATGTGTAAGTGTACGTAGATGCGATCGGAAATTTTTGACCTGGGTACAGGGAGTTTTGTAGTCGGGTTTACTCGACTATAGCATTCTTACTTGTTGTTTATATAAATATTACATTCAAACTAAGAGGGAGTTTTATTATACTTTCAATTTTGTATAAAATAACTTTGCTGCTAGGGCATATACGATATATCATCGGCACATCGTTCATTCTTGTTTTTACACCAAATATCCACAACAATCTTGAACAACGTTGTTGAAATTTTATACAACATTCTCTCCAAACGCATTTCGTCCTTAATTATAGCAGCTGCAAATTCGAATATATTTATATTTATAATTATATTTATAGCTAATAAAATTCTACATGTTCTTATTTTCGACTATAAATTACCAAGTTTCGAATTAGCTATAAAATCAAAGGCTTAACACTTTGCGCAGAGCTTTGGCTTGCGACTCGGCTAAGTGCGAAAGCTTTGAAAGCACAGTTCATGTTATAAAGAATTTTGTTTGGAGTTTGTTTCCTTTTGTTGCTGTGTATAGGATAAATCAGATATAAATAAATATTTGTTCAGATTTTCGTTCAAATTTCATTCTAAAAATTCAAAAGATTTCGATTTCTACTTCCTAAATTACCAACTCCAATAACTTTGTCAAAACTTAACCGAATTCCACCTGGAATGTCTTTTTAAACATGTTTTGTATTCTTGACTTGGCATTTAAATTTTACACACATTACAAAAAAAATGTTGAATTTTGTGAAAAAATAATTCATAAAACTTTCAAGCGAAATGTTTCAAAGTTTGGCGAAAAACTAAAATCACTCCGCAAATTAGAAGCGCAAAAGTGTGGAAGATAATTAACAAAAACTTCTTTTTTTATATCAATAATAGCAATTAATATATATTTTGTAATTACGGTATGCATAATTCGCTTTTGTCCTTATTGTTTATTGTAAACCATCAATTCGGTTAGAGTTTGTTAATTACCATCCCGTAATTGCGTATCTGTTATCGAATTCAATGAAATTCATTTGAAAACAAACGCATATATTATATTTAACAAAAGCCATAGAACGATTGACATTTGACCTGCGCCTGTGTTTTTGCCCCCTCTGGGAGGACACTTCAAGTGAAAGTTCAAGGGTCAAGCGAGCTTCTAACATTTCATTTGCAATTCATTGTATGACAATGTGCTGTGTGTACGCACACCCTTTGCCCCTCTGCTGCCACACATATATGCATATATCTATCCATTTCAATTGACACCTCTGTGTGTATTTTTTATGTGTGTGTGGCAGCTGGCCTTTTGCTGATGTTGGCCAAATCATATGAAAAATTCACAGCTGTTGATTTGATAAACAAAAAACGAAATGAATAATAAATTCGAATAAATCGCTTGGCATTTGGGCAGCAATATATTTGAAGAAACTTTGGCAACAGGTTGCCAACTACCAACTTGACCAACTTGGCTTCTGTCGCAAAGATGGCCCAATATAAACTGCAAAGAAAGTGAGTTCTTCTGCGCTGCAGTTGGCTGTTAAATGGTCTGTGTAATTGCATTGGACGCCATGCGGCGTTAGTTGGCTTCCTGCTGGGTTACCACACCACACCACACCGTCCCAGCTCCCCGCTCCCCGCTCACCGCTCCCCGCTTTCTTGCCATAATGAGCACAGATACTGCAATCAGGCGACGGATATCCAACGTTTTTTGCACCTCCTTTTTTATGCCACTGATTTGTGGCCTGTGTGTGAAGCAGCGACTGTCAATTATGCCACAGCCACGAGGATAATGCTGTGCCACCAACAAGCTGCTTATATTTTTGTATACAGTCAGCAAATTGGGTAGAAAACTAATTTGCAATTGGCCAATTCATTGAAGGCTCAAGAGCTGCCAAAAGCGCAACGTTTGAAATATGCGCAAGTGTCATTTTCAATCGAAATCAGTAAACTTTGAATGACGCACAGGATAACTGGGACTGCCAGCCAGCCAGCCTGCTAGATAGATCCTGCATTGTTGCAGTCCTTTACAACCACCCCCACCGTCCCCTCCTCCTATCATTGAAAACCACTCGATTGCGCTCTGACTCTGCCCAATGTCACATTTTGCATGATTTTGCTGACAGAAGTTTGCTGACTGTTGACATGTGGGCTGCAAGTGAAAGGGTTTAGAAGGCGGCTGGGTGCTGGGGGGAACTACACTTGATTGCCGTTTAAATTACGAAATCATGCATGTGAATGACAGACACTCGAATGGCTAGAGGGGCAATGCAGGAGGTAGCTGGTTCGGTTTTGAAATTATAGTGCATTTGTGTTTTGTAATTAGACCCCAAATACTCGTGTACCTACCAAACAGCAACAGAACACTCAATGGAATGTGTGTGTTGTATTGGTTGTGAGTGTGTCTGTTGTATAGCCATAATGAGGCAACACTTTGAACACTACCAGCTGCCACTGGCCAATGCCTCGTCCTGAAAAACAGTTTGGAATACCGCAGTGTTGGCACACAAATTGTAAAATGATCGTCACAAAGCACTCAGCGGGAGTTGAGGAGCATTCGACTTGTCTCTATGTCTATGTGTGCGTGTATCTGTGTAAATCTGTCTGCTATCTGTGAAATATAATCGCTCAAAATGGATGCGGTGATTACTTACTACACACACCTTTGAGTGCGTCTGCATTTGCACATTGTTAGCCATGTTTACAGCGGCGCTTTGAAGCCGCTTTGGATTTATCAAATGGGGCGGATGAATGAACTGAAAATCAGCTTACATTGCTGATGAGCTGATGGCCAAATTGAGCAAATGCGTTAAGTAAACGGCAAGCTTATCAAGTGCTAATTATTGCTAACACTTTGTAGCACAAGTGGAGTGACCTAGTTGGGCGTGCTCAAAGATGCCTCGCACCCAAGTTTTAAGGCAACGTATACGTATCTAATTTATGCTGGCCCTAAGTTTGGTAAATGAGAATCTGCATACCAAATTTCGTGACCTTAGCTCTTCTAAATCCTGAGTTCAAAGGGAGCGGTTCGAAGTGAATAAATTGACAGAAAAATTAGTGAACAGAGAGTCTTATCAACACAAAACATAAACAGTCTCCATTTTCTATTTTAATCGATCATATATATATTTTATTCTTATCGATTCTTTACTCCCTTACTCTATTTATATTCTACAGACCGGTTGAAATTTTTTTTTTAGCAACGCTTTTCTTTTTGAAGTTGTTTTTGAATAGTTTTCATTCCAATTACGCATGGGAAAATGCTTTTCTACCAATCGTTCGCTTTTCGGAATTCAGAACCTTTAATATTATATTTCGATTCCGAATGATTTGGAAATTTTGATATGGGAAATGGAAACATATTTTAAATTTTTATTTCTATGCTTCCTTACTTTTCTACTTCTCCTCTATATTTACATACATATATTTAATAACCTATTATTAATCTATTCTAATTCCCTTACTATTTCTATATTTATTTAGCATTTGCCCTCTCTTTATATTTATATTCCCATTTTATTTCCCAGTATCAATGTCAACCAAAACGAACCCATATATCACTCTTAATCTTTGTATTCATTTAGTTACACAACTCTTTTGATTCTCCATTACCACAAATACGAACATCTTGAGCTCCAATTTAAAGAAATTACTTTACTCAAACACATTGAACCGCTTACGAGCGACACACACACTTCACACACAACCAATTGAGTACTGATATCCATATATTTGCAGTATTGTGCTTATATCAAACTTGAGCCGCTTAATCGATTGAAAAACGTAGCAATTTGATGCATTTTATTGGTGTTGAATGGGCCAACGGATTGTGCGGCATGTGGCAATGCAAATTGACATATGAGCTGACACATTTGGGGTCTGCCACGCCCTTTCGGTAAACTTCAATTGATTTGTGAATGAATTTGCAGGCGTGGAGAGTCCTTGTGTTATCCTCGGCTTGTGTGTGCGTCAAGGACCAAACACACACATACACACACACACAGGGACAGCAATAACAGCAACGGAAAAAAATCAAAAACCAAAAAGTGGACAGCAACAATGCGCACACATGTAATGCTACTTTTTGACAAGGATACACACACGCACACTCAAACACCAACACCAACACCAACACCAACACACACACACACGCACACTCACACTCATGCACATCGAGAGGCATTCACAGTGTCGATGATGATGCGTCAATGCATGCAAATTTTGCTTGCCACAAATAAGTTGGCAAAGTGGTTTTCGGTTTTTGGTTTTCGATTTTGCGTTGTTGCTGCAGTTTACTGTTGTTGTTGTTGTTGTTGTTGTTGTTATTGTTGTTATTGTTGTTGTGGTTGTTGACTGTACTTAACTCAGCTCAATAGCTGTGATTTGCATAATATGGCAACGCCATGCAACAATTTCCTGTCGCCAGCCCTTTCAAACAACAATATAAAGAAAAAACCCAACTTATTAGCCATGCATGTGAAAAATCAAACTAAATATCTAACCGGCTACTTCACTATAGAGCTGAACAGCGTAGTTCATTTGAGTTGATTAGTTTAGTGGTTAAATTATTGGTGAACTAACGAATCAGTTCATTTAGTTTATAGTTTTATTCGCTTGAACACAATTCTTGTTTGTTTTCTTCACTTCACTTCACAGCGTAGTTTAATTCGTTTTATTCAAATATTTACTAACTATTTCCTTTAATTAAAAGATAAATACAATTTTAAAACGAATTTCGGTAACACATTTCTTCACCATAAATCATTTTCCATGTTTTTTACCTTTGCAAGAAATTAAGTCATTCGATACTTTGAAACGTTCCATTTTTCGTTTTGTTGATATTTTAAATTTACATAATTAATTTACATAAAAGAAATACAGCCAAGAATGTTTTTAAAAATATTTACAATTTTTTTTGCTTTTTGCATTTCTCCATTTAGTCTCTCTGTTTTTTTATAATCAACTTCAATTAAACTTAATCTATATTTACAGGAACTACTTAATCAAAGATAAATATTAAGTATGGTTAGTACGATAAAATAAGAATTAAAATAAAAAAAAAAAAAAAAATAATAATATTTACAATAAGTCTTCTACGCACTCTGACCACTGCTTACAAACCACAAAATAATGAATAAAATGAACAAACGATGAACTGATTCAAACGAACCGAGTGCGAGAACGAACTAAATGAACGACAATCTAAATAGTTATATCTCTATATCTCTATTTATCTGTCTGTTCATTTTAAATGAATCATTCCTTTACAGCTCTGATTAGTTCGCTCGTTCGTGATTCGTTCTATTGAACTTATTCTGAACTGTTCAGTACAACTCTACTCTGCTGCAGTTGCTGTGTTGTTGTGTTTGGTTTTTGGGCCACTCAATCAAACAAACATTTCATTATTTTGCAGGCAGCCAAAACTAAACCAATATTTTGTCAGTCGTTGAGTGGTGCCCCAAACCTGCTCCGCAGCCCCACAGCCCCACAGCACCGCAGCCAGCCCTACGTACCCAATCCCCAACCAACATTGTCATGGGCAATATTCGAGCTCTTAGTTAATAGGATTTTGTGTATATTGTTGTTGTTGTTGTTGTTGTTGTGAGGCTGCCAAATGTTTATGCTTGGCAAACACAATTTTATAGTAAAGCGGAAATTGCGTGCTCAGCTTTTGACTGTGTGGCAACGCTGGTCATAATTTTTGCATTTCGTTGCGGTAAATCAGTTGATTGTCAAGCACTTGGCACTAAATTGAGTTAAATAAGTCAATAAATTAAATTAAATAATTAATTATGCTGCTGCTGCCTCTGCTGCAGCCATGCAGTAAATTCCAATTGCAAGTGCCTGCGGCTCAAATTTGTAGCATACGCACAGGCGTCGCCTTAGAAATTGGTCAGACGCCCAGCTTTGTGGGTGTGTGTGCGTGTGTGTGTGTGTGTGAGTGTGTTTAAGTGTGTGTGGTTGTGCTGCCATCCAAGTCATGGTCATTTTATGCATATGCTTGTACTACAGCAATGCGGCGACTATGAATTCTGTCCCCCAAAATTGACAAGTGTTTTGTGGGGTGTGGCGGTATCTGACAAGACAAAACGCAAAACTTGACAGCTGCTCGACCTTTGGGGCATAACTAACTGTAAAGCCACAATGTTTGATTAGACACAGGGGCCAGCCGCTTCACAGATGCCCCCAAGTGTGAGGGGGGGGGGCATAAACATAATTTCCTATTCGCATGAATTGCAGCCTCTCTCGGCGATTCTCACAACTATGAGTGCTGACAAGTGATTGAAATTGGTTGCTGGGCACAGCCAGAAGAGTTCGATAGCTTGCATATTAATAGTAAATTGTAATTAATAATTGCAATTCACAAACTCAGATAAGAAGCTTGACATTTAGTAATAAGTATAGCTAGAAGAGTTCTGAGATCCCATATACTAAAACTATGTATATAATTTTACAAAACAATTCAATCAACTTAATGCCAGAAGAAAGGAATGAAATGTGGTAGCTTCAGATAGACAAGCATTTGTTTCAGTAACATTATGGGCTTTAACAGTTGGAATGTCCATCCTACTTATCCGTCCAGACAAACCACCTCAGAAAGTGCCTTCCCATTGGTAGTATATCACATTTTGGTTATTTGATTCACCTTATCACAATTTGCTAAGCTTACCTCTAAATAGGTACCCAATAGGTACCCAGAGGATAATTGGTTTTTTTTTCAATCACATTCTAAAGGCAGGACTTTATGAAATGCTTGAGTTGTTTATACAGATATAGCTTCTGCCAAGTGAGCAGCAATTAAAACATCTCGACTTTCGTTTTAAGCTTCTACGAATCAGCTACTTTCCTCACGCTGATGATAGCTGCTCCGAAAAGGATCAAGGACCCCGAACATGTAGCAATAAACGTTCACATTTATACCCATTTCGAATAGTTCACTGATATTAAGCACTTAGCTCATCAAAGTAAGTCTATTGGGTAAATACGTTGCCAAAACATTCCAAAGCATGAATCTGTATCTGTATCTGTATCTGAATGAATCTCAGTAAATCAGCAGCAGCAGCACAGCATCTAACAATTTTAACTGCCACATGACCCAAAATTGAGGCAAGCAAAGCAGCGAGGAGCAACTAAACCATCCAATGTGCCGCTGCACCAGCAGAGCTCTATTAGGCCTAATCAGAGCTAATTCAGCAGCCAAAAACACACAGATACGCACACACAGAGGGAATAGCATATGGGGCGAAATGTTGGGCGTTACTGTGGCATGTGGCAAGTGGCAGCGTAACAGGAGACGCAATCATAAAATCTGTGCGCAGCACAACGAAGTTAGAATTTAGTCAGCCGTAAGAGCAGCAGCTGCAGCAAGGATGGTGGGGTCACAAAATCTTTGCTGATGACAAATGTTGCAAATGTGGCGGGGTTGCAACTGGCAGCTAGGGGCAGGCGGCAGGCGGCAGGCGGCGTGTGAGAGCTCAAGTTGCAACTGAAACTGCCTGCATGCGTTTGGCAATGTGTGGTCACTTATTCTTATTGAAATGCACTGCCAGATAGACTCACACACACATTCATATGTATGTACACACACAGATATATCTACATTAGTGTGCGAGATAGGACTACTCATAAATGCACAGTTATCAGTCGGACAAGGGGCAGGACTAGGCAAGGACTTGCAACTGCGACTAGAACAAGAACTCGAGTGGACTGCAGTGGTCGCTTCTGGACATGCGTAATTAGGTTTGTTGTTGCCACTAAATATGCGTGTCAAGTTCCAAAATGCCCTTGCTGTGTGCCTTAGAGATGAGTTATATTTGCTTACCTGTGACTGAGTTCCTGTGATAGTAACAGTACCGTAATGAACTGTCAAACTTTCGATATTAATAGTCAAATTTCTGATATAAACAGTTCCGATGCTAACAGTTACAGCTCCGATATTAATAGTCTCGAAATTAACAGTCACTGTCTGAATATAAACAGTTACAGTTGTTCTGATATTGACAGTAACAGCTCCGTTATTAACAGTCCCAAAATTAACAGTCACAGTCTCAATGTAAACACTCACAGTTCTGTTATTAACAGTCCCGAAACGGACAGTAACAGTTGTTCACAGTTACAGCTATGCTATTAACAGACACAATCAGAATATAAACATTTACAGTTATGTTAATAACAGTCACAGTGCCAAAATGAACAGTCTCAGTATGAACAGTAACAGTTACATTAGTACCAAATGCTAACCGTAAGATATCAATATTAACAGTCAGAGAACAAGTATCGATGTCACCTAATATCTGGTGATATGTTTTCGAAGTCATGGGAGAAAGGACTGTTATCATATCGTAGAATGTGACTTGCAGAGTCACAGTCGCAGTTATCACTGTAACTGCAAAGTAACTATATGGCTCAGTTCTAATGTGCGTGCGCGTATGTGTGTGTGTGAGAGTGTGGGTGTGTGTGGCTAATAACTGGCCTGGCAGCCGGCAAATGTTAATGTTCTATATGCCTATGCGGTCGTCTTCTTGGGCATTGTTGCCTGCATAAATCATAATTGAAACCTCATTTCCGTTGCAGGCATTTCGCACGCTGACAGTTAACGCCCACAAGCGCCCACTTACTGCGGTTGCCATAGCACATTATTTGGGTTTGCTTTAATAATAATAAACTGTCATCATCAATACTAACAATTGACAGCAGCTGCTGTAGCTGTGGCTGCTGTTGAGCTGCAGTTGTAGTCGAGTTTGTCAATCTACCAGCAGAGCATACAGCCGAGAGCCAAGTCAATTGTGTGTTTTAACGTGTTGGGAATTTCAATTTTAATGCTGGCAAGCAAATGTAATTATTTGCATACTTTTTGGCGCTAGATGAGCAGGAAAGTGAAACGTTGTCTAACCAAAGGCAGAGCAGCTCATTCAAAATGCAATTTAATGAGTTTGCAAGCATTTTGTCAGGCTGTCATTCCTTTTAGCAGACAGTTATTCAAGCATTTAAATACACACACTCCCACACACACACGTACACACTCAGAAGCACACTCAGTGCGACTCACATAAACCAACCATTTAGCATTTTAGCTGCTGTCTTTTGTACTTGTTGCTTTTTGCTTGTGATTTCAATGACGCCGCCTGCAAGTAGGCAACACAATTTCCCGAAAACGCCGTCAAGTAGGCAACAACTTTTTATGCACCTAATGCGCGCTTTCAGTTCGCATTTGTTGCTCATTTTCCGTCAAGAAGTTATGATTGAAATGCAACAATTCGATGCGCTCTCTTTAACTGTCGCGCTTCCAGTAAGAGCTGCAGTTGCTCTTCCGTTTCATTCTACTGCATTCCTCGCTAGCTAAGAGAGCAACAGCGACAGCAAGAGCGAGAGCATTGCTTTCAACTCTTTTTCCCCAACTTGCTCTTCGTTCAACTTACAGTCAATTGCATGCTCTGGTGCTCTTTGTTTCAACTGCAGCTGAAACGAGCAGTTGAACCCTGACCCTTGGCAACATAAATTTCATTGTGTTCTCAGCGCTTTTTGTTGTATGCCACTTCGCGTGGCAGGCAGCAAGAAAGGGCCATATCGAATTAGTTAATTGCATAAAGCAGCCCGGGCCGATAGAGCAGACAGTTTGGCTGACAAAGTAGCGCAAGTTGCGTCTGCTAAAAACAAAAGTCCTGACATAAACAATGCCAAAAGGAGGGGGAGGTAATGGGTATGGTATGGGTAAGTAGCTCGCAGTTAGTAACTTTGCTGCTGTTCAAGTAAAACTAAATGACCACTCGTTTTATTATACCCTGTGCCCATAAAATGCTCAAAAAGGTGTATAGAAGACATTCTCAAACCAATAAAGTATATTCATTTCGATTCAGCCAAATCGATCTAGTCCTGAAAGACTATAAGAGCTAGGGATAGTAAATTTGGTATATGAATTCTCACATATCTTACGCTGATTACTTGTACTCTAACGTTCGATTCTGTCAACTGTTTTCTATCGAATCGAGTGGAAAGAATTATAAATATTTTGATTCTAAGTATACGTACGAATATATTTTTAACTGTCATCCTTGGTATAATAAGTAATAAATAGTGCAGTTATTCAAGAAAAGAAGAGTAGGGAAGAGAAGGATGTTGAGAATTGATTGATCGATACATTCAATGCTGATAGCTTAAACAATCGATAGTATCGACAAAATTCGTATGGATGATTAAGGAAGAAATATATAAAGCACAATATAATATTTCTTATATCTTTTCTTAAAAGCTAATCTATTAACGAAATTAAGATAAAAGGCTTCAAATCATAGAATTATTGGTTTACTTATGAATTTCGATAGTATCTAAAGTAGAAAAGACCTCGATTATAAACTAGCTATATCGATTATTTTCCAGCATACAGGATAACTCCTAGTCCAAAACTAACGTTTACAGCACTTTAGTTTGTTTGTTTTATTGCTCTGTTGCTCACTTTGGCAAAGCGTCCTTTGCTTGAGAAGTGAGCTGGAAATTTATGTACTCGCAATGTGCAACACCACAGACAAACATGTTGCACCTATGCAACCAGCAACCAACAACCAACAACCAACAACAAACGACCAAGGAACGGCTAACAACTTGTTATTGTCAGTCTAATCACTTGAATGTGCGCATTGTTCGTATATCATTATTGCCGCACACCGGAAATGTCCTGACGATGACTGCCAAGGACATTGCAATGGCGCCAAAGGGAGGCGGTGCTAATCACTTGCAGTAAACACCAAAGGAGATCAATACACTAATAGGATACTAGTTACAGTAATTGTGATTTTGTGCGTGCTCAAGCTGTAAAGGATATGTCTGTAATAAGGTACAGGATGTGCTTTGGGGTAACTTAGCTAGTTAACAATATATTGCCGACATTAACTAAAACTTATAAGCTAGCCAAATTTCTGCTTTTAAAATAGAATACAGTAAAAAGTCTTGCTAAATGTGTGGCTGCATTATGTAAAAAAATATTTATATACTTTTAAAATCAATCAGAGAAATCTCGTTGGCAGACGGCTTTTGATTTCTAATGAAAATATTATGAAATTATTTTCTGCCTGCGCTCATATCAAATATCCATGACTTTGTCAACGAGTATGAGCCAATTTTTCCATTTATTTTTGCAAATTAATGTCGTAAACATTTGCACAAAATAATAAATTAAAATAAAATAAAAAAAAGGAAT
The DNA here is from genome assembly GCA_035043065.1 of Hirtodrosophila confusa. Lineage (NCBI taxonomy): Eukaryota > Metazoa > Arthropoda > Insecta > Diptera > Drosophilidae > Hirtodrosophila > Hirtodrosophila confusa. The sequence continues at coordinate 8,420,136 of JAWNNI010000213.1, read as the reverse complement.
AAATGGAGGAAAAAAAAGAAAAGCAATTAGCTTGCGAGCATTTTCATGCAGCGCTGTGAAAATCAGTGAAGCGTCAAAACAATTTGAAACAAACGCGTGACAGCATAAAAAATTTAAATAAAATAATGAACCAAAAACAGAAAAATAATTGTAAAAAAAAATGTAAAATATAAAATTAACTCAAATAGAAGCAACGCATAAATCATATGCGGCATGACATGTGTGAAATTACTTAATTAAATTAAATTTTCGACTGTGCACAGCATACAGTCGCGCTGAGGGGGGAAGCTTAGGGGTAAGGCATGTTGGGATATGGAAAAATGTCAAGCCATTAAATACTGACAAATGCGCTTAATTTATGGCATATCAATGCCTGAACAATCTCGTGAGCTAATTAAACAACAGCCAATTAGCAGTTGAGCTCGACAAAAAAAAGAAATATACATAACTAAAGATTTATTTATAGGAAACACGGAAAAAACTAATATATGCGGAGCTGTGTTTGTATAACCAAGATAAATATTACGCCAATTAATTGTGTTGCCTACATTTGTGCAACTATTTACATTTGTTTATGCAATATTTTGGCAAGTTTTTGTCAGCAATTAGACAAAAACGAAAGACAAACAAACAGAAAGAAAAAGCCTTTAAAATACATCACGCATACGCCGCGTTGGCGGCTGCCTAAACAACAATGCGTGGCACTGTTTGTTGCCCCCTTGAACCGCACCCACACACACACAATCACACAGTGGCATGCATGTCACAATGCGGCAAACAGCAACAGCAACAACAACAACAGCAACAGCAACAGCAGCAGCAGCAACAGCAAAACATTTAAATCAAAATGATAAAGTTGCATACTTGAGTAGAGTTATGCGAGTCGAGATGAGGACGAGCACGAGGACGAGGACGCGGACGAGTCAAGGATGCGAGCATGAGTTGAGGATGAGGCGGCAAATAAATATGAAAACATTTTTTCTCGTTGCGGTTGCCTATTGTTATTGTTGTTGTTGTTGGTTGTTCGCTGTTGCAGCGGCCTCAACGAGCGTGCAAAATAATATGCCAACAACAATGGCAGTTAAAACACAAACAACGCGCTGCTGCTGCAAAGTTGAAAGCAAAAATAATAATGGCTAGAACCTCGTTGTATTGTTCTGTAGCAACAACAACAACAACAACAACAGCAACAACAACAGCAGCAACATTGTTGCATGCGCATGTAAAACGCAATGACAACAACAGCAACAATTTGTTGCAAGCAGACACCGCACTAGAAGATACTCCCAGTTGCAGCTATTTTCATTTCTTCTCTGTCTGCCTGACTGCCCCCCACGCCCGCCTGTCTGTCTATCTGGTTGTCCTGTCCACACAGTTTCCACTGTACACTGCCCAGCTAACGCTGGAGAAAAAAAAACAACACTGAATGTCCTGCAATGGCCAGCAAAAGTGCGGCAAATTAATTAAAATAGTTGAATTTCACTTAACTTTCTTAATTAGTTATTAACCAAATGACCTAGTTGTGGTAGGGAAAAAGGAGCAAAGAGTTAAGGAAAGCGAAAGGTGTGCTGGAAAATTTGATTTAAGGACTCGACAACTGTGTATTAGAGTTATTTCATCTCTTATTTATTTTCTAAGACAAACATATTATTTGGAAATGTTTTTCAAGGGAAAGAAATGGGAAAGTTGGGAAAAATGATAACTGATATACCTTTTTAAAGGCTTTAAAGAATAATACGGAAAATGTTATGTTTTGAGTTGGCTTTTTAGGTACTTATAATTTGATAGTGTCTAAAAAAGCTTTTTAAGTACGAATTTAAATAAAATAAACAAATAATTAGGAACTATCATAGATTCAAATTTAGTTTAATTGAATTAGAAACTAAAATTCATCTGCGAACCGCATAACAATGAAATCTTCAGTTCTTTTCTTTGGAATCGATGTTTGTAAGGGTATTCCTGCTTCGTTATGTCCTAAACCTTTTCGTTTTTTCTTATTTTCTCGGGGAATCCATTAAATCTTCATTGCTTTGCTTACATTTCCATTTGGAACATTCATCAATAGACCATTTCTAATGTATTCCAATCACAATTTTGATTTCGGTTTCTTTATTTTCGCCCATTTTGTTAACAATGTTTTGTTGACAGTTGCGAACTATCACACGCCCCCGCCTGCCACACACCCCCACAGTCACACACGGCGACATGTTGCCTTCTGTGTTGTGTCAGTATTGTTGTTGTTGTGGCTGTTGTTGCTGCTGCTGAGCTGTCGCTGTACTCACAACTCTTTGCTGTTTGTTGTTTCTATTGTTGTCATAACTGTTTTTGTTTATGCTGCATTTTTTATTTTCTATTATTTAGTTTGCTTTTTGGCATAGGGGGTGTAGCAGTGCAATTGTTATTGTTATTGTTATTGTTGCAGCAACATAAATTTCAACGTGACATTTAGACACTCGACGGCGCCCAGTCGCTCGCTCAAGTGCTTGCAACATTATAAAAAGGCATGAGAATTGCGCACAGTGTACGAACTGTCTGCATTCTTGACCTCTTCAAGACAAAAGCCACACTCCAATGCAAAATATTGTCATTCTGTCAAATGATCTATGGCACAGTCATTCAAAAGGCTAAGTCAAAATTGCGAACTGCGAAACTGGCAAATACTTTGAAGGAAACTGCAATTGAGCAAGCAATAAGGACACTAGCTTTTATAACAAATTTACGATTATATTTATCAAGCAATTTAAGTGTACTATTAAAAACAATCGTTAAAATTTAATTCAAATAACCAAATGGTCTCAATTTAACTGAATTTCGAACATAAACGTTGAAAGTGTTCCATTCCAATGTACCAGTTTCATTGCTATGTAGTGAGAAGTGTGAATGCAACCATGCTATTGCGTATATCGATAAATAGTCGATGTCTTTAAATTATTCAAGGTGGAAAGAGTGAGCAGAGCCAAACACATTTATGAAACTGTACTTCGTAGGCTTAAAACAACGTTTTAAGGTTTCATTTTTAGGTTTTATTACAATCTGATCGAAAATAAAGCTCCTTAATAAAACTTTTGAACCTTAGCTTAGATCTTTTAACAGCTCTTTGTTTTCTACTTCCACTTCCTATATGTGCGTCTGTTTAAAGCTTTAATTTGCATTGTCTTCTCCAACAAACCCAGCGATATCTCGACTTTGGCTTTTGAAACTTACTTAAGCGACCTTCACTTCAGAACTCTTGAAACTCCAGCATATATTTCCCTTATGAAAAGCGAGCTCTTTGCTGCCATGAATGCTATGATAGGGTACACACAAGCACACCGCACACACACTGCACACACACAGCACACCTCGCTGGCTGTGGTTATACAGTGCGTATGATAAACGCAAGTAAAATTCGTTGGCTCGTTGCGCATACGTCACGGTGTACGCTACGCTATGCGATTTCAGCAGCGCTTATCTAGCCAAGTTTCGAGCGCTCTCAAGTGCACTTAACTAAAACTGAGCATTGCTTGAAACAACAACAAGCACAGCAACAGCAACAGCAACAACAACAACAACAACAACAACATAAACAATAAAGGCAAGTAACGTGTGTGGCATTTTATTAAAGTCGAGCTGGAGACTAGAAATTCTAGCAGTAGCAAGACTTATGTGCAACTTAAAATGCATTTAAGCGACCAAGTTTCACAATTGTGGGACTATCAAACAAAACTTTCTGTCAAAGCAGCAACAACAACCCAAAGTGTCATCATGACCAACAGCAGCAACAACAACAGCAAACAACAACAACCAACAGCAACAACAAGTTGCACACATGAGTTATTGCATTGTTGCCGGCGTCGTTGTCGTTGTCGTTGTTGTTGTCGTTGCTGTTGTGGCTGGCGGCCTTGCTCTGATCCTAGTGCTCTGCTCCTTGCTGCTCCTTGTTGCTGCCTGCTCCAGCTGCCTGCTCCAGCTGCCTGCTCCAGCTGCCTGCTTCTGCTGCCTGATCCCCGTTGTTGTTGTCGCGACAGACGGATTTAGTGGCGCTTAGCACACAGAGGAAAAAAGTATAGGAAGAACAAACGCAGTGCAAGAAATGCAAACGCCAACAGTTCCTCTTCTCTTTAGCCCTTCTCCTGCCTAAGCCATAGTCTTCAAAAAGTGCGGACACACATTGACTGCCCCCGGCTCCTGCCGCGCCACCCGAACCTGCCCGCCACACCCACTTTAGGTCTTTGTCTCGCGTTATTTGTTAGCACTTCAAAAGGATTTTAATCAAAGTTTTCAAGTGGCACAATTTCGTCCTTTCGCCTCTCTATCCAACTCTTCGCTCTCTTTATCTTTCTACTATTTTGTTGTCCAAGTTTTGGTTTATCTCGGTGCACTCATTGCCTGGCCTGGCTTGCTCTGAGATTTATATGCCATCACTCACTCTGATTTAATTATCTTTTGTGTAGTTTTCTTTTTAGTTTTAGTTTTATTTCTATTTTTTCTTTTTCTTCTTGCAGCGCATTAAATTTATGCGCCAAGTTGATTCGCAAGGATTCCGTTCTAAAGTGCGTTCTATCCATTATCCTGGCTTAGATTACGATCGCAATGCGATGCTAGAAAACTTTCAATTGATTTAATTAAAAGCAACAGCAACAAACCCGCAGAAACTATTCTCGAGCCATATTCAATTTACGCAAAATTTTCAACTCGACACTTTGGCTGCGGTTGACACGCTGTTCCAGCTCTGTTCCCACTCCTCCCTGCTGCTACTCCTTGCTGCAGTCCCCCATTTAGTTGCTCCTGCTGCTGGTCAGAGGCGTTTGTGTGTTCTGTGGCCACTTGTGGCACTTAACAATTTTGGCCCCGCGTCGCTTTCAAGTTGTCTCGTTTTTTTGATGGCTCTCCCCGCCCCACCCCAGTTATCCAGCCCGTTGATTGACTGGCTGCGTGTTTTTGACACAAGCCAAGTGCTTAGGCCGTTGTCAAAGCCCCATCCGAATGGATATGAGTACTTAGCGTACTCGTCTGTTCAAAACTTGGAACTTGCACCACAAGTGCATGTCATTGAGACGCGCCGAAGGTGGCTTTTAGTGTTGATGGGTGGCAACAGCAAAAAAATATCTACTATATGTGGTGTGTGGCTCTTAACAGGGCTGGACACTAGTTTATATCACGTGAAACTGCTTTTTAATTGAATGGCATCAAAAGTTTATTAACTACAGAGCAAAACAAACTTTTTCCCAATGCTATCTTCGCTTTGAACTGAAATGCCGAAAGAAAACATGTGCTAAATTCCACTACTCTATTTAAAGTCTTTGCAGTTTTGTTGAATTGCTGGTACTTGAAAAAGTATACTACATTTTAAATAAATTTGATATGTGTACGGCATAATGTCCTGCTGCTCTGAACATTCATTAGCATGTCTATATTTCCAATTTCAATGGCCATAGTAGGTATTGAAAATGTTATTTGTTTTGAAAGGTAAAACAACATAATCCATGTTTTTATTTTATAGAACCACGCTTTATGCCTCGGTACTGCCAACTCAGTTTAATTTTGTTGTAGCGTTGCCACCTAGTAGCAAATACCCACTAATCGCCGATTTCTATAGCCAGATTTTGCTTTGCATTGACTGGTTATAAAAAATTCGCAACTATTTGCAGCCCTGCGCAAATAAAGGCCACATAACGCCTGAACAGAAAATCTTTTCATAATTGACACTGCATTTTTTCGCCATTTTAAGTGCAGTCAGAATAAAAGCGATCTCCCCCCTAACCGCGCCATTGGTTCGCCATTACAGGGGAATTTATGGCATGGCCTGAAAGTATGCAACGCTTTTTTTATGCTCGCCTCTGAATGTGAATTACAAGCGATTGCTGCCTGCTCCTGCCTGCTGTGCTAATTGTTGTTGTAGAATTTTGATTCATTTAAAGCCGAAAAATATGCGCAAAAATTGTCAATGCAAATTACAAAAGCCAAAAATGGCCAAAGGGCATTTGCCTAAAAAACTTTATTCTATTTGCATTTACAGAACGAACTTTTGTTGCCTTTAACAGTGTGTGTGTGTGTGTGTGTGTGTGTGTGCATAAATTGATCTATGTATGTATGTGAAATGAGGTTCAAGCGTAAACGTAATTAAAATAGTTGAATATACGAATCAATAAACAAATTGATTATGCAAATTTACTGTTTATTTGCATGCCAGTCTGCGTGTGTCTCTGTCTCCATCTCTATCTCTATCTGTGTCTCTGTCTCTGTCTCTCTGAGGTGTGTGTGCAATTTATCTATGCATTGTTTTTGTGTGTATTGTTTGTTAGGCATTAATCGCTTTTGTTGCAGTTTGCCGAATTGTTTGCTTGCTTTATTTTAGTAAAATTTATATGCATTTAATGCTCAATCGGAGCGGAAATAAAAACTTGTTTTTTTGGATCTTTTAGCAGGCGCGCTCTGCTGACTGAAAAATCAACTGAAAATGCGGAAACGGAAAGCGCATGTTTTCCACAGAGTGTGCAGGAGTGCGGAAGGGGCTAGAGGGTTGGGTAAAAGTGTCGACTGTTCTCGTAATTGAGTTATTTTTGTAATTTATAAAGCGCCGCATGATTGCAATAATGAAGTGTTTCACTCTCTGTGTGTGTGTGTGTATCAAATGTGTTTTTAATTAAACATGAACAACAAAATGCAAATATACATTTCGTAAAAACGTAAACAAATGAAAATCAAATTAGCGTAAAAATAGTCAAAACTGAATGCCATTTTCCAGTTGATGACGATGATGAAGATGAATTATAGAACATTTTGATTGAAAACTTCATGCATGCTTTTGCTTAATTGTTAATTTATCAATAGCCTTCACTTAATTAAACGACGAGACGAGACAAATTGCGACAAAGCATATCTGATTAAACCTAGATGCAAATTAACCCAATTAAAGTTGTCAAGTGGAAATTAACATTTGAATGCGTTTTGAAAATTAGGTTTAATAATAGATGTACATACATACATATAAGAGACATAATATGTATTTATTGACTACAAATTCAAGAGTTGAGCTTAGGTAAGAGTAGTGCAAAATGTGTTTAACATGGACAGAATTTAAATCAGGTGCTAAAGTCTTAAATTCACTAGAAAGATTCGATTGCAAAGCTTTGTATGCCTTAAAGTCTATGAATTGTAAATGTTATGTATAAAATAACATGTTAAGCAGCTGTGGCGTGCTGTTACTTACATATTATGTTAAACAGCTGTTAAGCAGCTAACAGAAATCGTGTCTGTTACGGTTACTGTTACTGTTACTGTAAGTAAAATTTAATAACAGTTGTGGAGCGCTGTTACTGGCAACTATAATCAAACAATGTTAACCAACTGTTAAGTAGTTAACAGCGAACTGGTTAGAGAGCTTTATTTCCATTTCGCCTGCTCCAGTTGCACTCGCTTTTTGCTCATATCCTGCTGCTCCTTTGCTGAGTGCTCGTCGTGTGACTTTCAAATCGCTTAAATTGCCTGGCTAAAGTCACAAGGAGCAAGACTTTTTCCCATTGAAATAATCTGTCTCCCTGTTGCACATTTGTGCTTCCGCCGGTGCGCCTAGCGGCAATGTGAAGAAGATGAAGTCTGCTTTTGTCTGTCTTTCTGGCTTGCATCTGATGCACAACGGCAAATTGTTGCATCCGCTTTCTTTTAGCTTTTATAATGCAATTTAAAGTCGCACACATGCAGACACTAAGATAGCTGGGTTGAGGGAGGGGTGGAGGAGGGATGTGTAGGGTGTGGGGTAGTCGTGGTAAACAGGCACCTTGCATTCACATTTGCATGTGGTTGCCTCAGCTCCCATTTCAGTTGCTCCTCGAGCAGTTCCTGCAATGACTGTTTCCTGCAGCACACAACACGCACATACAACACACACACACCCACACAGACACACACTCGCACACACACCTATACACACACATAGAGATCCGCTTATGTTGTTTGCTTTCGTTTTGCATTGTGTTGTTGCTGCCCTTGCACCGCAAATTGCCTTTAATTCATTTTCCGCAATTACTGCAGGCGCAAACGTGGCCAATGGGCAACATTGGGCAATGGGCGTGGCATTCTCATTATCATGCATGTCAACCAGGACACCCGACCAGCCCATCAACCCATCAAGCCCACCACACACCTCTCTGTCCTTATACTGTCAGCATTTTTCACATTTGAAGCGTATTCCATTTGCATGCCTTGAGGGCCAGTTTGAGCTCGAATCCCATCTCCATATAAATGAGTCCTACCCTCTATCCCCTGCACCTGTTCCAGCCCCATTGTCCATCGCTTTAAGCGCATTAAGTGGCCCACAGTTGTGTGGCTCACTTTGGGTAAGCTTCGAGTGCTCCCTGCTAAGGTCAACGCTGATCAATGTCAATCGACGCACGTAGCAGAGAAGCAGCCCCAGCTCTTACCCAGCTCCTAGTTCCCAGCTCCCAGCTCCCCGTGACCATCACAGTCGCATACAATTAACGGGCCAACGTAAACAGACAGCCACAACAACAATGGAGTTGGCCAACTTTGGGCATAGCCAACAAAAGAGGTTAACATTAGAGATGCTTTAAATGAGAAACAGCTTCGATTTTAGTCTACAAATTTATTAAACAAACAGGAAAACTTTTTAAGGAACAAAGGAACTTGTAAGGAACAAATCCATTAAATATTACATTTTTCCATTTATTTATAAGTTTAAATAGCAAATCTATCTAGAAGAATATCCTTGAACACAAAGACAGGGTTAGAACTTTGAAACCCAAGACTATTATTTGCTATGAAGTTTAAGCTGTACATGTCAAACTTCATTGAACTTTTGATTATTTACTTTGAAGCGCAAACTTTACAAGTCAATCTTCATTGAACTTTTGACATAAGGTTGGAAAATCAAAGTATTTTTCTATATAAATGGCAAATCAATCTGTCAAAGAAATTGCCAAAAATCTAGCGGAACATCCTTGATCAAAAACATATTTGCCATACAAATTGGGTGAAGTTTTGTTAAAGTTATGGCAGCTTGAAATCATGAAATCAAGATTCTTTGCAATGGAACTAAATCTTTATAAGTCATACTTAACATAACTTTTTATATGAGATTGGGAAAGCAATTATTATTATATTTAAAAGCCAAATAAATCTGGAGTACTCATTATCAAAACAACATTGCGCACGAGAATCAATTGGGAGTTCAAAATCATGAAAGTGAGGAAGTTGGGTACTTCGAATTTAGCAAAGACTCCGAAACAATCAGTAAAGCTGCCATTGTCAACAGTTCAGGCGTGCCGCATGTAAAGGGAATTGAAAACTGTTGCAAGTAGAACCGGAATTTAGCCGTTACTCGGAGCCACTCGGAGATTGTTGCTCGTAGCGATGTTTGCTGCACATTTTGGTTGCCTCGTTGCGCGCCATTTTCAATTTACTGACGCTGTCATGACCGGAAGACATATGTATGTGTGTGTGGGTGTACATATGTGTGTGTGTGTGTGTGTGTGTGTGTGTGTGTGTGTGTCTATGTTGGCATATTGTGATTGCGGACTGTTGCTTCAGTTGAGTAGCGCCAAGTCGGTGACCCGCTACCGAATACAAACGGAGCAGTACACAGAGCCGAACCTGGACGGACCCCCACCTCACCCGTAGCCGTACTCATGGCTGCCGGGTACCCATACAGGGTGCTTCTATTTCTTGCGTCACTTTGCTCGACTGTTGCAAGTAGTTTGTAGTTTTTTTGTTCTGTATGTGTGTGTGTGTGTGTGTGTTACACTGCCGTCTCTTGTAATTGTTGTTAAAGCAACGCAGAAGGCAGCAGAAATTGCAGCAACTGTAATAACAAAATGGCCCCCGGAGTTGTTCCTGTTGCCACAGACTGCGCACATAGGCGAAGGGAGAGCGCGGGGCTTGGGCAAAGGGAAAGGAAGTGTGCGCATGTAACATATTTCCAGCTTGACTTATTTTGACTTTGTATGTTTCCATCCCCCCTCCACCCCACATTTAGCCAGAGTCAGGCTTGAAGTCCGCCCCCCTCAACCCGTCAACGGCCACGCCCACTTTATTGTAGTTTGCTGCAGTAAATGGCAAAGTTTATTCAACGCAAAATGTGCAATGAAAATATGCGGCGTGTGTTTGGGTTTCCATTGCCAGGGCCTGTGTGTGTGAGCGTGGGCGGGGGGCTGCAGGGTGCAGGGTGCGGGCGTGGTTGCACTAACGTTGCACACTGATTTCCTGTTGCATTTCCGTTCACCCAATAAATGTGTGTGTGTGCGTGTGTGTGTGTGTGTGTATATGAGCTACTCTGATATAACGTAATAAAATTAAATCGAATTTAGGGCACTTTTAAACGGAAATTTGAAATTAACCTGCAAAATAGATTTTAGCATATTTTCTTTGTAAAACTTGTATTCAACAAATTTATTGAATTTTATTTAGGGCAAAATTGAGTTTTCTTAGCTGCAGCTGTTGTTGTCTGACATCTAGGTGTTTATTAAAGACATTAAATAAAGCTCAACACTCGGCATAAGAAAAGGAAGCTTATAAATTTTCTCGCTTTATTTACAGATATCCAGGGATAGAATTTGTACTTCAGAGGAGATTCCTGTAAGTACACGCCATTATTTATGCTCACACACATTTGAAAAGTATCTGAAGCATTTCAATATCTTTATTAAGAATGAGACCTTGTCAGCTGCTTTCACTTTTTCATTATTCATTTATGCAATTTACTTAACCTTTCAATATTGCAATGCTTAAGTAAATCTTTCTGCCATAGCTCGGGAAAACCTTTCAGTTCTGTTTGAGTCACTTGGCAATTGGGTCAGACGCTGCTTTTCGTTGAATTATTGACATTGTGATGAATTTTCATCTTTTTCCTGGCAGATATTTGAGTGCTCCAGAAATCAATTTCAATAGCAGCAGCCGAACAATGGAAATGAGTGGCAAGCAGCGGGCATTTAAATGTTTTATACAATTGCTCTTCACTCTGGCTATCTCTCTCACACTGTTCACCTTTCTCTCTCATACGCTTTCTCTTAATGCTGCGGTTGTCTATTGTCTTTTTTTTGTAGTGAACAATAGCAGGTGTCATGCAGCTATTGTCGCAAAAGGGCTGCCCAGGCTGAGATCCCTTTGTGCATTTTACGCGGAATTACACAGCATAAGCAGCTGCCACTGTATGCCGATGTCCCCAACTCCCCGCTTCGCTACCCACTCCCCCCAACAGCCGCAATCCCACTCTGCAGCATGCGGCAAACGCCAGCAGGCGACTTGTCTGCTTTGTTGTGCCCACGTAGCGAGCGAACCTTGCAACCCATTGTGGCCAAAGGCAAACACAGGGAAGGCACTGGCAACGCCAACCAATTGCCTGCATTCCTCCGTCTACCGCCTGTGCCCGCTCCTGCCTCTCAGTTGATTTAAGCTGTACAGAAAGAAAAAAAAAACTAAGCAAAGAACCGCGCGTTGGCGTCTACACAAAATGGGAAAATTGGGGAAAATGAGAAAATGGGTAGGCAACTAAGAAAATGCATACACAAAAGTAACTCATAATTAAGGCAAGCCATCCAAGCAGTCCAGGATGCAGAGGTAGCCAAGCCAAGCCAAACCAAACCAAGCCAGCCCAAGTCAGGCTGCCAGCCAGAGAACAATCCTTGTAGCCGGCAGCAGCTCCTTCTATGAGTTCATATGGCAAATGCCAACACATTGTTGCCTACTTTTTGGCTATGCTACTAAGTACTTGGAGATGTTACCACTGATTAAAGGCAGTTCCAATTTAATGAACTAGTTGGTTCCTGAGCCTTCGAAGTCTGCGATGCTCAACATTTAATAGTAGTCCAATAGAATTCCCTATTTGGAGGTCTGCTGTTGATCGCCCTTCTCTGCGATTCTCAAGAATTCAAGGGAGCCCTCTAGAATTTCCTATTTTACAGGTCTTCTGTTGATCGCCCTTCTCTGCGATTCTCAAGAAATCAAGGGAGCCCTCGAGAACTCCATATTTAATGGTCTGCTGTTGATCGCCCTTCTCTGCGATTCTCAAAAATTCAAGGGAGCCCTCTAGAATTTCCTATTTTACAGGTCTTCTGTTGAACGCCCTTCTCTGCGATTCTCAAGAATTCAAGGGAGCCCTCGAGAACTCCATATTTAATGGTCTGCTGTTGATCGCCCTTCTCTGCGATTGTCAAGAATTCAAGGGAGCCCTCTGGAATTTCCTATTTTACAGGTCTTCTGTTGATCGCCCTTCTCTGCGATTCTCAAGAATTCAAGGGAGCCCTCTAGAATTCCCTATTTTACAGGTCTTCTGTTGATCGCCCTTCTCTGCGATTCTCAAGAATTCAAGGGAGCCCTCGAGCACTCCATATTTAATGGTCTGCTGTTGATCGCCTTTTTCTGCGATTCTCAAGAATTCAAGGGAGCACTCTGGAATTTCCTATTTTACAGGTCTTCTGTTGATCGCCCTTCTCTGCGATTCTCAAGAAATCAAGGGAGCCCTCGAGAACTCCAAATTTAATGGTCTGCTGTTGATCGCCCTTCTCTGCGATTCACAAGAATTCAAGGGAGCCCTCTAGAATTTCTTATTTTACAGGTCTTCTGTTGATCGCCCTTCTCTGCGATTCTCAAGAAATCAAGGGAGCCTTCGAGAACTCCATATTTAATGGTCTGCTGTTGATCGCCCTTCTCTGCGATTCTCAAGAATTCAAGGGAGCACTCTGGAATTTCCTATTTTACAGGTCTTCTGTTGATCGCCCTTCTCTGCGATTCTCAAGAATTCAAGGGAGCCCTCGAGAACTCCATATTTAATGGTCTGCTGTTGATCGCCCTTCTCTGCGATTCTCAAGAAATCAAGGGAGCCCTCGAGAACTCCATATTTAATGGTCTGCTGTTGATCGCCCTTCTCTGCGATTCTCAAGAATTCAAGGGAGCCCTCTAGAATTTCCTATTTTACAGGTCTTCTGTTGATCGCCCTTCTCTGCGATTCTCAAGAATTCAAGGGAGCCCTCGAGAACTCCATATTTAATGGTCTGCTGTTGATCGCCATTCTCTGCGATTGTCAAGAATTCAAGGGAGCCCTCTAGAATTCCCTATTTTACAGGTCTTCTGTTGATCGCCCTTCTCTGCGATTCTCAAGAATTCAAGGGAGCCCTCTAGAATTCCCTATTTTACAGGTCTTCTGTTGATCGCCCTTCTCTGCGATTCTCAAGAATTCAAGGGAGCCCTCTGGAATTTCCTATTTTACAGGTCTTCTGTTGATCGCCCTTCTCTGCGATTCTCAAGAATTCAAGGGAGCCCTCTAGAATTCCCTATTTTACAGGTCTTCTGTTGATCGCCCTTCTCTGCGATTCTCAAGAATTCAAGGGAGCCCTCTAGAATTCCCTATTTTACAGGTCTTCTGTTGATCGCCCTTCTCTGCGATTCTCAAGAATTCAAGGGAGCCCTCTAGAATTCCCTATTTTACAGGTCTTCTGTTGATCGCCCTTCTCTGCGATTCTCAAGAATTCAAGAGAGCCCTCTGGAATTTCCTATTTTACAGGTCTTCTGTTGATCGCCCTTCTCTGCGATTCTCAAGAATTCAAGGGAGCCCCCTAGAATTTCCTATTTTAGTCGTCTACTCTTGATCGACCCTCGCTGCTTCTAAGTTTTTCTATGCGCTAAATATATGTATACTTAGCTTAATCTGTGGCCTGCAAGTTTTCCCTCATATTGTTGTATTACATTTCCAGTTGTGTTTTTGCAGAACAGTTCCGCGAACTGGTTCGCGGGGTCTCGCATCCTTGTTCGCTTGCCACTTGCCATAGACTCGTCCTAGTCGTATATATTTTTGATATGCTTCAGCAAACACCTGCAACGTCTCAACAACAATGAGAAATATTGTTAAGTAAACTGCACAAAGAAGCGAAGCGGCTGGAAGCGGCTGGAAGGGGCAGGGTAGGGCGCAGTTTTTGGTGCATTAGCAGCAAGTGCGTTGCCCCGCTCCAGTTGCACGCCCCTCCGTACTCCGCACCCGGACAAACTACGGTGCACTCTATATTGTTTATGTTTGACTTTAGCTCTGGGTTGTTGTGTGTGTGTGTGGGTGTGTTAGTTGTTCTGTTCTTAATGCATTGCCTTGGCCAGGACATGCAATCTGCATTCGCGACGAGTCTGAGTCCTTGCCAGCACCTGCACAGCCTCAGCTCCAGGCTGAGCCTCAGCTTCAGCTTGAGCTTTGGATTTTTCGTAGTCGGTGGATGCGAATTCATGGAAGCTGCAAATCATGGCAATTGCCGTTGGCCAACTCGGAAAGCGTTTCTTTTATTGTTGGCTCTTGGCACTTGGCTGATATATGAATGCAAACTATTGAAATTACGAAATGAATATTAATAATGTGAGTTTGTTTGCCAGTCCTTGGCTTAAGCTGGGGCTGGGGCTGGTGCTGGCCTACATGGCGTATGCACAATATTTCCATTAGGCTGCAATCGTTTGTCAATTTGCCGGCCACATAAATCACTTGGCAAGGACGAGGCAATGAGTCGCCTTAAACCCAATTAACCCATTAGTGGAGCGACTCTAGCATTTGATGCCACTGGCTGGAATGCAATTAAAAGATGCATCCACCGAGGAAGACAGCGTCTCAGAATTTTGCTTCACTCACATTTAATTTTGATGTTGGCCGGAACGAGGAGCCCGAACTAAGACGCTCAACAAGAATCGCAAGAAGGAGCAGAAAGTAATAACTGCGCATTGCCATTATTTATGTTTATGTCCGCACTACATCATCTTCAAATGTCCAGACCCCCGTCCCGCTCCGCTCCTATGGGCCATAAAAAACAAGTGCCGGCGGACAAGTTGTGTGTTGTACAGCGGCAAATGTCTAGATCCTCGTTGTGGTGCTGCTGCTCAGGGTGCTTCAGTGGTTCTTGGATGCTGTGATGGCTGGGCGGTTGGGTGGTTGGGCGGTTGGGTGATTGGGTGGACTTGCATTGGCGACGTTTAACTGCCGCAGTTTGAGTTTGCCGTTGAACTAATTTCCGCCGCCATCGTTGGTCGCAATGGTTGCAATGCCACACAGCCATTGGAGGCGGATGCACTGTAGCACAGCCTTCAGCCTCTCAGCCTCTGCCTAAGCTGCTGCCTGCACCTCTGGCCGTTGCAGGACCTGCTGCAATTGCGGCATTTCTATGGCCCTCGCATTTGTCATTGAAGCGAGCGCTAATTTGACATAAATTTTAAATGCTCTGATGCAGAATGCGGTAATCCAAAGGCAATGGCTAAGATCCTAACTGCTCAAGTATGAGTAATCTAACCGGGCAGCTATATATGACAAGATTATATGATGCAATCAAACTCTCGCGCTGTAGATGAGGAAGTTTAATAATGATTTTGTTATGTATACATTTGGGTTGAATGCTGCAATTCAATAATGGCATATCAAATATATGTAGAGCATATTAATGCAAAATATGCTGTATTTATATGCTTTGCTCTTTTGGTAAATTGATTTCATGAAAAAATACCATTTCATAAATTTCAATTACACGCAAAATTTTACTATGAATTCAGCGTAATTTTATGAAACGATAAAGCGCAGCCAACTTAACAAAGTACTTTTTAAAGGGTGGCAACTCTCTTCAACTGAAAGAGATTAGGAATAGTAATAAATAGTTAAATTATGGAATGATATATGAGGAAAGCCCTACAAAGCCCTACTTTTAAAAGTATATTTCCTTATGCTCAACCCAGAAATTTAGAAATTCATTAAGCATTTGCCAAAAACAAAATGAACATACCCATTTAAGCAGACCCTTCAGAGTTTCTAAACTAATGCCAAATAAACTGACTGCACTTAACAACCTTAACTTAAAGTTTGTAGAGAAGTACTCCATATGTCAGTTGTCTAAGAAACATTAAAAGATTTCTGCATTGCTCACAGCTTTTGCAGAACCCAATCAAAGTATTTATTATATCATTTATCATATATTTCCTGTTCATATGCAAATACTTTTGGCCGAATATTTGCCAAAAAAAAATCGATAAAGTTGCCAAAAGTGAACCAATAAACTGAACAACTGACAAAACTTTGAACACCTCAAATGAACCCCCAACCAACTACAAGAAAACTTTCACATTGAACCGAATATTAAACTGAAAGTTTACTCTGCAAATTTCATACTTCACAAGATACACAAAAATCAACTTAGGAAATGCATAAAAATACATGATTTCAAATAGAAATAAATACATATATGCTGTTGAAATTGGGATGAGAACAGGAATATGTATATAAAACTGAGCAATCGTTAAGGCTTTTGTTGTTGGCTGTCTGGGAGTAGGAATCGAAGCAGGAGCCGCAGGAGCAACAATCAAAGGATGTGAAGTGAAGTGTTGTTAGTTTCTGACTTTGACAGTCTTGCCGCTCGTTGGTCAGCTTCATTTATTTTATAGCTATTATTATTATTGTTTGTCAAATTGGCAACACAAACGATTCAAGCGAACTCTTTTTACAAACACTTAAAAGCAACAAATATGAATTATTGGCGGCACTTAAAAGTCATGGCAGGGCAGGTATTTCAAATGAGTTCGCTATTAGCCCTCTTGTAAGTTGACGACGTGATTAGCGACCCTGTGCTTGGGGCCATTGTCTGGGGCATTACACGTGCGTGGCTATGAAGGGCATTCAATCGAAACCCAGTTACTTGAGATGTGCTGGAAGAAAAAAAAACGCAGTTAACTGGGTTCGTTGGCATAGCTAATGCCATTTTTGTAGCTAGTTTTTTTTTTAGTGTGGAGTGCAAGCATTAGGAAAACTGTTTTTTTTCTTCTCTTTAATCTTACAAGTCACGCACTGATTTTGCAATTTGCATGCAACGACCGCTAGGTGGCGCCAGCGACGGCACGTCGTACACCAGCAATCAATATTTGAATTTCCATTTGGAATTTCAGGCTGAAGCTGAAATATTCACGCAAAATATTTCATAATTTTCCTAGCGTTTGTTAAAATTTTAAAGCAACAATTTGGCGTATTTCACGTTTCCTTCGAGTGGGCGCATTTAAATTTAATTGCACTTATTCTTAATAGCAGGGCGTATGCGTAATATTTTTTATTATCCATACGCATTTTTAACTGCATTTGAAATGCCAAAGGGCCAAACGATATTGATATTGGCATTGAGTATGGTCGATTGATTGCAATTGCTATTAATATTGGAAGCAAAGTACGAGTATTTCATTGCGCATTGGCATTTGGCATTTCGAAATTAAACATTTTTACCCATGCGACTTTCAGTTTCACACACAAACAAATGCTGCATATCGAATTGCATATTCGCAAAATGAATGCACTTTCCCTTTGGCATTTTCATTTGCATGTAAACACAGATTCCTTTGCTGAAGACGAGAGTTCAGGAGGATGTAGAGTTGGAGACACAGGCAGAGGCAGAGGCTTACATGAAAAAGGGGGCGGCTGACTGAGAACTTCAACTATTTTTGTACTTTATATAATGATAATTACAGTTTTTAGTTTACACAAGCCAGATGGCGAGTCCTTTATAAAGGAAGTATTGGCAACAATAGCTTATTGATACTTTTACAGCTCTGTTAACAAAAACTTTACAGAATTGAGAACTTAGCCTACTTTACTGCCGCTTAACATGCTTGCTGTATTTGCTTTCACGTATCCATATAATAACTTCCATTATTGATCCCCACAATAAACTTCAGCCCGCCCCCCCTTTTCTTTATTGTTCGATATCCTTTTGTTACCTCTGTCTCTGTTAACGCATTGATATCGATAACATTCAGTGGCCCATCACGCCCACCCTGGGCGCCTTAAATACATGCATGCATACACACACACACACACACACACACACAAACTCGCACCCGCACACACACACTGAAAGATACTCGCATGCATAGATTCATTGCATAAAGCCCCGAACAACTTTTTCATGCTCCATTGTGTTATAAATATTCATAAAAGCGCGCCTTTTTTTTGTGGGCGCCCGCCCACAACTAAAGCCTTGATTTCTTGCATTTCGCTTTGTTGCTGTACTATGCTCATGCCAAATACCTAGCCAATATGCCACGCTCCCGACCCCGCCACCGCCCCCACCTATCCTGAGCGCCTTGTGCAATGCAGAAACCGCAAACTATGCTTCTAATGCCGCGCTGGCATAAATTTAAAGCAGCAGCTGCGGTTTTTCACTGCTCCCACAGCTCGCTCAATATTTGCACGTCCTGAGCGCGGTTGAGCAGCACTGGGACGGAACTATAAGGGAACTAGGGGGAAGGGGCGTTATGGATGTTTACATGCCACACTGATACCAGAAGCAGTAACAAACTAAACGAGTCGCAGCTTTAAGCCAAAGCATTTTATGCTGCTAATTGATTTTTTAAAAACCCGACACTTTTTTTGTATTCTTACTCCCTGTGCCCATAAAATGGGTAAAAAGGGGGTACTAAATCTGTGCAAATTATGTGACAGGCAGAAGGAGACATCTCCGACCCTAAAAAGTATATATATTCTTGATCAGTATCAAAAGAGATTTCGATTTGGCCATGTCCGTCTGTCCGTATGAACGCGTCGATCTCAGCAACTACAAGAGCTAGAGACACCAAATTTGGAATGTAAGTTCCTGTATACCATACGCAGATCAAGTTTGTTTCATATTTTAGATATCTCCCCCCGTTCCCCCGCAAATCGATAAAAACCGTTTTACAATAACAATTTTCAAGATATAACTTTAAGATTTGGCACGTTAAATACTTTAGTCCCTCTTAATCTACTGTCCGAATTTCAAGTCGATCTGATAATAAACACGGAAGTTATTCACGAAAGAAGATTCAGTGCTGCAGCTAGGGGAAGAAGAAGCACAGCCACCATTTAAAATGCCTCGCTTGCACTGTGCGCTTTGGCTCGTGTGTGTGCGTCCTTGTGTATGTGTAAGTTTACGAAGATGCGATCGGAAATTTTTGACCCGTGTACAGGGAGTTTCGTAGTCGGGTATACTCGACTATAGCATTCTTACTTGTTCTTTTTTGTTTCACTGCTGCTGCGCTTTTGTTTGGCGTTCAATTAACGGGAATTTGCATTTTATCTAAAAACACTTTGCCATGAAATGCCAACTATATCAATACACACACACACACACACACATAGCTTACACTAAATTTCCATATTGTGCATCTTCATTATAAGCTGACCGACCACTTTAGTCTGTGGCATAATTTAGCAGCATACAAGGTATTTGTCATCGTCGAGTGCTAAATAAACAGCCAGGTAAAAAACATTACTCATCGGCTAGTGTGAGCATTGTTTTTAATTACAACACCTAACATTGATCTTTGAAATCAATCAACTATAAGTTTGTTTATTGGCTGGCGTCATTGCAAACAATTCGACGCACAAATCGCTTGCAACCGCAATAAACAAAACATAATTCTTTGAAGACGCTATTTACATAGACATAAACCCAGATTTTCAATGATATTACTTACTCAAAGGAATGCCAGTGGGCTGTGAGCAAAGTCTCAGTGGTTTTACTAATATTTAAATATATATTTAGAATATTTATTAATCAGAAACGTGATAAATTCACAAATATCTGTTTGATCTCTAGAAAAAAACCTGCTTATTTACAATAAATCACAAGATATATTTTATCCATGCTAACTTTAGTTACGTTTTCCGTACCCTTCATTTGATATTTTAAACTATATAGACATTCTATAGACATTTAAACTTTAAACGATTTCTATATATTTCTTTATAGCTTCATTTCCTATACACTTTTGTGTCATTCTTTCTTTTTGCTTCCTCGAATCTTACACCATTTGCTGATCAATTACTTCCGATTCATCTGTTGCTTTCAAAACTTTTCATACAGCCCGCCATAAAGTTGAAACTTATGCAATAGAAGTCAAAGTCAAAGCTGTAAACATGAACTTAACCTCAACCGTTAAGCTCTTAAGCGGCTTGCTGTTAATGGGCAGAGTGGCATCAGCAGTAACAGGGCACTGTTAAGGCTGCTGTTAATGTTAATGGGCTGCACATGAGCTCCAATCAAGCGGAAAACTGCAACGCCTCCAACGTTTAGATTGTCTGGCCTAGACAGGCTTGTAACGATTATGGGCTGGTCAATGAAGCTGGCCACAGAATGTCTACTCGCATAGTATACTTAAATTTAATAACAATTATTAGTGAGGCAGGCAGCATCATAAAACTTGATGAGCCGGGAATACATAATGCATGAGCTTGTTGACCACAGAGATGGCCGCAGAGAATTGCAGTCAGTCGCCACAGGTTTCAAGGTCAGGTGGCAGCAACCTAAAATTAACATTGAAACTGCATTGTAACTACCAAGGCTTAAACCGGTTACCGGTTACAGATCGGTGCTGCTGCTGCTGCTGCGGCTGCGGCTGCGGCTGATGATGCTGCTTCTTCTTAAGTTTGGCAATTTCGAAATACAGCACAATACAGCAAACAAAGCACAGAAAAAAAGACCATGCAAGCCTGACATTGAATTGTAAATGCAGGCGATAAAAACCGAACACATAAAATGCATACCAACAAAGCAAAAAATAAAAAAGAAAAAATGAAGAAAAACCAGAAGAAGTAAATAAATGTAAGCCGCACTCAGACGTACGATGCATGTGAAATTTGTTTGTGCAAAAACAACAATACTGTAAACAACGGCCACAACAACACCGACAACACACAGATTACGTATACGCAGCGTCTGCCAATATCCATATCAATGGTCAGTTTGGTAGCTGCTGTTGCTGCGCTGCTGCCCTGATCTGCTTCTTCTTCTTCCGCTGCTTCCGCCGCTGTTAAAGACATTGACATTTTTTTCTTTACTTTGTTGTCGCCTTTTAATGCTTTTATTCTCCACTTCTTTTTTATATTTTGCGCAGCCAACGCCGCATTACGTCACTTTCACTGTACTTTGCGGCTTAAAATCCCCCGCCGGCGCCCCCGCCGGCTTGCTGCCCCGCTGCCTCAACATTTATCTTCAGCTGCTGCCTCTGCTTGTTTGTACTTGTTATTTGTTGTTACAAACAAGCGAATTGCAATAAAAATACTCGCACTTTAATTTATGGCCGCTTGCATGCGAGTCTCTTTTTGGTTTGATTTATCTGAGACATTTTCGGTTTGGGCTTTGTTTGCCCCATTTTCTGTGCGCCGCGCATAATTTATACGCTTATAAAGCCCAACTGTGTTTTTGGTTCAAGTTCATCAGCTGATTTCAGATATCTTCTATGCAATTTACATGTGCACACTGTACAGTTGTTAAACAAGCCAAGTAAATAAACTAAACTGCATAAAGTTTTTAACTCCACTAATGTTTGTACGTGATTGTTTTATCAGTTTAACTTGGCCAGATCTTATCGAAGATCGGAAACCTTTCAACTGCTATAATCGCATTTTTATGCATCAGTCTATTTAACTCCTGATTAATACTATTCAAAGTGAAAGCCAATGATTAAAAACTGCAGTAAATTTTATAGCTCATTGTCTGTTAACAGCTTTTTTGATACACAGAGATAATTCGATTTGTTTAACTGATTTGATTTATTTTACGTATGTTTTTATTATAAATCAAAACTTGAATGTAAATATATCAAACATCTTATCAACATCTTACATACCAAATTTCAGCAGAATAGTTGGAATTTTTGCTAAAAATAATACTATATTTTAAACGTGGAAAATGTTATATATATAAGTCTAAAATATGTCTGCGCTGTTTTCTGCTTCGGTACCTTCTTCTACGCTTTCGTTGTTGTCTGATCCTGGCTCCTTAAAGACTGTAGTCTCCTCCAACTGCTGCCCCTCCTCCATTGTTATCTTTCGAACCTTTACTTTAGCGTTTAGTAGTTTGATAACCTCCTCGTAGACCTGAATAAGTTCGAATTGCGCAAGGTATCGACCATCCTGGATGTGCGTTGGCAACATACTATCTTCGTAGAATGCATGGTCAATGTAGTAGAAGCCTGGCGTCAATGGGCAGGATATTAGAAATGTGGATGGCATTATTGATTCCCTCTCATAATCGTCTAATGTTATATTACGGAGCGATTCAAGTGACTTGCAGAAATCCAAATTCTTTAATTTGAACATCTCAGAGATGTTTCCACCGCCTGGAATATCATCCAGCTTACGCACAAAGATGTGCATTAGCAGCTTGCCCGGAAAGTGCTCCTTAACGGTTATATTATAGTTAAGAGCACCATCATCCAAACTATAGCTGACAAGTATGTCATTGGGCACAAAAGACTTGGAGTAGAATTCGTCAATTTGTAGATGGAGCTAGATATGATAAAGAGCTAAGATCAATTGTATCAAAATTGTCAATCAATTCCGTCTTAAGGACTTACGCAAAAGATCGGAGCTGCAGCGCAGGCCAGAGTTAAGATTCTTTGATATATACTCATAACTATTGGACCTCACATTGGGTAAACTGCGGTTTCTGGCTTTCATTTCAGACTGGCTCGTTTGGGGCTCCGTTTAGTCACGCCACGTCGCCTGACTTAATGGATTTGTTAGCCAGCCACGCTGGACATATTGAATGCGCTAGAGTTCCCCTGATTCTTATCCGCTCATTTGTATTTTGGCTAAACAAACCTGTAAGCGGCGGGGGGAGCTTATGCGTGATTTGTTTCGATTTAACAGCTAAATAGTTAGCCAACAATTTGTATGTGTTTAGCAGGGTGTTCTATTTAGCTGAAGGTCAACAGAGAGCTGTAACCCACATAAAATACGAGCTATGCAAAGTTTCAGTTTTATATCTACTTTATTGCGATCATTTGTGTGGCATCATTTGTTGTCAAAAGTGAAATGAATGTTTCGCAGTTTTATATACTAGCGAATTCCCAGGCACTTGCGACAAACTTTACAATCTTCAAATTGTCAACTTGTGCAAAAATACTCGTATATATAGAGAGGGGGGGGCAGGTAAATAAAATGACATCTCTTGGCTTACACAACCCACATGTGAGCCACGCCCTTTAGTAGCGCCATAATTTATGGGCTAATTGAAATGCCCATGGGCACAAAAACGGGTTAGCAAAACCGTCGATATGGACTGGCAGACAAACGGACGGCGGTTGACGATGACTTGATCAAAAATTTCCAAGCAATTTGTTGTCTAATCATTCAGAGCTTCAACACTTTGTGTTAGACCGCTGCATGTTATAACTCTTAACTGTTTGTGATCACATTTACATATCTGTATCTATGAGATACATTCACATATTTCCGCGCTCCGCTTGAAATATGCTGGCTCATGTTGCGAATTACTTATTCAAAGTGTAACCTCTATTAACTAATTTAAATAGAGCTCTTAAGATATGCATTTATTTCCGCCCTCTGCACTGCATCTGTCAACGATTATTATGCAAACATTAAATAACTTTGGCTTTGACCAAAACCAGTCAATAAATTCTACGAAAATTGAAATCAAGTGTTGACCTCTAATACAGCCTGAAGTTATTGTTGCTTAGATGGATTGGCATCGCCCAGCCTACACGTTTATACGTTTGCTTTGATTTGTTTTAATCTCGTGTTGATTTAGTGAGCCCGATGGCTATTAGAAGTGTTAAATATTTATCGATCAACTTGGATCAACTTTATTTAAATTGGCAAGCTCATTCATCGCTTTATTTGAGGTGTGAGTTCGAAGCGAATTCGAATCCATTTATGAATGTCGAATGCAGGAGAATGTTCCTCAATGTCTTTCAGCTTGATGCGAAAGATACAAGTGTTTAATACATGTGGCAATTTAACTTGTGTTTTATTCAAAACTGTTGCTTGGGTTTGTATATGCGTATATTATATTGTGATAGCATAGTTTAAACAGGGATGGGGCGAGATAGAATACGATAAATACGAAAGAATCTAAATTTAATATGTAATCGTTAGTTATTCCACTCAGAGCTTATCATTTTTTATATCATTTAAGAGGAACTTATTATCTTATTATATAAGAATTAAATAAAAGAATTCGTAAATAATATTTCTAACGAATGGAAGAACCCTAGATCCAATTCGATAAAAAAAAGAAGGCATACTCATCTATAAAGATATCTTATCTTATCCTTAAATCAAAGCTTCTTTTTAAAATCTTTCTAAGGAATAGATGACTTACAATAAAGCAGGAAATCAGAAGCAAATTCAAAGATCTGTAAAATCATAGCAAATATTTGAATTTTGAGCTTCCGTATGTAACAAAGGTTGTTCCAAAAACCACAAGTCATGCTACAAAGCCGCTTCATTGACCGATTTCTGAATGAGTTGTATCGGTTGACACAACCTTCAGTCATCTGTGTACATCTTAAATGCTTGACTAGTATTAGTATGAAGACTATTTGATCAGTGGCTAACTTCTTCAGTGGCACAAACAGTTCGAGACCGCAGACTTTTGGCTCTTGGGTCTGGTCTGACTTAACCAATGCAAATAGTGGCAGGCGTGTCTCGTTTGTGTTGCTTGTTGTTGTTGCTGCACTTTTTGCCTCATAAATATGCTTTATTTGCACGGCGACCAGAAGAGTACCACAAGCAGCAGGTGCCCAACAGGGCCCAGAGACCATCACGTCCAAGTCGTTTGCAATTTTTGTCAGTTTTTGCTTTGTTTTTTTTTTGCTTTTGTTGACCAGACTCGTTTATTTATGCACCTTTGTTTATGTATCGCCATTTCTGGCCTGTTGTCCAAACCGGCACTGTAATATGCAGTTTACATATGACATTATCAGCGGTTGAGGGGATCCACTGATGTATTCATATTCGGGGCGTCAAGTCTTGAGTATAAAAGCCACCAGCACTCTGACCATCAAGTGTAGTCAATTTTTGGATTAACCAGCTAAACAGTTGCCTTCGCGTATCCCCAACAATCAGAATGAAATACCTTGCTTTGGTGAGTCTCCCTTCGTTGTCTATAAGGTCGTTCCGTTCAAGGATTACCCCTTGTCCTCTTTTACTTTGCAGGCCCTTTTCGTGTGTCTGCTAGCTGTCGCCCTGGTAGCCGCTGTGCCCGTCGATGAGACGATCCAGGGTGATGATATCTACGGCCAGGCTGATGTGCACAATCCCCACGATCCCCAGGCCATTTTCAAGCTGAAGAAACTGAAGAAGCTGCTGCTGCTCGGCTAAGGCCACAAGGCTGCCTCCAATCCTTGTTGACTCTAGTCTATGTACAACACATCAACCACACACAATAAACTGGGAACCTAACCTCTCCGCTTGGGCTCAGGCACTTTGATGCATTCAACCCTTCGTTTAGAGATAATAATGTACAAATCCATCACACTTACAGCCTATTCGTAAACGTTACTAAATAAATGTAAATCTCATAAAACTCACAAGCATTACACTATCAAGAATTGCTGTCAAGAGCTATGGGAGCGGCTTATATAATTGGGTTCCATTTGATACTGTTTCAATTTAAACACTAGAAACTTC
The DNA here is from genome assembly GCA_035043065.1 of Hirtodrosophila confusa. Classification (NCBI taxonomy): domain Eukaryota; kingdom Metazoa; phylum Arthropoda; class Insecta; order Diptera; family Drosophilidae; genus Hirtodrosophila; species Hirtodrosophila confusa. The sequence continues at coordinate 8,394,734 of JAWNNI010000213.1, read as the reverse complement.
TCCCTATATCTACATATAGATATGGGCAACAAGACGTGATCATCATTATGAGGTTGAGCGTAAAAGTGTTGAAAAAATATTCCGCCTTTGCCTTATAGATCAACAAGTTTTGATACACATAAATACATGCATATATACGTTAGACATTGACCTACATACGTGTACGATATACATACATACTTATTTTTAAACAGTATAAGTAAATTCGATTGAAAACTATGAATTCTTATTATGAACAAGCAGATAGGAAGCCGTTTTGAAACCAAAATAATTAAACAAGCTATTTGAGTCCAACTTTAAACATTATTTAGGTTTATCATAACAAAAAATGAATATATTACCGCAAGTTTAATCTCGAAAGATTCTTAAAAGTACAAATCTTTACCATGCCTGACAATCAGTTTCAGTAACTTTTAGATTATTTTATTTCCATTATTTGCTTTATGTACATTCAAATTCTGTTCAGTTCCCTTCTGATGTTTTGATATACTACAATTTCTTCCATTTTTATCCATTTTTCATTCAGCTTCTCATCAGTTTCCTTACGATTTCATTGTATAATGTCCTTTCTCCCAACTTTACCCATTTACATACGCATCTTCTCATCACTTGTCTTTAAATTTAATTATACTTCCGTTTCTGTATTTACACATTCCGTTTCTGAACAATACTCTTCAGATTTTGTTTTTGAAATCCAATATTCCATCCTTATTGTGGTACTCTCTTATTTTTTCATATATCCTTACAAAAAAATACCCGTTGCTATAAAGCACATTTCAGTCCAAAGATAAAACATCAAAAATTCTTTTAAAATTCTGATTTAATAACTGCTTAATAACTAGACACAAAATATACTAAAAATCCATTTAAAACATAAACTGGGTATTTAACCCAGGAAGAGCAGCTTCTTCAGCAGTTTGAGCTTGAGCAGGAAGGACTGATCGTCGGTGGGGTTGATAGGCTCGCTGCCAATACCCTCAAGGCCCTCGGGTATGGCCTCCTCCACGGGCACAGCACTGGTTGCCATGAAGCACACGGCCAGGCAAACGAACACGGTCTGTAAATAGTCAAACATAATCCACAATTAGTTGAGTGTTATCCATGGAATCAGCTGTCAAGTGGTACGCACCAAAAGCAAGAATTTCATTGTGATTGAGTTTTAAAATTGATGACTCCTTGACTGAGCACTAAGTGTTGATATATGATCTCGCGTTTCGCGTTGACAGACTTGCACTGAGCATAGACCCTGCTGGCCAACTATTTATATGAGCGTTTCAAGCCTCAGACTTTGAGCCGGTGCGCATGCTCGATCGTCTTTCATAGTAGAAATTAAAACAACACAACGCCACAATGCAAGCTCTAAAATTTCGTGTATCTGACAACCGCGAACCCAACAATAAATTTTGTTTGGACTATTAAATGTGATTTTAGTGTACCACGCAAGGCGCTCGAATGTGTGGAAAAATAGAAAAAATTAAAGCAAACTAAAGTCTTGTTTTTTTTTTTTTTTTTTGGTTGAGGCCGCTTTTGTCGTTATTGGCCTCCATTGTTGGGCTAGTTCGACGCCGAATTGTATTGTTGACTGACATCTCGCTGTGGTTTTTCGCTAATATATGTTTCCTTGGTTCTGAGTTCTATTTGACTTGACCATTAGCTGAAAGCATCCGCTGTCCCCGCTCTCACTAAACGCTTATTAGCGGTTTTTATAGTCGCTTAAACTCAGCTCTGGGTTTGCTCATCGTTTCTGTTGGATATTATTATTTTATCACCTCAACTGATTAGCTGAAACATAAAGATAATAAGTACGTTAAGCAATATGCCTTGACATAGGATGGACGCCAAAAGAAGTGTTTGCCTTAAACAAATATTCTGTGTGTAAATTCCCCAGATCCAAGGTCGTAACAGTTTAGACCATCCGTTTTGAAATGAATTTCACATGTTTCGTTAATGCTAATTGTTTTACTTAGACTGCTTTTATGGTTTTTGCTAGATCATTGTACAAATAGTATTAAATAGACATTTTACACTTACAGGTTAATGCTGTGGGAAAAGAATAAAAGAAATTGGAAGCTTAAATTCAGATTTCTCCCGCCGCTTAAATGCGCGAAGGTATTTTTTAGCGCATTTATTTTTCCACACAAATTCTGTGTTGTGGGGGTGGGTGTATGGGCTGTTAACAGATAGTATGCGTGTTGCAACAGTAGTAGTAGTAGCAGTAGTTTGACTTATTGTGCACTATACTACATTAAAAAGGATATAAACTGGCTTTTTAAATTAGTTGCCCAATGCCCAACAGCCAACGCTAATGTTAACTTATTATCACTGTTAGTGTGCTGTTATCAGCTAAGGATTGTTAATACATTTCAACTAAAATTAATTCCTTTCAACTTCACATTTGCCTTAAAATGCTGAAAATTGTCTGCTAGAATTTCGGTTTTTGTCAAAATCTTTAAATTGCCAGTCATTACGTAGCTACGTTGCTTAGCAGCGCAATTGAGAAAGTACCAAATTGTTTTTCTGTTTTGCCGCACAGCTAGCGACCGTCTAGAACAACTTTTTGGGTTCAAACGACTAATATTGCCATTTCGCACCGAACTGCATCAAAAAAAGGACTTTTCGAAAAAGCTCCACAACGTAAAATGGCTAACGGCAGTTTTTCCTTAAAGCTTGTTACAAAAGATCTTAAAATAATTTCTGGGAAGGGAAGAAATGCTTACGTGAAAAAAAGAATCGATATTAAAACTTGCTTTCAAGATTCGGGCACACTGCATTGAAGTCAACAAAAAGAAAAAATAAAATAAAATAAAAATAAAAATAGCATTAAAAATTATTAGACAATAACAAAAGTCACTTGACCAAATTAAGTCAAAATTTCAAATACTCAAAATTTAAAAATACCTATTAAATTTTTCGGCAAACAGAAAAAGCTAGAATCTGATAATATGACTGGTTCGTTTAGTGTGAAACTGAAATCGAAAAAAGGTCAATTTATTGTTAATGACCTCAACGAGGACACAACGTTGGCTGAACTAAAAGCGCGGATATCTCAAGTTACGGAAATCAGGGAGCCACAGCTGCACGTGCTTATAGGTTATCCCCCACGCCCCCTGGACCTAACCGAGGAGCAGCAGCAGCAGCAAAATTTGCGCGCCGTTGGCATCAACAGCGGGGAGACGCTGATTGTGGAAGAGAAAACGGCGACGGTAACGCCAAGGTCTGGCTCCGCAACCATCGAGGATGACGAGGCGCTGGCGCGTCGTCTGCAGGCGGAGGAAGATGCAGAGCATCTGCGTCAGGTGCAAACCCCAAGCACTGCCGAACTGAATGCCATTGGCATTGAAACCGAACCCTTGCCTGTGCCTACGCCAGAGGACGCTGGACCCAATGGCGATTTCAACGGTATTTTGTTGAAAAAGGTTGTGCCAGCAGATAACTCGTGCCTATTTACAAGCATACGCTTTGTGCTGAACGGTAAGGTGGACAACGAGGGCAGCGAAATGATGCGTCATATAATTGCCCAGGAGGTGGCCGCCGATCCGCAGCAATACAATGATGCCGTCCTGGGCAAATCGAATGCCGAGTACTGTGCCTGGATACAGAAGGCCGACTCGTGGGGTGGCGCCATCGAGGTGTCCATATTATCTAACTATTATGGCATCGAAATCGATGTGGTTGATATACAAAACGCCATCATCAATCGCTTCGGTGAGGACAGGAACTTTGGCCTACGTGTGTTCCTACTTTTCGATGGCATACACTACGATCCACTTTACATGGAGACCTCGCAAACTGCCACACCAGCTACCATTTTTCCCGTTGAGGAGCTGGGCGTCTATCAGCAGGCGGAGCAGCTGGCCAATGAAGCAAAATCTTCACGTCAATTTACAAATGTGGATAAATTTACACTTCGTTGCCTTCAGTGTGATCTGATGCTTGTGGGCCAGGCCCAGGCCCAACAGCATGCCAAAGCCACTGGGCATGCGAACTTTGGAGAGATTTAATACGTACTCATCTTTGGTACCATTTATATTTTGGCTTTTATTCTGTTTGCCTATTACATACTCACCACATGAGTTAGGAGCCCAGGGATACGCAGTAGTTAACGCCTATTTATTTGAAAATTCTTTAGAAAAAATTTTACAAATCTTCTGTGGTTAATTTATTTAGATCTTTCTACACCCAACACACTTGTCATTTGATTTTTTGATAATAAAGTTCCATTCATTACACTAGCAGAAAAACATTATTTTGATTTATTTCTTATGACGCCCATGGCGGCGTCATGGCAGCTGGATTTTGTAGATACGACATGACCACGGCACTCACGCTCAACATAAAGGAGGATAATACCTGGAAATATTACCATTAAAACTGGATGGTCAATCCTAGAGGCCGCATATTTACCTGTTTGGCATCGTCACTGGCGCGCGAGCTGGAGAAGCTAATACACGAGCAGTAAAGTGCAAACCAGGCGCACCATTTGAGCTGTTAAAAGGCATTTATGTCTTACTGATAATAATAATTTGTGAGACGTGGTGTTTACCTTCATCATCAGACCACACATGGAAAATATCATGCCAAGAATATTCATATAATCCGGCATCATATCTTCATTGGCGCCACCGCTTTGTCCTTGGTTCTTGGGTGCTTTGTAGCGATTTATCTTATCCTTGCGGCGTGGGTACTCAGTGTTACTCATTTTTAATTTATTTTAATTCAGCTTTGACAAATTAAGTGAAAAAACAGAAATTTTCTATGGGAATGTTGACGTTGCCACATCGATTCAAAACAGCTGTATGCTATTCACATGAAACGTAGACAAAGGCGTATAATTTCAAAGCATCTTCTTCTTTGCTTCTGCCTCCACTTTATGTTCAGCGGCATGGACATTTAAAACCTTGTTAAATTACATAAAAATAAGAGAAAATTGCAACAGCTATAATGGCGTTGCGTTTTTTTAGCCTTGTATTGACGCCACACATACGCCGTTTACAACAATATACACCAAAGTACTCTGTACAGCTGAACAAAGCAGTCCGCCTCCAATCTGATTTTCAAAACTTGTGCTGGGTTCAAAGCCGCCTGCTGCACGTGCGTATCTCGGATCAGGAAGCCGGTTTGCAGGCAAAACGTGAGACAAACAGAACTACAAACCCGTTCCAGGATAAAATATTGAATGAGGACCCTACAGATGCGCCCACGCAGAGTTTGCGCAATAAATTCCGCAGACCCGAAAAGATACCAAAGGAGACAGGAATAACAGATGAAGTGAAGTCGAAAAAGGAAACGGTAACCGACTTTGGTGATCCGGACACCTTTGGCGATGCCAAGTTCGACGCCACAGAAACAGAAGATCCCGGGGATGTGCAGGAACAGGAATTTATAAGCAGACCAACGCGACACTCAAGAAAACTTCGCACCAAGGAATACGCACGTTTAATAAAGGATCATTTGAATGCGCAACGTATCAACGATGCCATTGCCATACTGGAGGTGCGCATGCTACGTGAGGATCGCGTTAAGCCTGAAAACTACATATACAATTTGCTGATTAGCGGCTGTGCCAAGGCGGGCTACACGCGCAAGGCTTTTAGTCTGTACACCAAAATGCGACAGCGCGGCTTGAAAGTCACCGGCGGCACGTACACCTCCCTCTTCAATGCCTGCGCCAATGCGCCCACCCACATTGATGGTCTGGGCAAGGCCAGGCAGTTGCGCGAGAACATGCTGGAGAAGGGCTACGAGCCGAATGTCAAGAACTACAACGCCATGATCAAGGCTTATGGTCGCTGTGGCGACGTACAAACTGCCTACATGTTGGCTGATGAGATGCTGGAGCGTCAGCTGCCATTGAACGCGGATACCTTCAATTTTCTGCTGCAAGCCTGCGCCAGCGATGACCAGCATGGATTCCGACATGCGATACTTACCTGGCACAAGATGCTACAGTGTGGCATAAGCCCAGATTACTACAGTTTTAGTGCTATGCTGCGCTGTGTGCGGGATTGCGGCTTTGGCGACCTTGAGTCCATGCAACAGGTGCTGGAACAGATAGCGCCGGGAGTGACGCCGCAGGACAAGCAAGAGGTGCTGGAAACAACTGCAACTGATAGCTTAACCATTGCGGGGAGCTCTGCTGGACAACTGGAACTGGCCACGGCGCCCACGGAGCAACTGGAGTTGCCCAACCTGCTGCTGCCACGCCCACAACTAGGCAGCTTGGTTGCTTTGGCTGAGGTGACGCGTCCTCATGAGCGCTTTCTATTGCTGGGCGGCCTTACTGGCTATCTGGAGCTCATGAAGGCGCACAAAGTTACGCCAAACATTCAGGGCTTTACCACCATGCTAGAGGTCATACCGCCCACCAATGCTGCGGAGAAACAACTGCTGAGCTTTGTTCGCAAGATTGGACTCAAGGCGGACATTGACTTCTTCAATATACTAATAAAAAAGCGCTCGATGCGCTTCGATTATGAGAGCGCACGCGAGGTATTAACGATGATACGCACAGCTGGCTTGCAGCCGGACATTGTGACGTATGGTGTGCTGTCCCTGGGCTGTTGCACCCAGGAGCAGGCCCGTGAGCTGCTGCAGCAAATGCAGGCGGCGGGCATACGTATAAATATGCCCATACTGGGTGCCATGTTGCGTCAGGGCTGTGCGCAGAAATCCTTTGCGTATATTAACGAAATCATGCAGCTGAGCCTGGAGGAAGGTCTTAAACCGAATGAGGCTTTCCTGCGACATTTGCATAACTTTCACAGAGGCTGTGCCAGAGCCATAGATGCCAGGGTAGGTATTGGATCAAATAAGATCAGAACAATTAAGAAACTAACTGGTTGTGCCTTGCAGCATCCCTCAACCAAACCTGAAGCCTTCAAGAAGGGGCACTCGAAGTTCTGTGATAAATATCGCCTGTTTTACGAGGAGCATGGCCTCTCCGGCTTAAAGTTGGAAGATGCCGTTGCCAAGCTGAAAGAACGTCCATATGCACAGTACAAGCAAGCGCCTGTGACTGGCCTGGAGCCAACGAAGCACGAGCAAGTGAAACGCAAAACAAAAATACGCAAATATATTAAGAAAATCAAAATAGATGAACTGCAGGACGATCCGCGGTTGTCGGAACCAGTCAAAAGAATAGAATAGTCTTTAAATGTAAGTTCAACAATGTTTATTAAAGTATTTGTTTTATGGAATCCTAACCAATCATTGTCCGCTTACGTCCACGCGCGCGTACTTCCTCGAACTTGGCCAATACGGCTTCCTGGTCTTTGCCGCACTGCTCACGATATGCCGTCAGTATGTGCTCAAAGAGATACGGCTGTTCGCTGTGCGTGCTCAGCAGCGCACGTTCCAGCACATACAAGTCCACGCCCTTATCCTCGGTCGCCTGATTGTAATGACTCAGCCCGAAATCTATGAAGATGACATCGTAGCCATCTGGTTTGGGATTGACTAGTATATTCGATGTGGTCAGATCACCGTGTATTATGTTATGCGCATGCATTTGGCCAATGATACCGCCAATCCTAGTGCACAGCTCCTGCAGCGGCTGCTTTGCCGGCTCTTCGCCCGACTCGGCCACAGTTTGCTGTATAAACTGCTTAGCTGTCTGAGCGCTGTCAAAGTACTCCATGTACAGTTTGTGTGTGTTCAGATCGGAGTGTAGAATGCGCGGCGTAACGATGCCGGCGGCCAGGCAACGGCCTGACGCCTTCACCTCGGCCTTCATGCGTTGCCGCGTAATCTGTGTGTCCAATTCCGGATGACGGTATTTCTTGACAAAGCGTTCCTTAATCAAGCACGATTCACCCTTAAATTCGCCAAGATATAGTCGCCCTTCAGCGCCTTGTTTAAGTATTTCTAATGCCATTTTAGCTTGTGGAATAACGAAAATGCTGGAATAATTTGCGAGCGCGAGTTCCAATTTTATTATGTTTTTGCCATTCCCAAGTTAGCCACTCACAGCGCAGTGGTGACAGCTGACAGAACAGCTGATTTTGTTTTGATATTTACACGCACCGAAACTCACTAGTGATTCATCTTTTGAAAAAAATAACATTCTTTGTTGGTTTGGCAGTAAAATTCAAAAATGTTCAACAATATATTTGGCAAGAAACCCACCGTAAAGGAACAGCAACGTGAGAATGATCGCAGTCTGCGCAAAGCGACACGCGACATTGAACGGGAGCGTCGCAAATTGGAGGATGAGGAGAAGAAAGTAGAAGCTGAGATCAGACGCAATGCAGCCGCTGGTAACAACGATGCCTGCCGTATTCTGGCCAAGCAGCTGGTGGAGCTACGCAAGCAGAAATCTCGCAGCTACGCGGCAGCGGGCAAAATACAATCCATTGGCTATCAGAACAAGAACATGGGCGCTAACATAGCACTGGGCGAGGCAATGGGCACCACGGCCAAGACAATGGCCGGCATGAACAAGGTGATGCGTCCCGAGGCCATAGCGGGCACTATGCGCGACTTCCAGCAGGCGAATATGCGCATGGAAATGACAGATGAAATGATAAACGATACACTAGACGACATGCTTAACGAATCTGGTGATGAGGAGGAATCTAATGATGTGGTCAACAAGGTGCTGGATGAAATTGGCATTGAAATCTCTGGCAAAATGGCCAGCATACCAGCTGCGGGCTCTGCCGAATTCGAGACCAGCGGCGAACGCACCCAAAAGGACATTGCCGATCAGTTGGCCAAGCTACGATCCTCCTAGTTATTAATATACTTAACATTCATTCTATCATTAGTCCCCTTTAAAACTGTATTTTGAATTTTTTGTAAACACAATTTGTTATGCATAGGCCTTAAGACAAAAATATAAGTATATATGCAAAACTCTTAAAGACGTGCGTGCATGCCGCCAGAGGCGACGATAGATTCGCCTGTTATGTAGCCAGCATCATCGGATACCAGAAAAGAAACAACGCCAGCCATTTCCTCGCTAGTGCCCAGACGACCGAGGGGTATCTTGCTGAGTGCCGCCTCATTTGCCGACTCATTCTCGTACAGCGCTTTGGAGAACTTGGTGCGAATGATACCAGGCGCCAGGCAATTGACGCGTATGCCCTCGGGCGCCAAATCTTTGGCCGCTGCCTTTGTCAGCCCAATTAGCGCCGTCTTGCTCACAGAGTATGCGCCCAGCAGCTGTAGATAAGGTTGGACGGTTAAGATAAGCACTGGCTCAGCTGATAAGCAGCTTTACTAACCTCAAATGCATCGTAGCCTGCAATGGAGGAGACAAATACAATGCTGGAGCCCTTCTCCTGGCGCAGATACGGCAGCGACTCCTTGGCCAACAGATACGAGCTCTTTACATTCACATCAAAGATTTTGTCCCACACTTTCTCATCGCACTCCAGCACACCGCCCACGGCAGGATTGGTAGCGGCATTGCTCACCAATATGTTGAGTTTGCCAAATTTGCTAATGGTCTGCTCAAAGAGCTGCTTGCGATCCTCCGGCTCGCTCACATGACACTTGAGCCCATGCACATTAAGATTCAATTTTCGCAGCTCGGCCAGCGCATTGTCCACATTCTTCTGTTTGCGACTACTGATGACAACGGCGGCTCCATCCTCAGCCAAACGCTTGGCAATGGCAAAACCAATGCTGTATTCATATATGTAAGATATATAAGAACTCCATTTTCATCTGGACTTTCGGACTTACCCATCTGTGGAGGCGGTAACCACCGCTACTTTGCCTGCTAAACGCTTCATGCTGTTGACGTTCGAACTTTGACTGGCGCTGCCGCTGGACAATCGTTTGTGGCTTAGATTGTGGTTAACAAGTTTGTTACTATTGTTGTTGTTATGTTGATTAAAGTTTCTAATCGTCGTGTTGTGCGTGGTGGTACTTTGGACTTGACTTCCAGTAAAACCGGCTGCAGCAGTCAAATTAAGCTTTGGCGTCCTGCTGGCCAATTGTTTGCTTAAATGGAACATAATTAATCAAAATTTGCAAGTTTTTAGCTGTTTAGTAATTGATTTTTCCCGTTTCCCTGATTTTAAATCTAATACGAATATTCAGCTAAAGCATTTACTTCCAATTGGAAGGTGTGTTGTGGAAGGTTTGTTTATTGCTGCTTTTTGCTACCATTCACCCCGAAGCTGAAAGCTTTTTGAGCGCTCTTTTTGAATGACGAATACATTTGAATTTCAGTTATTTCTCATACCCGTCTAGTTAATTAATTTGTTATAATTATTTTCTAATATCATGCTTTACTTATCATATGTTAATCATATGTGTATTTCTCTGTATCAGTAATTACAACAATTACAAGCATAAATATTGCCTTACCGCTTGTTACCGCCTGGTGTTGCTGGCCTGATAAGACATTTTGAAAAGAAAATCTTTAAGCGGTTAAATAAACATTGCTTCTTGTACGCTTTAAATATGATTGCAATGTCGTAACACAATAAATAAAGATAAATATGAAAAACAAATAGCGAACGGAATGCTGAAAGTGAATAAGAATAAGTCAAAGCGAAACAAGTACATATTTACGCTCAGCCGAAAGTGCAAATTAATAGGTCTCCGGAGCAGCTTCATTTACTGATTTATTGCTCTGCTAAGTTTTCAGCCCTAGTCGGCAGTTAGTCGCTCCGTGTCGCTTCTAGTGTGAAAGCCGCTTTATTTCGAGACGTCTACGGCACGCTTTTAACGGTTTTTGGTTTTGCAAAGCATGTGATATAAAAGAAAAACCATTACCAGTAAATAAATAAAACCTAAATTTGGGATATGAGCAGCCACGTTAATGAATTTGCGCACCTTGCGCCCGCACCGCAGGACTTCAAGGCACCCGTATTCCAGGATAATAAACTTGTGCTCTACTTTCATCCATATAACTTTTACTCGCAAAAAGTTAGTTATCATGTGATTTTTGAAAAAAAAAAAACGTATTAATCACAAATTGTTGACTTAATATTGTATAGTTTGCTCTGAGCAAATGGCGCAAAATTACAAAAGTAATCGCAGTAATTTTCATTATTTTTCAATGTAATTTACATCATTGTGACTATTATAGGGTAAAGAGGCTTACCCCACCCACCCACTTAGTCACGCAACTATTAGAAATGCAATCGCGCTTGACGGAAGTGTAGAATATCATCATCGTATTCCCCAAACAAATAGCCAGTAATTAGTTTTGAAGTACATTTTTGACAGCATCAATAAATTTATTTTGTACTGTTTACCTGGCTGCAGGTGCTAATGAAGCGTTTGTAAGATATTACTTGTTTGAGTGGTAAATAAACAAACAATAAATAAACAACTCACAATATATAATTATTTATTGTCGTATATTCGTAATTTGCGGTCAGCCAAGCTGCATGGTTTACTAATTTTATTTTTAAATCTTTTTCCGCATTTTAATGTATGCCTATTTTAAGGTTCTCTTGGTTCTTTATGAGAAGAACATTGACTTTACTCCCTACATAGTCGATCTGAGCAATGGCGAACAATTTTCCAGCTGGTTTCTGAATCTGAATCCCAGAGGCGATGTGCCCGTGCTGCAGGATGGCGCCTTCATCATACCCAACTCTCCGAACATCATCAACTATGTGGATAACAAGTTTCGTGGAGGTCAATGTTTCGAGCCTTTGCTCTAATCACAATTAATAAACGTATTCTCTTTACAGATCAGCATCCACTGCTTAAGCCATATAGACCAGATTCTTTGGAATATGACCAAATGATGGTCTTTGAGCGCGCATTGACACGCCTACCCGTGGGCGCACTAAGTCTGGGCTCCTTTATCCATGACGATCTAAAGCTGGTGCCAAAGGCACCCTTCATAGGACCCGTGCGGCAAGCCTGCCTGGGTGAGCAGTTAAAATTTGAAAAGAGTTGTACCTATTGTAAGTCCGACTGGTTTCTGCTTCACAGATAACAATGACAAAGTTCTGAAACTACTGCGTCGCTCTGTGGATGAGTTGAAGGCGAGTAACGCTGGCTTACAGCAGAAGCTGGAGATTCAGGTGCGTCGCAGAGATCTTGTTGCCTCACGCACAGATTTTCAGCGCGTGTTAGATGCAGTGCTTAATGTGCTGCTCTATGTGGAGCAGGAGCTAGCCAAGAAAACTCCCCATCACATGTGGCTAACTGGCGATGAGCTCACGCTGGCTGATGTCAGCCTGGGCCTGCTCCTGCAGCGTCTCTATCAGCTGGGCTTTGAGAACTATTACTGGAGCAACGGCAAGTTGCCACAGGTGGAGGCGTACTTTATGCGCTTCAAGCAGCGTGAATCGTACGTAAAGCTAATGCCCAGCAGCAATTTTGAAATATTGAAGGATATGTGGAGTAGAACACCGGCCAATTACAAGCTGGGAGCCACCGCCGGTTTCTTGGGTATGGCAATGTTCGCAGCTTTTGCGCATAAGTAGACGACTAGTTTTGTTAACAATCGTTTTATTGTTATTGTTAAAGTTGGGCACATATAAACACAAACATAAGAACGCTTAAAACTACGTCGTAACAATGCAAAATGTGGATAGGAGTCGCAAGACGCGGGTGACAGCAAGAGAGTGCGAGAGAGCGGAGAACATCGATTCCATAATGAAATATATTATTAACGGCGCACAGTGCCAAAGTGCGAGCCTCAAGCTGCTAATATCATTGTATATAAAAAATCGTTTGGTATAAAGTTCTATTTGGTACAAAAGTACCAGCCACTACCGGTTAAAAAAATGATTCGCCTTATCCATACAATTCAATTCCATTCCTGTTTTCTGTTGCTGGTTTCTTTTAATGTCTGAATGCGTTGGCCTCAGCTCTCCAAGCCTGCCTGCTGCTGTTCCCGTCTTTGCTGCTCCGTCTGCAGCAAGCTGGCCGCCGCGCTGGCCGCCTTTACATTGGTAAACAATGGCATGCCCATGAATGTGGGTATCTGCTGCTGCTGTGGCGTGGGGGCACCCGGCTTGCCCGGTTGCCACTGGCCACTGCCGTTGGTGTTCGTTCGTAAGCCACTGCTGGATGGCTGGGCGCTAGCAGACGCGGGGCAACTGGGTAAATGCGTGGGACGCTTGAATACGAAGTTCTCGCGTTGATAGTAGAATGCGCCATTGCCAGGAGCCTCGGGCAACAACCCATTGGTTGGGTACCAGAAGCGATACGTAAAATACCAAGTGAGTATGGCAACAATGCCGCTGATGACCTTCTCAATCATGCGATGATAGTAGAGCATTGTGCCCACCAGCATTATGTCCCAGAGCAGCTGCAGCGCCGCCATACCAATGAATAAAGTGCGTATGATGGGCGTCAATCGCGTGTACAGAAACTTTAGACTGCGCATTTGTTCGTCATTCAGGCCGCGCAGCGGATTGCTGCCTGATTTCTCCGAGACGCTGCGGTTGTGCAGCTCGTTGCGTATATGTTCCTTAATGGTCTCCCACTTGATAATAGGACGTGCCTCCTCGATTAGCATCAGACTAGAGTGTATGAGTATGAACGCATGACCGGATATGTCGAATCCCTGCCACAGGTGACCCGCCTTCAGGCAGCTGGACTTGCTCCCATAGCCTGCAAGCAAAAAAACAAGCTTTAAAGCCTTTTTTAACAAATCTTAAGGTACGGTCTTACCCTTGGTGGTGCAACGACCGTAGGACGTTTCCACAACGTTGAAGAGCTTTGTCCAGAAGAACCAGAAGAAGGTGGCTATCACAATGCGTGGAAAGTGATGCCTAAGCATGCGTTTCATATCGCCACAAGTGAGCGTGTAGGCGGAGAGCACCGTAAATGGCACCGAGAACAACAATGTCCAGCCCCAGCCCACCTTGACAAAATACTGGTTAAACAGATTGTCGGAGCGGGCAAAGTATGTCTTGGGAAATGGCAAGAAGTCTCCTATAAGCGAGATGATGAACAAGCTGCCCAAATAGAGCGCCACTTTCAGATCCGTGTTAAAGAATATTGTCTTTTTACATAGATGTATGACACCCATGACGAGAATCTCCCGTATGCTGGTGGGTGCGGCGGTTGGACGTGTACCTCGGGCCTCTGATCGCGTTATATCGGGTCCGCCAGGTCGAAAGTTCATGTTTGAGCTGCTGCCTTGGCCGCTTTGGGGTAGATTGGGACGCAGTGGACGCCGTTTTGTGGCCATTGTGCTGCGTCGACGCTGTTTGCTACGTTGTTGTTGCTGTTCCTGCTTGCACTTTGTCAGATTGTTTTATACTACGTAGTTTTTTTGTTGCCGTTTTTGGTTATGGTAAATGGCTCGGTGAAAGTGAAAGCGGAAGCAAAACAAAAGGTGTCAAAGTTCAAATAAAGATACGTGTCTGTAGCGTATTATTTAGATGCACTAAAATCGTTTGCATTTCTGTTAATTTTGCTTATATTTAGAGAATTTTTTCACTTAGCACTAAGCAATTTTCGTTGTGTTTTTCTTACTCTTATTTTATGGGATATTTTAATCAAAATATGCAGCTGTTGCTTCAGCTAAAAAATAGAACATCAGGTGCACGCGCTGAGCTGTGATTAGCAGCGTTCACACGTGAACGGCACTTCTAATCAGCTGTTTAAGATTCTGATCTGATTCTTGTTGATTACCGGCACCTAGCAGCTGTGTCGACTACGCTTCTGTTGCATGTAAATATAATTAAAATCACATTTAAATTGGCATGTACAACTCGGCCAAGCAGCTACAGCGTGTTCTCACGGCTCGCGAAATACGTAAAACATTCATTGACTATTTCACCGTCAATCATGACCACAAATTCGTGCGCTCCAGCCCGGTAGTGCCGTTCTGTGATCCCAGCGTCGCCTTTGTTAATGCGGGCATGAATCAGGTGAATAACCTGGCATACTAACTTAATCAATCTATTGTCCACTTATTGGCGTCTTTCATTCAGTTCAAATCCGTTTTTCTGGGCACTGCTGCCGCGCCGCACAAGCGTGTCGTCAATTCTCAGAAATGTGTGCGCGTTGGTGGCAAGCACAACGATTTGTCTGTGGTTGGTCAGGATGGTTACCATCACACGTTCTTCGAGATGCTGGGCAACTGGTCGTTTGGTGATTATTTTAAGGTAGGTGCATTTCGTTGCAGCGTTAACCTTGGCTAACTCCTACGCATTGCTTGCAGCGTGAAGCTTGTGCCATGGCGCTGGAGCTGCTGCGCGGCCCCTACAACATTGATCCGGGGCGTTTGTATGTCACCTACTTTGCTGGCGACAAGCTGCTCGGTATTCCCGCTGACTTGGAGTGCTTTGAGATTTGGCGCAGCTTGGGGTGTGTACTAATTGATTACATAATGCTTCGAATTATGTACTTAACATTATTATGATTTGCAGCTTTCCTGCATCGCGCATCTTGCCCTTTGGCTGCAAGGACAACTTTTGGGAAATGGGTGCCACAGGACCTTGTGGACCTTGCACTGAAATACACATCGATCACAGACCTGGTTCTGGACCTGATAGCGTTGAACAGCGGGCTAAACTGGTCAATGCGGGTCGCGCAGATCTCACCGAGCTGTGGAACTTGGTGTTCATACAGTACAATCGGTTAGTTACTAGTTACTAGCTTAAAATCTTAAATTGATTAATGTTTTAATGATTGTAGCAATTCGGATGGGAGCATAACACAGCTGCCCGCTCAGCACGTAGACACAGGCATGGGCTTTGAGCGCTTAACAGCGCTCCTCCAAAACAAATCATCCAATTACGACACGGATCTCTTTATTCCACTTTTTGATGGCATACAAAGCGTGAGTTGATGCTGAAGTACAACATAATACCTTTCACCATATATTCATTTTCCAAATAGCTGTCCAAAGCTCCTATTTATGCAGGCAGCTATCCCAATGACCAAAATCCTGCTTTGCTAGACACCAGCTACAGAATACTTGCCGATCATGCGCGCATGATTACCGCTTGCCTTGCCGATGGCATGCTGCCGGATCAGAAGTAAGTTTGAGGTTCAACTTACTGGATTCATTAACAAATCTACATTCCACACACAGTCAAAAGTTACGTCGCGTGCTGCGAAAGGCACTTAACATTTCGGAGCAAGTGTTTGCACATGAAAATCTGCTTTTACAGTTGGTGCCCATTGTGGTGGAGACGCTAGGGGAGGCCTATCCGGAGATGTCGACCAAGCAGCAAGCAGTCATTGAGCTGATTACACACGAGCAGGAGGTGTACAAGAACCTGCGCGAAAGCTCTTCCAAGGCATTTGCTGAGGTGCTCACAGAGTTTCCCAAACTGGACGACATTGATTTGATGGAATGTCCTGGTTTTGTGCCCGCTTATCGAGAGTTTCAGGTGCAGCGCTGCAAGTTTCCCAACAATACCATACCAGGTGACTTTCTATACAAGCTGACAGATACATATGGTCTAACCGAGGAGAGCTTTTTAAAGCTGGCCGAGCTAGAAAACATGAACTGTGATTTGGAGCGTTATCGCTCCGAGTTGGCTCTGGCCAAGCTCAGGACAAAGATGCCGCAGCGCAGTGTAAGCGACTACGATTTGGCACTGCAGCAACGCATCTCAGAAGCTCAGGCGCAGCTCACACAACGCCTGCCACCCACTGACAACAGTCACAAGTATATCTACAGCTATGATGAACAAAATGACACCTACGAAATTCCCACGCTGAAAAGCCGCGTGCTTGGCATGCTACATAACGATGCGGAGGTCTCACGCACTCTGGGAAGTCGCCTGGATCAATCCTCTGATACGCTGTCCATTGCGACAGCAGCCAGCAACTTCTACTACGAATCCGGCGGTCAGCAATCGGATCTTGGCAAGCTATTGGTGCACAACAAGCACAGCCCAGAGGAGCCTTATCAATTAGATGTCGTGGCTGTAAAACATCTCAATGATTGTGTGTTGCATGTCTGCCGCCTGACCACACCCAGCGATGCCTTTGAGCTGGCTGTTGGAGATGAAATACAGCTGCAAGTGGATGCCAAGCAGCGACAGCTAAACACCTGCCATCACACAGGTAATTAAGAAGGTGAGAAAAATAATACGAGAGTAGTAATAAATTTCCACCCACAGCGACTCATCTGCTGAATGCTGCCATACGATCACTCTTTAATAAGGTAACCTATCAGGTTTCCAGCGCGGTTAGCAATGAACATTGCAAACTGGAACTGGGTCTGCTGGGCAAGCGCATAAATAAGGCTGATGTGCAACACATTGAGGATCTGATCAAGTGAGTCTCACTAAACTTGTTTACATTGCTATGCAACTAATATACTTTCTTCTAAAGCCGCACCATCTGCTCTGCTTCGCCCGTCCAAGTGCAGCAACTGAGCGCTGCCGATGTGCTGCAGCAGAATGATATAACCATGGTACCAGGTGAGGTATATCCCGAGCAAGGACTGCGTCTTATTAATGTGCAATGCCCGGAGCTAAATCTTAGCTCTAAGGAACTCTGCTGCGGCACACATGTAACTAATACCAAGGAGTTATCCTGCTTCTGCATTGTTAATCTCAAGCAAACAAATCGGGCGCGCTTTGCCTTCACCGCAGTCGCTGGCCAGGCGGCAGAGAATGTAAGTGGAAATATCCATCCAAGCATTTGAAAAGCGGTTTAAATCCACTTCTAACTCCCCTATAGGTACTAAAGACAGCAGCGCTGCTGCGCCATCGTGTGGACATGCTGGAGCAGCAGTTTCAGACTGACAAGCTGACCAATGCTACAGAAATTGAGCTGCAGACCATACGCCACAACATGCTGCATACCGACATTAAGCTGCCCTACGCCTTTAAGATGGACACACTCGAGCGCATCACCGAGATGCTGCGAAAACTTAAGGAAACATCGCGCACAACTCTCAAGTGGGTTTTAAATTAAATAATTTTGTTAATTAACTTATTTCTTTGTTGTTGCAGAGAATTTGTCGAGGTGGAAATGCGTAATTTATTGCTGGAGAAACCGCTTGACACGCATCCGTACATTTTGCACTACATTAGTAGCTCAGCACTGTTAGAGGAGATACCCCTTCAGCGTGCCACAAAAATATGCACAGATCGGCCCATACTGGTGGTCAGCATGTGTGACAACATTGTCAAAGCCCGCTGCTGTGTGCCGGAGGTTTGTCAACGACGCCAATTAGATCCAACTCATGTTAATCTTATATTTTCCACTCTGCAGCACTGCATCAGTGAGCATTTTAATGCGACTCTTTGGCTGCAATCCTTTGCGCACACATTTGGCGGTCAGGTGGCCGTGCCCAAGGGTCAGAACCCCTTCACCGTGTGCAACATGAAGGGACGCAAGGTAAACACACAGTTTGAGGAACAATTGGAGCAGGCGATGTGCAGCGCGCAGTATTACGCTAAGCATCATTTGGAATTCTAACTTGCCACGCCATATAATAAACAAAAGCTAAGCTTTAAGTGTGCTATTATAGCGATAATATATTGCAGATTATTAGATGGACATAAAGAAGGTTAATCGCTGTCGCTAATCACCACAAGATCCTTTTGCGAGTGCACCATGCTGCATTCCATCAATTGCTCAAAAACGTCGGCACCATCAACGCTTTGATTGAAGAAGTAGCTCACATTTCCTGTTGACTTTGGCGGTGTCTTAATTGACTCCCTCGCAGTAGACATTCGATGCTGCAGTTTAAATCTCTCCACGGGCGTTCTGATCAGATGTGGCACCTGCTTTAGCTCGCCTTTAACCAACAAATCAAAACTGTCGTCCAGCGAGTAGCGTTTGCTCTTCGGCATGCACTCAGCGTGCATTGAGAGATCTCGACGCTTTTGGAGAAGCAAATCGGCATCATCCATCAGTTGGCTTTGCTTCGGTGGCTCCTCGTCGTTGCGCAAACTCAATTGTGCCAGTCGTATGCTCAAATCTTTCGCCAATTGCTCGTAGTGCAATAAATAACCCGCGTGGTTGGTCACAACAGGCAATGCATGGGGATTGGAAACGATGCCATTGACAATGTCAGACATATCAAACTCACCATCACTCTCCAAATCGGAAGGTAAACACTTGGTTATAGGCGTGGAGCATTGTTTTGCCAACGGACGAGCAAGCTGCTTTATGGGTGTGTTTTCTTTTTGTTTTAGGAATTGCTGCATTGTTCTTTGTCCTTCAGTTGGTACCTCATTCAGCGCCTTCTTTTTACCTCGCTTGGGTTTACTGACAATCTGTGCTGTTGCTGCCGCCAAGTCGGAAAGATTTTCGAGAGCACTGAGCGGCGCCTCCAAGTTCGCCTTCTTTTTACGAGTTGCTGCCTTTTTGGGAGGCTTTTCCTTCGATTTCATAAAGGCGGTTACCATATCTGGATACGCAGCCTGCAACATGTCTAGTGGCTCAACTGTATAGTAGAGTTCCTCCAGACCTTTGGGATGCTCCAATTGGAATTCGACAATTTGATCATGCGGTATAAGTCCATTTAAGCAGCCGCGTGTATCTTCCCAACGTAACTCCAAGCTGGCTACACCCTTTACAGTGCGCTTCTTGATTATCTCTTGCGGATGGACCAGGCAGCTCCTCTGGTTTGGTTGCTGCACTTGCCAGCGCGTTAGAATGGGAAAGAATTTCTGAAAGCAATAGATTTCTTGCCACTGCAAAAGGTGACCAATTTGCTTAATGAATTTAACGATATTTGGCTGCCGCCAGTCGAGATTTAAATCGGGTACGGTTGCTGGTTCAGTGAGAAACTCGGAAATGATCTCTTCATTGGGAAAGCTCGCATCTACAACTGCCTTTCGGCGCAGCGTTAGCTCCGCCTTTATTGACAAACGTTGTTCTCTGCGGGGAAATGAGATATGAAGCATTAGGCGTTAGACTGGATAAATTACTCACTTCCACAGACTCTCGTCGCAGCCGCGATGTGTGCGGCAGACGCCACAGCCGCTCTTGGTGTGACTTTGGGTGCGTCCATTGTGTCCACAGTTGCTGCAAATGGATTTGTCATCGACGCGCAGCTCCAATGCATTGTATTTGTCCGTCTCAAAACGCCAATTGCGCAATCTGTTCAGAAATTTCACATTTTACTTATGATGTACATTCTATAGAATGAATTTATTTAACCGCTGCAGTATTTCCGTTTCCTTGTATATGCTAAAAAGCTTCAGTGCGCCATCCTTGCCAATACCGCCAATGCCATCTGGACAATAATCGCAGCCGCAGAGCAGGGCCATGACAATGACTTTATGCTGACCAAAATCCATGCGTGCACAAATCTCTGACATGTCATAAATATCCACGGCACCGCCGGCAGCAGCCTGAGTGCCTTGCGTGGACACTGAAAAGTTGCGATAAACGCGCAGCGCACCATAGGCAAAGCAGTCCGAGTCCTGGCTTATAACACCATCTACTAACTTGGACAGATATTAATGGTAAGCCGTATTTATTTATAAAAATATAACTCACGCCGTGCTTGTTGAGGAACGCACCATAGGCTTCCGCCTCTCCTGGTCCCTGAACGCATTGTATGCCCATGGATAACAACAGATTCTCACACTGTTTTAACACATGATTGAAACGTGTGCGTCCTTTGTCGGTTTTGGCAGCAGCTTGTGAGGACGGCGCTACATCCTTGTTCTTATCCTTGTCTTTAGGGCGCGCACCACGAAATTGCTGCTCATTGCGTTTGGCTATCACTTGACTTTTGAGCTTGGGTGCAACTCCTTCCAGAACAAACACTGGCGTCACCTGCTCCCAGATGAGGTAACAGGTACGAAAGAACAGATTTCTGTGGTCCGAATACGTATATTATCGTTGAAAATTTCATTATAGTTAGTATATAACTTACTTTAAATGGTGTCGTGGATGTACAAAATAATCAACCACATTAAGACTCTCGCATACCCAGCCAGCCAAATCAATGGCTACCTTCTTGCCGCGCAGCTCAGATATTGGCTTGCGCTCAGCGTAAGGTGTTAAAACCGACCATAGTTCCTTAACGCCCATTTATTTAATAAAAACTAATTGAGCGCGTTAATTTCAAAAGTGTAAACATTGACCAAGCTTGCCATTCAATCCAAACACATTGAGCGGAATGGCAAAAAAGATTGCCAGTCACGTTGGTATCATTGTTTTGACAGCTACACGTGTGCATTTGACTGTCAGTCTTCTTCTTTGTGTTCGACATTTGACGTGTCAGAGAAAATCAAAAGTTAACTCGTTCTTATAATTCGCATGTTTTGTTTTGCAAATAAGGCAACCAAATTAAAAGGCACACAGCTGCAAAACAGTTAACGTATTACGTAAAACGCCAAGATGGTTTTAGCAGATCTAGGACGCAAAATAACAACGGCGCTGCACTCCCTCAGCAAAGCCACAGTTATCAATGAGGAAGCCCTAAGTGCAATGCTCAAAGAGATTTGCGCCGCGCTGTTGGAGGCTGATGTAAACATACGACAGGTGAAGCAGCTGCGGGAGAATGTGCGCGCTGTGATTGACTTTGATGAGATGGCTGGTGGCTTGAATAAGCGCCGCATGATACAGTCCGCCGTGTTCAAGGAGCTCATAAAGCTGGTGGATCCGGGCGTGAAGCCCTACCAGCCAATCAAAGGCAAAGCCAATGTCATCATGTTTGTGGGCCTGCAGGGCTCTGGCAAAACGACAACCTGCACCAAGCTAGCCTATCACTACCAGAAGCGCAACTGGAAGTCGTGCCTCGTGTGCGCGGACACATTCCGTGCTGGCGCCTACGATCAGATCAAGCAAAATGCGACTAAGGCGCGCATACCATTTTACGGCAGCTATACAGAAATTGATCCTGTGGTCATTGCGCAGGAGGGCGTGGATATGTTCAAGCGTGAGGGCTTTGAAATGATCATTGTGGACACGTCGGGTAGGCACAAGCAGGAGGAATCTCTTTTCGAGGAAATGTTGGCAGTGTCCAATGCCGTCAGCCCCGACAATATTATCTTCGTGATGGACGCCACAATTGGACAGGCTTGCGAGGCTCAAGCAAAGGCTTTTAAGGATAAAGTGGACATTGGTTCCGTGATCATTACAAAGTTGGATGGCCATGCTAAGGGTGGCGGTGCTCTTTCCGCTGTGGCTGCCACACAGTCGCCCATTATCTTCATTGGCACCGGCGAGCACATCGACGACTTGGAGCCTTTCAAAACGAAACCTTTTGTGAGCAAGCTGCTGGGCATGGGCGACATTGAGGGACTGATAGACAAAGTGAGGTGATTAATACAAAAACCAAAGTATTGTCTAACAAGTTTTAATGTTTGCTAGGTTAACGAACTCAAGCTGGATGGCAACGAAGAGCTGCTGGAGAAGATTAAGCATGGCCATTTCACCATACGTGACATGTACGAACAATTCCAGAACATCATGAAAATGGGACCCTTTTCACAGATCATGAACATGATACCCGGCTTCTCGCAAGACTTCATGACTAAAGGCGGTGAGCAGGAGTCAATGGCGCGCATTAAGCGCATGATGACGATGATGGACAGTATGTCCGACAGCGAACTGGATAATCGTGACGGCGCCAAGTTGTTCAGCAAGCAGCCCACACGTTGCATTCGAGTGGCCCAGGGCTCAGGCGTGATTGAGCGCGAGGTTAAGGAGCTGATCGCACACTATACAAAATTCGCGGCGGTGGTTAAGAAAATGGGCGGTGTGAAGGGTCTGTTCAAGCAGGGCGATATGACGAAAAATGTGAATCCCACACAAATGGCCAAGCTTAATCAGCAGATGGCCAAGATGATTGATCCCCGCATGCTGCAGCAGATGGGCGGCGTTGGTGGACTGCAAAACATGATGCGACAGCTGCAACAGGGCGCGGCAGGTGGCCTTGGTGGACTGGGGAACCTGATGGGCGGCTTTGGCGGCAAGTGAGAGAGGCCCGATGTATGTGTAATGATTTTTGTATGATTTTGTTTTAAAGTAGTTCGGTTCTTAGCATTAATTTGTTAACGGTTTGCAAGCGCGACAATTTTCCTCGTTTCCATGGCGATTTTCCTCTTGTTTTAACCAAATTCAATTACAATTACATTTTGTGGCAATAGTGGTACACAGTGAAACGAAATCTTTGTAAAACAGTTAACAATCACAGTTAGCGGTCTTCATTTTTTGTACGGTTTAGCTGGCGAGCGCATGATTTTGGCCAAGTTTATATTGTTTAAACAGTTTTCTGTAAAAGAACAATTAAAATTTGCATGCAAAGAAGTCCGTGCGGAAATGAATTAAATAAAAACATAAATGAAAATTCAAGAACTTCCATTGTATACTTAATGAAACTAACGGATATCTGTCTTTGAACACCTTTACCTTAAACAAGTGGGTATAACTGCCCAAACTATACGTCAAAGACGCATTCCCAACATAAAGTATGTATATTCTTGATCAGTATTGACAATCGAGTCGGTTTAATTTTCCTAGTGGCGGTTTTAGTGGCGCCATCTATATGTCGTAATTCCTGTTTTCATAGAGCTGCCTGATCTCCATATACATAAGTTTATTAAAACATTAAAATTAACAGATGAACGAGAATCAGTGTGCTTATTCGCTCGTTGTGTATTGTAATTTTTTTCAATATAAAATAAGATTTTTAATTTTTAAAATTTTAATTTTTGTCAAAGTCCTTAAATTGCCAGTCGTTACGGTGCTACGGCGCAATTTAGGCAGCAGCAAAATTTGTTTGTTTCCGATTTGTCAAATAGCGGACATCTAGAACAACTTTTTGCTTAAACTACTATATTTGCAATTTCGCTCCGAACTGCTTCGAAAAAGTTAAAGAACGAAAAATGGATAACAGCAGCTTTTTCTGGAAAATGTTGCAGAAAATAAATTGCAAGAGGTTGTACAATCATTTCTGGAAAGGGAAGAAATGCTCTACGTGAAAGCAGAGAATCGATATTAAAACTTGATTTCAAGATTTGGTCACACTGAATTAAAATACAACTCTCTGGCAACTACAAATTCACAAGGTTCTTGCAAAACTTATTTGCTTTTTAGAAAAATTAATTATTGTGTGTGCATATGTTTTTCCATCCAATTGACATGCGCTAGATAACAACGCTTTGATTGCAAAGGTCGCTGCATAGTAGGCAAAGGGCAAACAAGGTGGGTGTTGGAAGAAACCTTAGCGAAAAGTCAAACAAAGACTCAAATTCCCCTCGCGTAGCAAAAACAGAAAACAACACAGTCACAGCGCTCACATACAGGCTAACTGCAACGCATATAATGATATAATTGTAAAAACCCAGTTGCGCACAATTAATTTAATTGCGAACAGCTTTTGCAGCAAAGCAACAACTACAACGACTGCTTCTTGCCACATTGAAAAGTAAAACAGCAAGGTGTCTGCATACGAAAGCATGGACCTGCAGCATATGGAGAACGGCCTCAGCGGGGGCGGTGGCGTTGCTGGGGGAGGTGGAGGAGGCCTCAGTGAGATTGACTTTCAGCGATTGGCACAGATAATCGCGACAAGCATAGAAAAAGTACAACAAAATGGTGAGTAGTACTATTTTTGACTACTACTATTATGACTGTGACTATGACTAATCGCCATGCTCCCCTTATCACCCTACCGCAGTGTCCACTATGCAGCGTATGGTCAATCAGCTGAATACGCCGCAGGACTCGCCCGAATTGAAAAAGAAGCTGTAAGTTGGCTTTTAGGCTTTGCCTGAGCTATCAAATTATATGTACATTGCATAAACTAACTGAAAAATATGTACGGAACACACAGTCATCAGTTAATGACCTACACCAAGCAGCTGGTGACCGATACCAACAATCAGCTAAAGGAGGTGGACAAGTGCAAGGAGCGACATTTGAAGATACAGCGCGATCGTCTGGTGGATGAGTTCACAGCGGCACTCACCGCCTTTCAGGTATGTTCATCTTATGGGCAACAGGTCAATCTTTATAGCCTTGTAAAGGGTATTAAAATCTTGTCACTAAATGGGCAACGCGGTGAAAGAGGCGTTTCCTAATCTACCATATCCGAATATAGCTGTTCTTTGATGTCCAAGCGATAAGCTGGTTATTAATATTTCTGATTTGCAGGCCGTTCAACGCAAGACGGCGGATATTGAAAGGAGCGCATTGCATCAGGCGCGCGCACAGAACTACAGCATTGCACATCCGCCCGGATCGACGCGCAACAGCGCCAATGGCAGCGCCAGTGACAATGGTTCCTTCTTTGAAGATAACTTTTTCAATCGCAAATCTAATCAGCAGCAACAGCAGCAAATGCAAACGCAAATGCAGGAGGAAGTTGATCTGCAAGCGCTTGAGGAGCAAGAGCGTACCATACGCGAGTTGGAGAACAATATTGTGGGCGTAAATGAGATCTATAAGAATCTAGGTGCAATGGTCTACGAACAGGGCGTAACTGTGGACTCCATTGAGTCACAGGTGGAGCAAACAAGCATTTTCGTCTCTCAGGGCACAGAGAATTTGCGCAAGGCCAGCTCATACAGGGTAAAGTGTTGATTATTCTCTACTGTTACATATATATTGAACTAATTTTCATTTTGTAGAACAAAGTGCGCAAGAAGAAGCTGATACTGATTGGCATCCTAAGCGGTGTGCTATTGGCTATCGTTTTGATACTGGTGTTTCAGTTCAAAAACTAAACATTGGGACCGAGCAATCTAGAAATCATATACAAATTTAAACAAAACTAGTAAATTGTTGTGAAAAAGACAAGTGTTGCCGCATGCAGGCCCATATTCGTAATTTAAGCGCATCTGTGGCTTTAATACTAAAAACTTAACTTCCAATCATTGGCAAAAAACGGGAAAGTCGTAAAACTTATGGCAAATATTGGCAGTTTAGTTGCGTGTATCGAAAAGTATCTATTCCACAGGTTAGTGGGCGTTTACACACATACACTCACACTAATATATGTTACTCACACTTATTATCTACCAAGTTATATTATATTTTATATTGTACGTATTATGTTTAATAATAATGCACCTTGTATTATATTGATTGAGTGGCGCATTCTCAGATTTGTTAGCTGCAAATTCTACTACGTTTCCAAACCCATTTGCTAGCGCTTTGTAATGTATTTAAGTTAAGAGGAAAACATACATATACGATGGTACATAATTATACATAATAAATATAAAAAATGATCGATAAATATGTAAGATCAATGCAGGCCAAGATCCTTTTACAAAGCATTTCGAGCACTTCATTTCGGGGCATTGCATGAAATGAATGAATCAATGAATGGGACTGGAGCTCAGCATCTTATCGTTTGGGTATTTGGGTATTCAAAAGGTGCCTGGTCATGGCCATGGTCGCGTCATCAACGCCTCGCGCTGCCTTAACGATCATTAAGATTTGTTGTGCACTGATGATACGCATGCTTCAGCGGCTTAGCCCCCTGGCTGAAGCACGGCTGGGCTTTGGGCATTGGGCTTGGGCTTGGGCCTCGGCTTGGACTGGCCAACTGGGTGTTCATCAGGCATTAATGCAACGGCAGACGGTGTCGATGTGTGGATGCCACTTGAGCCGCAGCCGTTGTTGAGGTGTGTCAAGTAAAGGGTTTTCCTCGGGCCGGACTCTGGCCTGCATACAAATTGAGTTTAAATTTTTTGCCAATTCACTGACATTGATAGTTCGTTTGGGCATCATTTGTGTCGTGGTGGTGGCTTCTTATCCACTTGTTGGCATCGAGTGGTTTTCTCGCATGCATTTAAGTGCAGCTCATTTCCTTCTCTATCGCCCTGGGGCAGCCAAGGATTGTGCCATGTCATGCAGCTATTTTTAATACCAAGGCATAGGCAATGCTCTTACTTTCAGTCTGGCATTTTTACTTGTTTACAATGTTTGATAATCTCTGCTGGCAGAATAGTCAAAATATTGTATTTGAATATACATAAGAGTACGAAAGTTTGAGAGTTCTGCTAGAGCTACTTCTTCTTAATGGTTGTATTTTCTTTGTTTTTATAAATCTGTTAAAAAACAGTTCCTAAAGCGACAGTTTCCTTTATAATCCAGTTCATTTTGTTCGTTTAAGTTAAGTGAAGTTCTCAGTGCATTTGTTATTTACGTTTGGGCAAATTCCTTAAAGTTAAACCTTTATTACTCTAGAAGTTTTTGGCTTGAGTTATATTCTATACCTGACAGCTAAAGATTTAGTTACATTTGTAGGAGACTTATGTAGTTTCCATAAAATATACATTCAAATTAAATCACACACAAACTTTAAGGCAATCTTAAATTGATTTAGTCCGAAATTGTTAACTCATTTCTATAATATCTCGCTCTCTTCTTTCAATCGAAATGATCTGCAAGGGTATCTGGGCTTCGTTTTGTTGTGCACAGTTTATATTTCTTGTTACTCTTGAGCCTGCTAGCTTGTCAGTGGCTGTCTAAATACATACGTCACCGAGTTCTTTCTTTCCTCTTTTTTTGAATTTAATTATTGATTGCTCGAGCGGGGGTTACAGTTTACGACACGGCCTAATCACATCGATTATCGGTGCATGTACACGGGTACATGGCACTTGGCAGCTTGGACGCCCGAGGCTTCCCATTCATAACTGTGGTCTCTGGTCTGGTCCAAAGACAAAATCCAGAGCCGGGGCCACAGGTCACGTTGCTGCACGGCTGCTCGGCTGATTGAAGTGCGAAGGTGTTGGACATTAACAGAACTATGCACACCTCGCACAGCAGGTAGCTGTTAGCTGTTAGCCAGCCGAGTAGCAATTTGAGCCCGGATTGTGCGCCGTGTGAGAGCTGTTTGCATAGGCCGGGCCCATGATAATATTGACACATTCGGTGGTCAGCACAGAATCTCATTTGCAAAGTCATTTTGTACAAATAAATCCAGCCTCTGCAGCGCGTCTTTTCCCAACTTAATGCGCGGACACACAAACCGTATGTTTTGACTTTGAGCAAAAATAAAATGGAGAGGGGATATATGGGTATCGGTAATGCATATGGAAATTCCGCAGCTCTTTTGGCCAACTTGCTAAGCGCGGATTGACTTACCAACTTAGCAACTTGCTGGCCAGGATTGGGGATTGGTAACAGTAGTGCATACGTATCCGCATTCGCATCCGCATCCAGATTGTTAATCCCTGCACAATTCACACGTTGCTTAAGATTGCCTGTGGCATCCAGCAGCCAAGACGTAAACATCCGGCTGTGGCATTTCCCAAATCAATAAACTTATTACGACTATATCCCATATCCCCTCTTTCATTTTTATTCGGAAAAATCTTAATTAAGCATTTTGCTTTGCTACGTTTTTATGAATGAAATGACGAGTTGTTTCTGTCCCCTCCTACCGCTACGATATATATATATATGTATTCCCCTTGCATCCCAGCATTCTCAGTTTCTCCCCCGCTTCTCTATATTACAGCAATTTAAGTGGAATTACTTGTGGGCTGTAAATCTTTTGAATTTTTATTAAAAACAAAAACGCCAAATGAAAATTCGTTTGATTGTGCTACCTGTGTGTGAACTTTTATGGCTAGAAATGGTCAGGGCGGGGTGGGGTGGAGCGAGGGCGATGCTGCTGCTGCTGCTGCACACTTTACGCCCAACACTTTCGACATTTTTATTAATGAAATTCGCAGAAAAGGTGGCCCACTGACGAACCAAATGAAGTACTCACCTAGCCACGTCCCGTTTTTATGAACTACTGAGTATGATCTCCACTATTCCATTCCTCCCCCCCCTTGTACGCCCCACGCAGATGTATTGAGACTGCTGGGGTGTACACTTCTAAACAAATTGGGTGTCAAAAAGTGCGCACATTTCAAAAGATTTAACCGTTTTGCAGGCTGCTTTGATCTATGCCGCCGACGCAGACGCCGCCGAGCCGTTTATATGGCGGCCACTGTGGAGCCTGCTGCTCCAGCTGCCGCTCTCAGCTACTTAGCTGTGTTAAGCAAATCAGCGCACAGTGGGCGCAGCTGCATCAGTGGGGATCTACTTGGTAACCAAGGGCGCCAAAAGAGGAGATGCCCTTCCCACAAGCAGCAGACGGCTGCTATAGAGCGGGGTGTGTGGGGGGCTTATTTGAGTGCATATTCCATTATTCCGTTCAATCCAATTCACAATTTTGATATTTTACATGCTTCTTGCTTATATTAAAGAAATTAATAGAGTTCCGGCTTAATCTTCAATTCAAACTAGATATTAAACAAATCCACGTACATTTAATTAATTATCATTCTAGAACACAATTGATAGAGGAAAGATATATACTTTGCAATAATTTTCCACACTACTTAATCGTTATTCAAATATAAATAACTGTCAAAAAGTCGTAATTTTAATATATTTAACATGCTTTACTAATGAAATTATGAAAGTTCTGGCCTAATCTCCAATTCAAACTAGATATTCAACAAATCCAGGTACATTTCATTTATTAACATAAAAACTTAGCATAAACTATTATATTAATTATCATTCGAGAACAAAATTGATAGATAAGATATATGTTTTGCAATAATTTTTCACACTATTTAATCGTTATTCAAATACAAACATTAAAAGTAAAAAAGTACTTCGAAACAGAAAAGTGAAATAAATAATGTTTTAATGTACTTTATTAGTAAAAAAGCGTAGTTTTCGTATCAAATGAAAGGCTTTATCATAAAGATATAAATTAACAAATTCATTCAATCCCACAATTAAACTTTCTATGTGTTCTGATTTATATGATTTTTGATTTGAGCATTGTTTATTAGGCAAACTTGGGAGCGTTTTATTAAGACTTTATGGTATCACAAGTGCCTTTGTAAATAATATCAGACAGTACCACTGTAGCACATTGCCTATCGCTTATGCTGCTCTCAATATAAACACGTTGTATATATCTTTTATCTGATTTGGCTTTTTATACCACGCGCCGGCTGCGAAAAAAGCGTCAACGGTGCAAAAACTGGGGGCGCTGTTTTTTATAAATTAACACCAGCACATTCACAACCGATCTGTAGCCAGCTGAGGCCCCAGGCCAGGCTATAGCTACAAATCGGGGGAGGGAGAGAAAGAGGAAGATCAATCCAAGCGCATCGGCGGCAAATTCGCAAACGCAACTGTAACTGAAGTAAATGGAAGAGTATTTATATTGAGTTGTCTGGCAGCCGCAGGCCGGGATTAAGGGCGAACAATTGATGGACGGACGGGTGGATGGACGGATGGATAGGGGGATGCCACCGTGCTTGAGTCTTGGGTATCTATTGTGCCACAGTGCTCTATTATTTTGGTAGGTGTCTCTAGCTGTATCTGTGGCCCATTTGCTGCCGCTTTGTTGTGTAATTGTTTGTTTACGAGTTTGTAACAAAGCCAGACAAAAGGCCATGGCCAAAAGATTTTATAGTTCAGCGGTTCACACACGTACCAAAAAACACACACAGCCGATAAAAAACAAAAGTGAGCAGAGCATAAATGAATCAAAATCCAAAGCTGCAATAACAAAATCATCTTCCCTACCCAGATATACTATATATCTTTTAGGGCATGTCAAATTATTTCTGGCGGCGCGTTCTGCGCGCCTCGTTTATCGTTTTTTGATTGTTTTTTGTATTTTTGTTTCCTTCGAGTTGGATGGCGTTTTCCGCTTATCCATTGGCGCTCTTTGCGACTAATTGTGCCTGACATTAATGTCACTCTGTATTAAATATAGCGCACATTGCGTGATCCCAGCCAAGGCAGCTCCCCTTCGCCAGCTCCATTTCATATTTGGGAGTCGGGAGGCGTCATATCCATGTGGTCTCGGAGATCAGAGGGGACTCCAACTAAGCAACTAAGCAACGTGTTGACAGCAAGTGACAGACACATTCATTAGGCAGAATGATTCATATGCCCCCGTCGAATGGAATGGGCTAGACGCGCTCTCAATTTGAAGAGCATTAGGGCCAATGATTTAGAGATTTTGTATTGCCATTGATCAATCAGATGATGTAAAGCGATTAATGATTTGTGTTATGTGTGCGAGGCCGCTTTGATTTAATATATGGATGTGTACTCCTATTATAACAGAATAACACCATTCTATTTATTATTTTCATTCTTATGCCTATAATAAATGGGTAAAGGGGCCATAAAATACATCTACTCTATAGAGTATATATATCTTTCTTGATTATCATTAATATTCGGATCGATGTAGGCATTACCGGCGGTCTTTTTCTCTGTCTGTCTGTCTGTTTGTTTAATTGGTTCGATCTCAGGAACTATAAGAGCTAGAGATACAAAATTTGGTATGTACATTCTCAAATACCTTATGCATATCAAGTTTGCTTTACATTTTGGATTTTCCAGCTGCACCCACGCAAATTGATAATATCGTTTTATATATATCACCAAGTTCTTTCTTTAGCAAGCGGATATATGTACAAAAGTAATTACAATAATCTATTTATAGTGCTTATGGTGTACGTCAAGTCTGGTTAAAGGACACTCTCGCCTAAAGCATTCCGAGTTAATATAATGATTATAATTGCAGTTTCCTGTGGATATCCAAATGCACAATCTGTGATTACTCAGGTTATATATATGTGTATATAATGCAATCAAAAAGGTCAATTTGCAATAACAGCAGCAAAATCCCAGTAGAATTTTCTCTTATTGCATAAGAGGCGAACCAATTATGGATTACGACCTCAAGTCCATATGCGCGAATAATATTTTGATTGTAAATATTGCCCACCCGACCAGGGGAATATGTGTGTGGTGTGTGTGTATGTGGGTTTATTTATGAGTGTGTGGAATGTGTTTCACATCATTTTGTATGCACGCTGGGGGCACAGCTCGGACACACGGAGGGCGTGGCCAAGTAGCCTCCGGTTGCTTGGCCAGAGTGCGCGACAATGCGAAAAATTGTGCAATCGATTGGCGAGCTCTGGAGAGGCCGAGGAGCTGAAATCCAGAGACAGCCCACTCCCGGATGGATATATATATGTACACAAACATATATATGTGTATGCAGGATGTGCTGGTTCTGTATAAAAGTAAAATCAAAGAGTGCTGCTGTAAAATCAAAGGTTCAGTTCGTAGGAGCCTGCCATGATTGTTTTTTATTCATAACAAGCCTGGGGTCACGTTTATAATAGACTATCTATCTATATGTATCTGTTGCACAGGTGCAAAAGTTCACATAGCCGGAGACACTGAGACTGGGACGGCGACTTGGATGGAGTTGGAGATGGAGAGACAGACAGAGGCAGAGACCCTTTGAGTTCTGTTGAAATTCAATAGAATTTCGGGGCAAGCGGCATTCCCGTGCTTCCTCCACTGCGTAACACGACCAACATCTGCATACAGTAAATTATACAATGAATGCGTAACCATAAAACCTGTCTCAGACATAGAAACCAATCCAAATTCAAGTGTCATGCTATTTTTGGGCTGCACACCACTAAATAAAATTTGTCGCCCGTTTGGTTCAAGTGGTGTGGAATGGACGAGACCCCGACTCAAAGACCCACAGACCGGAGACCCTAGACCATGCTAGACTGCCGGGCGACAGTTTCTAGACATCGTAGTATTTGCTCATATTACATGAGCTCTGGAGCCGGAGCTGCATCGAGATGACATTCAGCACGATCTGCCTGGCTGTGGGCTCTTGTAAGTAGTTGATGCCTCCATCCCCAGCTCAGGCTCGATCTCGTCTCGATCTCGGGTCCTCTCCTCGCACTTAATTGTTGGTCATGCACTGACGCTGCATTTATTTATGGTTTTCTTAATGAGTCTCATATTTATTACACTGACACTGGACTGACGACGGGCACGGGCTTCGGCTTGGGCTTCGGCTTCGGCTTGGGCTTGGGCTTGAAGTTGGTCTTGGGCTGCCTCATCCATATTTAAGTACAACATCCATATCCACATTCTGTAGCTGGGTCAGCGGCGCAGGGGAAATACGTGTCACATTTCATTAACGGGGTCCGTTGCTACCCATTCAAATATTTTGGGCAGTTAAGTATATCATGTGAATGCATATATAAGTATAAGTATTGTATATACGCCTGTAATTTGAATATGCACTTCAAATTGCATGGAAATTATTTGTCGCGCTTTTCCTAATTATTCCGGTCTGCTCTGCTGCAATGCGGAAATACTTAAAACGGTGACTTCAATCTTAAGTTGAATGAGTATTTGTTTTGGGTTACTTTTGTCATGGTCTTGTGTGGCGAAACAGGCGTGGCATGTGGCAGGGGATATTCTCTTGCAGTCGAAAGTGGGTGAATGTCTGCTAGATAATTGTCTACCAACAAGTGTTACTCTGGCTGAATTGTTCCATTTGTATACCCTAGCAGAGGGTATTATAATTCTGTCTCAAAATGTGTAATGCACTGAAGGAGACGTTTCCGATCCCACAAAGTATATATGTTCTGATTCGATGTCCGTCTGTCCGTCTCTTTCTGTGCAAACTAGTCTTTTAGTTTTGATGCTATCGTAATGAAACTTGGCACAGATCCTTCTCTTTGCTGCAGGCAGTACATATGTCGGAACTGGCCTTTAATGGCATTGCACTTCTTAACGATTTTTAGCAAAGTTCTACAGAATATTCCACAGTTATACTCTTGATGTCTAGGGCTACAATATGGATCTTATTTGTTTTTAGAAGTTCTCTAATTACAATTTCTTCAAATCGATCGGTATACTTCCACTCAACTCAAATAGTTTATTATTCACTTAGTGTTCTTCATTACTGAAGCCACTTCCTATAAAGGCTTAAGCTTAAATTGCACTGTGTCTTTATATGTTTTGGCTTACATAATCCCTTAAAGCATTCCAAATAAACTGCGCATTTCGGAGGACTTTAATCGGCTTCTGGCACTGTCGTCGGCCAACAATCAACTCCCAGTCAAATTGGCTCATTTCACGCCACTTCCAGCTATCCATTTGAGGCACACAATCAATTAACTTCATCGCCCGGCCCGCCCTCCCGGCAGCTGCTTAAAACCAACGTTTCGACGAGTATCTTCGGGCCACTCACCTTAAAGCCCTCCCCCCAACCCCCGCACTGGATACAGTAGCCGCTGGTCCAAAATTGATAACATTGTAACATTGTCCGCAACAACAAAGCGTTGAAATTCTGCATATAAATGAATTAATTTGCAGACGCTGCTCTCCTCGGATCTCCAGCACACACATATCGACATCAGCCAGACCAGGAATGGGAGCAGGAACGGGAACGGGAACGGGCCAGGCCAACCCATCCAGCTAGAGGCTGTGTACAGGGCTAATTTCCATAAACCCCGAACGGAAGAAGTCGCAACGCCATTGTTATGCTAAGTGTGGAGTGGAACAGGCCCAAAGGGGTTGCTAGCTGCGCTCAAGGACCACCAGGTTGGCGTGGACTGAAGTGGAGTGGAGTGGTGAAGAGGGGTTGGCTTGGGAGAGGTTGGGCATGGAGTGAGCAGCCGCTTACAAATTTCTGTTAGCCAGCGGCCACGCTAAGCTCGCCACCAAGACAATTTGTTGCACAATTGCATTTAACAAGCGAAAATGCAATAGTCAAGAGTGCTCGACAGGCAGATACCCTATAAGCAGTCTAAAATGTACATGCCTGAATACCTTAGCTGCTTATAGTCCTTCGATCTTTATGATCATTTGTACCAAAAAATGAAGGCTACATCTAGAATCTTAAAAATGTTGATGAAAATATGAAGTGTTTTTTTTAAATGTAATTATTTTTTGATAATTTCTTTACTGTAGTTAGAGCCTCGTAACTTAAACAACCTATCACTGAGCTATGCTCCTGCTAATTTTAAATATTTAAAGCAAACTTGTTAGCCTACATACCAAATTTGATGTCTCTATCTCTTATAGTCTATGAGATAACTGCAAAATCTTGGCTGTTGTTCATTAAGTATACTTTATAGGGTTGAAGATGGCCTTTGGCTGTTACAACTGTAATACACCCTGTATACCCAGCTCTATTGGACACAGGGTATAAAAAGAGCAACCCATGTAAGCACCTTAAATAACTGAACAGTATTAGATGTAACTGTAACTGTTCCTTTCATTCTCACATGGGCCTAATCGTGCGTGAGGGTGCGCTGGCAATCCGGGGCCAGAGGATAGGAAAGGGAATGGCAATGGGAATGCCAATCCAGCGGGAATCCAGTGAGCTGTAAGCTGTGAGCTGCTTAGGGCCATTGTGCCGTTGCTTGCAATTGCCTGTGAAATTGCATTGAAATGCGAATTGCATTAGGCCCAGTAGCAGCAACAGCAACAGCAGCAACAACAATGAAAACTCAACGCCCCTGCGGTCCTGTCAATCAGAAGACGTAAGGTGTACGCTGTCAGATTTTCTTGGGTAGCGGGCGCTATAAATTTTATACGCTTCTCGAAACTTTATTTTATGGCTGCGGCAACAATGGCTGGGCCAAGGAACGCCGTTAATTTACGAGATATACTCCCCATGGTTCTTTTTTTTTTTGTATACAAGAACCAAAATCCAATTTCAAATCCAAAACCATTCGTGTGAATTTGAAATAAAACACACTGCAGCGCACTGTGGAGACTGCAGCTAGAAGGGGCAACTTGCAAAGTGCTGGCAATATTCTGGAAATCATGTAAAAGTCTCTAGCCAGCTTCAGCCTCCAGCGACATGCCACAAATGGACTGCCAAGCGTTGTGACAGCGCCCCCTGATCCGATCCGATCCGCACCGATCCGCAGCGATCCCAAGAAGCAATCGAAACCCCCAAGTCCAAAGAGACATGTGTCAAATCGGGTGTGCGTGGTGTATGTTTGTAAAGCATTTAAAAAATATTTTCTTGTAATTTGGTAAACTAATTGTTGCCGTTTGTTTTGACAATAAGGCATTTGTAGCTTTTCAGCGGACGATTTGATTGACTTGAAACTGACAGCCCCGACTCACAGTTACAGCAACAGGAGGCCTCGGTTCCTGCCCCGCCAACTGATGCCCGGGCACTTTTCCCTGTTTGTTGTTCATCTCTAGCTGTTGTTGTTGTTGTTGCTTGTGGTGTTGCTGGTGTTGCTGCCTGGGGTTTTCCGGTAGTCATTGGCATGCTGCATTGCATTATATCTTGCATTATGTTCGACATTGCCATGTAATTGATATATATTGACTGCAGCTAACTGCCACGTCTAAACAGATGTTGTGATGTTGTTTGTTTACATTTGAATTGTTTTAAAACTAATGCTGATCGCTGCAGTTCTCCATATATGAAGCACAATTAGCTGCATTTAAAGTGGCTATAATGGTTTTTAGCTGGGGCGCCTGTTTGAGTTCTGGCATTCCGGAATTGATTTAAAGATGACATTACATTCGCATTTCTAGGCTAAAACACACACTTAAAGTTAATATATACACATGATGATTGTATATATATAAAGGAGTATCTGAAAGCCTATGTTTCTACCATTTGTATCCACACATTTAGCCATTGTAATCACTCAAAAATTCTATAGAAAATGCATAAAAACTCAAGCATGGTTTGTATACACAAATTTGTTAGCTGGTAATTAACAAATTTAGGGGAACAAAATCATTAATTCCAACAATATAAAATCAGAGTTTATTTCCAACAATAATACAAACATTATGGTATACGCAGGCCATACCCCGTTCCCCCATCGCCCTCCCCAAAACTTCAACGTCGTAGACAACGCTGTTGTCTCCGCTTGTACATATATCAAAGCCTAATAAGTGCCTGCCAGTTGTATCTGTATCTGTATCTGTATTTGTAGATGTGAATGTAGCTGTAGCTGCATCTGACCGGGGGCTGATTGCATGTGTTTTTTTTTCTGGGAAAAAACTGTCGACGCAACGTCTACGGTGTGCAGCAGGTCCATAAAACTCAGGCGAGCGCATAACTGCAATGATCATTAAAAAGGTGCAGAACGATGCAGTTTATGGCCACAACGTTAACGTTAACATTCATGTAATGCTGTGTATCTTATATATATTGCCAAAGCCTGATCAGACCAGTTGACGCGATGTGGCGACATCTGAGCGAGACAAAAGATGGGCAAAAATTGAATGGTTAACAATCTTATTCAACTCTGAAACAATGTTTGAATTTAGACAACAACTCTTGTGCTTCTAAAATGGGTCAACTTGCAGCAACTGTAAGTATTCAGTTCCGCAACACTTTTCAGTATTACTTTACTCGATAATAAGTCCAACAGAAGTTGCAGTTTGTATATATAAACAAACCAACTTATAATTTTTTAAGTATTTCTTATTATGATTTTTCCCACTTGTTAGTTTTTTGCTTCAACAAAACGTGTAATTAGACGTGGCTTTCTTGTGAACACTCGAATCTCTTGTTGTACTGGCTTCCACACATTTAAAGCTTGGAAAGTGCCCTTGACACTTGATTTTAGCTGGCTATCCGTGTAAGTTCAACTGCAACCTGAGCACTTCCTGTTTGTTTAACTGATTTCTGTGTGCCAGCTTATAACATTTCCTTCATGAATAGGCTGTAGTTCCCACTTCTGTTCCACAATTTATCAACGATCATGGTAGCCCAACTTAATCATCATCCTAAACAATATTATTGGGTAGTGCGCTTCAAGTTTCTCAGAGCTGTACAAAATGGCCGCCAGAAACCACCCTGGGAGCTGAGTCATTTGCTGCTGCCTGTAAGTTGCCTGGCTAGACAAATATTGAGTTTTTCAATTAGCACCCCCGAAAAGTTTCCTCAATCACCCTCGCTCACTCACACTCACACACACACACTCTCTCCCTCACTCATTTTCTCTCTCTACCTTTTGTTAAAGTTACCCTTGCGTCGCCTGCTTTTTGAGCAGAGTTTGCATCGCATTTTTTCGTGGCTGCCTCTGCCCTCTGACTGTTTGTCTAAAGGATCAGGCCTCTGTTTGCGTATGGCCGCGTTAATTGCCCATAGTGGCAAACGTTTAAAGCCGCCACAAATCCGCCCCAATGAAATGTCAAGAGCACCCTCTTCTCGGCTTCTCTGCTTGTCTGCTCTGCTGCTTTTTACCTATGCTTACAAATCGCTTCGTTTTGTGTGCTAAAAAGATATGGAA
Source organism: Hirtodrosophila confusa (assembly GCA_035043065.1). NCBI lineage: Eukaryota > Metazoa > Arthropoda > Insecta > Diptera > Drosophilidae > Hirtodrosophila > Hirtodrosophila confusa. Next base: position 8,356,824 of record JAWNNI010000213.1, on the reverse strand, counting down.
CATGTATCTCTATCTGTGGCTGTGGCCCTCGACTCTGGGCTCTGGCTGTTGTTTGCTCCTCGCTTGTTTTTCCTGTTGTAAAGTTAATTATAAATTAAATATTGATTCTGTGGCGTGTGCTCGGGCTATGTTCTCAGCGACAGACTCCGTGTCGTGGCTAACGCCAGTTGCCAGTTGCCGGCGCTCATCAAATCTTCCACGGCAAGTTATGTATATGTATATATAGATATATACATCTATATAGGCGGTGTGGCTGTGGCATGAAATTGATTGGTCACGTATGATTTATTAATATTTGCTTTTCATTACGCATACGCTGCGTTGCACGCATTCAAACTGCGTTGCAAGCAGCAGCAGTGGCAGCGGCAGACCAAGCAACTGCAGCAGCTGTTTTAATTGGTTTAAAATTTCCATTGACGCGGCTTCCAATTCTGGGCTGCAATTGCCTGCAGTGGTCTGAGGTTTAATGGGCGCCAGCTGTGATCTATTGAATCAAATTGCACTTGCCATCAGTTCTTATGGATTTTGGTGAAAAGCGTTAAGTCTACACTCTAGATACTAGATGTCATGTTAAGAATTATACATAGTTTCTAAGAAACTAGTCTATTCTATTGTACGAAACTGAAGTGAAAGCAATATCATATTTATATCCTTGCAGAGGATATTATAATTTTGTTGCGCATTGAAGTAGACGTTTCCTATTCCGCAAAGTATCTATCTGTATATCTATCTGTGGCGTCTGTTTTTTATGCAAACTAGTCATCCGAACAAACGGATGAAAAGTGAACTTTTGATTTAACCAAGCTTAGCAACTGTGAATTTCTTATACTTTATATAGCTTGGTAACATCTGATTAAGATCTAATCACTATATTATATAGTTTCCATTAGAACAATCGATCGAAAATGCAGTTTTTGTATGAAAAAATTTTTCTAAATGGATTATATCTGCAGCAAACTGAAGATAGCTCTTCTTTTCTTGTTTATAATAATTTTTTCATCCTCAGTTAACTAGATATTGGATAAATTTTGCAAGGAATAAAAAACACATTTCAAATTTCGAGATATAATTAATCTAGTTATATATTTTGCTGTTTTTCTTGTCCTTTTACTGGAAAACTGATATCTAAAATGTTCTCACATATTTTATTAAACAATTATATATACGAATTCAGAAACAATTTTCAAAAGTGACAAGCATGCTAGAAAATCTATAGCTTTAAAGCTAGACTCACTAAATTTGTTATAAGGAATTCCAATAATCTCATTGAGAGATGAGATTCAAAATATTTTAGCCCCGCTTACTCCACCCTCCGCAAATTAGGCTGTTACTGTTAGGAACTGAAAACACTAGGAACAGATTAGACCGCATTCTAACTTGTTATCAAGTACGAGTATTTAAGACCAATGTAATAAATATTATGATTATAATCAGGTACAGTTGTGTATCAAATCAAGCTCTAATAGAACCCATGATCAATTTTCTCAATATTTTGGTTATTGGCTCTTCAAATTACACTGCAACTCCCAAAGGAATTCCAAACTCGGACTCTATTTCAACCTTCAACTGAACTTACCACAGCAGGAAACAGCGACGGCAAAATAGAAGAACGCCCAGCTACACGGACACCAATACATGTGCGTGTCGTATCTATGTGGGGACAGGTAAACCAGTCGCATAGACAGGCGGGTGGGGGGAATGGATGGCTGCTTGGTAGGTCGGCAGAAGCAGTTTGTGTGAGGGAGCGGCAGCGGGAGTGAACTGGCACTGGGCAATGGCAATGGCAGCGTCAGTGCCGGCGATCGACTGGTCAAAACAAAGACAACAACAATAATAATAGCAACAACAACAACAACAACAACTGAAGTAACCACTGGCCATGATTGTGGCTGTGGCTCAGACTGCGCGGCCGGAACGAGTTGTAGTTGTTGTTGTTGCTGTTGTTGTTGTTGTTGCTGATGCCAATTGTTCTAGCTGCTGTTGCAGTCGCAGTCGCCGTCAGCTGCTGGCGTTGACGCTGGCAGCGCAGTCGAGGTGGTTATTTTCATAAATGCTCTAAGCAGCCCAGCAGCGGCAGCAGCAGCAGCGGCAGTGGCAGTGGCAGCGGCAGCGGCAGCGGCAGCGCGCTTCTGTGTGCGTATGTATCTGTGAGATACATTTTGTGCGACTGTGGCCAGTCGCAGTCGCTGTTGGCGTCGCTGCTGCTGTGCCAACTGGGCGGAGCCAGCGCAAACAATTTTTGGCGAACTTTGGCGCTCATTTAAATGTTAAACTTGTTTCGTTGCTATTGTTGTTGTTGCTGTTGTTATTGTTGCTGCTGCTGCTGCTGCTGCTGTTGTAGCGGCACGCCCCAGTTAGATACATAAATATTTATGCACGATAGATACTTTTGCTAAGGTTTATCCAAGGTGTGAACTGCGCCTGAGTGAGAGAGAGAGAGAGAGTGAGCGCGCAAGCGAGCGAGAGAGAGTGACAGTGACAGCGCGAGAGCGAGAGCGCATGAGTTGCGTGAGCGAGACAGCGCGACAAAAGGTGCAAAAGTTTTTCTTGCCTCTTGCCGAAGATTATGAAAAAGTTTGCCAAGCGACCCACAAAAATGCAAATCGAAAAATGGTTGCTTGAGTTTTCTTCAATTAACACACACCACACACCTGCAAACCCCCCCCCCCCCCCTGCCTACCCGCCCCCGCATCCCATACTATGCTGTAATACTTTTGTTGATAAATTTTTATTTCATGCCCGCGCGCGCTTATTTATTTATTTATTTAGCTTGCGATTTTTGATTTTTTACAAGCCTGGTCAGGTCTCCTGTCTCCCCTCACCCCTTACCCCTCACCCTTGCCTACATTCGAGTTCTGTTTATTATCGTTTTGCATAATTTCGCTAATTTTACTGTTTATTTTTGCACAACGCACAATCGATCTCTAACTGCGCCCCGCCAGCCCCCTCTTAGCCAACCCAATCATTTATTGGCTTTGTGTTTGTGTCAATAATCGTATATATATTTATATATATATTTATATCTATATCAATCTATTTTTTGGGGCTATATGCTGTTGTTGTTGCTTTTGACGATTGTGCTAATTTATTTGATTGTATTTGAATATTTGTCTGTGTGTATTTGTAATTGCTTTGATTTTTGCTGCTTTGCTAAAATTTATTTGAAATTTTAATTGTGAAAATATTATGCTTTGGATCATGCGATTTATTTGTTATTAAACGGAAGTCATGAAAACGAAAATTGAAAATTGTAATTGTAATTTACCATTGTTATTTCGCATTGCGTTAGCCATTTGTTGTTATTTATTTGAAATGTATCCGCCGGATAAATTTGTGGCACACAAATACTCACCGACTCGTTGTAGTATTATGCTTATTTTTTATTTTCAAATGAAGCTTGAAACATTTCAATTTTGATTGCCATTTATTGTTTGTTATTCCAATTGTTATTGCCTTCGTTGTTGTTATTTTGTGGAAGATTTGTTCTAACATTTTATGGCGCATAGATTTGTAATATTTCAATTAAATTGTCAGTGCATAATTTGAATCAATATACCAAGTGTGTGTGTGTGTGTGTGTGTGTGTGTGGTGAGTGTGTGTGTGCGTGGGTTAATTAACATTTAACAAGGCAAAACATGAGAAAACATGAAAACTGATTGATTTGCTGGCTAAAATAGAAAATGATTTGTGGGCGAGTTTTTTATGATGCGAAAATTTAAGCGTTAAAATTGGAAAATACAATGGTACGAGTAGAAAACAGACAAAAGAAAAGGCAATTAAACCCAAAATTATTATTATTATTAGTGGGGAGCGTGTGTACTGCGACCTATAAGATCTATTGCAGCCCCTTCTGAGCCTAGAATACAAGAGTTTTCGTAGGATTCAGAGTTCCTTTGTCGTCTGTATAGAACCCTTATATAATACCAATTAATCTAGAACCTAACTTGGAAGAAGTCTTTAAGTATTGTAGTTGTGATTCGTTAAAATAATCAAAGAATGAGAACATCAATCAGATGATTAAATTTCAAATATGGTAAGCGCAATTTAAATGTGTTGGGATAACTTTAAAACAAAGTTGGCAAAACCTTTACTAAATTTGGAAGTAATCAACAACACTTTCGATGGTATCGACGGTTGTGTTGAGCACTAGTCGAGCACTAGTCGGCAGGGATAACCCGTCAAGTTTATCAGTTCTATCAATTATTGAATTCTATTAAGGAATTAAGTTGCCTTGTTTTCTTTGTTTTTCTTTGTAGAATTTAATCATTTCAATATTATTAAAAGTGTTATTAAGTTGCCTAATTGCAAAAGATTTTAATAGATAAATAAGTAAAAAAAAACTTTAACTCTTATTCCAGAATTTTCTTTTCTGTTATATTCAATACTCATGATAGTAAAACTTAAAACTGCAACTAACTATGAAAACTATAGACTGGCGACACTATAGCATAGTTTTATCAACTCTACATGGAACTTACCTAATTGGTAGTCAATGAATTTGTATTTAATGTTAACTGTCATACAAAAACTTCACTGTACAGCCTAAATCAGCTACTCAGCTCTGTAGTCGTATCCCTGGGATTCCCAAAATGAAATACGCTGCCTGCTGGCTGCTTAAAGTAAACAGCATAAATCGATTATTGATTATGGGGTGCCTCATGTGGCATGTGAGCCTTTAAAGTTGCAAACAGTTGAAATTGAGTTTCCAGGGAGTAAAACTAATTAAATGGAAGCACTTTGCGGGCAACAGCAGCCTCAGCAGCCTTCGCTGGCAGAAGGAAGCGGCAGATAGTCGCCATTATGAATGCCCGAGCATGCTGGAGAGGGGCGCAGCGGGAGAGGAAGGAAGAAGTGGCAACAAAAACTCAAATTCGGGCATAAGTGACAATTCAATAAGCCATGACGTGGCCCAATGTTTATTTAGCATATTGCGACGGCGAATGAGCGACGCGTCGCTTGGCTGGCAGGGAAGTGCTGGGGGGACAAGGCGCTGCGGAAGTGTGTGGAAAGAGGCAGGCCAGGGGAAGTGGCTGCAACGGCGACGGCGACAGAGACAGCGACAGCGACAGGGACAGCGACTGAGGCTGAGACTGCGACAGGCTGCGGTTAAACGGTGGTATGTTTGGGCAGACAATTTAACAGACTCTCGTCTACGTTGCACAGTGGGGCGAGTCCATTGTGCAGCGGTCAAAACTGCAAGGCGTTGTTAATTTCTCCAGAAATTTCCCACGGAGATGTTATTCTATAGGTCAAGATTATTTGGGATAGTTAATGTTTTAACTCTAACTAAGTCGTTCTAATTAAGTAATACTATTTCGAATTTTGTGAATACTTCTTTGTAGAAGTATTCTTTATCAATCTAAAAAGCGGAAAATTTTAATATTCGGGCCGGTTTACGTTTTCGATATTTGCTTACCTTACATTCCGACTTATTTTCCAATGTGTTTTCTCGTTTTCGAATGAATAATTAGCCTCTCAACGTAAACAGCTGAATAATTTTATTCAAATAAGATCATAATACATTGATTTTTATGCTACTAAGAGTAATTCTTCTAAAAAGAAACCTTTCACATCTTTAAAGTCATTTTTGTTTAGTTTAACATTTCACAGGATCTTTTTGTTTTCAATTCTTAAATGATACCAGATTGATGTGGATCATCAGATCTTATCTGCGTAGTTATTTTTCTATAGGTTTTACTGGGTCAAACGCCAAACTGTTCAAATCGAATTTTCAATAAAATTTCGGAATTCAGAACAGCCATCTCGATTCCGCTTGACTTGATTGCAATCGGAAGTAGGAACAGGCCTAAGTATTTCGTTTTATTTTGGCCAAGCTCGTCACACTGTGCGTCGCGCGCCACTTTCGAATCGCTTTAACGCCGATAGATGCGGAGGCTGGGCTGCCATATAGTCAAAGTCGTCGTTGGTGTTGAAATGTTTATTTAGGACAAATTGTCAGTGTGTAGGCAGAAGAAGCAGCAGCAGCAACATCATCATCATCATCATCATCATCATCATCACCATCATCATCATCATTATCAGGGAGCAGGAAATTGCCCACTGTGGCAGCTCAACTACCTTGTTAGAGTTGTGTCCCAGCCGAAAATCGTTTACCAATTAATATGCCCCATTTTGGGTTAGGGTACTCCCTCCCTCCACTGACTTCTCTCCCCGCACACGTGCGTTGTAATAATTTCATGGGCGTTTTGTCAAATTGACTGCAAAATCTCTCTGTTGACATGTGTTCGCCTCATCTTCCCTCAACCGCATTTTCAACTTGTTTCTCAAGGCCTTCCTTGGCTGCATCTTTTTTAGCTGCCTGAATTATCGTTTTGCTTTTTATGTTTTCTTTTTTGTTTTTTGCTGGTCTTGTTTGCTTAGCCGCGCGCCATTGAAGACACATTTTCCAGCTGCAACGCTCAAATAATTTACAGATTTAGATACACTGTATCTTATACCCTGTAAACGTTAAATGGGTAACAAGTTGTGACAATGTGGGAAACAGGCATTAGGAGACAGCTGCGATTCTACAAAGTAGTTGTGTTTTTGATCAACTTCATTAATTATGTGTATCTGGATGTGCCCGTCTCTACGACCTGGAACTCGGAGAGTAAAAGAGCTAGCTGTATCAAATTGGGTATCTATATTCTCAAATAACTTATAAATATCAATTTTAATTGAAATATTGTCCAACCCTTCACGTTACAAATTAAATAAAACGAACAACAAATGCATTTTTTAAAGGCTAAGCCTGTCCAATATCCTAAACGATAGCCTGATGAACAGAGCAGGTACTGAACTTTTGTAGCCTTTAAAGGGACTTCCATATTTGAATACGAATTCTTGGGCGGGGACTACTACAGATATGGATACAGAGTATCTCCCAGTAGAGCACTTTCGTCTAGAACCGTATTACTTGTCGATTGATTAATGGTAACTGATAGCTTACTTATGGCTGTAGTCAATGTATTTTAAGAGTCCAGCTAACTAAGTAAAATATAATTGAGATTTCACAATTAGAAATGTTTGTATTAAATACTATTGTCAATTTCTGGGGCGAAAATTAGATAAATGTTAGGAGAGAACATATGGTTTTGCTCTCATGGCCACCTTCCCCTCTGAAAGGAGGCTACCCCTATCTAGTTCAGGCCCCCCTTTACACCTACGGAAGAGGCTGCCCCTCGCAGCGTCTGTTTGTCGTCGTCGTCGTCTTCGTTCGCTGCAGTTGTTTTCACAATGTAAATATTTAAATATTTTCAAGACAAACATTTGCTTGTTGTCTCAGAAAATATGTTGATAAAATATTTGCTCAGTAAACTGGTTAAAAATTACAACAATTCCTGACTTGTCTCTTATTCTGCCGTGTCGTCTCGTCTCGTCTCGTCTCGTGTCTTGGTTTGTCTTGTCGTATCGTTTTGTCTGGTCTGGTTTCGACTGGTCTGGCCTGGGCTGGTGTCTTTCGTTTGATAGCCTGACTTTGGCATTTGTTTTATTAATTTTTCCCAACACTTTTCACTTTTCACGCAAGGCGTGGAAAAACAACGCACAGCCTCCCGGGCCGGGCCGGGCCGGGCCAGATTTTGAGTTATATCCATTTGCATCTGGTGGTTGCCTCGGTGGAACTCTGCCTCCTCCTCTTGCATAAATATGCAGTCGACGCGTGTGTTTGTTGTTGTTACAATTATTGCCGCCGCTGATGTTTTAGTTATTGTTGTTATTGTTGTTGTTGTTATTATTATTGCTGCGGCTCTTGCAGACAGCACGGCACCAAGTGTTTCACATCCCATGCGGCTATGAGCGCAAAAATCAAGAATGGGAATGGAAATGGAAATAGCATCGAAGCTGAGTCCGACTCGGAGTCGGGGGCATTCCAGGCACAGATAGATAGAAATGCTTGGACAAAGTCCACTTACTACACTGCGAAAAATAGACCATCAAGAAGGCAACAGCAGCGGAATTACTATTTTGTTCGCTTAAAAGCAAGTAACGTTGCAGTCCGACGTATCCGACAGCAGAATACTCTGTTCCCAGTCCGCTCTTGACACTTTATAAACTGGGGGTATACACCAACATGTGTATATACTTCTTTCTCTTCGGGAATATCGTATAAAAATACTCTACAACATTCTATTCCATATTTGCAGAGGGTATTTTAATCTCATCACGAAATGTGTAACCTATTGAAGAATGAAGGAGATTACGAACTCCCATAAGTTTGTCAAAACCTAATTGACTTCCATACGGAATGCATTTTTGATCATGGTTATTATTCATATTTGAAATTTTCAAACATTGACATTTTCTAAAAATAATATTTTCATAAAATGTAAATGTCGAAATTTCAATTTTTATCGATTGCGGACTTCAAAATGAGTATACAAGATTATTTAATTTCGCATTTGGGGGCCAAAATACAAGCTAAGAATTCCATAAGCTTGGACTTGTAAATACTTAAACCGAGACTCTATCTCATAGAATACGAATTCCCATAACCTTACCAAAAGTTAACTGATACGGCAATTGCATTATTATTATATTGATTATTTGAAAGCAATAGTTTTTCTCAGTGTACTTATATGCATACCACTTTGCAAGCTCCATTTGCTTTATAGGTCTGTTGGCCAAACACAAATCCTGTTGCTAATATGGGTCTTTGTCTTTATGTTTGACTTGCATCTCTCAACAAGGGCTCAAAGTGGCACACCGGGTTGCCCTCTGCCTCGCCTCAGCCATGCACTCCATGACGCAGGCCATAGCTCTTAGTTAGATGCCGGCTCTTAGCCATCAACCATGAATCAAGTGCATATATACATATATGTATACTATATCTGAGCAGAGGCACAACAGATTCACGCAACACATTCCAATTGCCGTGGCTGACATTAATTATAGCGCAAACGATCGATTAGACGCATTTTAAAATTCATTAATGAATTGTTTCTCAAACAGCAGAAGCAGCAGTACCACCACCACCACCAACAACAACAACAACAACAACAACAACAACAACAACAACAACAACAACAACAACAACAACAACAACCACAACATGAACACCAAAACTATGTACATAAATAAGCAGCTATATGTGTGCCCCAATGTCTATATGGAGAAGCAGGTTGCCATGAAACAGTGACAACCAGCAGTAAATGCACAGTGCACAGTCGTAGATTAATTTTCAGTCTCATTTTAATTGATTACTTTTGCATTATTTGAAAACCCAAAAAAACAAGATCTAGTACCTTCTTCAACTTCTTGATCTCTAATAGTTATAAATAAGAATTTATTTTTTAGATTAAGTAGTTCTCGTATATAAAGTTTAAGTTTAATTTAAGTTGTTCATGAAATAATATCACGATTAATTGGAAAAAGTAACAATTAGAAGAATCTTTCAAAAAATCTTAAGGGAACTTTCAGTCATTGCCAGATATATTGCTGACTACCTTATAAATAATCTGATCCGGTTTTTATGTTATAATGTATATCTCTAATGGAAATTCTACAATTTGTTGGCAGGTTCCTAAAAATGTCCAATTTGTTCTTAATTTTTTAGCCATCTTAGTAAAGTTTTTAAGATTTTTTCTCAACTGTGCGCATTGCTAGAACTTATCAAAGTGGTAGCATACTTTTTTCACACACTATATTCCTGTTGGCCTCTCACACTCTAACCAATAACAAATTGAGGGAAAAAACTGACTGAAAAATGACGAGCTGACGATTTGTTTGGTATTTTGATATCGACAACAGAATTTTCAGTCATCGGCCATCGGCAACACCCGTGCCCCAGGCTGGCGTCTATACCACCGACCTGCCACGTAACCCGCCAGCTCCCCTGGCCCATACTCCATCCTGCCCAAAAACTTATTATGCACAAATAAATAGCTGAGGGAAAAAAAATGCTCAACACCGATAAAAATGTAGAAATGCTGTTGCTTTAGGTTTTCAGTTGATTTATACGACGAACGGAAATCGTAGACTTTTCGACGCTCAGCATGAGTGCAGCAGACATTGAGGAGGCCAGTGCTAGAGATACAGATACAAATACAGATACAGAGAGAGATACAGATACAGATACATGTGTTGTATCTGCCAGATACTTTGGTCTACAAATTGGGCAGAGCGCACAATATGTGTTTGCAAACAAATTAATATCCATCGATCTGAAACTGCCAGAGAGCGCACAGACAGCGTTTCCCGATAACTATGATCAATGATCTCTGATCAGATCGGATCAGATGTGTTCGCAATCGCAATCGCAATCGAAGATTTGTTTGCCTTCTGGCTTTATAATTTGGGTTATACAAACAGAGCAATAAATATTTGCCGATTATCTGCTAATATTGCCCATACTAGCCACCCCATTAGCTGGTTTTCGGAGCACCAGCGAGGGCAGATCGATGCGTTTAGCGCGTATTTATATTTTCGGTTGCCACGCCAGACATTCTAACGCCAATAGTCAGCAGTTGTGTGTGTGTGTGTGCGTGTGTCTGCCCGTGTGTGTGTGTTTGTTTGGGCTGGAAGCTGTCGTAACCATAAATTAGCACCTCCATCGACTCTGGGCCATATCTGCCATATGGCTTATATGTAAACTGCAGAATGCAGCCGAAAGAAAGATTTATCTGCCAATCCATTTCCAAATGAGTCGCTCAGGCGCAGTTTATTGTGCGGCTGTTGCTGTTGCTGCTGTTGTTGCAATTCCCATTCCCATTCCCAATCCAATTCCAATTCCGATTATTATATTTACAATGAAAACTATTTTCGCTGTTCTGGCCGCTTCCGTAAACAAGGCCAACAATGCCCTTGAGAGTAGGAGCTGTGGCTGGAGCAGCTGAAGCAAGATTGATGTTTGGAGTGCCAAGTGGCAAGTGGCAAGTGGCAAGTGGCAAGTGGCATCGTGGCAGCTGAACGCTGACCACATGCAATATTCACTGTACAGTGCACACTGTCAGCACTCGGACTCTGGCTAATTGTGGCTTCCCTCTGACCACCAGCTGGGCCTGCTTTCCACGAGTTTGGCTCGCTTTTCAATATCCAAATGAAAATGTTATTTGAAAAACGCACACGCCTTTCTCTTAGCCCTGGTCCGCAGCCTGAGCAGACACGCCTTCTGTCCAGCGCTGGACTTGGAAATGTGGCCCATGTGTAGAAGATTAGCAATGTGGCTGGGAGGCAACTGCAGTCCACAGATTGCCAACAGTCGCAGCGTGAGCTGGCGCTATGGCAGCCCAGTTTGGGTGTCTGTTTTATAGCCACGTGCGAGGCGCATTACCACCTCCGTGGGCGATAAATCTGCAGTGCGCCTGTGGCGCAATGAACTCGCCCTCGCCAACAATGCAACACAGCCTCCGACCGCAGACCGCAGACCGCCGACCGCCCACCGCCCACCGCCGACAACCGTCCCCCGTCCCACGTCCCCAGTCCCTCAGTCCTCAGTCCTGCATCCTCCCAGTGCCGCGCGGATGCGGTTTGTTTAGTTTGCAGGCGACGATAAACACCTTGGCGCCAGTGTTGGTCGGCCAGCGGAGCTGGGCCACTTTTCCACCTATTTGGCCATGCACTTATTATAATTCTCTGAGATACACATTTTGACAATGCCAAAAAGCACTTGAGAGCAGCTCATTAAGCACTGTCAGTAGGCTAAGTGCTGGCCCACGAGTACACCTGTTGCCCACAACAAGGCTGAGCTTCGACACTGAGAAAAAACATTATAATAAATACATACACCAAAAATCGCTTGATACTAAAACTAATTTGAATGGAGAAACAAGTTAACAATATTTATTAGATTTAAATTAGATTTATTTTTATTTTTTTGAAAAGTGAGATGATTGTTTTAAATCCCAAAATGAGTTTGATTCCAGCGTACTAGAGCAATACTGCAAATGTGTACTCAAATATTAAATTATAGGTAAGTAAATATATGTAAATCTGCAGTCGATGTCTAAGACATCTCATCTACAGAGGACGAGAAATACACTCACATATGTATTTAGATATAGATGTAGATATACAATTCTATATGCACTAGATAGTGCACTCCAGAATAATTGCCCAAACGACATTTAAGCGAAGTCTTCAGATTTCGTCTGTGCACAAATTATTCAATGATTTGATATAGATTTTCGCTGAGTGTAGCCATATCGATCAGAAGAGCAGGAGTCATGTTATTGATGATATTGACGACTCTCTGGCGGGCTTCGTGCGGCGCGAGCTTCCGTCGAAAGGGCTTGAAATTACACACGATATTGCCGCAATTATGCATGCATTTATGTTATTGTTAATTGTTTAAACAATAGACTTTAGCTCCACTGTTATACGTGTGCCCTGCATGCGATATGTGGTTAGTGTTTGGGGCAGCTCTGTGAGTTGGTGCAGCACAAAGTTTCCAAATGGAAATGGAAAGGAAAATGCGTTTTACTTGTGAGTTGCGTTACGTTGAATGACTGCTTTTCATTCATATATGCTTCAAACTGTGGGAGTAGCTGTGAATATTCTTATTGAAGTCAAAGGATATGAGATAAACGCCAGCTGAGCTCTGAAATGAAACTTATGGGCTGCTCCGTTGTTTATTTAAACTAAAGAAAATTTGCATACTAACTTTAATCATAAGTTGCAAATATTTTTCTTAAATTGGTAAAGGGAAAGCAAATTCTAAATAAATCCAAGAAATTGTAGTTTCTAATATTAATAAGAGTTTAGATGACATTCCCATCCAGATGAAGAATGAAGATCATAAAAAATAAATCATCTAAATCGGCTCCATTTGGACAAAGTTCAGTGAGTTGAAAGTTAAAGAAGATTATTTGCTATAATATTAAAATTGTCTAGTTTTGTCTTGTCTGGCATGTTTGTTAACCAAAAATTCATTGAGGTGGCCTGATGAGTTTCTAATCTCTGACAATTTCTTCATAAATTGCTAGCAATTACTATTATACAATAATATTTGATATATTTGTACGGTTTTGGGAAAATATTTAAATTGAAAACATAATTACGCACAGTTGCACAAAGTCTGTGGAAAGCTTTCATTTGATTTATGGCACTTCCGAGGAAATTGTCGACAATTTGTCTGGCCGGGCAATGAGTTGGGAAGAAGTCGTTTCCGTGATTTACGCGCAACGAAATTCAAAAATAAACAATGGCTTTTAGTAAGTATTTGCAGGGTGCGTGTGTTGCTTTTACGATATCTCGGAATGGAGATGGAGCTGGAGCTGGAGCTGGAGCTGATTCTGACGGGTTGAGATGAGTTGTGTAAATTTTGATTATTTGACTTGGGCCTGACGGCGGCCTGGCACTTTGATAGTGCTAAATTTGCTGATTCCGTTTCTGATTCGGATTCGGATTCGGATTCTGAAACAGAATTCAAATCAAATTCGAAGTCGTGTTATTTATTTGCTTATGTCGCGCCAACTGGTTGGCAACTTCGCCCGAGTCGGCAGCATCAAATGGCCAATAGCTGATTGGTCGACCGTTGTTGGCTGACATATAAACATTAGCCCCAATGACGAGCTAATACCAATACCAACTGTGACATCAAAGCCCCTAAGGCTGATAAGCAAAATAAACTGCACATCAGATTGCAATAATCAAATCTGTAGCCGATAGCTTCATTCCATGGCGATGACTTTCCAAGGGGGGGCATGGCGACGAGGACGCCGCGACGTCTTTTAATCACCAATTGAGCGCCATCTGCTGGCGTCAGCTGGCAACTGATGCTGCACTGCAGCCTCCTCAGCCTCACCCGCACCCTCACCCTGTTCTGTTCTGTTAATGCCAAGACGCAGATCAAAGCATTTCAAGCGCAACAGTCAATCAAAAATTGTTGTTGCCATTTTCTTGCCGGTTGCATTTGATTTTGCCTTTGTTGTTGTTGTTGCTGCTGTTGTTGTTGCTGTTGCCGTCCACGTCAGTCAGCCTAGGCCAATAAATTGCCTGCTCCCGGATCTCCTCCGGTCTGGCCCCAGCCCAGTACAGCCCGTGGCAGGCAGCGGGGTGGCTAATTTACTCAAATGTCGACGCCTGGCGCTGCTTTTTCCACATTTTTTATTTTCATTTGCATATTTGTTGCTTTCTTTTTTTTCCTTTTTTTTTTTTGCATAAATCGATCATAAATTTAATTTGAAAATTGCTGCCTTTGGTTTACTTGGGCGAGGCAACTCCAAAGCCATTCTGCGTATTTATAACTCAATAAAACTTCAAAAGTGTTCGAAAACATTCGCTCTCAAAGTTTGTTTAATGCCATAAAAATGCAGTTGTTGTTGGTTGAATGTTGTTGTTGCTGTTGCTGTTGCTGTTGCTATTGTTGTTGCTGTTGTACAACATCGTAGACACTAAAACTCGGCCATAGCTTTATGGTCTCTATTACTGGCAAAGGGAAGCGGAAGTTTACTCTATGGATTTGTATAGGGTATGAAGCATGATTTGTTGCTGTTCATCGATACAAAGTTGGTATAATCGTAAGCGTCCAGAATAGAATTCGTAGTCATCGGATTGGTGGCTTTGATCTTGAAAGTTGAACTTACCACGTTAGCATAATAAAAGTATCTAATGAACTGTGCCCCTCAGCTATATTTAAATAATGATCAATAAATGATATATGTCTACCATTCGCAGTCCACACTTTAAACTAAATCTTCAGAATCTACTCCGAATTCACCTTTAAAACTTAGGCTTGACTTTCTCCACGATCATCTTTGCTTTTTGTAAGGCTTACAGCTAAAAGGTAAGGTTTTAATTGAAATTTATATAATCTTAAATGGAAGTTGACTTCGGACAGATAATCGCACAGATAAGATTTGAGGATCCAGATCAAGCTGGTTACAATAAACAATTTATGTAAAAAAGAGATAAATGTAATGACGGAAAGACCCATTTATTTATACAATTTATAAACACACAAATATTGTTATTCCCAAACGGAAACAAATGCTACGTTTATGCTTTGCAATTCATGATTTCTGCATGCTTATGCATAATTTACAAATCTCAATACAAATTGAAGAGAAAGAGCATGAAGTTAAGTTGGCTGCGCTTCAGCATTATATGAAATGTCTCCGAACTCATTCTAAAGTTTCGTATGATGTAAATGGAAATTGATATGAAAAGCTTTCGCTTTAAATGTATTCTATACAGAACATACTTATAGAACTGGGATATTTTGGACCTGTGAACATAATTAAAATGAAAGTAAATTTAAAAATGTCCCATTCCAATCACGTATATGTATCTGTTGTTCTATATGTTCGCATAACAATATTCAATATATTAACTGCATGTATCCGTGCAATATATTTAAATAATATTTCCATATTATGCAATATAAATTTACTTTAGAGCCGGTGTCTCTATTATAGCCTGGTTAATTGCAACGACAGCTGCCAAAACAACAGCAAACCGCGCAAGAACAACACCAACAACAACAACAAGAACAACACCAACAACACCAACAACAACAAGGAGGAGGATAACAACGTTGTTCGCTTCTGTTGTCATCGCCGTCAGGTGATGGCAGTAGAATTTATTGTTATAACGGCGCAATGATAACAGGTCATCAACACAACTGGGCAGGTAAATAAATATGTGAGAGAGTGAGAGAGCACATAGCCATGGCCATGTACAGTGGGAGGGAAGGCAGGGAGCCAAGGGGGGAAATGACAGAGCCAGCGGGGTAGGGCGGTCGAGAAGCGCGAAAAATAAGCAGCGTTAATTACAAAGTTGCTTCTCAGGGAGGCAAGCAAACGAATTCATAGATATCCTTGTGCGGGGGGGCTTTGAGGGGGGCTGCGGCTGTGGTAGCAGCGCCAGCTAATACTTGCATTTAATTAGGCTTGCAATAATATTTATGTAAATCGGTTTCTGGCTCCAGGACGACCACAGACAGCAGCTGTCAATATTTGTCCTTGCCGCTCTGTCAATTAGAGGTGTCATCAGCGATAGTTTTGATATTGTAAAACAGAACTAACATAACTATTGCGAATTTTAATAAAGGTCATCGGGAGAAATAATCTTTTTTTTTTAAATTTTCCTCAAATATTATTTTTATTTTCCTGAAAATTACGTTTATTTTCCTGAATTTTTTAAATATTTTTTTCAAAACAATTCTAAAACTAAATGTAGAATTCATATTCATTTTTCTAAGCAATGCAAGCTTTTATAGAAACCTCACTTTTTACTAAAGTTTAGTCTTTAAAGGAAACCAATTCCGATTGTTAATCCCCAATAAAGAAACCATCGATACTATCGAAAAGGCTCATCGATAGTGCCATCGATAGTTTGACATCACTGCTGTCAATGATTTGATTAGAAGTATATGTGCTGGGCACAGCATTGTTGTCCTGCGAAATGTGTCCTATGTCCGATGTCCGATGTCCGATGTCCTATGTCCTGTGCCTGCATCTGCATCTGTGTCCTTATCGCTAAACAAACAGTGCAACATTTTGCTGTTGTCGCCATCACATTGTTTTTGCTTTTG
This sequence comes from Hirtodrosophila confusa, assembly GCA_035043065.1. NCBI lineage: Eukaryota > Metazoa > Arthropoda > Insecta > Diptera > Drosophilidae > Hirtodrosophila > Hirtodrosophila confusa. Next base: position 8,340,353 of record JAWNNI010000213.1, on the reverse strand, counting down.
GTTTTGGTTTTGGTTTTTGTTTTTCTTGTCCTCCGCTTGGACCACCCGCGCAATCTGCGGCGGCTCCGGCGGCTGCTGTGACCATATTTTTCATATTCCAGCATTTTCGACTTTATTTCTTCCTTTTTGTTGTTTTCGCATTTAATTTTGTTGCTTTTGACACCGAATGGACTCATGCCCGGCGCGGCTTTGTCAACGCAGCAATCGCGGCGGCCCAAAATATTTCGAAGTGAATGTGCTGAATTTGCATACCAAGCCTAAAAACTGAGAAAGCAGAGTGAGAGAGACAGAATGAGCTAGAGAGAGGGAGAGAGAGAAAGAGAGAGAAATCGAAATCAGAGCTTTGACGGTCATTAACACTAAACAACATTGCTTTATCAACAAATTGCATTCCCCAACTTTCATTGAATATCTGAACAGAACTGAATATTACTTTACAAATCCTTTATCTATTCATTTTATATTCTTAACAATCGAATTTTTGTGTTAACTTTGAGAGAGTCCCAAGCTTATTTTGCTTAAATAATCTTCAGATCATTTTTCGAGTGCCTGTCATTTGGAAAATTCCTTTGATGAAACATACGACTTTCCCCGACTTTGCCCCCAATAATATATTCTCTATACTATCAAAACTTTCCTTATATCATATATATATAAAAGGGTTTTTTTGGCATGCTTTATAAAGGAATAAAATCAAATATTGTGCTGTTATTAAATCGAGTTAAAGAAATTAAGATCAGTATATATAAAGATTAATTGATTTCATTTGAAATTATAGAATAGTTTTACAATATTTTTTTTGATTTTTAAATAATTGATAAGTTTAAGTTTATTTTTGTGTAAACAATTTATTTATACATTTTTTTGCAATCTAACTAAACACATTCCAAAACGAATATATTATATTATATTATATTTCACTATCAAGTTGACATATAGGATGTTATCTAATTTATTTATTTATTTCAATATTACCTTAAACTTAGAATTATAAAGTAATTAATCAATAGCAACGGAGCCTTCAGCTAAGTAGAATGGGGACATCTTACTTAAATTCAGACTCTTTAGTCATCAAAATATATTAAACTAATTAATTGTATTTGTACGACAGTGTAGTTGGGCATTAAGCTCACTTTCAGGCCTAGACACAACCCCACCAGGTTTGGCACACTTTTCGTTCGCACTTGAGGGCCCATTGGCGAGATGAATAGACTATGCCCACCCAGCTAGGTATGGCTCAAGACGTGTACGTCATTGAAGACAATGGCCCAATGGCCCTTAGCCCGGCTTGTACTTGAGCCGGAGTTGGAGCCGAAACCGAAACCGAAGCCGAAGCCGAAGCCGAAGCCGGAGCAACACCTGAGCGTAGTCTTAGCCCATATTAATATCAACGCCTGCTTAATAGTCGTCGTCTCAATGCCGCGGTGGCGCCAGGCGGGTTTCTCAAGTGACAATGGATCGAACATGACAGCCGCATAATGGAGGCGCAGACACTGGAGGAGACCGTGACAACAATCTCCACGCTTTGCTCAACAACATCATCATCAGCCGGAGCCGCAGCATTTTTGGCAGTTAATCAGTGGAGCGATCGATAGATCGATTGGTGAATCGGTTGGGTAACTGGTTCGCTGGCTAATAAGCTGCCCTGAGACTGTTTTATTATATACGAGTATACCATTATATACATATATACGAGTATTTTTATTTGCACCCATCATTAACGTTACGCATTTCGAATTCCACTTTTGTGTTTTACTTTCTACCAATTAACTGCAATTGTTTGGCAATTAGGGGCGTGGCGGGGCTTTGGCTTAGTTTGTGCACCTTTTCTCAGTTATTTTAACTAAAGATTTATAATTTACTGCTTATTGTCTGCGCACTGAAATAACTAAGTGAAAGCTAAGCATTATACATATATTGTTAAACAGCAACTTTAAGTTTGCTTTGTTGGCTTTTCAAAAGCATTCGGTTCTATTCGATCTAAGTAATAATCTGACAAGATCTTACTTGGAACTAGCTACGAGGTGCTAATTTTGTGAACTAGTTAGAACTGTGTTCTTAAAGGGTTCCGAAAGTGGCATTTACCGAGAATTAAAGTATATATTTAACAACTTGATATAGGATATAGTAAACCAGGTTTAGGCTTTAATTTGGCATTATATTTAAGTCAGTACGCACTGAGCTATAATTTCATAAGAAGTGCTGTTTTCAATTCACATTTCGATCAAATTTAGGGGTTTTGAATTCCGTAAGGTGATTCGGTGTAAGGATTTACCTCTGGGCATAGCTTCAATAAAAAATCAATTGATTTTCCCTAAATTTTCATGCCAAGTCGAACACGATTCGTATTCGAAAATACTCGGAAATGGGAAACGCTCCGAATATCTCATAATTTATTTATCATATTAAGCGATCATTTAGATAAGTGAACAATCCAGGGATCTTATTAAGGTTTACAGTTTAGAAAAGTTGGTTAAGACTCGTTGGGTTCTCACTTTTATTGTGTACTAACAATTATTATAATGTTAATATCCAAATTTTTTGAAATTTTGATTGCTACAAAATGTATAAATTTGATATTCCTAACCGCCTTTAACTTTTCAATGTATGAATGAATTGTGTCACCGAATGAAACAAGTTTAATTGCTATAATTCTGATATAATGGCTGAGTAATTGTTGCCAAGTGTGCAACCCAATGCGAAATGGACTTTTAGCCATTAAACATTTATAATCACGTGCAACTTGACCAAGTGCAGTTTATCTGATATTCCATTGTCATATTTCAGCGTCTACTTCGATTCTGAGTCAACCATTCAGTTTATAAAAAGATTATTCCTTTCGCCCGCCATGCTGGCCATTTGATATCATACCATATTATTTATCAGCAGCTAAGGAGTGGAATTTGCGTATGATATCGATTTCATGTGAAAGTCTGTTTTCGAGTAATGCCATGTGGAAGTGCAACTTTGATTCTGTAGTAAGTGGAAATAAAACTCGCAATGTTCTTTAGATATTTTAACATATTTTTTTAATACACTTTTTTGCTCATATTGTACGCTAGTTTGATAATATTTTTATAATTATTTATAATTTATTATTGCTTACGTAGGCTAGGCTAGTTAATTGTAATATTACTAAGCGATTCACTATCGTAATATGCTAGTATAATGTTAAATAGTTTTGTTTTCCTTTTGTTTAGTTCAGTTGAAAAAGTCGGCTACATGAAAATGAAAACTGTTCGCGTAGCAAAAACTCATCACAAATTGCATACCAGACATAACTACGCCCTAAAGTGATAACAATTATTAATATTAGTTAATTGTAGTTATTAAATGTATCGCTTAATGCTATTAGATGTATCAAATTAACAACTAAATACGCCCGCTTGGCCAACCCTTCGTATACGCAATCTGCCAAACATTTTGTGGTTTAGAAACAAACAAAAAAACAATTTGAGAAACAATAATCATAATAAATTCGTTGACATTGAGATACATTCAGCTGCCGCTGCTGTGAGTCATGCTTGGAAATATATTTACAGGAATATACAAGAGAGCACAGCTGCCGCGCCCCACAGGACCACAGGGCCACAGGACACCCCCTTAAACGCCATACTTAATGCCATACTCCTGATAGTGGCCCACATGTGGCCGATAATGGCTGAGATTGCTCAGCTGGCCCAGGTTGCCCAGATTCCCGCTCAGGTGCGACACGTGGTGGTGATGATGATGATGGCTGTTTATGACGGCCGCCGCAGCGGCAGCCGAGGCAGCAGCGACGCTGGCAGAGGCCGGCGGACTGGCCGACTGTATGCTACCCGTGGGGCTGCCCGTGTCCAGCTGGCAGGATTGGTTCTGCTCAAAGATCATGTCGCGGAAGCCCAGCGCCGAGCTGGGGCTGCTGGTCAGTACCGAGGCGGAGACAACTGCATTGTTGTTATTATTGTTATTGTTGTTGTTGTGCATGCTGTTGTTGTTGTTGTTGTTGTTGTTATTGCCGGGATGCGTGGGCGTACCATTCTGGCCGCCTCCATTCGTGATGGGCTCCGATGGCGGCGTCTCCGGTGTGTACCAGCCGCCATGCGCCGGCCCATGTGGCGTTGAGATCGTGGTGGGTGAGGCGCCCGAGGATTGAATGCCGCTGCCATTGCCGGGCGTGAGGGGATGGGAAACGTGGGCGACGTGGCGCAACTGCTGGGCATGATGCGCTGCCGCGGCATGGTGAGCATGATGCATCTGACTGCTGGCCACCGTCAGATTGTCATCGTTCAAATGATACGGATAGGCGCTGTGATGGATGCGCGGATTGTAGACATTCATGAGGGAGTCGACGGTGAAGCCGGCATGCTCCACGCCGCCCGTCAAATGATTCATTTGCGCCAGGCTGTCGTGGCAGGAGTTGAGCATGGCCGCATGCGAGACATCCTTGCCGCTGAGACAGCCCAAGTCCATCAGTGGCTCCTTCTTGAAGTGCGCCGCATGGGCGGCCATATGCTTGGCCTCCAGTATGCCATTGGTCATCAGCTTGAGCGGCTTCATCTCGGCCAGCTTCTCGTTCATCATGGCCTGCCGCTTAATGGCCTCCTCCTTCTCCCGCATGACGTCCTTCTTCTTGAAGCGACGACGCCGCCGCAGGAACGAGCCATTGTCGAACATGTTGTAGGAGTCCGGATCCAGCGTCCAGTAGGAGCCCTTGCCCGGCTTCTTGTCGTCCCTGGCCACCTTGACAAAGCACTCGTTCAGGCTGAGATTGTGCCGTATCGAGTTCTGCCAGCCCTGCTTGTTGTCCCGATAGTAGGGGAACCTCTCCATGATGTACTGATAGATGCCATTGAGCGTCACCTTCTTGTCGGAGGCGTTCTGTATGGCCATCGCAATGAGTGCTATATACGAGTACGGCGGCTTCACGATCTCCTTGTTCTGATGCGGTGCACCCAGGCCGTAGGCGCTGGCCGAGTATGGATACCGGGAGTACTGGTCGTATGCGTAATGTGCCGCTGCCGCCGCCGAGGCGCTGCTGGCCGCTGCCACCGCCGATGCGGATGTGTAGCCGGCGGCCGTTTGGGCATAGTGGCGGGAGAATGAGTTCTGATCACTGAACAGCGTGTGCATTATTAATTAATTAACTAGTTGCTCTAACTGGGCTAATTGAATGAACTCTATTGCGATTGCGGACTGAGCCGCCACTGAATTGTCAGGCACAAGAACTTTCTTTTTTTCTTTCTTTTTCGCCGTGTTTGCGCACTTCACAGAGGTGTATTGCTTTTCTTTTGGCTTTGTTGCTACTGCGTCGCGTTTATTATTTGTTCTAATAATATTTGCTTAAACAAGTTGTAGCTGCAGCTACGCACAAGTATCTGTGTCGGTGCTTGTAGCTGTAGATGTAGCTTTAGCTGTAGCTGTAGCTGTAGCTGTAGCTGTAGCTGTATCTGTATCTGTGCTGGCACAACAACAAGCAAGCGTATCGAACGTGCCGCGTAGAACCGTTCGGGATAGTAACACGTCTGATACTGAATCTGTGTAACTGAAATAACATACAGCTCGAGTCAATGCGACGCGGCAGCGAACGAATCTCGGCAGCGCCAGCGAAGGCGTGCTGCCGTGCTGCACCAGCAGAGACAGCGACGCCAGCGTCAGCAGCGGCAGCGCATGTATCTACAGCCATGTGCCGTGTATCTGTATCTGTAAGTGCGCCTGTATCTGTGACCAACCACCGACGGCAGCACGTTCTGTTTGCTGCAGTCAGTAAGTGAAGACCTACAGCTATGTGTGCTCAGATACATATACAGATGCAGATACCGTATCTGAGGCACTCACACACACTCACACACACACACGCACACACATAGAGCGCGTTAGGTGGCCGCCATTCATGATTTTCAACGTACGCCCGCCTTCCGCCCTGTAAAGTGGGCACTCTCTCTGTCCCAGTGGTTTCGGTGGTTCGCCTGCTTTGGGTGGTTTGAGGCATTGGCAATGGAAAATAGTTGTTCCCCCAGTTGCTGGGCCTGAGCTGGAACCCAGCTCGCTTGTCTGTTTATGTTGTTCAAACTAATGCTTAAAATGCGGCCTAGCCAGAGCAGCGCTCTCGCTCGCACCCACACAGCCAAGGCTGCCAGAAAGGAAGAGCAATAGTAGTCGTAGCACCTGGGAGTACTTACTAACAGTTTCCAGCCACAGATGACGACCCCAAAATGTGCCTCTGCTGTGGGTTGTGGTTGTGGGTGGCTGGTGGTTCTGCTTCTGGTTCTGGCTTTGTTAACTGCGGCTCTTTTGTGGTTTTCGCATAAATTAGTGGGCACAAGTTTTTCCTTTTCGATTTCAGCTCTAAGTTTTCAAAGATGTTTGGCAGGGGAGGGCGGAAAACTTAAGCTAGAAGGCGTTCTTAAATTTTGTGATAAGTTAAAAAAGCGGTATGAATTTCGGAAAATATATTCATTAGAATCAGACATTAGGAGTTTAAGATTTAATTATATAAATACTTTGGTATGATTTACTTGCTATAAATCAACTGCTTTCAGATATCTTTCTCTATTTTTACCAAGACAATCAAAAACAATTAAAATTGAGCGGATGATTTCTGAAATATAGGAAAATTTTAATAGAGCATATACGAATTAGGAAATGGAAACTAAAAACACATTTTCAAAGGATTACCAACCAAATAATGCTTGAATTTTTTTTAAATGAAATTCCATCCAACTAATTGTGAGTCATTAAGTGCCGGCCTCTCTTCTACCCTTCATCCATAAAATGTTCAAACAGGATTTCATTAAATTGTATAGTACTTTAGTTAGAATAAGGTATCTTCAACACAAGCAGGCTAGTTATATATTCCTGATCTGATATAATGCTAACTTAAAGTTAAAACTATGAGTTAACATGGTAATAGCTATGGCTGCCAAGGACTTCAGCCAATGAGGTTTACTTACTTTTAGGTTTATTTTCATTTAATGATCATTAACTATTATTTTGTCAAGCTCTGTTCAGTTTTGTTCCAGTAAATACTTAAATTCCTGCAAATATACATATATTTTATTGTGTAATCCTTACTTTGGATACAACTCGTATTTAAAAACCCCCAATCCCAATTCTGGAATCAGCAAGTTGATTGTTGTTGCTGTTGTTGTTGTTGTTGTTGTTGTTGTTGTGTTTGTATTCTCTCGCGATAGAAAAAACAAGAGGCCTTCCTTTGGCGTTGCCCTAACCGCTGCTTTTTTCCCATGTGTTCTCACGTGTTTTTCACATCTCATCGGCTGTTCCTTATGTTGTTGTTGTTTTTGTTATGAGCCCAAGCGATTTTTTTTGCGGACTTCATTTTTACATTCCAGTTTTTTTTTGTTTACTGCTTATTGAAACAATATTTTTTCGTACAACAATATTTATTGACTTTGTCAGCTTTAAAGTAAATTTTATATGTTTATTTGGGCAAGTGTGTGTGTAAATACTTGTGTGTGTGTGTTGTGTCTGTGTGTGTGTGTGTGTATGAGATTCAGGGTGACTTAAACCGACGTCTCTAAAGTTCTGCGTATTTTGATAATTTAAAAGCATAATTAATTTTATTTGCATTCAATGAATTGGCAGCTGATAAAAAAATTCTGCCCGCGCATAGAAAACGATATTCGAATTCTCATCCTCGTCCTCATCGTCATCCTCATCCTCATCCTCATCCTCATCCTTACATTCTTTCATTCTGTTTGCGCTCTCTGTGTTTCAGTGCGTATTTCGATAGCCTGGATAATTGATACAAGAATAATATTTGTCTCTATTAGCGCAATCGCATTATTTTGACAAATATTTTTATTGTTTTAACATAATTTTTCGCATGCGAGCTGACTGAAGGACGACGACAAGGACGAGCAAGAGAAAGAGCAACGGAGCCAGAGTCAACTGTGCCTGCTGAGCCTGAGCCTTGGACTCATGTGTGTGTCCTGTGTCCGGTCATCCTGCCAAAGAGTCCTTGCTTGCATTTGAAATTCGAATGAGGCTGCAGCGAGCTTTGTCCGCATTGTTTCTACTCCCTCCTGTCTCCTGTCTCCTGTCTCCTTTCTCCTGCTCCTTCAACTCGCCATTTTCGCATTTCATTTTCTTGCTTTTTGGCGTCGCCGTCGTCGCTGCTGATTTTACAAATTTTGTCTTTGGTATTGCTGCTCTGATTGTGTGTGTGTGCATGGGCGTAGTTATGGTGGGGATAGGGGCAGGCAGCTGCCCCCAAGAACCAAGATTTCCAGCCACACATTAAATATGACTCCAACTAAAATAGTTCTTATTTTAGACATGCCAGTGTTGTTCCAAACATGATGGTATATATTATTTTTTTGGCTTTTTTATTAACAACACTTTAATCTATATAATTGTAGGCAAACATGAATCTTATGGTTCCTTTTAAATAATCCCCTTTGCACCATTATTGATCATTTATATACCATTCGAAAGGTATTTGAACAATCTCTGTACGTCATTTCTTAAAATCTTAAATCGGTGAGATTCATCATCAATATAGCGTGTTAAAGTTGATACTAGCACAATGATACAGAATACAGGCAGACCTTGCTTACTAGATTTAAAGAAAATATTATAAAAATAATTATTTTTAAAATGATTTGACTTTAATTGTTCCCAGAATTTGTTCGACTGCATAGACCACTTGCTAAACTCGTATATATTATAGTTTCTCTAAAAGAAACATTGTCTTTTCCCCCTTCCCAAGGTCCTGTCTACGCCACTGTAAGCGTGTGTGTGTGCGACTTTGTCTGTCTCTGAATTTTGCACAGTTCATGTTATTTTTTGCGTAGTTGCCTCGCCCGTCTGTCCCAATCTGAGCCCCCCCCCCTCCCCATCTTCGCTGCCTTCTCCGTTGCAGTTCCATTTCCAGTTCCCGTCTCAGTCTCATATAGCACTTGTATCTCGAGACTGGAGCTCGTATCTGTATCTCCCGCTCCATTTTGTCTGTCATTTGACCTATGAAAATATTGTTTTAATCTCTCTCACTCCAACGAATTTTCCCAATTGCAGTGAAAGTTTAATCAAACTTTAAGTAGAAGCGAAGGTGAATTTTTCATTCAAGCTTAGATACGTAATTATACGGTATGGACTGTTTGAAAGAATTAAATGGATTTACTGCATACAATAATAAACCATATTGAATTTAGGAAAAACAAGCGTATTTATTTTGTTGAAAATTTCTCTCATTTTATAATCAAATGTAATAGTATCTCATGTAAAATCTTTGCCAAATAACTATATGATATAGGTTTAATTTCTATTCTGCCAAAGTACTTATAACATTTTTATGGAGATACACATTACTAACTTGCGATAAAAAGATATACATCTGAGCAATATCATCATTTAATATGTGTTTTATATCTAAAAAGGGTTTTTTCTTGTGGAAAATAAACAATTTTACGGTTAGGATTGTATAAATGAGCTTAGTTAAAACTTGGATAATTTCAATCTGGATTTAACTACCCCTCCATTTTATTGTTTTTATGCAGGCTTGTCTCTCAGTTTAAAGCTACATATATTGATGAGACTTGGTACAGATGCTTCTATAACCTACAGAGACTATAATATACTCTATGCCAGAGCCAACCTGAACAGATCAATTATAGTAGCGGACATATCGCTCCAGCAAGTTTTTCCTTATAACACCCTACTGTTTTTACAGATATCTCAAGGCAACTCACCGCATGCTAGTTTAATTATGTATTTTATAAAATGCCCAGATCAGATCAAAGCCAATCCAATACAGGCTATAGCTGCCATTTGAACGATCAGTTGAAAATTGAGTTTTTATGTGATAAACTTTTTGTTTGCAGTTTTGATTGTTGTAAAGGCAATTTTGATGAAAGTATGCAAGGTTATTATATCTTCCGCACCCCTAACTGTTCTCCTTTTGTTAATATCAGAGTTGAATAAACTTAAATAATTGCCAAAAATGGGATTACGTAATATGCGAACTGGTCACGGTATTAGCATACGAAACAGATTAATTTGGGAAACAGTGCTCCATGAAATTTGTTGGATACAATCACAATCGCAATCAGAATCGTGTTGGGGCCTCCGTTTGCCATTTTGCACGCTCAATTTGAGGCAGGGCACAGAACGTTGACACCGCAGTTGACAGGGCATCGCTTGAGCGGGGTAAAGGGTGCAGGGTGCGCTGCTGATATCCACGTACTGTCAGCCACTTAGCGGAGCAAAGGGGATGGGGGGAAGAGGAGTACGGCTAGACGGATAGTTGGCAGAGTACAGAGGAAGAATTGGCAACACATGGCGACTGAAGTGAGGGGCGTGCAGGCGGCGAGGAACATATGGCAACTCATTGCCTATTAAATTTAGCAATTTCCTTCCTTTTTTTCGGGGCAGATTTTAGTATTTTTACTTGAAGTAATCTAAGAATAATATTTATTTTAAAGCGCTGAGTGCTCGTAGTGCCCTAATCAGACAGTTAACGGCACTTGAACCAGGCACAGACACACACACACACACACGCACACATACAGACAGGGAAACAGGATTTAAGCTGCAACAATAATAATAAATTTTCTAGCAAAAAAATAAAAAGAAATTGTAAAATATCTTTCGCTTGAAAACGCGCACTCCTAAAAATGCTGATAAGGCGAAATATGCGCACGCACACATACACACACCACACACACACACATACATACATACACACAGCTGGCACACCAGTGCAAACAGAACGCTCTGCTCTGCCCGCTTCTCTCTCATGAATATGCATGCGGCGACGCTGCGTCGCTGCTGACTCCGCTGAGCCAATAAAGCGTTGACGCACACACACACACGCACACATGCGCAGCAAATGGTAGGCGTGGCCTGCACTGCACACAGCGCGCAACATTAATAAAGAGTGAGAGCGAAAGAGAGAGCGAGCAAGAGCGCAGCAATGGCGCATGCATTGCACTGCTTGCACACTGCACTGTCGCCAGCAGTCGTTGTAAAGGGTGGGTGGGAAGAAGGTGTGTGGAGGTGGAGTGCGCTGCGGTTGTTGGTGGTGGGGATGGGAATGGGAATGGGGTCCGCTCGATATTGGGCACTCATTAAAATTTATGATTTGTATATGGTTCGAGCTCTCATTATGCCATAGTTCGTTCTTTTTTGCATAGCCAATTTAGCAGATTAGTTGTAGACACAAATTGTTGGTTTTGTTTTTCCTGGAAAGTTTCAATGAGGTTGCGCTTGAAGGAGTTGCTGCTAGCTACACACAAACACACACACACACAGCACATCGCATACCGGCAAGGGGAAATTTCCGCCATTAGTTTAATCATAATAATCGCAATCATAATCATGGCGAAAATCTTCCGGTTTTAGGCCATATAATCAGCGGAAATTCATGGCGCTAAGTCGCTGGCTACCTGCAGGCCGAATCCTTGATTCCTCGTCCTGCTCTTCGTCCTGGTCCTGGCCCTGGCCCTGGCCACACCACTCACCGGATGCTAATCATCAATGCTTAAGCGCGCTTGATCAGCAGGGGAAAACTTTTTTCCTTTTTGGCTGCGGGGTTGGCATGTTTAGACTTTAATGCGCGCCGCGGGAATTCTTAATGAAACCTTCAGTATACGATTGGGTTTTCCCCCGGCCTGGTTTCGGCCCGGTCAGGGCTTAGCCGGCTAAGTTACCTGGCCGTAAGTGGACTCCGACTACTGTGCGTGCTTCTGCTGCTGGGCCGGGACTCGTGCTACTTCTTGTTTACGGTTTTCCCCCCCTGCCGTCTTCTAGCGATAATGATAATGATGATGAAGATGATGGTTTCCGGCTGGTTTGCTTATGCCGCGCGTGTCCTGCGGTTTTTGTGGCTTATTTGCGGTTTTACAGTATTTATTGCCCCGCAATGTCCTGCTGGGTGTGGGTGTGGGTGTGGGTGTTCCTGGCCACTGGCACGGACTCTGGCTTGCGGTTGAGGTGTGTACTTTTTACTTAAGTGATGAGCTGATGCTTGAGTCTGACATGCCATTGCTTTTCCAGGAAGTGTCCTTACCAAAGTGCTCTAAATGTTCGCAATAACATAATTGAATTTCATTCAAATTTGTGGAAAATGTTTGGTAGCTTAAGAAAACCAGAAATTCGAAATGAAAATAATGATTTCAATGATTTCTCTTATGAGGAGAAAATATTATATGTCTACTTAGTACAGTTAAAGTAAAGAACTCATCCTGGTAACATATTTTACTAAGCATTTGAAGAGTCCTTTGAATACAAAAATACAAGTTAAAGTCAAAATTATCCGCTGGATCTCTGAAGTTTTCGTAAGTTTAATATACGCCCCCTTATAATCAGAAGAAGAACATTCAAGGACTCTATAGAGATACTATAGTATCTTTATGTTGCTTACAAAACTAATATTATCCTGTTAAAAGTAAAGTTCTTCCGAGATTTGAGTTTGTATTTAAGTAATTATTGCCATACATTCTTAGTTGTTAATAAAGAATGTGTTTACTGATATCTAAGCTCAAATAAATGAAATATTTAACTTATATTTCTAAAGTTGCATCAAATTTGTTTACTCTCGAACATATTAAATTCAAACCATCAATTCGATATACCCAAGTTCTCATTAATAACAAATCTCTTATCAATATCCATTCACAACTCCGTGGAATCTTTCTATACCTGCTCAGATACTTTGCATTACAGCGCTTGATTCATTCATAAAATGCGATTTCTCAAAAGTATTCCATTCAAAACTGTAACTTGGTGCTGTTGTTGTTGTTGTTGTTTTATTGCTGCTGCTGCTGCTGCTGGTCTAATGTTTATTTTATAAATATTCCATGCCCATGTTATTCCAACAAGACTTTTGTTTATTTATGTGGGGAAATACGCGCGACATACTCGAGACTTTGTGTGTGAACGATTTGAATGCAATATATGATTGGGCAGCCTACCAGCTAGCAGAAATTTGCAATAGCAAAGAATGTCCTTTGAATATGCTTTATAAAGGAGCTAACATTGTTGTGGCCAAAATGTGCTCGCATCCTTTGTGCCAGATTCAGGAACCTGGCAATTTGCTATACGCGCCTATAAAAACATTCACCAGCTCGAAATCCTTGCGAAAAACGTATTTAATTTCGCATAAATTTAAAATAAATAATACGCTGGTCGAGCATTTTTAAAAAATTGTTTATTTTAACGCAAAGAAAAATGTTCGTTTCGTTTCGTTTCATTTCGTTTGGTTTCTTCTTTATTTTTTTGCAAAAATAAAAATGTTCAAATCATTTTATTTATTTATTTATGCAGGCTGGTGCTGTGGCTGCATCTTCGATTTGCTTTTTGGTTTTTCACAGTCTCTGTGCTTGGTCCTGGTCCTGGTCGGGCTCGGTTTTGGTTTTGGTCCTGTTCGTGTGTTTATTTGACGCACAAATCCTCTTACGGCGGCTCGGCCTCAGCTCTCGGCTCGGTTCGATTCGCAACGGAACGAAAAGGACAATTGCATGTTTTGATTGCCGCCTGCAATTGTCCTGCCACTGCCGCAGCCACTGCCACTGCTTCGTCCTGCGCAGCCTCGTCCTGCGCTGGCTGTGCACTTGTGACAATATTTTCATAATTTTTGCATCCTTTTTTGCTGCCTTTTGCCGTTGTCATCGGCGCATCGCCAACGGTAGGTGCGTGTGTAAACATTAACTTTTCAAGAAGATTTAATCCCGATTATCCTTTGACTGTAAAATTGTTCACTCAAAAGTTACCTCGACTGCCGTTTCTCTGTTTGTCTTACGGTTTTACTAAGATTGAGTCTCCCTTGTCCAGATTCTCGTCCTCATCCTCGTCCTCAATCCTCATCCCCGTTTTCGTCCCTGGCGATAATTATCAATGGCGACGACTTCTTGATGCGATTTCTGTCGCTTTTCTCTGGGCCCTCACAATGGTCAGTGTCTGTGAGCTGAGGTTCGCTTGGGTTTCTTTGGGCTTTGCACTGTGTTCCATTTGACTCTGTATGAGATTTTAATTTGGTCATAAAGGTGAGACAATTAACTGAATAATTGGATTGCAAATCTCTTGAACAATGCCTTGGGCATGTGCCTACATCTAGATGTATCTAGATTTCAATCCGAAAAGTACATTATCCTTTAAGCTGGTTTGTTTCCTTGCTGAGTTCAGTAAACAGAAGCACTCAACTTACCTTAAATTCAAAATTAATAGGCTATTAATATTAATTCATTGCATGACAAATATAGTAATTCGATGTCAAATATAGTAATTCGATGTCACAATTAAGAGCTTACATAGAAACATTGATTTGAAAAGTATTGGCTGGTCGGATGCTGCCAAAATATGAATGGTATTCATTTCTTGAAAACTGATTCCGTAACTTTACAATGTCAAACTGTAAAGAAATTTCCTAACAAATCTTACCTGTCTCTTTTTACTTCATTTGAAAGAATTGAACATACATTTTTTTACGGCACAATTTCTGAATTTTCTTATATTACAGATCCGTATATAGTGTGAACACAATTCGTATCTTTTATTTAGCTAGAATAATTTTCAAATTATTTTTGCTTTGCGCCATCATAGCTAGAGCTGCCAGATTGGTAAAAAACAAAGCATTTCAAATTCAACACAAAATACCGTCTTAATTTAAAGCAGTATAACACTGCTTGCGCCTGCTTACTTTCGTGACGCAACTTTATACGCAGCGCAACCAACTTCATGCTACGCACTTTTGAGCTCACGTGAAGTTGGCTGTGCGTAAATATTTGAATCGACCGTTTAGCTGCGCGCAATATTTAAAAATGTAATAACAATTACTTAAGCAAAATCGATTATAACCTTTGTTCTATATGATTCGTAACAACGGTAATTTTAAGGTCTACTAATAGATATTTTATTTACTTTACAGAATCGCACTCATAGGCAAAGTTTGACATGTCTGATTTTGCTTGCAAGAAAATCAAGGCCTTATTGGAGACGCACGGGGGTTGCGAGGATTTCATACCATCCGAAATGGCCACGACAATCTGCAGGTCATTAAATGAGTGTTTAAACCACCCAGTCATATTTTAATTTACTCGTAATACATACAAAGCAATAAATGGTTAATTTTGGATGCAATTCTTTCTTTTTAGGGAACAGAATGCAAGCGATTGCCCAAAAATACTTGGAGAGGCTGGAATCCCATCCAAACATCCTAGCTAGGCGGCTCTGTAACGCTGCCCTAAAGTCTGCTACCCCACGCACAAGAGCAATGAGAAAATATAAATAAATAATAAGCTCCATAACACAAATTATATAAAACATAATATTCCCCTAAAATGATCTTCAAAATAATATTCCTCTGTACGCACTAGACCTAAATCTATATACATATATAGTAAGTGGAACCTGTCTTTATTATAAAACAGTTTCCTGATAAATGCAATACTATTCATTAGTTAATTAATTGTTATAAGTATTGTTACGAAAATATGAAATTTAAATAAATAAACGTACATATATAAATTAAATGACATTTTTTTATTGATAAAAACCGCAAGCATAGGAGTACTTCTTATTTTCAGAATTATTTTTCGACTTAATTCAGAATTCGGCCAGAATTACCAATAGAAATCGTTAAGTTGGCATTTCAAATAATAAGAAAAAAACTGTAGCATACTTTTAGGGGCACTTATTTTTTATCAACCTTCTGCTGATTTCTGTTCGCCTGGTGTTTTTGGGCAAAAATGAAATTTGGTTTTCAGAATTCAACTTTCCGATTTGTGAGCGTCAAAATTCCAAAAAATGGCAAAATATATCAGGCGAACAGAAATCAGCAGAAAGTCGCTAAATAGTATAACAGTTGCTGATTAATATAACAGCCAATCGACTGTTATACAAGTATGTAAATAACAGTAGTCTGTTATTAACAGAACGTTAACAGTGCGATAACAGACTGTTAACAGTGCGTTAACAGTATGATAACATAGCATTAACAGAATGTTAACGTAGGGTTAACAGCACGCTAACAGAATGTTAACAGCATGTTAACAGAATGTTAACAGCATGTTAACAGAATGTTAACAGCATCGTGTTCCCCAAAGTATACTGAATTTTCGTCAATCTGCTACTTTAACAGTAGTTTGATAAATAACATGAACCCATTATCGTTGAATGGTGATCGATACATCGCCAACCCGAATTTTGCTAAGCGTACGCTTTTGCAGTTGACAAAAATTTAAAGAATTCTCCAAAACACGTCAAATAATAATTAATATTATTGTTTATTTGCATGAAATATATGTACATAAATATGGTTAAGCCTGAGTTCTTATTGTATTTAACTTATCACTAATTAGCTGTAGAAGGAATTAGCCCCACTTTGAAGTCAGTTCTGCAGAATGCTCATCCAGCTTGAGTCGCCATAGATGTTCGACTCGTCCTTTATTTGGGATTACTGTGTGCGGCGACTATGCGACGGAGTGGACATATCCCCAGCTCCTATTGAGCTCTTTGGCAATGGATTACAATTGTTATTTCAAGTGAATTTAAACAAACATATTTTATTCTCGCTTTCAGCAATCTCTAAAAAGGTTCAATTTGTAGCACCCAAAATGCCAAAGAATACCAGGCGAACAGGAATCGTTAGAATGTCGCCACACCAAATTCACAAACACAGCAGGAGTCTGCTACCCTTTTTAGAGAAAGAGCTCTATAAAATTAGCTAATCTGGAGTTTCTTGACCTATTGCTCCTGGTTTGTTAAATTGATAATAAAATATATTAATACAAAATTGATAGGAGTAATAATTCTTGATTATATTTAGTTTTTCCATTTCATGAACAAATCTTCAGATATACAATTGAAATAAAGTACACAGTATATAAGCAATGAGGAACTAATGCAGATGATGGTAAAGGCTATAAAAACAATACAATTGTATGTACTTGGGGCATTCAGTTGTTTCTAATTCATTTTTTGTGTGGTTCTGTAAAGGGTATCTTGTAATCGAGCAATCCATCGACTACAGCGCTTTTACTAGTTCTGAATAAAATTTAAATATGTTAAGTATTTTAAATAGGATGGATGTTTACAGAGTATACTAGAATATGTACAATTGAAACTATAGTATTTCAATTTTAAATAATAGGTTTATCAACAATAGACAAATGAAGATCCCTCACGTTTTCAATTTTATATTTGAATTTTAACAATTTGAGACAAGAATAATGCTTGACTACTTGCTAATTATAAAATATTTCTATGATAAGAATTTGATTGCTTACGCACTAAGCAACTAATTTTGTCTGCAACTACTTAATAACTAACACTAAATTGATTATCCTTTGAGGTAATAATGCAATTAACTCACACATATACGAGAGTACGAGTAATGATATCAATATTATGATTAAGCTAATTTGAATATTTGATTGTGTCATAGTAGCCACCGTTCACCGAGTTGGGGGGCGGAGTTATGGGCTGCAGGTAATCCGGTTTCAGATCGATGGGGGATCGATCGATGCCGTGGTTGCCCGACTGTGATGGCGGCGGTGTCATGGTCCCATGATGGTGGTGGTGGTGATGATGGTGGTGCGACTGGGATTGCGATTGCGATTGCGACTGACCCGACTGTATGGAGGGCAAGGCGGGCAGCTGCTGCAGCGACATGGAGCGCAGACCTGTGAAACAGCAGAAAGGGTATATAAAACTCGATTAAAATGCGTATTTTTTTATGATCTGGCGTTAAAATTCACACAGCGGCGCGACGACAACGTCGACGTCGGCGGCGGCTATAAAAACGTTAAATAAAAGACGTACAAACAGTACCATGTGTTGCCAAGCGGCGGTAATCCGAGATCAAGATCTCCGCACACCCCGCACACATACAAACACACACAAACACACACACACGCGCACACATCACACTCAGTCAGCAATAATATGGCTCTGATTGACACGAACACCCAGGCGGACTGGGCCACTTACCGTTATCCAAGCCACTGCCACTTGTTGCATAGGGGTAACCCGCCGCCACGAGACTGGCGGCTGGCGCATAATCGCTTTGAAGCACCGCCACAGGCGAACTGGAGGAGCCCGCCGTCGAGGTCATGCCCAGAGCGGAGTGCGCCAGCGGTGGCGTTGGTGAGCCATTCAGATTGTTGCCCACCGCCGTCAGGCAGGTTATGTTCGAGTACTGCGGCAGGGTGCCCACGCCAATGGCTGTGGCACCACTGTGCGCCGCATGCACGTTCCAAGCATCGCCAAAGCCCTGAGCCGCCGAAGAAACGCCATTGGGAACGCCAGCGGCGCCGTAATCATAGCTGGCATACGCGGGCGTCGCATAGAAATTGGCATTGTCCTGCAAGGATCGCAAGAATTAGACAATTTGACTTGGTTAAGCAATTGGAGAACTTACCATGCCCGCATCGCCGTAGCTGCCGTTGTAAAAGCCATTGGCATTGACGGCATACGTCTTGACCTTGATCTTGGAGCGATAGCCGCGGGGACGACGGCGCAGACTGCCCTCATCCTCGAACAAATGGGCCGAATTCTCATCAATGGTCCAGTAGTTGCCCTTGCCCGGCTTGCCCACGCCCATGCCCTTGGGCAGCTTCTTGAAGCACTCGTTCAGGCTTAGATTGTGCCGCACCGAGTTCTTCCAGCCCACATAGGGTCCGCGAAAGAATTCATAGCTGCAATCACAGGCAGATAATGCTTAGTTTATTTATTTGGCTCCAACACCATGTGCAAAGGCATACCATGATCAACAGCCTTCATTCTAATGAGCTTCGATCGTCGCCAGAAAAGTCAATTAAAAATTTTTGGGGTTCGCAGACTTGGCCACAAACAAACAAACGACATCAGCGCAAAAGCCTCTCTCACGCATTCAAGGAACCACGAAGCTCCGATCCCCCAGCCCCATGCCGTTCCCGGCCCCAGATTACGAGCATGTCTCCGTCTTTGTCTCGTTCCCAGTCGTGAGCGTCACCAATATCCAAACATATAAAGTGCCAAGTGCTGAGAAATATGAGCAATCAAAAGGATGCGCCTGCTTTGGGTTGGGGGAGCTGCTCATATTTTGTTGACTAAATAAAATCAGAGGCAAGTAAATAAACCCAACCGACACATGACAACCGGCACAATTTTAGGTGCCGCGGCACAATGACCGTTGTATCTGTATCTGTATCTGTATCTGTATCTGTATCTATATCTGTATCTGTATCTGTATCTGTATCTGTTGCTTTTGTCCGGTGCCAGTGGCGTGGTGTCGATATCGGTAATGGGTCCCACTCGATATTTGAGTAGCACACGCTTGTTTCGAAGCTTGGGAATGCAATGTGCGACGGGAGCTCAGTGAGGCCTATAATTTTGGGCTTTTAACCCGATACCAGGAAGTCTAGACTCTAGACAGGCTGATATTAACTTGCTTTGGGTTTAAGCGTAAGTTTGATCAATAAAGTTAACTAAACTTCATAACATCCCCATATAGTTAATTTAGTATCTGAACTAGAGTGATTTCTATATATATTTGATTAACTTCATTATATCCTTTGTACCCTTAGTAAGAGGGTATTCTTAGATCAATATTCTATTTATGATCTAAGAAAAAACCTCCCAATTTTTTCCAGCTTTTTGATTTATTGTTAATGTGTGTTACTAATCATTTAAGAAAATATGCTATACAAAATTTAGAACAAATCTATACGTGTTTTAATCAAAAATTATAATGTTGTTCAGCAATAATTTATATAAGTTTAAGTTGTAATCTAAAGTTTTAATGTTTATCTGCAGATATTACACAGATTGAAAACTTTTATGTCCCCAATAGGCCAACACGTGCTTCCTCAAAACTGGAGACACTCAATAGCCCTATATGCAGTCTCTGCTGAAACTGAATATCTAACATTGAGACCTCAAGCTCAAGTGCTCATTGTGTATAAGATTAAGATTGTATAATTGATTTCAATTTCTAATTGTGTATTTGAAAATGTTATTCACCTCTTTTGTAGATATGCATAGATCTCGCTGAGAGTCAGTTTGCCAGTGGGCGACTCCTTGATGGCATGTCCGATCATATTGATATAGCTTAAAGCTGGCTTTTCCGGACGACGAGTGCCAGATTTCTTGGTCGTATCCGGTGTGCTATTATCCTGAGCACTGGCCCCACTCGCCTTGGACTGTTGCCCGTTTGAACTGGCATGAACCGTGTTTATTGGCGTGGACTCAGAGCCATTCAAGGACTTGGCAGGCGATGAGCTCGCACTCGAGTAGTTCAGCACGGACATGCCGTGGCCGTGGGCATTGGAAATGATCTGTGTGGGCGAGGAGGCCATGCGGGGCAGATAGGATCCCGCCGACGGAGAGTGTTGCTGCTGGGACTGTGACTGGGATTGGGAGTGGTGCTGCTGCTGTTGCTGCTGCTGCTGCTGCTGCTGCCTCGTGCATGGCCTGCAGATGGTAGTCGTTGGCGCTCAGTATGGTATTGTTGGAGCAGTACTTGATGGTGGAGGCATACTGATGATTAATCGGCTGCAGCTGCAGCGGCTTCACCACCGAGGAGCTCACAAACATCTCCTGGTCGGTGGGCGTTTTGGAGCTGGAATTGGGCGATATCGAGCCCGCCGAGTGGTTCGGCATTAGCACGCTGCACGGTGGAATCGGACTTGACGATGCCGGCGGTGTGCCCATGCTGTGCAGCCCATTCAGCCCATAGTGTTGGTTTGTCGGCGTGACATTGCCAGAGGCATAGTACTTGCGCTCCATGTAGCTAATGTTGGGCTTCTCATCCACCAGCTCGGTGGGTGAATCGCCACCCATCGATTGGAAACTGCCAGCAGGCAAAAAATTCCCACCGCGATACAAATGCGAGGAGGCGTGATGCTGAAGCGTATGTGCATGTGGGTGTGAATGGGGATGGGGATGAGGATGCTGTGTGGTCAGATGA
This sequence comes from Hirtodrosophila confusa, assembly GCA_035043065.1. Lineage (NCBI taxonomy): Eukaryota > Metazoa > Arthropoda > Insecta > Diptera > Drosophilidae > Hirtodrosophila > Hirtodrosophila confusa. The sequence continues at coordinate 8,319,469 of JAWNNI010000213.1, read as the reverse complement.
TGGTGCGGATAATGGTGGTGATAGTGCGACGCGGACACAAAGCCGCTCAACTGATCAACGCCCATGTTCCGACTATTCAAATCAGACACAACTTCTTCACTTTTAATCATTTTAATCAATAGATCACTTTAACTTTTTGTTTTTAAATTTCAGTATATTTTTATTTCCCTACGACCGAAGACTGATCGGTTCCGTTTCTGGTTCAGTTTACTCCGCTCCGATTTAGATAGAACCGCGCGGCTTCGCTATTCTCGCTTAACTGTAAACTGCCTGCGATCTCCTCCGATCCCAACGCTCGAATTTTGCTCGGGGCCGAGGCGATCTACTTGAGCTGCATGTTCTTTTTTTAGTTCGCCTACGCCTTGCACAAACTCTCCCTCTCTCAGACTCGATCTCATTCTCGCTCTTCGCCTGTGTGCTCTCCCTTCTCCAATTTGACTCGCAGCCAATTGGCTTGGCTTCCTCGCGTGGGCGCTCTCCGCAGAGTGAGGTATTCGCGATCCCAGGTAATGGTATTTGGAGCCATATGACATTGGCTTCTATTAGTATTGAAGTCTAGCATGGGCAATGGCATGCCAAATATTTAGGGGCAGGGACCGGAGCAAGTCTTAAATGGGAATTGAAGCAAGCTGAGAAATGTGAGCGTTTAATATTTCAAGCGGTCTAATGCAAATAGTAATTTTTTTCAATACGACTCATAATACTTATAAGAGCACTGAACAATTTAACGAAGCTGGAAAGCTTAGTTATTAAATTATTAAACACTGTATATATATTTTAAGATTTAATAATTTTGAGATCAAAACATGACTAAAAAGACATCCAGCGTCGAAATCGGCTTAGGTTACTCAAAGCAATGGAAGTTTGAAATCAAGGAAGAGCATTTCTATGGAATCAGAACTCTAGAAGTCAATATTTCTTAATATATTGTCATGATTTAAGAAACTGCCTAAGAATAAGTTTTGAAACAGCATTTTATATTAATTTTGATGTCTCCCTAATAAAAATTAAGAGCCAACAAAATTTTTCATATTTTGATAAAAGTGATAGGGGTATTTATGGAAAAAATTAAAATATTTTGATCAAATTTAAATATTAAATCAATCTTGGGGAGAACCAATGACCAAAGAGGCGTTCCGCATGAAATTTGCTTCAGTTTTGACAAAGTTATGGCACCAGGAAGTTGAAAATATCCTGTTTTATATATTTCGAATTTTTCAAAAATGTGCAAGGGTAGCATGGAAAAATCCAAAAAATTTGATCAAATTTTATTTTCACAAATTAACTAAATTGTAAAGTCAAATCGATCCTGTGGACAAGCCATGACCAAAAAGATATTCCGCATTGAAATATGTTCAGTTTTGACAAAGTTATGAGAATTGGAAATCTGGGACATATAAAAAGTGCTAATGATGTTCTAGAAATATGAAACCAAAAATACTATTGCCATGTCCACTATCGTCCTCGCAGAAGCGACAAAATGGGAACAGAGTATATTTCAGTAGGGAGTTTGACTTTTCTTACTTGAATGTGTTCTATATTTTGAAATTTACTGTGGTAACTCTTGAGTATTGTATTTGTTTTAATTTTTTGTGTCTTACATGCTTGCAACTAAGAATGAGACACATCATTTACATTTACATCTTCCACCCCCGCAGAGCTCCTGCTCCATGCCCAGTCAACAGTTAATAAATAGTCGGGGAACCCAGATTTCAAAACCCGAATTACTGCGAATGAATTACCATTCAGCAGCATTCAGGGAAAGGAAACCGTTTGCCGATACCGAGCCGATGCCGATGCCGATGCCGCTGTTGGCGTCGTTCAAACGAGCTGTTAATTGATTTAGTCGTTCTATGGCCCGGTTACGGGTACGGGCTCGGGCGGGGGTACGGGTGCGGGACTAGGCCTGTGTCTCTGCCCCTGCCGCTGCCTGGTACGGGCAGTGCTCGCGCTGGGGCCGTAGCAGTCTCATGAGTGCCGCCATTGCTGTCAGCACTACGCCGACTCGCGACCGTGACGACGATGGCGACGAGGCCGCTCTCCGCTCACCGCTCTCCAGACGCATCTTATTTTCGGTGCCAAGAGATCGGGCAACGTTTCAATCCCCAAAACAGACACACAGATACACACAGACACGCACGTGAGAGAGAGACACACACGGAGGCGGAGTTTTGTTTACATTTAACGAATTCTATTTGTCGAACCCGTCAGGCACGATTGGCGCTGCTGGCAGAGGCAACAACAGCAGCAACAACAACGTATATTTTGTTAGCTACATTTCTTCTTTTTTTTGTGTGTACCCTGTACGCATTAAGACTATTCAAATAGGGTATAATAAGGGCAAAGGAATGCAGATATACTCTTGATCAGCATCAACAGTCTGTCTATCTGTCCGATCTCAGAGATTATAGGAAGCAAGAGATTAAATCGTATACCATACGCAGATAACGTTCTTTTCAAATAATGGATTTCGCTCCCCGCACCCCTGTAAATCAATAAAAACGATTTACAACGACAATTGAGAAGCTAGAGTCTTAATTTATGGGATACGCATACTTTAGCATGTTTTTCATCTATCTCTTAAATTTCACAGCAATCGAATAATAAACACCTGAGTTATACAATAAACTGCATATGTGCGCTGCTTGAAAAGTGTGTGATTGTTGGGGCGTACTTGAACTTACTCGGACCTAAGTACGGGATATCTCCTTGTCGACTATACTCAACCAGAGCATTCCAACTTGTTTGACTTGACTTTTAGAAAGATATTTTAATTTCGTTTTGCAAATATATCCGAAGCACTCGCCATTTTCAAAGCATTTCGTGGAACCCACAGACAATAACCACACAATAACAATAACAACAACAACAACAACAACAACAGCGACAACAACAAAAACATTCAAAAAAAATCCAGCAATTGTTGAACATTTTTCAGCAAAGCATTTAAAGTCAATTTGTGTGTTTTGGGGTAATCTGAGGCTGTACCATGAACACACAGCTCTATATATTTTTATGTACGTATATTATATAGATACTCGTATATAAGTATATACATAAGTAAAAGTCTTAAGCTATTTTCCGCTGGTCTTTTGCGGTCGGGCCATAAATTATTTTTACGTTTGATTATTATTACTTCTTATTCGGTTTTGCGTGCTGTTTTCTTTTCTGCATATTCAGAATTTATTGTGAGTGAGGAATAAATTAAACAGGCTTCGAAAAACCGAACCGAACTGAAAAACACAATTCCATTCAGTTGCTTTCGCGAAATCATTGCCACAGTTTAACTCTGGCGATTAATTAATTGCCCAGGTGTGGGAAATTAAATTGAAATTACTTCATTGATCTGGTAGAAATATGCAGGCAAGAGTGAATATGAATGTAGTATAGCCTGGCTGGATTGTCGGGCAAACTTAATGGTAAATTACACACATAAATCAAACAATCACATGGGAATCCTCAAACAATGACAGCGCTATATCATTTCAGTCCTGAGAACAGAAACTAAATCATCCTACAGTGAGCTCATTCTTCTTAATTAATGTTCCATTTGCATTCTATTTTATTAAAAAAAAAGCTTGAAGGTAAAATCAAATACAGATTCCAATATAAGGCGATAAAATTGATTTCCTGTCGTTTCAATTTTGTCGAATTTCATGGGAAAACATTCTGACAGAATTCTTTTGCCAATTGCGCCCGGCCTTCCCTGGTTCACATCTCAGCCAAATTTCTTCGACATGACATCGGGCCTTGTATTTATAGCCTTCGATTCCAATGTGTCCATGTGCGTCATCATAACTGGGTCAACAATACCGCCAACACTGTGGCTGATCGCAATTGAGGCTGTGAGCTCGTTAACTGGTTGCGTCCACACATTCTCTCGAGTAACCAATCTTGGGCTATTCCTTAACACGAACGCAACAAACAACAAGCCCGACGAGGGAATTCCCAAACAAAACTCGTCATCATTATTCAGTTTTCAAGTTCAAATAATCATAATAAAGATATATACAGCTTGTTGTTGTTGTTGTTGTTATTGCTATTATGGGCTTCTTGTACGGCGTTTGTTTTGCTTTTAATTTAATGTTAATGTTATTAAATGGCCAAATTGTTTACTATTATGCACGTTTGTAAACAAAATTATGTATACGACGCGTCTGCCGCAGCAAGTTGAGTTGTAGTACACAAAGCGACGATCCCATTGATTCCATCCATGATGATGATGATGATCTCTCTCTCTCTTAAAAGAATACCAAACAATACCAAATGCCGGCCATGGGCAGGCAGCACAGCATTGTTTAAACTTGCCTCGTGTTGTAGTTTAATAAACATTTAACAATTAAACACAGTACACACTCTAAACACACGATTCCTTCCTTCCCCTAGTTTCCAAGTTGTATACAAGTTGGAGCCTCAACGCATTTGTTTTTGCACACTGACCTACAACAACAGGCAAAAGCAAACAATTGCAGCTTCCCCGGACTCGCCACGCCCCCTTCAACCCACCTCCACACCCCTCGTAACCCTCCTTTGCCCTTGCAGCCGCATTGCTTATTAAACAGTTGATCCGCCGGACAATAAATAATCAAATAGTCCAAAAATTCAAAATATTTACATAGAGTTTGCACGGGCAAATTATGCCGTCTATAGTTAACAAATTTCTATCAATCTTTTATTTATATTTCTAGCTGCTCAGCTGCTGCCTGGCTTTTGTTTAAATATTTACATTTATCTTGTGCGATTTCTTGTTAAGATCTAACCCAATAGTTTGGTTTTAGCCCAGTTCGGTATCTTCATTAGTAAATATATTTCTGGGGCTTGTTTATTCTCCCCCGATTCCATTGCTCATCCGTATAGGTTGGATCACGTGTTTTGACCATTTCATAGGGGACGTATTTTCAAAAACAAAAACAATATCAAAACGAAAACAAAAACATACAAACAAACTATTTTTTAAGTCTTGTTGTTTTTTCCCACGACTTTAATGGTGTTTTTGTAAATATTTATGAAATATTTGAGTGTTAAGTGGAAAACGCCTTATAGGATTTTGTTTGGATTCATTTGGCGACAGCCAACATAATATTTGCATTAAAAACAGCGAAATGTATGTGTAGCTTATAAATATCATTAACAAATAAATATTTGCTTGGAATGTTGCGAAATTTTTAATTAATATTGACAGAATGTTATTTAAAGGTTACTCATACCTTAAAAGTATTTTTATAGTTTGGAAAATAATCTTCCTTTCTTTCGTATTAAAGAAAATGGCCATGAAAAACTTCTCCTAAAGAGCTTTTTAATCCATTTAAGATTGGGAAGTATTCAATTTATATTACCTTGATTACAATACCCGCTCAGATCATTAGCTATGTGAAATTAGCTTAGTATATATTAGTATATGTATTGGAATTACCACCAATTGATTGAGTGATCTTAGGAAAAAGACCTTCAATCTTGGGCCGGCGATACTTTGAGTTAAATTCTAAGTTGGGCCACTTTTCACTCTGCAGCAACTGAATGCTTGTTGCTGTGGCATGTTGCCACATTTGGCACTCAGACAGAGCAGGGCAGGGCCATAAACACCTTGCCTCACGATAACAATTTCAAAATGGCCGCCGCCTTTTGCGCAAGATGGCCAACACGACGTGTGTTTAACTGGCAGCTGGCAGCTGCCTGGGTGCCATTGCCAAACTACTATGCAAACTATGGCATATAATAAAAGCCCCAACACACACACACACACACATACACACAGATACAGATACAGATACGGCAGTGGGGACCCCCCGCTAACCGAGCGTTTTGTGCGCCATTCAGCTGTCGAAGCTGGCGCAATAAAATTGAACAATTTATAGACTTGCGATCCATTTGGTGCGCAATAATTGCGCCAAATTTACCAGAAATTAAGAAAAAAAATGAAATGAGAAAAGAAAAGAACAAGAGCCAAATACTTTTAAAAGACCCAACAACAAAGGAAGCCTAGAGTGCCCGACGGACGGTCGATGGGTCGTTTGGTCGAATGGTCGATTGGTCGACGGGTCGATCCTCACAAGAGCCATTTCCACTTGGCAATTGGCCGGGCAATGTTTAGCTTTTAGTTTAATAGCCGGTACTTAAAAATGCGTTGACTCACAGCGGGCTGAAGGAGGCGGAGGAGGTGGCAGGAGACATGGGGAAGCTGTAGGAACAGGAAACAGAGAATGCCAGCGATTAACTTGCTTTTCATCGAGTTCACTTTGCATTTTGCAACGCAGGCTGTAATTAATCTTTGCTGGCCAAAAAGGAAACACTTTGCTGATTATGTGATAAATGCCCAAAACGGCTCCAACCATGGGGCATGTGGCATGTGGCATGCGGCGCCCTTTTCACGGCTAAACTCTCGGCGTGCAACCGACCATCTTCGATATTGAATCTTCGCTCGATCTTCGAACTTTTGGCATCTGTTTCATTTCAATCGACGCGTATTGTCGTCATTGTATCTTGGTCATGTTGTTGTTGTTGTTGTTGTTGTTGTTGTTGCTGTAGGTGTTGTTGTTGTTGTTGTTGGCGTGGATGCTGTTGTTGCTGGTGTCGCTCTTATTTTTCGCTTTGTTCTTGGTTTTCGTAGAATTTTAAGACAATCTCCTTAACACATTTCAGTGTTTTTAATGCGACTGATCTTTGGCCTTCAAGAGCACCTGTGGGGCGTATGAATGCCGAAATAACAGAAATTATTAAAAGACAATCTGTGACTGCTTGTAGACAGTTCAATACCAAACTGAGAAAAACCCTTAGCAGTTTGAGTCTTTATCAGAAACGTGTCAAGATCAATTTCAATAAACGAATACGATCAGCTAAATATGGGTTATTTTGTTTTTTGTTATATGGAGTTTGTTTAAAGCACTTCATCATTGAGGAATTCATCGATAATATCGATGATGTATCACGATTACCATTATCGATAGTCTTCAATCGCACTGTTGCTTTTATTAGCCCTACTAGAACTATCTTAAAATGTAAATGAATAGTACAATAATTTAAGTAAATACTTTCTTTCATCTAGTGTTCTGGTTTCAAATTTACAAAATTTGATTGAAAGATTTGATTATCGTTATGAAAATATTTAAAAGAATCGATACTATCGATGATCTGTAGTGTAGAGCCTAACTAGCTTATTATACGTCCATAGATAGACAGATACTTTAGATAGATAGATTAGTAAAGGCTCAAAGCAGAGACAGTTAGGCCAGCTCCCATTAGAGTTGAACAGATCATCATTAGCACTGCATCGTGTTGTCCTAGTTGTCTCCGAATCCTCAAGTGTCGCGCAGGGAGGCCACAAGCCCAACAGAATATGTAAATTTGGGTTAATCGAAGGCGACATCCTGACGGAGCGGCAGACGTCTAATTACCCGCCGTAAGTCGAGGCGATGACAAATATTTTGACATGGCGACGCCGAGACATTGTCGCTGTGGTTCCAGTCCACTTGATGCTCGGACCAGGGTATCCGTTGCCGCTGCCAGGGCGGGGCTAATGTGTGGTCGGCACTTGAGATCCGGTAGCGGGGCCGGGATAGCTCACTAGAATGTGCAACTTGAAACCAAAATTACAAAAATACAAAAATACCAAGCCAGAGCCGCAACACGTAAATAATGTCATGTGTCAGTTGAAAATGCAGTAAAACAATTGAATAATTAATTTAATTTGCTTGTTTTGCCAAAAACAACACAAAACATAAGAACTCAATCAAAATGTTGGTAGTGCCCACTATAAAGAGATTCTTAATCATTTCTATAATGGTTGCACTTCAACATTTGAATCTGGGTCAGCACTTAATGCATTGAAATTGACACCAAAATATCAATTCAAGAAACCCAGCAACCAATGAAAATAATACACAAATGAGTTAACATTCAGAAGTCAGTGTAGTAAATTTCAGTTCACATTACAAATTCGACATATCAAGAATCTTAAATAAAATTCTAAAATTCAAAATTCAAAATGAATCGTTTGGTAAATATTTCACTTTTAAAATTGAGCGAGAATCTGCTGTCCAATAGTCGGTTCTTGAGTGGAAAGAAAGATTCATGCAAAGATTCATGCAAAGATTCATGCAAAGGGAAGGACGATCCTTGCAAGAACAACGATCCATGCAAACAGAAGGATGATTCTTGCAAGAACAAAGATTCATGCAAGCAGGACGATCCTTGCAAGAAGAAAGATCCATGCAAGAAGAAAGATTCATGCAAAAAGGACGATCCCTGCAAAAAGAAAAAGCAATGCCAAAAGAAAGCTGCATGCGGCAGTGACAAGGGCAGCAAGGGAGGCAGTTGTAAATGTAAAGATTGCACATATTCTTTATCCGCAGCAAACCTATGAATATGTAATTTTTTAATCTATTATTAATTATAGCAAAGGAACCAACGTCGCCACGTTGTAAGGACGGAAAAGGCAAGGGAGAAAAAGGAAAAAAGTAAGCCCTGCAATCGCTACAGATTGGTAAGTACTAGAAAATCGGAGACATGTTCTAAGAAACCGTAGTTATACTATTTTGAATACATTTAACATTCTTTTCCTTCGCTTGACAAGGAATTCATCTGGCGCCTCCAGGCTGGGAGCTGCCCACATAATGGATTACAAATTGCCATATTGTTGGCGGGGTAACATGAATCAGTTCCAGTTTACTGCTAGCTGGGCACACAGAGATCATAAAACGAAATGCTCAGACATTATAAAGCCATAAAGCAACAACTAAAATCGGCGCAAAAATAGCTGGCCAGCAGGGAGCTAACAAAAAAACAAAACCCATAAAGAGTGATAAAAAGTCTAAACCGACGACGTACGCAATCTGTGAATTTCCATGGACATTTTATGAGGACGAGGTCGACGTGGCTGCCTTTGCCTGGGCTATACATGGATCCTACGACAATCATACGATTCTGATTCTCAAGTAAACCAAAAATTTGAGTGCATAAAATTGTAGTGAAAATTGGTGAAAAATACAAATACCTTTATGAAATTATTAATGCATTATTCTTTGGAAAAACTGCATTCGATCAACTGGCAGGTGCTTAAAAGCTCCCACGTAGCCATAACCTCGTGAGGCTCTGTTCTATCCGTTCAACTCTGATCTCTATCTCTGCCATCCATGACAAAAAGAACATTTTCAACGGGAATTCATAAATTTCACACCCAGCATCGACGAGTCAGTTTTTATGGCAATTCAATTGCACTGCCACTGATATTTGTTTCCTGCTGCTGCTGCTGCCCAGATCCGCACCCGTTCCCGGCCAGGTTGCAGCCGTATGGCCGTATACGCTTTTATTTTCCCTACGCTTCATGTAAACAAAAAAAATTGTAGACACGGGCCGCACTTGTCGACCGCTGCTGCTGCTGCTGCTGCTACTGCTCTGTGCCCAAGATTCAATAGTTGAGATACTTTTTTCATCTTTTGCTTAGTCGGTTTTTTATACCCTGTATGCCCATAAAATGTGTAAAATTGGGTATGATAAACCTGTGCAAAGTATGTAACAGGCAGAATGAGATTACTTTGATACTAAAATACAACCTATGGTATTTATTGTACCCTCTGTGAATCCAGAACATTACTTTTCAGTCCGATTTCAGGCATAAATGGAAGAATTCTTGCTAGGCTTACTATCCACTTACCAGTTTCCCAAAAACCAGCATCTTCTAGCACTCTGTCAATATAGGTATATTGTACAATGAGGATTCCTCCTCGATTTCGCAGAATTTGAGCGTATATTTGTATCCTGACCTATGACTGTCTTCAAACCTGGATCAGGGTATCTCCTAGTCGTGCAGCGTAAATTAGAGCAATCTTACTCAGTCTTTTTTTATTTTTTTTTATTTTTCTTTAGGTCTCTCCCGATCGATCGAATTTCTACATACTATACAATACATACATGCACATTTTTGTCTTTTCCTGCTCTCTGTATTTTGGGTAATTATTACTTTTTCAATGTAAACAATTTCGGCGCTGCTAATTTTAGTTAAAGACATAATTCTTGATTTTACGATTATGCGCCCTCATTTTTGCTTCAACAATGACAAGGAATTAAGCTATGCATGATAGATATATGCAGAGTATGGCCTGTATATCTATGTATAAAGTTAACGGAGGAATACAAAATTATTCCAGTTCAGCATTGTGATTGCGAATATTAAGTTCATAGTTATGTTAGATACATAGTACTATATTTCTGTATCCCATATTCCTCAACTACTTAAAATCCTTCCGTAATTTGGGTATTTATGTATTTCCAGTGCTTGTCAGACCTCTGACTTTCTTGACGGCTTTGAAAAGTGCCGAAAAACAATCGCATGACGCGGCTGACGATCGACGGGCGGTCGAGAATCCATCAATAGGGTGTCTACAGTCTGGAACTTCACTTGAGTGTGGAGCTACCATTGCCATCATCTATATACATACATACTTATCCACACACATACATACATACATACATACATACATATATAGCAGATTTACAGCCGCCGTGTGTCTGTTCAACCTTTCAACGCATAAAAAGGCGAGGCGTAAAGTTTTTCCAAATGATTTTTACCGAATTATCGACGAAATTAATCTTAATCTTGAGTTTGCCCAGGCGAACATCGCAACACATGTGCTAAACTGTGAGTGTGTGTGTGTGAGCGTGTAAATGTGTAAAGGTGTGGGAGTGAGCTAACTGTACAAGTATAAGTGCTACGTACATGTGCATATCTATTTCAAGGCCTTGGCGTCCTTTAATTGTTGTTGTTGCTGCTGCTGCTGTTGTTTGCTTTGGTTTTTGTTTTTGTGCGCGCGCCGATTGAAGTTTGGCCGACGCGTCGACGTCGACGTTCGTCAAATTTGTTGGCATCAGCAAACGATTTGAATTCAACGAAGAATACAACAAGCAAATGAAGAAGAAGAAGAAGCAAGTACAACAACAGCAACAGCGTGGATGATGATGCCGATGACGAGCACGACAGCCGAGTAAGAGAAAGAGGAAGAGGGCATGCGCTTTGCATGCGCCGGCATTGCAGTCAAAGCGGCCACCAATTGGACCACCCAAAGCGTCAAGCGTCCGCTCTACCCCTCAATCTCCAGCCCCCAACACCTAACCGCATAAATCCATATTTCTCTAGTTGCTGCTGACGTCGACGTCGCCGTTTTGCTTTTTACGATATAAATTACAAGACCACTGCAGCAATGCTGCAATCATTCATTCATGCAGGCAACCCCGCACCCCATACTCCTTCCACCGTGCTCGGCATGCTCATTCCCCTGCTTCGTGTAAACATGTGTAAATCATGACCCGTTGATGGCCTCCACGTAGACAATGCACCGGGGGCGCAGGGCAACATGTGACGTCCTCGTCGATGTGTCGGCAACTTTTGCACTGCGACCCCAAAACTCGCTCTCAGTGCTTTTTCAGTTTGTGTAGATAAATTAGCTTGAGGAAAGCTGTTCTAACTCACAGTCCTGGCCCTTCCCGATCTTGTTTGATTGGTTTTGAATGCAACTGCTGCCATTTGGCGCTGCCTGATTATCGTCGCCATTCTCAGCCTTTGTCCCAAAAGGCCAAAACAAATATTATTTCTGTATGTACACATACATATGCACATATGCACATATGTATATATGAATGTCCGTATGTGTGTTTGTATGTGAACATGCAGGCCCTGAGAACTTTTTCGGTTTGTGCGCATACTGAGCGAATGCCGTGCACTTCCGAGCCGCACACATTTTTGGTGTTTTCTGTTTGTTTATAGTACTTAAAACGTTATTTCAATAAACATTGCATGACAAAGGGCAACATTTTTGATACATACTATGTTCGACAATTGTGCAGCAATGAGATTTGATATAAGATTCTTTGTCATGATTGATAAAAAGCAATCATGCTCGTATGCTCACCGTTTCTCTCAAGTATGAGTATGACAGTTTATAAATTTGATTGCCAATTCCTTTTGCCATATAGAGCAGATTGAGTGAAATGGTGAGTGCATTCGCACAAAACTTGAGTTCATTGAGTATGTTAAGTATGTTGAGTATGTTTTTGAGTTGTTCACAGAAAATTAGAGTGAAACTTTAATCTTAGCTTATTCTCTGTGAGCGAATCAAATAATTGAAATCATACGTGCTTTGGAACAATAGGTACAACCAACATAGAACTTGGTGTATCTTCATTATATATTATAGATAACTTATATTGTACATATTATCAACTTTAACAATTTCCCAAAACTTCGCAAAACGAATCCTTTTTTGTTGCTTGATAACTTTTTTCTGGATTTGCAAATAAATTGTGTGCTTAAGTCTTCAGTTATATAATAAACATATTAGTTAAAAAACTTCGACTTTAAATAGATTTCAAATTTATTTACGGCAACTTTACCCATATTTCAAATTTTTAAAATATGTTTTCCATAGCAGTCAGCTTAAAGTCCGGCTGAATCATTAATCTGGCAACGCTGCAACACATCGTGCTGACGTCAGACTTGCCCTGCTATGCTGTGTTGGTTAACGCACAACTGTTAAGCGTTTAACAGCACTGACAAGCGCTGATCATTCGCAGTGTGACCGCGCGATCACAGTTTCTGGTGATTTTTTAGTAGCCGAGTGACAACCGCAGTAGCAGCTAAAAAGTGATTCACGCTCTCCAACGGCAGAAGCAGTTTTAACGAAAAAAAAGAAGAAATATATAGAAAATAATTTGCATTGCCGCCAGACATAGCGTTAGAAAATTTAAATTATTTAATAAGGTCGCCGCGAGTGTTTTGGAAAGTGCAAAACGACGGCCCCGCTGCGTCTGCGTCGCTCTAACTCTGAGTGCGCGTGTGCATGTGTGTGTGTGTGTTTGTGTGAAAGGAGGAGGAGACGCAACACAAAAAAAAAGTGTACAGACGACGCGCAGACGCAACGATCTGCAGTGGATAATTAATTGAAAAGTACCGAAAAACGCGAGTGAAAATTAATCAAGTACAGGCGAAAATTCGCCAGAAAGAATTCATTTCAAGTTGATTAACAAGCAACAACAATAATAACAAAATGGGTTGTGCCGTGAGTACAGCACGAGATAAAGAAGCCATCGAACGTTCCAAAAACATCGACCGGGCGCTGAGAGCGGAAGGGGAACGTGCCGCCTCTGAGGTTAAGCTGCTGCTATTGGGTGCGTCTCAAGAATCATTCAACTTTCAAATACATTATTATAATGTTCGTTATAATGTACATATATCATAAAATTGCGACGCCATGTACAAACATTTATGAAGTCATTTCTTTGTGGGGTGGGTTTTTTTTTCACGCGCCTGCGGAAATAGCCGCATTAAAGGAGCAAATACCGTGGAAATGCTGTATTTCCAATGGAAGTGGAACAACAGCGATGTGCCATTAAACGATAAGTTTCGATAGGGATAGTTACAAATATCGATAGTACGTTCTATTAAGAAATTAAATTAAAATGTGTATTTGATAATTTGTTGAATCAACAATTAAATATTGTGGTTTTTTATGAACTTGCACAGGAAACATATGTATGTATGTATAATTATACTGATAAAATGACAGTAACATAAAGTAAATTTACTTAAAGAAATTCAGTTTTTCAGTTAAATGGAGATAAGAAATCTATGTTTGCAATTCGATGCTCTATTCATCTTTCATTATGCAATGCACATGTCTAACAATCTGATTGCGATAAGAAATTGAACGTAAATTGAAACCAAATGTCGAACTGGCGGCGGTGGCGGCGGCGTTGGCGGCTCCAGCAAGTGGGGCGCCATCAGTTGGCTTGCCAGTGGAAACATGTTTGCTCAGCGGCTCTTCTTACGTGCATATGTATGTATGTATGCATATACATACATGTATGCACATATGTGATGACTGGCACTTGTTGTTGCGCTTCTTGGCTGTGAGAAAGGCGCATTGAAGCGTTGCGACGCCATCATAGCATCAACTTTGACCTCTGCCAGTCTCTGGTACAGTGAAATTGAACACGGTGTTGCGTTTTTGTCTTTTACAATTAAATTTCTATAAAAAACATCACACCGAGAAATGCAAGCGAACTTTTCATTCATTCATTGCCATTCAATGTTGAAAACAATGCAGTGGGTTTTTCAGCTTTTCAAGTGGCTGCCAACAACAACAGCAACAATAGCAACTATCTCAACACACTTGCATACATACATACACACACATAGTTGCACTCAGCTGCTTTGCTAATGAAGCGGCGCTTCGTTCGCTCCGTGATGACTCAAAAGGGGCTGCTGAGTGAAAGAGGCAGCAACAGCAGGGGGTGCCGACTGCACGTTCGACATGCCAGTTAAATGACACTCAAGATGAACTCACAACACTCGGCAACACAAAATCAATGGCTTGCTCTTCATTTTGCCAAAAGTGTAAACCGGAACGGGTTTAATTGTTTCTCATGCTCACCCCCCGTACATTCTACTTATGCTTCTGCTCTAAACCGAATTGTAGCTCACAAAATTCCATTGCACTGCACTTGCAGCTGCTCGTTAAATCAAACATTAAGTGATAAGCTCAACAACTATGCAGGCCAGTGTAGTATTTTAGTTTATGGTAACAGGCAACAAGAAAACACCTTGCAACACTCGCTAACATTTGCGCTCGTATTTATTTTATTGTACACCCATGCATACATACATACATACATGCGTAGGTAGTTGTTGTTTTGTTTATGTTTTTATTTCTATGGCATTACGAGTATATCAGTTGTTGTTGCTGTTGGCTGCTGCGGTTGCGCCTGCGCTCTCTCATTACTCAAACCGCAATATTTGCTCTCACTTGCGCTCGTTCTCTCTGTCTTTCTTGCAGACCTAATTGGTTGTTGTTGCTGTTGCTTTTACACTGACATTTAAAGTGGGGTGAACGATATTAGCGCAAATAAGTGGCCCCCACAACAAATGCAGCTGCGTGTGTGAGTGTGAGTGTGTATGTGTGTGTGGACTGCGCTTGTTGTTTGCTCCGTTTTTTATTGTGTAGATTTAATAAAATGTTGCTATTGTTGCATGCGACTGTCTGACCATTGGCCCCATCTCTGGGTGTCTCTCCAGTTGAATTATGGCACTTAATTCCACGCCTCACCCCCTCGGTACCACCCTTTGACACGCCATTCAATTGACAGAGCAACTTTCATTTGCAGCGCAAGTTTCTTTTCGTGTTTGTTTTTGCCAGTGTACAATTTAAAATATTTCATGACAGCAGATTGTCATTATTACTGTACAATATTTGCATATGATTGCAATTATCTCACATTTATCACTTTTGAGGCATGTCTGACTGTGAATTTGGCCGCTTAAGTCGATGAGCATGAGTAATCTATACACACGTTCTCTCAGCAGAAATAACTTTAAGTACTCCCAGTTTTATTTCATGGAAAATTTATGAAAATAATGTCTATAAAATATTACTACCAAATATAGTATAGGGACATATAGATACAGATTTTGCTCATTTTATTATTAGAATAGGATCTGAAATAAACCAAGAAAAAGTAGCTATATCTACCGAACAAAATGTATCCACGCTTTCCTAATTATGTATCGGATCACATCGTTATTTTCTAGCTAAGCTAATGGTAAACAAAAAACTTATACAGATTTCTTGGGCTTATTTTTTGCGTTATTTTAACTATATATTATTTCTTTTGAGTTAGATTACCTTCATAAGTTCGCAATGTTACCAGTGTGCACGTCTGCTCTGATTGTTCACTGTATGTGTATGTCTATTTGTGTGTATTTAAGTAAAAGAAATAAATATAGACGAGCACATGATGCGTTCCCTTACATTTGGCAGTTGCACACAAACACACACACAGAGAGAACCGCCTGAAACCCAACCCGAACTGTCAACAGAAGTAACTTAATCAACAAATTCTTAAGAACTTATATACAAACAAACACACATATATACATTTATATATGTGCTTACAAACATACATATATAATGTACTTTATGTGCTGATATTGTCGCTTGTCGCCATAATTCATTCGTTGCCTTATCAAAATTATCAATAAATGACCTTTGCGTGGAATGAAACAGCTATTTTCAACTAAATTACTGAGCGAACGCTGATTTGATTTGAACAAAAGATACTGCAATAAAATGCCTTTAATTATAATGTTTATTTTATTTATAGTAAATAGTCAGGCCTCTTTCCATTTTTAAATCAGTTTAAGCCAATCAAAATCTTTTGATTATGAATTCCGAATTATATTCGCTTTGAAAAATGTATTGCCATTGGGCGTGTAGAAGGGAAACTATTTGAATGTAATTTCATAAAATTATAACGTTTCGGAACTGAATGGCTGATATCATTTCCGTTGGCCAATTGTGAAACGATTAAGTGTAGCATTTCCAGTGTATTTTATTATTTACTCATTTACTCTGATTAACACTTTTCTTTTTCCCCTCTCACTTATCTGAAAGTTCAGACGCCAGCCGCATGGCGGCGCCAATAAAACTCGATAACGATTACTCATGCCGGCAAGCCAATGAGCAAAAATGCTGCTGAGTGATTTCTGCAGGCTTTTGTTAGAATCAGTGTTTGTATTTAGTCACCGTGCATATGATATTTATGTATGTATGTATGAATCTAATTTACCAGGCACCGCAATCATAGGAAGCGCAGCGTTGAAGTGTGTGCCACGCCCCTTAGGGGTCCCGAGGTGACGGAGGCTGTGTGTTTGTGTGCTAATAAAGTTAATTTCAATACCGTTGATTATCATGACGAGCGCGGTTGATGATGATTGTGAGGTTATTGTTGTACGCTTTGTACTCACCGCCATTTGTTCTGAGCATGGTGTAAGTTGAAGGTGATGCCAGCGCTCTCAATTTTGTTTACCAATTGTCAGAGTCAAATACGCAAGCTTAACAACTGGTAAGTGGCTGCTCGCATGATAGCACCTCATAAAATTACACCATGCCTGTGAGCTTGGCAGCGCTCTCCGCTCTTTCTCTCTCTCGCGCTTTGTCTTCTCGGTAGCTGTTTATTATGGCACAGCTAACGGTGCATTGATAAATGTATTTATTTATATATGTATTGGTTTATCTGGTTGTTGTTATTATTAAATTGACCTTTTTTCGCCATTGTTTTTTTTTGTTTTTTGCTTTAATATTCGGTGGCAAGCTTTGAACATTTCCCAATTCGTATTGAGATTGGCAAGGGTCCCCATTATAGATCGGCTGACCGTCTTTTAAGCCATTAACTTCATTTCAGTTTATTGCTAAATTAGTGCGTATTGTTGGCTTTAACTTCGCTTAAAAGCAATAATAAAATATCATATCATAATTTGAAGACCCTATGCATTGGTGATCTCTAAACTGGGCTCGAGGAGCAAGTACTAAGCGCTGGAAAAGTGAAAGTGCAGCTGTGAGGTCTCGCAATTACCTAACCAACAGTCTTCGCCTTCGAATTCGCCTCCCTCTCCATCTCGAACTATCTATGTATGTGTCTGGCTGGGAATGGACCCAACCACACGAAAACTCATGCAACAACAAAAGCATCGAATGTTGCAAAGATTAAAGAAAAAAATGTTGGCTTAATGTGCTATTGTTGCAATCGTCAACATCGTATATCGTTTTATAACTTAAATAAACTAAGACCGGTAGTTAAAAAATAAGTTAGCGATAAAAAAAATATTCATTTTTGTTCACTTTTCTGGTAGTTGCTTTGGCAAAGGGGAAACTAGAAAATACACGTAATATCATTTTTTATCTATTGAACTAGTTATAGCAATTTCTGTGTGGTCAGCATGTTTTTTTTATGTTGACTATTCCTCGTTTCAAAGTTCCCGAGCACACATGCTCGGCATTTTATTTATTTACACGCAATGTGGACATTTGCTATACGACTTTTGATAACTGAATGTGTCGAAAGTTCAATGATCGACAGGAAATTGAAAAAAGCACTTAACAGTAACTAGAGCGCGCGATTTAATATTCAATTCCAATGTTTTTCTGAGATGAGTAGGGCAGATTAAAAAGATCGACGACTATTTCATTTTGATTCTTGAGAATTGCGTACAAACTTGAATCACCTTTTCTCGATTGTGGCTACAGCCAGCTCAATTACTGACGATTACATGACCAACGCAAACTCAATTGAGCGTACAACGGCAGCTGGCATTTTGGCCTCTTGATCCCGAAGACAATTGAGCAATTTGTGGCATACTTACATTCATTCATGAAACCAGCAAAGAGGCCGCCCGCAACCCGCCACCCGCCTCCTACTCTTCACACTGTGCCATTCATTGATTCGTTCATTGGCGCTTTTTACGCATGAGACAAACAAAGGAATAGCTAAATGCCACTCTCCTAGCCGATTACAATTGCAATTGTTGGCGAATGGGGGGTCACGCCCAGAGCTCATTTCCGTACATAATAATACTAAGCATTTCGCCATTTTGTAATTCCTGTTTGTATTGGTCATTTTTAGGCGCCGGCGAATCTGGCAAATCGACGATAGTCAAACAGATGAAGATCATACACGAGACGGGCTACTCACAGGAGGAATGCGAGGAGTATCGACGCGTCGTTTACAGCAACACCGTACAGAGCTTGATGGTCATCATACGGGCCATGGGCCGGCTAAAGATTGAGTTTGCGGATCCTGGTAAAACAGACATTGCACGCCAGTTCTTCACACACGCCTCGGCAGCGGATGAGGGCATACTCCTGCCGGAGATCGTGCTGCTGATGAAGAAACTGTGGTCGGACGCTGGCGTGCAGCAATCCTTCGGACGCTCGCGCGAATATCAGCTGAACGACTCGGCCGGTTACTATCTGAACTCGCTGGACCGCATCGCGCAGCCGAACTACATACCCACACAGCAGGATGTGCTGCGCACGCGCGTCAAGACCACGGGCATCATTGAGACGCATTTCAGCTGCAAGCAGCTGCACTTTAAGTAAGTATTTCTATATCATAACATATCGTTTCAATTTTTACTCAACTCTTACCTCTGCAGACTCTTTGATGTGGGCGGTCAGCGTTCGGAGCGCAAGAAGTGGATTCATTGCTTTGAGGGCGTCACGGCCATCATCTTCTGTGTGGCACTCTCGGGTAAGTCCTGACCAATAGCTGCTTAAATGCAATATGTTTTATTAACCCATATCCTTGTGTTGCAGGCTATGACTTGGTTTTGGCTGAGGACGAGGAAATGAATCGCATGATTGAATCACTCAAATTGTTCGACTCCATTTGTAATTCGAAATGGTTTGTGGAAACATCCATTATACTTTTCTTGAACAAAAAGGATTTGTTTGAGGAGAAAATAAAGCGATCTCCCCTGACGATATGCTTTCCGGAATACACTGGTAATGCAAAACATACAAGACTGTAACAAAACTTTGGATTTAACTTAATCTATTATTTACTTGATAGGTTCCAACACTTTTGAAGAGGCCGCCAACTACATTCGCATGAAATTTGAAAATCTCAATAAACGAAAAGACCAAAAGGAAATCTATACGCATCTAACCTGCGCCACAGATACAAACAATGTGAAGTTTGTATTCGATGCGGTTACCGATGTCATCATCAAGAACAATTTGAAACAAATTGGCCTGTTCTAATAGAAGCAGCTTATACAATTAGAGTGCGTCGTAGTATTAAAAGATAACGCGCGAACATTTCCATTAAATTATAATTACATAACTTAACTATAAAAACATACATAATACGTAATCTATGATGTATACTTATACGTATGTATGTACATAGTATACGCTATACAAATTTAAATGCTTTACACGCTCTTGAGATAAATTTACAT
Organism: Hirtodrosophila confusa; assembly: GCA_035043065.1. Classification (NCBI taxonomy): domain Eukaryota; kingdom Metazoa; phylum Arthropoda; class Insecta; order Diptera; family Drosophilidae; genus Hirtodrosophila; species Hirtodrosophila confusa. The sequence continues at coordinate 8,299,686 of JAWNNI010000213.1, read as the reverse complement.
ATATGTAAACCGATTTTTGTTGCCAATAGTCGCGGAACAAATAACAAACTGCAATTAATTAAGTTAACAGTTATCAGTTTAAATGCTATAAGTGAACTAATTAATTTAACATGTGTAAAGTAGGCGCCAGGAGCTTGGTAAAGAGAGCTGCCCTCATTTGTAATAACAAATTTGGCCAACTAACTTTGCGTTTAATTAAGATAATGCATGTGACTAAATTGCATGGCGCAAAATCAGAGGACTTTCCCCAACACGTTTGGCGTGTGTGGGAGCCCTCCATTTTTCTTTTTACGCACTGCATTTTGGCCACGTTTTGGAACACTGTCGACGCCGCCGCGTTCATTTTGCCAAGAGTTTGCGCACCATTAGAGTGAGCATGGGCCTAATTATTGTATGCCCTTTACATTTAACTAGAAAACTTACTAATTTTTTTAGTAATAGCTTAAATAAAGACAAACTCAAAAAAAATCAACAACTTCTATATATAAAGGGGCATGGGGTAATCATAACGTGTATAGTAGTCCTTTTTAAGCACATTAGCCAACACTGATCACCAAAATCGTGGTGAGTTTGTGGCCGTGCCAACAGCTTTGACTGACAGTCAAGTTTTGTAGAATCCTATCAGTTATCTGGATCAAATTTAACGATTTTACAATATTCAGATTAAACGAAGACAATCTTTTAAATCAACTAACTTTCTTGACAGTGGTAAGGTGAACATCACGTGTAGCGGGTCCTTTTTTGACTACGTTTTACAACACTGTTCATCATAGTCGTGGTGATTTTGTGGCCGTGTCAAGTGCGTTGACTTTTGCAGTAAGTCTTGTTAAATTTGGTCAGGTTTTCTCGAACAAATTAAATAAACATTTTTACAATATTCAGGTATTTCGTGTAGCTCTGTTTCAACTTGTGTAAAACGTGAATACTCGAAACTAAAGCCGAGCTTAAGTTAAAGAAAATGCTGCGCGCAATCTTAACAATCAGCCAGCGTGGCAAAGTCCCGCAAGCTCTGCTGTCGGCCAGGGGCGTGGGTAAGTCCCCAACATAGAAACTCATAGAATCTCTAAAATTGCACTCTTATATTTTACACACACACAGATTACACCCTTCTGGAGCAGGTCAAGCTACGCCATTTGAACTCGCCCAAGCACATTGTGCGCTACTTTGCCAGTGATGACAAGATCAAGGGTATCAATCAGAGCGGCATCATTGGCAATTTGAGCTCGTCGACCGCTATTGGCAGTGCCGCTGGTGGCGATCCGATAGCTTGTGCGCAGGCGCAGACCGCAGCTATGGGCGCTGATACTGATGCCACACGCGACAAGACGGGCAAGCAGACTAAGACGGGCACGATTACTTCGCAAATGCATGCCACACCTTCGCTGACAGAGTGCGGCAAGATAGGCACTGATGAATCAGTGGCAAACGCGAAAGCCTCGAAGTCGAAACTAGAAACCTCCAAAGATGTGTCCAAGTCGGGCCAGAGTAACTTTACCAACGATGCCGTTAAGCAGATGCAGGATGTGGCTGCCAATTTGCCAAGTAAGGATCAGGTGGAGAAGTTTTTCTTTCGTGTGATGGCCTTTTTATATGATGTCACCTTCTTGACGGCCACATGGACCATACGCTTTGTCAATCAAAAGATTATTCAGAACGCCACTGTCCAGCACTACTGGAAGCGATTCCACGAGAAAATGGAGCAGGCCAAGAAGGACTAAACAATTGCCATGAAATTCAAATAACAATAAACACGTTCATGTCACATACACAACACGTTAAAGAACGCTGATAAATCTCAAATTTCAAGATACATATGTGTATGTGTATTATACTTGATTATTGCTAAGTTTGCACATTTGATTTGGAAGGGTAGCTTTCGTTTCAGTTGAAGTTACAGTTTCATGTGAAACTGGCAAAGCTGGCATATCCGTCCAACAATTTGGCCAGATATTTGAGTATCTTGTTGCGCGCTTCCTTCAGCTGCGGAGGATCGCTGCTGACTGGCTCGTACATGTTGGCGCAGTGCGCGGTGCCTGTAAAAGTTGTTCATTTAGGCATTTAAACGTATAATTTGAATTTGATTGCATCTACCTTCAATGTAAATGGTGGGTGTCTTTGCATTCTGAGAATCGTACAGGCCCAGTGCATGCCAGGGATCAATGGAGCCGTGCACATAAAGCACCTGGGTCGTATCCGGTTTCAGTGCACCATAATATTTGTTTGTCTGCGTCACAGCTTGCTCTAGGAATTTTGAGTCCATGTGGTCTGAGAAGACATCCATGCACTGACGTATGAAAAAGTCAACACCAAAACGATCACCAAATGTATCTGATTTATTTTCAGAGGTCTGGTAGAAGCCAAACTCAGTGCACGTCTGGTAGGTCCATTGACGATTGCCCTTAGCCGCCTCCGAGTCCCACGAGACATTCTTTATATCGGCTATCATTTTGTCATACTTGTAGTCCAGGCATTTGGACTCGGACTGTTTCAGCAATAGGTCATTAACTGCGCCCAAACGAGTCACAGGCGGTCCAATTGTCGTGTTCAGCATGACATCACAGATCTGAAAGCAGTCAGAGAATGTTAGTTACAGTTAGCAGAAGCTTTTTTTGAGCATCCATACCTCATCAATGGTTACTATGGCATGTGGGCTATTGTCCTTGTTGTATTGCACCACGCCAGCAAAGTTTCCGGCCAGATTCTCAAAGAAATTGGACACGTCCAAGTGATTTTCAATTGAGTCTTTTAGGGGCGTGCAGGTTCTAAGAGGAACATAAAGTTTAACTTAGCTGTTTGGCAGTTTTTGAAAGTGCTTACTTGAATTTCTCATCCAGATTACGCTGGCCAATCATATGTCTTAGTAGAATCTCAACCTGCCCAAAGCCGCGTGCCACAGCCTCCACACAATCGGGCTTGTAGCTGGCTAGGGACGCCTTGACCACCTCAAAATACTCTTTGAAATCAACCTGCGCTAGAAGCGGGCCACTTGAGCTAATGGATCCATAAATCAAATTAGGATACTTCTCACGCGCCCAGGCAGCCAATGAGCCCGGATAGGAGCCGCCAAAGGCAATCCATTTTTGTGTGTCCTGCAGCCTGTACTTGGCCTTCATGGCCGTCACAAAGTTGGCCAAATCGGCGAGCGCTTGCTCCGAACTGAGATAGGCCAAGTTGCTGGTGGACAGATCACTGGTTGGATGACTCTTTCCATAATAGCGATGCTCCAGCTGAATACACAACGCTCCAAAGTGTTCGGCATAGTGTATCCAGGCACCTTCGCGCATCCACTTCTTGGAAGCCTCCGCCTCGCCGCCTATCATGAGGAACACCGGAGCTTGGCTATCATTCCGATAGTGTGCATCGTTCACAAAGAAACGCTGCTGCCAGGTGCGCAGGTTGTCCGCATGAAAGTGATCCAATCGCTGCTCGAACCATAAATCCTCCACGTCCAATGCCCGCTGCAGGCTCACAATTTTACTGGGTTCGCCCACAAATCCATCCACATGCCGCCCCCGGCGAAAGCCCAAGCCTTTGCACTGCGCAATTAGACAAACCAACAACAGTGCCAGTGCCAGTCTCAATCCCCCGGAAACCTTTGGAATTTGCAACATTTTGCAACTCGAATCACAATCTCCACTGTCCGTCCGTTGTATTGTTTCTTTTCTGTTTGGTGCGGGTCAAGTGAATTATTTGATTAGCGCAAGTGCCGTTTGTCCGACTAACTGCAAAAACGGCACAAGAATGCAACTTATATACATAGTTCTATTTTTGTATGTGTATGTGTGCTTATATGTATGGATTTTTACATACATATATGCTTTTGTTATTTGTTTTTGCTTTTGTACTTGCCGGCTATAATGTGGCGTTGCCACCCCATTTAATTTACAAATCTGTTCCCTGTGTGTACAGTTGTTCCCAATTACTAAATAATGGTATGAAATATTTTGCTGCCTGCGCATGTTGTCTGTAGTTCAAGTTTATAAGTACGCAGCAGCAAATATACTTTATTTTACCTGTGCCACTTCAATGTAAAATTGATTTGTATTACAGACACAAAAATGAATATGAGAAAACGGGCATTAGTCTCACCATTATTGAATTTTAACATTTGTACATCTCAAAGCAGGTAATACCCTTATTTCTTACAGTCAAAAAGCAGCGAAATGAGTAGAGCGACGTTGCCATCTTGTTTAAAAACGGCTTCCAGGCAACGGTTGCCTAATTTTCAAACAATAAATAAGCAGTTGCTGTTCATATTATTAGTAGCCGGTGAAGCGTTGCCTATAACTAAAAACGTAGAACACATTTATAAAATATATATTTCGAAACAAAATGGCAATTCCTATTAAAGAATGCCAACAACTGCAACCGCGAGCAATTTTCGGTATCAATGGCAAGGTGGAGAACGGTGTGCGCCAGCATCCCATCACCCAGGCGGCAATATTTCCGCTGGGTAACAAGATTGCAATTGCCGATTTCAAAAAGAACACACAAGAGTTTGTTGCCGGGCATACAAACAGCATTTCTTGTCTGGATGTCAGCAAGAGCGGCAAGTACATTGCATCTGGTCAGGTCAATCACATGGGATTTCGCGGCTATGTCATCGTGTGGGATTATGAGACGCGCAAGGAGATTGGACGTCACGATCTACACAAAGTGAAAGTACAGGCCATTTGCTTTACGGCCGAGGATCGCTTTGTCATATCCATTGGTGGCAAGGATGATGGCTCCGTCATTGTTTTTGATATGCAGACATTGTATGTAGTTGGCCATTTGTTATCCTTTTAGAGAGACAGGTCTCATCCTTCCCCTATTTTGCAGTTCACCCATTTGCCGCCAGCCGGCCACACGTGCCATCTCTGGAAATGCTCTTACAGTCCGTCCGCTACACAACAATCCGTTTTTCTTTCTCACAGCCGGCGATCGCCACTTGCGTCTGTGGAGCATTCTCCGTGAGCAGAAGAAGCTCTATGTACAGGACGTACAGTTGGCCAGCAAATCACGCCTCTTCTACTGTGCCCGTATCGATAAGAAGGATGAGTTTGCTTACCTTGGCACTGGCACTGGCGATATTATCAAGATTGTGCTTAACTGCTGTGATAGGGACAATGTAACGCGTGCGGGCTCGACCAGTGGCATTCTGGGCGCCTTTGGCACTCATAATCCACGCAAGCCAACGGGCCGGGACTGCAATCGCTATGTGAACGGTGTGCGTGCATTGTACGTGTTGGAGCAAGGTCGTCTGCTGATTGGCGCTGGCGATGGTGGCGTGGAGCTAGTTGAGGAGCGCACCGACGTGCCTTTGATCAATTTTCGGGAATATCCGGGTCCCACATGGCCCTACTTGCGCACGGTAATCTATTGAGCTTGGACAGGAACAGATTTCATTACTCACCTCCCCTCTCTATTTCTCTCTCTGTAGTTAAAGAAAACTCGTGTGTCTGGGCGCATCTCGTCCTTTGTGCGTTCCACAACAGAAAGATTCTACATCTGCACGGACACCAATGAGATCTATATGCTTAACATAAAAACCTGGGTGCTGAAGCTGCTCCGCACATGTCACGCCAAAGCAGTCTACTTCATCACTTTTCCCAAGTAGGTTATGCCCAAAGCTGGTCGCAGCAACTCCTTAACCTAGAACTGCAACCATTTCAGAAACTATGCAGCCGTTTTCGCCACTGCTGGTCACGAGAGCATTCGCATTTGGTCCTCGTCACGCAAGCAGGAGTTACTCCGCATCATGGTATACAACTTCAACTGTGCTGCTGTGCGCTTCTCCCAGGACGGGACCAGCATTGTGTCGGTGTGGAACGATGGCATCATACGCGCCTTTACACCCATCACCGGGCGTCTAATCTATGCAATTCCTAACGCTCACAACAAAGGTATTCTTGCACAAATATCCCTTGTGGGTATTCCCATATTCAGACGAACGGATTGAATGAGGCATGTCCGACCCCATTGAGTATATATATTCTAGATCAGCATCAACAGCCGAGTCCATCTACTCTACTCCGTCTGTCTGTTTCTGTGCAATCTATTCTCTTAGCTGGCATAGGTCATAAACTTAAAATTTCTGTGAAAAGCTTTTGTAAGGGTATATACCTTCGGCACCCCGAAGATACACTTCTTCTTTCTTGTTCTAAAACAACCTTAATCTCTATTTAGGCTGCAGTGCTTTGGCCGTGGCCTCCACTGGTCGCTTTATCGTCACGGGCGGCATTGAGGGTCAGGTGCGTGTTTGGAAGATAGAACCTTATCGCCAGGATCTAGTTGGTGTACTAAAGGATCATTCGGGTCCCATTACTTCACTAGACATCAATTATCTGGACACTGAAGTAATTTCTGCGTGCACGGATGGTTCCTGTGTCATTTGGGATATCAGGTGAGTAGGGAATCGTTTTCGGAAGATGTCTCCTTAATTAACACACGCACAGTCGCATGACTCGCAAGCAGGTGGTAACTGCGAATACGCAGTTCATGTCTGTGCTTTATTTCCCAACTGCAGTACAGATTCTCACCTGTGGTTCGGATGGCAGGATCATCTATTGGATGGTCTACAATGGTGCACTGATACGCGAGCTTACCGCCTCCAAGAAATCATCGGTGAACTGTTTGACCATGAATGCCACCGGTGACTATTTTGTTAGCGTGGGCAGCGATCTGCATGTGAAGCTCTGGGATTACAATAGCGGCGATGTGGTGGGCATTGGATCCGAGCATGCTTCGTCCGTAATTAGCGCTGCGTATAGTCCTTGTGGCAAGACTTTTGTCACCGGCAGCACAGATGGGTCGCTAATCATTTGGGATGTACCCGAGGAATATTGGGGAAGCCGCAATCCTCCTGAGGGACCCAGCTATGCGCTGCCCAAGGCACCAGCCAAAGGCAAGATCGTGCAGTCACGTGTAGATTCTGGTACTCGCATGAAACCTGCCCCGGGCGAGAATATCAATGGCTTACTCCAGGCTACGCCAAAGGATGATATCTGTTGCGTCGAGTGTCCTCCTTGCGCTAAGAAGGAAGCGAAGGGCGGTGACCCATTTGCCGAGTGCAAGATCGTGCCAGATGTAAGGAAGTGCTAGATTCCTATCAGTTATTTCTTAATGTTTGCTTAACCTAAACAATAAAAAACCGAGCAAGTCTTAGATAACGTCTTTATAATTACACGAAAATTTGGAAACTATTATTTAATATCGACATATTCTGCATCTTCAGTTTTGATGAAACTTTTGGGCCTTGGCTTCCTTAAATTTTGAAATTATTGTTCCTTAATATCATTTTCCTCATCTTCATCTTTGAAGAAAGAGTGATCAACCTTTTGGGCCTTGGCTTCTTCTTTTGCCCTCTTTTTCTCTTCAGCTTCCTGTTTTTTGCGTTCTTTTTCTGCTTCAGCCTGTGCCTTTTTCTCCTCCTTTTCAGCTTGTGCCTTTGCCTTCTTAGCTTCCTTCTCCGCTGCCGCCGCTTCCTTCTTGGCTTCCTTCTCTGCTGCCGCCGCTTCCTTCTTGGCCTCAGCCTCACGCTTATCGTTCAGCTTTTTCCACTCACTTTGCACGGCCCCAAACTCCTTCAGACGCTCGTCGCGTTCCTTGTCGGTTTCTGGAGTCTTGCCAGCGGCCTCCACATCGATTTCATCCTCATACCCATCAGGCGGCAGGGGGTTCCAGTGGCTATTGTGGAATGCCGTTTTATTGCCATCCTTTCTACAGAACATTGTCTTTGTACGCTTGTACAAATGTGGGTAGACCTTAAACTCTGGTCGTTCTGCCTCCTTGTGCGTGGTGAACACAAGTACGGTCAGCAAGGCAACGATTGGCAATACACCCATTAGGGAGATCCTCGCCCAGAACTTGGATTGCTTGCCCGAATTCGCTAGATATTATACGTTTAAATTAAAAGTATTACTGTTTCGAGTCGATTGCCTTACGTGGTCTCGGACAAGGCTTGCATGGACATTTTGGACCTCCACCGGATACCTTTGTGAGTTCCTGGCATTTGCCTTTTTTGTTCAGACCCTCACGCTGTAGAATCAATTCTTCGCAGCTCAACTGTACCTTCTTCTTCTTAGGTGGAGGTGGGCATGGAGGTTTCTTCTTCTTGCACTTATCGGTGCCACCACTAAGTTTACTTTCATCCTGCTTCTTGCATTCAGGCTCCTTCTTGGGCTTAGGTTCAGGTTCCTTCTTCGACTTACATTCAGGTTCCTTCTTTTTGGTCTCGCATTCAGGTTCCTTCTTTTTGGTCTTGCATTCAGGCTCCTTCTTTTTGGTCTCGCATTCAGGTTCCTTCTTTTTGGTCTTGCATTCAGGCTCCTTCTTTTTTGCACAGGTATCCTTTTTCTGGTCCTTGTCCCCTAACAGCCAAAATAAATTAATTTATCTCCTTTTTACTCCTGCACGGACTAATTACCTGGCTTTTTGCACTTATCAGACATAAAACGAAGGTGCACATTCGAAATTGTTGGAATTAATTGGTACGGCAGTCGAATGCATTTTACTATGCTTAGCAACTGCAGCATTTCTTTTTGTGCAAAATCAGGAGATTTGGAACTTTAAATATGCCGAAATTTTAAGAATAGAAGTGATGTCTAGGTTTCATGTATAAACACTGAAGTTAAACAGCCAGCATTCAAAGGCAGGGCCACCTATAATTGTGAAAATATTTAGATAGAAAAAACTGCCGAAAATTGAAAGAATAATTCAAGCTCCGTTTACCAACAGCAATAGTTAAAATTTTCCTAAATATTTCGTTTTTAGTCTTTTAAATTAAAAACCTTACCCGTTGTTTATATTAAAATAGAAACACAAACGAGATTGAAATTTGAATTTAACTGAACCAACAAAAATTCTTCAGACTATCGATATTGGCTGTTAGTAAACAGTCCCAACATGCTACTTATTAACGGCGTGTTTACATGCTATGTTACTATTTACATTTTGAGTACCAATCCTTAACAGAAATGTTATTTTTAAATTAGATTAATGTATACCCTAGAAAATATAGAAATTGGGGATGCAAGGTGTAAGGTCTGAGTTTAGGGGCGTAAAATGCCGTAAGACCTAAGAACCATTCATCAGTCATAGGTAGTGGAGGACTCAGCTAGTCAAAAGAATTATATTTACGTATGGGAAGCAACATCTAACTGAATCTAACTAGAAACCACCCTATTTAACACCTGGAACTAATATACATTATAGCAACCCCGAAATGTACCTCCAACCCCAATACAGAGAGCTCTTTCAGCAGGGAGAGTGAGTTAAAATCTGATCGTCGACTCATTCGTTTCAGTGTATATTATGTAAATTATACACGGTACCTGCTAGTTCAGCATTTTGACTGGAGCGCGGTTGTTTTTAACAGTCTGATTGGACATTTCTGTTGGCAGATGTTATTCGGACGCCGTGGAGGACGGTCGGTAGAAATAAGCAGAAGAGAGACAGAGAGAAAGAGAGTCCAGTCAGTCTCAAATTAGTCAGTCAGTGCGTACAAAAACAGCGAAAGCATTTATATATGCGCTTGTTTTTTGTTGTTGTTTCAAAAAGCGTAATTTGACGGTAATTTTGTATATTATTTAAATATTTGTGTGTGAAAAATCAAAGTGAAGTGAAAATGAAGGTTTGTTGTATTGGCGCTGGTTATGTTGGTGGCCCGACATGTGCGGTAATGGCGCTCAAGTGTCCGGATATTACCATAACGCTGGTCGATAAAAGTGCGGAAAGAATCGCCCAGTGGAATTCGGAGAAATTGCCCATTTATGAGGTTAGTTTTAGTAATGTTTAATTTCGAGAACGCGGAGCGGATGATCATGTTTCCGATTGGAGAATATGTGCATGTGTGTATGCATCATTTGCGCATTTGCGTGTGTGTGTGTGTGTATATGCATTTAAATAATGCCTGTGCGTGTGCGTGTGTGTGGGGGAGATCTATCACGTCTCGTGCTTTAAAAAAAAACTAACTACAAATCCTAAACAAACACATCAATCAGACGTGCAGATACGAATGGGCAGACAATACCAACGCGTCGATGAACTCTCCTCATGCCCATGTTACCAAGTTGCCCAGCCGCCGTCTCAGGCCCCTAATTCTTAAACTCAACTGAAACCAGTTACCGACCCGCTCCCAGCCCGCTGAACTAACTCTTTGAAACTGATTTGTATACACTGTGCGCAGCGCACCTTTTGCCTTCACCTAAACGCCAGTGCGTGATTGCGTACGCTCTTCAACAGCGGCACGGCGCGGAGCAGCAGCGCACATGATCGAGCACATCACAATTCACATTCGCAGGTGCTTGACGCAATTAGCCCACAACAAGGTCAATGGTCACTCTGCTCCTCGCTTGTCCCATGCCAAACTGAAGCCCAAGTCAAGCACTTTCGTACAACACAAATGCAGCATTAGTCATTCATAAACGCGAGTGTTTGTTGAGTGCCAAATAATTACACTAGGCAACAAACTTTGCCCACCAACTGCAAATCGATGAAGTTCAAATTTGATTTAACTATAGTTTCTAATCAGCAGAAACTGATTCCTGTCCAATAAGCTGCTAGAATTCCAACATTGTTCTCAATTTTTTCCTATTTATTGTCGCATTTCCGTCTTTTTCTAATATTTCTTTCTACTCGCTTCCGTTCACAACCCATTTAGCAACCCAATCCTTATCAGTCGCTGTGCCAGGCCAGAATACGTCTTGTGTGGGAGATAAGCAAAAAAAGCACAATACTTTACTTTACTTTTATCAGCCAGCGCTGGATAATGTTTTTTTTGTATAAATATAGTGGGTTGGCAATTTGGGAGTTCACTTTTGTTATACTCTTGCCGAGGGGCATTATAATTGTGTTCTTAAATGCGTAACGCATTGAATTACATGATTCCGTGGCCAAGTATATATATTATTGATCAGCATCCAAAGTCTGTCCGCTTGAGAGCTCTCTTGTTGGAATTAGGCACATAGCCTTGTTATATTCAGCAGGCAGTATCATATGTCAGAACCGATCGGATCGGGTTACTATATCCATACGTTCGTTTGGTCCAAAATTTAGTTGTATGAATTTTTGTTTTGTTTTAAAACACATATCTGATAACCTAATCGGAGATGACTATATTTGATAGCTGTGATTGAAGCAATTGCCAAAAATTTAGTTGTTTAAAGAGTGTCAATCATCGGTACTCCGAAGATATCTGTCTATTGTTGTTTTTAACAATTTCTAGTGCTCATTTTTGAAGGTATGGCCATTCGGGCGCTATCGAAACAAACATCTCATAAATGATTAATAATGAAAACCCAACAGTTCTTAGAATGTTTATTATCTGCTCATCAGGCCAAGGCGCAATTCAAATTCAAATTTTGCTATCATCGTTGTTTTTATTGGCTTTTAACGTTGGTTGCATCATCGCACTGTCATTGTAATATTATTAAAAAATAAATAAATATAAGAAGAATAGCTAATGCTGACATTGACGTCGTCTATTGACTTACTCGAAGCTTCTTACATGATCACATATTTGTCCAAGTGCCTGTTGGCTGTTTTCTCCAGAGTTGCAAATATTGTAATTGGTTTTTGTACCGCACTTATCAGCAGCAAAGATACTGAGAAGTGCATTTCAGAACGAGGCTTCTCTTAAATTACCTAACCAATTGCACTTCCTGTATTACACGTAGCTATTTCAATTTCAGTAGAATTTTATTTGGTAATTACGAGCTTAACTGCTTTGTAAGGTCAGCATTTCTGTTAGAATTGTTTTTTTTTTTTTTGCAGCATAATTTCGAAATAAACACCGCCATTAGCGCCTTCCTGCTCCCATTCGCTTTATTTTTATAAATTATCATCATGTAAACAGGTTCAACGTACCTCAAATTCTGATTATATGCAAATTCCGTGGCGTTCTAAAAATATGTAATTGCTGGGATGAAAGATAATTAGAGTGTTATGGAGAATCGATATTTGTTAATTATATATGCGAAATGCATTAACAATTGTTTAAATAGACAAGCCTGGTGGGAACATGACACAAATAAAACCCCTTACTTGCTGTTATATTTTCTGCGAACTGCCTCAATTAATAGGGCCAATATCTTATCTCTTAAGTAAAGTCAGACGTTATACACAGCAATGCAGAATACAGAACACTACGATCGTAAGCTCATGCTTCGCATAACAAACAACTAAGAATGCTTAAGTTGAGAGTGCTCGACCAGGAGATACCCTGCAGCGAGGTCTGACATACTCACATTTCTCCAAATACGCTCTTCACTACGGACAATCAATTCTTGATTCATTTCTAACTTTGGCGGCTTATTTCCGATAAACCAAGGTCTTGTCTTTAAGGAAGGATACTTGCAAAATTATATTATTTGGGGAACCCACGGATGCTGATCAAAAATAAATACATTTATAGAGTCCATACTTAATTGTTACAAGCATTTCAAAAACTTGATAATACCCTGTCTAATTCATGGATGGAGGTTATCAAAATTGAGCCAACTAACGGCACACAAATGTGATAAATAAATGAACACATTATGCAAATGAAACCGTAACTTATAGAAACATTTCATGCTCCACAGCCCGGCCTAGATGAGGTGGTGAAGAAGTGTCGCAATGTTAACCTGTTCTTTTCAACGGACATTACAACTGCCATCAAAGATGCTGACCTGATCTTCATATCGGTGAATACGCCCACGAAAACCTGTGGAAGTGGCAAGGGTAAGTCTTGATTGCATCTACTAAATAATAAACTTGCTCATCATGCACTTACAATGACTTTCAGGTCGTGCAGCGGATCTCAAGTACGTGGAGAGTGCGGCGCGAATGATTGCTGAGATTGCGCAGTCCAATAAAATCGTTGTTGAGAAGAGCACGGTGCCAGTTCGTGCTGCCGAGAGCATTATGCATATATTGCGCGCAAATCAGAAGCCTGGCATACACTATGACATACTGTCGAACCCGGAGTTCTTGGCCGAGGGCACGGCCATTAACGATTTGCTGAACGCAGATCGCGTCTTGATTGGCGGCGAGGAGACGCCGGAAGGTCATCAGGCAGTAGAGAAGCTATCGTGGATCTATGAGCACTGGATACCAAAGAAGAATATACTGACCACCAATACGTGGAGCAGCGAGCTGTCCAAGCTGGCGGCAAATGCATTCCTGGCGCAGCGCATCTCCAGCATCAACTCGTTGTCCGCGGTGTGCGAGGCCACCGGTGCTGATGTCTCTGAGGTGGCACGTGCAGTCGGTCTGGACTCGCGCATTGGCTCCAAGTTCTTACAAGCCTCGGTGGGCTTTGGAGGTAGCTGCTTCCAAAAGGATATACTCAATTTAATTTATATATGTGAGAACCTGAATCTTCCCGAAGTGGCTGCCTATTGGCAGCAGGTCATCGATATGAATGACTACCAGAAGCGCCGGTTCTCGCAGAAGATTATCGAGAGCCTTTTCAACACGGTTTCGGACAAGCGTATTGCTATTCTCGGCTTTGCCTTTAAGAAGAACACGGGTGATACTCGCGAAACGGCGGCAATTACCGTGTGTCAAACTCTGCTGGAGGAAGGTGCCAAGCTGGACATTTACGATCCCAAGGTGGAGCCGGAGCAAATTATTGATGATCTAACGCATCCCAGCGTGACGGAATCTCCAGAGAATGTCAAGAAGGCGGTCCAAATACACAGTGATCCCTATAGCGCTGTGCGCGCCACCCACGCCCTGGTACTGTGCACGGAATGGGATGAGTTTGTGGATCTGGATTATAAACGCATATATCAGTCTATGATGAAGCCGGCGTACATCTTCGACGGACGCAAGATTCTAGATCACGAGCGGTTACTCAAAATTGGCTTCCACGTACAGACTATTGGTAAAAAGTACCAGCGGGCAGGACTATTGCGCTCTTGGGGCATTGTGCCCCAGCTGTAGGCGCCATAATTAAGACTTAAAAGTTGTCAATCATTTTCCAGTATTTACGAGACTAAATTGTAAATATGCGTTTATGTTTTTTTATATAAATAGTTCAAGTATTTTGCTAGATACGTCTAAGTATTCCTATTTCTATTCCTACAACCAAATGTCGTTCCAGTTGCAATATAATTATTAACATTGCCGTTGCAAACGGACACCCAATTAGTTTGCTATATACAGGATTTTCATTTCTGTACAATTGATCATTGAAAAAAACATTTACACGAGCATGTAAATTTTTATAAAATAAACAACAATAACTCATAAATTTCTAATTTAAAATGGTATTCTTCTAACAATCTGGCGATACCAAAGATACGAAGTGGCTGCCGATAAGCTGAACCAAGTGACCAGGTACGAAAGATGATCGTTGCGCAGAGTAACGCGCGTCTGCCCGCCTATTGGACTATCCTGGGCTCCTTTAGAATCATAAACTGCATCGAGAAAGACTGGGGCGGCCCCAGTACTTGCACACATTCTGGGTAAATCGCGATAAAGAAAGATGTCGCCACCTTTGTGATCTGGCGTAAACTGAGGCCGATTCTCACCCTTACGCACAACGGCCTTCAGTTCCACTTCAGATTTATGCTGACCCAAAGTACGCGTCTGCGGATCCACGTGCTTTCGTGAGACCCAGCCGCGGTTTATAAGCACAATATCGCTGTTGGAAGACAGAGCAAGAGTAAGTTATGAGAAGGGCATGTATTGTTAGGCGTACTCACTCCCTGTCAGCCAATTTGAAGGGCGTGATAATGAGATAACCATTGCCAGAATCGCGCTGCGAGAAGAGTCCTCCTTGAGTTTCCCCACCATCAGGTCGTATAAGTGAGCGAGGTCCCATTCGCATTTCCTTGTCATGCAGAAAACGGCCACGCAACTTGACCAAGCGGTATTCCATTTGAGACAACTGGCTCAAGCTGCGGAGAAGCAAAACATTCGTTAGTGAGCGCAAAAAGATAAATTGTCAGTCTCTGGGCGTACTCATCGGGTAGCTCCACGGGCGCCATGTGAAGCTGCTCGTCTAAATCCTTAATTAGCTGCTCTTTCCAGATCTTACGCTTCACTTGCCAACATCCCAGGCCAAATGTTGTGGCAGGTATGAGCTGCAAGGGAACAATCAGTAAATGGAAGTGTCTGCATATCGCACAACTCACAAGTAGAAACCAACCCAGCGCTGTGATCTTGTCCTTGTCCTTGGGCACAATTCGAATACTGGTGGTAAACTCAATTTTTTGTTGTTGTGTCATGCTTCTTGTGACGATTTGAAGCGTGGTCCTGGGGCTTCTACTAACGCTGCCTGGCAGGCGTTGTAGCGCACAGGTTTGCCTGCACATTTGAGCACTTAAACGCAGCATAATATTGTATTTAATAGAATTTTTCTAAAACTTACGACGCCGGCAGCGATTTGTTTCGCTAACATACAGATAACATAACCACACACAACATTAACAGGGCTGACGGAATCAGCTGTTTGCTGGCAGCTTCACATTAACTACTTGCCGAGTTGGCAGCACTGTACAATATTCTAACATTGCGTTTTTGTTTAAACAATTATAATTTAGGCTTAAATAGAAAATGTTGTGCACACGCACAGCATTGAGGCTGGCCAGCGGCTTAAGCACAACAGCACTGGTATGTACACACATATATGACATCAAATTTAACTGCTAATTTGCTGAACTACAACTGCCACTCTTATATAAACAACACTGTCGGTTGTTTTTATCCCACAGGTAACGCAACACACATATAAACAACGTGTATTGGCGGCTGCAGCAGATAGATTCACCGATCAGTGCAGACTCTGCTCTACCGGCGTGGTGGGCAGCCCTGGCAAGGCAACAAAAGAAACAGCGGAAGAAGGAGGCATTTTAAAGCGTGTGCTGACCAAAGTGGGCTTTGCGCCCAACACAAAAGCCGTGAGTAAACAATAAAATATAAATGTCTGAGAGAAAACATTAATTTTAAAACCATTGCAGCGCCTCAAGGTGACCAGCCATCTGCTGTACGAGAGTGTAGCGGACAAGATCAACTATGTTGCCTTCTTTCGCGACTTTAATCTGCCCAACACGTTCAACTCCTGGTTTCTGGTCACAGAGCTGCACGTCTGGCTGCTGATGGTACGCTCCATGGCCGAGGGCTCAGAAACTGGTGAGGATGGGCGCTTTCTGCGCAACTGTATTGTAGAGGCTATGTGGGGAGATGTGAATACACGTGCTAAAAAATTGGGCGTAAGTTGTATACTTCAATATTATTTTATTGCTTCTCGCTTATCTCGCATCACTTTTACAGGCTAACAATCCGTCGCGTACGAGGCAACAAATAGAGACACTCTCAGAACAGTTTCAGGCGGCGCTTATTGCCTACGATGAAGGCATCATGTCCGATGATCGTGTGCTGGCCTGTGCTTTGTGGCGTCGCTTCTTTGAAATGGACTGCGATGATTATGCTAAGATCGAACGATTGGTCATGTATGTGCGCAAGCAGGCTCTAATGCTGGATAGTTTAACTCGTGAACAGTTTATAACGAAGCCCACGGTGGCTTGGTATGATCTGGACAAGTGCAAAGTCAATGCATAAGAAAATGTTTTAAGTTTGTTTATTAAAGTCAAGTTAAATACAATTTTAAGCCTAATTAGATTTAAATTATCAGATCGTCGATTGGCTCGTCCACCAAAGCTCTCAGTTGACATTTGAGCACAAAAGCCATGATGCGACGTTCCGCCAGTTCTTTGTGAGTGCCCTTCAGTTGCTCAAGTATTCTGTTCATTTTAAGATAATCGCTTGTGGGGGATGCCAGCAACTCGACCATTTCCGATTCCTCGGCTGATGAGGCACTCCCCACCGCTGTGGCCTCTGTTTGCTGCTCCTCCTCCACCTCTTCGTCCTCCTCATAAATGATTTCCTCTTGAATGATTTGATCGACTGGCTCAATAATTTCCTCAATTATAAAAGTGTTTTCGGCATTCTGATCCATGTCGCCGACTTGCATGACCACGCAATCGTTATATGACTGCCACGCATCCTGCTCAACAAAGGATTCTTTTGACATCTCAGTCTCCGATTTGAATTGCTGTGATTCTGGTGATGGCTGTGTCTTGGGCTTTGCCTTAGGTCTTAATGGAACGTCTGATAAAAATCGCAGTCGCTCAAAATATGGCCAAGTCGAACCGCCACTTCGCCGTGATTCCTTCCGGTACTGATAGTGCAGATTGCTCCATCGCATCAAGCAGAAATCCACTGGAAAGTAGGAAATCTTTAGTTTTAGTTATTGAGGGGAACCACAATTAATTACCATCGCAGTCCATGATCTCTGCTATTTTAGTCCAGAGTTCAGTTTTGGCCTTCATGACGTCGTAGTTTGAAAGGCCTGTCTGGCGTTTATACAGCAAGGTGTTTGGTTCGACATGGTCAATGAGCTTAAAATCGAATGGACGATTTTTCTTATAGCTTGTGCGCATATTAAATTAGGGCAACTATGGCAGCTTCTAGCTTCTTGACGCTAGTGATGGGCGATATATCATATTCCAGATATTTCATAGTAGCAAAATTATCTGTGACAAAATATCGGTGACAGAATCATTGCTGAGAAAAATCACTTGTCACAGCGACATGATCTCGATAATTTGCATTAACGTTACGCCTCATTGTTAACAACAAATCTTATCTTGTTATATGTATGTGTTTGATGAATAAAATGGACAAAACAAGCGAAATATGGGCTATGAAAAACAAAAATATACTTTAAAGGGTCGGAGATGTCTCCTTCTGCCTTTTACATACATTTGCACAGATTTAATACCCCATTTTAAAAATTGTATGGGTACGGGGAGAAAAAAGGTTTGATAATCAGTACGCAGCCTGCTATCACTAGTTTAGACAAATATATGCAAAAAAGCGTATTTATCCCTTAACCTAAATTTTTATCAAATTGAAAAATATTTGTCACGGATGTTTCATTGTCACAGTCGCCGTTGTCACTGTGAAACATATCAGTATTGTGTCAGTGATTCAAATTCATCTTTTTTTATCATTAAAACATAACAGTTGATGTAATTTTATTAACAGTGACCAGTAACAAACATATGGTTCCAAGTTACAGCCCTTAAGCATTAAAAAAGTAAGAAAATACATAAATAAATGGTTCCAAGTTAAGCATAAAATAACTACAACAGCTGTTATTTATGAAATTGTTCACTCCGAATGACAGTTCAGCAAACTGTTAAGCAAGTTAACATGACACTTTATGAGCGAACTTTATGACAGCCAGGGACCTAGCTCGTTCGTTTAGTTCAGTGAGTTGTTTAATCGAACTTATTCCGGACGATTCGATTCAGCTCTTGAACTGACGTAGGAGCATATCTGGAAAATTGTAAGGTGAAGTGAAAATTGCAAAAAAAAAAGTGAAAAGATATAATATTTGGCAAATAATTGTGCAATATACGTGCTAAACAGAAACAACATGTAAGTAAACACAATATATTAAGGGGGCACATGGTATTAATGGGCATTCAGTATTGACATGTGGGCAAAGAGTTAAGAGGGCCAAATGGGCTACAATTTTTTTCTTGAACTCTGGCTAAAAATCGATAATTCAAAATGGCAGAGAGAGTAGCAAATGAAAATCACATCGAAAAGTAAAAAATAGAAGTTTAGAACTGCTTTTGATATTCAAAATTGTATTTCATGGCGCATAACGCTCGTTCCAGGTATAACGGACAGGTAAATGGTTATATGGGAGGCCCACCAGCCGGTGGCATGCCCAACAATCGCATGAGCGCAGGCAACGGCGGCGGCGGAGGCGCTGGCATGTTTCAACGCAATCGTTCCGCTCCATACATACGCGGTGGACCCGGCGCTATCGTCGGCGGCCCTAGCGGCGGCGGTGGCTTCAATGGCGGCCGCATGAATGGCGGCCCAGGAATACGTAATGACCGAGATGGAGGTGGCGGCGGCTTCGGTGGTCAAAACAATCGCGTTTCGACCCACGGCGCTCATTTGCCAACGATTGTCTGGTCAGAGGTGTCGCTGACACCGTTCCGCAAGAACTTCTACAAGCCGTGCGAAACCGTCTTGGCTCGCACCCAGGTCGAAACAGACAGCTTTTTGAGCAGCAATGAGATCACCATCAAGGGCAACGAGGTGCCCACGCCTAGCATTGACTTCGAGGAGGGTGGCTTTCCCGACTACGTCATGAATGAGATACGCAAGCAGGGTTTTCTAAAGCCCACAGCCATACAGGCCCAGGGCATGCCCATCGCTTTAAGCGGGCGTGATCTGGTTGCCGTGGCTCAAACCGGCTCCGGCAAAACACTTGCCTATGTGCTGCCCGCCGTGGTGCACATTAACAATCAGCCGCGCTTGGAGCGCGGAGATGGACCGATTGCACTGGTGCTGGCACCCACACGCGAGCTGGCCCAGCAAATACAGCAGGTGGCCAGTGAATTTGGCTCGAATACGCAGGTGCGCAACACATGTATCTTTGGCGGCGCCCCCAAGGGTCAGCAGGCGCGTGATTTGGAGCGCGGTGTGGAGATTGTGATTGCTACACCGGGGCGACTTATTGATTTTCTAGAGCGTGGCACCACATCGCTGAAGCGCTGCACCTACTTGGTGCTGGATGAGGCTGATCGCATGCTCGATATGGGCTTTGAGCCACAGATACGCAAGATAATGCAACAGATTCGCCCTGATCGGCAGGTACTCATGTGGTCCGCCACCTGGCCAAAGGAGGTGCGTCAGCTGGCCGAAGAATTTCTTAACAATTACATACAGGTCAATATTGGTTCACTCTCGCTGAGCGCCAATCACAATATACTCCAGATTGTCGATGTCTGCGATGAGTCGGAGAAGATTGTCAAGCTCATCCAGCTGCTGACACAAATCTCTGGCGAGAATGAGACCAAGACCATCATCTTTGTGGAGACCAAGAAGCGTGTGGATGAGATCACGCGTAATATATCGCGTCAGGGCTGGCGTGCATGCGCCATCCATGGCGATAAGTCGCAGCAGGAGCGCGACTTTGTGCTGTCCAGTTTCCGTAATGGACGCCACTCCATACTGGTGGCCACCGATGTGGCTGCCCGCGGATTGGGTGAGTGTTTCCGTAGCATTTGCGTTTGCAGTTTGCAGTTTTTTGGCAAACAGCTGCGCTGTTTGTTGTTGTCTCTCTTTTTTGATGCGCTCCATAACCAATAACCAAGCAAGTCTTGCTGTGGATCAACAACATGCCCAAAAACCAAAAATGCCATGTGGTTTCTATCATTATTTGATTCGTCGTCGTCGTTGTCGTCGTCGTCGTCTGGCAGCGACCGTCAGCGATGAATCGGCCAACACCGACCAGCCCATTTCTCTACCTCTCTCGCTTTCACTTATTCTCTGTTCTTTGTTCTCTAAAGCGGTTCTTAGATGATGCAATTCTTGCATGAGAAAACACCTTCAAATCGTACTGCCAATTCGGCGTATTTTACAACACTCAAGTCAATTATCAAGACCATTCGGCATATTTTACAACACTCGTATGAAATCTTTCTCGCTTTCTTGCTCCAAAACACTGAAAACATTTCTAGGATGATATTTCTGTGCAAGTTGCACGGAACTTGATTGCGCGCTAGATCAGGTCGTCTGTCTACGGTGCAATATGAAAAAAAATAAGATAATTGCATCGTCTAAGGGCCGCTTAGACGTTTTTTTCTCTCACCGTTCGCGTGAGATTACTTGACCTTTGTACATTTACAGGTTAAGTTGTGCATTGCATGTCTAAATCTTTTCCCAATTTCCGCCCGGGAAAGCAACCCATTTATCTTTTGTTTTTTCAGTTTTTTTAAGTTACTTTTTATTTTGTTTAAGAATATTTGCAAATGGTGTGGTCGAAATAATGAGGGAAATGTGTTCTCCATGCATTTTGCTGGTTATATGAAGTTTTATTTTGTGTATCTATATATTTTTAGTTTGTTATCCTGTTTTCCATAGTCTTTAGTTGTGTCTCGTCAAATCACATTTGAATAACCTAACGTATCATATGCAATTTGTTGTCAGTCAAGGAGTCAATGGCCTAGCAAAATACGAGTAACTTTATAAAAAAAAAAAATATTCTAACAATAACTAAAGATCGTTCAATGAAAACTGTGTTCGAAACATTATTTATAAGGTTTGTCAGCTGCCTGGAGCTATCCTTAAGACTTGCTTTTCAGAAAGCCAACTTAAGGGCCTTAAAAATAATTAGCTTTTTTTTCATTTTTTTTTCTGTATAAAATTCGGTTTAATAGTTGAAATGAATTTTGCGGCCAACAAATTTTTGACTGATGCTTATTTCCGTAGCTTATTTGTATTTTACCTTAAAAGTATTATGTATATTGTATTTTACGTCGATCCTATATGTATAAAACCTAAATTTGTGTGTGAACAAAAATATCATCAGCACTTTTTGAAATGGACTTCGATTTTTACATGGCAAAAGTAAACAAAAAGATAAAAAAAAAGAAAACAAAACAATCATAAGCAAAAGTTAATGTTAAAAAAAGTTGTATACACAAAACAGTTTTTAAAAAAGAAAAGATAAAAAGTTAAGCTTTATATACAAGTTGAGGGTTGAATTCTTAAGTTTTTAGCAACGCGGAAATCTCATCACTTTAACTCCGCGGCCAGGCTACAACAGTCTACTACAACATCAACAATCGCAACAACAGCTACAACAGAGCCGTAACAACATTTTATACGTAAGCCCTATCTAATATAATCATAGATTGCACACACGGGGTAAGTACTAGGCTAATTTTGAACCAACTCTCACTTGCCCACGCTCTCTTCTTCTTATCAACATAGTTTTATGCGTCGCACCCGAAATATCCCAAAAATCATTCGTACCGATCCTAAGTAATCCCCATCGAAACTTAACTGAATCCTAGCACCCCATTCATCACATTATAATTATTATAACCTACATCTTAAGTTTAATCAAGCCGTCTCTTGTATGCATTAAGCTTAAAAATATATATAAAAGAAAGATTTGTGTATTTTAAAAAAGTATAAGAATGAGAACACAAAGGTCGAGGTCCACATTTCTGCAGTATAGAAAAAACATATATCTGTTTGCCAAAGATGTATAGTTGTTAATATACGCTAAATAGTATTGATGGCGAAATTTTTGTTCAAAGTACAAACCAAATCAAACAAAAAAAAAACCAAAAAAAAAACAAACAAACGCATAAAAAAAAGTATTCAAAAGAAAAACCAAATATTACAATTATTAATCAAGTGCTTATTTAAGTTTAGCAAAAAGTATCAAAACACACACATAAGTTTCTGTTTTTGTTTATAGTTCTTGGATTATGTATTGAAAGTATTATAATTTCAAAAAATCTGTTTAACATATTGATAACTTCTTCAATTTTCAAATCGAATGCACAAACAGACGTTGACGATGTCAAGTTTGTGATCAATTATGATTATCCTTCAAACTCCGAGGACTACGTGCACCGAATTGGACGTACTGGACGCTCCAATAATACGGGCACAGCATATACCTTGTTTACACACTCCAACGCCAACAAGGCCAATGATCTGATCCAGGTGCTGCGCGAGGCTAATCAGGTGAGAATGATTTCGAAAGGTGTTTCCCATCAAGAAACCATCGATACTATCGATAGTATTGGTTGTTATTGATTGTTTCCAACTGTTTGACTTTTCTGTGCACACTGATCACACTATTTCTTAATGCTATTTCTTTCCGTGCAGACCATTAATCCCAAATTGATGAACATGGCCGCCAGCGGTGGCTATCAGAAGCGCGGTGGAATGGGCTACCGTGGCAATGGCGGCGGCTACCAGGGACGCAACCAGCAAATGGGCGGTGGCAACGGTTATCGCAACAATCAAAATCCCAACAATATGCAGAGAAATGGAAATAATAATGGTGGCTATAATGCTGGCGGTCCGCCACGTTACGATCAGAAGCCGGCTCGCATCTCGCCTCCAGTTCAAGGCGCTGGCTATCGTCCACCAGGCGGTGGCTATCAACAACAACAACAGCAACCGCAGCAGCCAAATGGCATGCAGTTCTCGCGTTTCAATCCGAATGCTGCCTGCTTTGAGCCAAAGACACAGCCACCAACTGTGCAGCAACACCAGCCACAACATCTGGCCGCAGCTCAGGCAGCTGCCGCCAATGCAGCAGCAGCCGCCGCCGCTGGCTACGGCTATGGGGTCGAACAGAAACGCTCGCGCTTTGCCTTAAACTTCAATATGCCGCCACCACCGCTGCCCCAGCAGCAACAGCAGCCGCAGCCACAACAACCGCAGCAGATGCCGGCTGCCGGTGCGGCCACAATGCCGGCACAGGCTTACGGGCAATATACAAGCATGTCCAGCAGCATGGCGACGGTGTCCTTAAACGGTGGCGCTCCCAGTATAGCGGCCAACGCCTACCGAGCTCCTTACGCGATGCCGTATGTGATGCCGCCTCCACCATTACCCGTACAAAACTAAAACATAACGCCAAATTGTATGAGCTTAAATAGCTGGACCCTAGTATTTATATAGGTCCAAGGTTTTTGCTCTATTGTAATTTCCTTTCCACACACCCACACAAACAACTAAACACACTGACACACACACACACGCACACACACACACACGTACACACACACAGACATCAGCGTAAGAAACTTGAGTATATAAAAACATCTTAGAGACACTGAGGTCCCAGACTTGTGTAGATCTCCTCCGCCCACATTTTTAGCAATATAATATGGTTTAAAACTGGAATCAAATACGCTTACAATTTGATAAATCCTTGTTCGTTTCTATAATAAATCCTTCAACACGTAGTTTTTAGGCTTTGGTTAAGTCAAACTTGAAGGCATTCGTATGCCAAACACTGTTGGCATTTAACTTTCCAATCCATTGCGTATTTGATTTCTGTAATTTTACTCGAATATTCTATTCTATAATCTATAATGCAAAATTTGTAATTTGCAATGCTCCACACTGACACACAGGCAAAACATGTCAATTTCTTAGAATCAAATGCGTATTATATCACCTTAAACCATATTATGTGACTAGTCTAATTAATTGCTTAGCTGGAACTTACACTACTATCACAACAAAAAAAAAAATACAAACAATGAAATAAATGTACAATTCCATTTAATGTAAACATATGAATTGATTTACAAACTATGAATAAAGGAATTAATTAGACATCAGCTCTGTTCTTTTAATACTTCTTTCACAGGTGTATAAATACTTCAAAAGTATGAGAAATTTGATGAAATTAAATCATATTACATTTATATGTATTCAAAATCACTGTAAGTTGATAAATGTTTGTAACAGTTTTTAGGATAGGACCTTTGAATATTAAGGTTTTATTTTTCACAAACTTGTACATAATCTTTTATTTTTCCATCTATCGAACTTAGGTATGAGTTTCGAGCTTAGATAGTATTATGGAAGAATGTCTCTATGCGATCAATTCTAGATCATCTAGTTTGTCAAATGATTCCAAGGAAGTTTCATTTTGTTAATAGTCAATCTCGCTTCTGTTTAATTCCTAGTTAAGGCAAGAAGTTTTAAGTTTATTACTTGAGAACAGAGAGGTTTTCATGTTAAGATGATGGTATAGGCTATACCTTGATTTCATATTAATATTAAGCAGTCGTGCTCTCAGTTTAAATGCTGAAAATAGTTCATAATTGTGTGTAAAGTAATCAACAAATTTCTAAACTTAATTGATTTGCTTTTATTTTCATTTTTAAATATATTTTATATAAGAAAAAACTATTATACATCAAAAATTATCATAATAATAAATAGAACTAAAGTATACAAATATTACTAGACAGCATCACCATCATCATTATCAATGACCAATGATCATACACATCAGCAGTGGCTATAATCCACAGATCGGATACATAGATAGATCTCTTACTAGCTTCAACGTTACTCGTATTACATTTTGTTCGAAAATTTGCTTAGCTCACACATTTTACAGAAATTTGTTTAAAAATTACACGATGAATATGATTATGACTAACAAAATTGTGAGAATGTAGAAGTCATTTTTGTTGTTATTTGAATTTGTGTTTTTGTTGTTGCATTTGTAATTTGTTTGACGGGTTTTTCTTTTGCATATACAATACATACATAGCATAATGTTATACTCGATCCTAAAACTATTTGTCTGGCGCAACTAATCCTTCAATCTTTTTGCTCTTTGGCTGATTACTTGACTTTATAGTTATAATGCATTTTATTTGTTGCTCCTTGCTTGGCTTTAAGAAGTAATAGTAGTTGTTGTTGCTGCTGCTGTTATAGCTTGTCGTACGAGGTGTTTTTTTTATCTACCCGGGAGAGGTCGGAAACATTGAGTGCAGTTTTACAATTTTTATCGATTTTCTTCGTTTTTTGTTATATTTTTTTTGTTTTGTTAAATTTAGTTTTTTTTTTGTTAAATTTTGCTTAATTTTTTCTTTGGCGCAGTTGACTAATTCTGTGTGTGTTGTTGTTATTTTTGTTTTTGCTAGGGTTTTTGCTTGCTGTTTACATATATAGATATCACGAGAGTTCCTGAGAGAACTGCGTCTCCAGGGTGGGTCTAGTTCTAGTTGGGTTTCTGTTGGGATTGCGTATCGGTGGTCCTGGGCTGCCATAGCCCGCCGCATACAGCTGCGGGCACGAGTCTTTTATGAGTTCCTGCGTCTCTCGCAGCTGCCGCTGCACCTGAGGCGCCAATCTCTGCACGCTGATGGCCGGCGGAAATTTGTATTCCGTGGGGGGCGCGGGCTGTAAAGCAAGCAAAAGTCAAAATTAAGTTATTAGTTTTAAAAGGAATATTTAAATACTGCTGTAGCTTTAAAACGAAATTATAAGGGAAGCTTTCTACTTTAATATTAATTTCGTAACATAGAATATATTTATAATTACAGCTTAAAGATCGAAACATTTCGATAAAATATTTCTTAATAATTCCGAAATAAGCTATGTCAGTTATATTACTATCTTAACTAAGTAGCAGCCAACCCATCTTTGATAAGTATAAGACTATGATTCAATACATATATTGTGTTCATTCTGGTATTTCTAGTTCTAAGACTAATTATATCCTATAATTCCTATATATACTATAATTCTGGTACGTGTAACTGAAATCAAAATTAATTATTTAAAACTGTTCTTATCTTTCCCGAAAGTACTAAAATTTGAGCTACGTTAAGCTAAGTTTTAATGAAATTTAACTTAACCAAAAGCTATAAAAGATAAGTATAAAGAAAGATCGAAAAAAACCGATTTGAAGTCAGCTGAATGTTTGAATTCGTTTGATAAACAGAAATAGAGTTGGAAAACAATCGATGACACTATTCTATGAATATACTTAAAGCTTTATATCTCAGTTTTGCTATTCAATGAATAGACTGTGTATTTTTTTTAAATATTGTAAAAATAAACACATTCCTATGTCTATAAATAACCCAATTTCCTCTGCGCTTGTTTGTTACGAATTTTGTTTATAATATTCGATAGTTTCAACTATATTAAGCAATATTGAGGCTGTCGAGTGTCAGCTACTTTGTCATTTCATTGTTTAATCTCACCTGCACGGAGTGCATGACCTCGCCGTAGTAGGCGCCCGTTGGGGGTTGCTGCTGCAAAGGCTGTTGTTGCATTTGGCTGTGTGGAGCGGTTTGTGGTTCGTAAGATTCGGAGGCGATGGGAACTGGGGCGCCTTGTTGGGCGCCAGCTTGGGGGGCAGTGCTCGGTAGGCCGTAGTAGGACAGCTGCAAGGGTGTGCGTCCAGCTGTTGCGCCAGCGCCATTTAGGAAGCCCGTCACGCCGGTCTGCATAAGCGGCGAGTTGGCGGCAATGTACTGAACAGGAGCGGAACAGACGGGCGGCGAGGGTGCGGCGCCATACATCAGCCGTTTGGGGCTGACGATCTGCGGCTTGGCGCACGCGGGCAGCGTCAGCAGATTGCTGCCAAAGACGGTCATTTGTTGCTGTTGTTGTTGGTGCTGCTCAAGCTGTTGCTGTTGCTGGTAGAGCACCAGTTGATGATGCTGCTGCTGTTGCAGCTGGGCGAGCTGTGCGGCGGCTGCTGCGTTGGCATTGGACGTATTGACGAGATTGGCATCGAGCTGCTGGTAGAGATTTGCGACTTGTTGTTGTAGCTGTTGTTGCTGCTGCTGGTGTTGTTGTTGTTGCTGCTGTTGTTGCTGCTGTTGTTGTTGCTGCTGCTGTTGTTGCTGCTGTCGCCCCGCCATGACGTGCTGAGGTAGATACTCCGTCGTGGGCAACGTGCTGCAAGCCGTGGAGGGCTGCAACAAATGACCAGTCACGCCGGTGGGGGCGCCTCTCGTCTTGATAGGCACCTGCACCACCTGCCGTATGGGCGTCGTCTGCAGCGAGCGGCTGGCCGAGGAGCATATGGATGCGGTCAGGCTGGCGGACTCCCAATGCTGTACCAGCGCATTCAGTCGTGCCTCCTCCAAGGCAATTTCCGTCTCGCTGGCTGAGTCGTAGTCGGGACCCTGAAAGAGAGCATGTTTTAATCAAGTTATAGACCTGGTCTAGTCCTCCCACTTACCTCGTCGATCTTCCTGTCCAGCATGCGAAAGAAGTTCTGTTGGCTTGATGATATTTCTCTGCAAGGTGCAGGCAGTTTTAGTTGAATGGAGTTAGGGGGGTTTTGGGGCGTGCTCAGAATTTACTGGCTACTTACTGGCTCTGAAGCAGCGATAGGTTTTTGGCACGCAGCAGCGACACGGCCACATCCTCCTCGGTGTCCTGTATGTCCTTATTGCTTTGTTCCTCGCTCTCGTCATGCTTCTCGCGCTCACGTTGCTGCGCCTTCTCAGCATCCTCAATGTGGCCTTCATCCTCGTCCGTCTCGGCATCTGAATCGGCTGCGGGAAGTGAAGGAAATTAAGGATGTAGAACATGTATGCAAGTAGACAGCAAGTGGCAAACTAAAGTAATAAAATCTTGTAACTGCTATGAAGTAATGAGTTGTGGGCCATGAAATGTCAGAGAGATTACTCTAAGGACACTTTGCAAAGTCGTTGCAAAAGTAGGACACCAATTTAGAAATTGAGTTAGGTATTTATAAAAACAGAAGACATTATTTGATTTAAGTGTGCAGCAACTTAAATGAGCTTGAATTTACAAATCTAATTTCCCCGATTCCCGAAATGTTTTATAAATAAATTTAGAACACAAGAAGTAATCTATAAATTAAAGTATGTTAACTATCGGCTGGAATATCAGGATGTTGCCACACTCAAATCATATAGCAAGGACGGGCAAGGCTTGTTCATAATTCTCATCCTGTTGCCAACTAGTACAAAGTACAAATTTAATTAAAACGAGTTGTGCATTTTAATGCAAATTCGGCATCCGCAACAAAATATGAATGAAAAACTTTATAATTAATCTAGCTAGACAAAAAGCTGTGAGGCTGACGAGGCTTAGGCCAACAGAATTTGGGTCGTTTATGGCACAATGGCGCCTTTGTGTATGCTACACTTTTGTTAACGCAGCCCGAACACACACACACCCACATACACGCACACACACACACACATACGCATAGACATTCATGGACACACATATAAATAGAGACAAGGGCCCCAAAGGGTACACATCCACTGAACTGGTACGCCCACTGCAACAACAAGTTGCCTTTTAGCAGTTAATTACACACACACACACACACACACACACACACACACTTATAGTATATACACAGAGGAAATGGTTGGAAAAGGCAGCAGCAGCAACAACAACAACAACAACAACAACAGTGTGAAAGGCTCTCGGGGCACTGCCAAAAGTTTTGAATGTGGGCTAGAGCTAGATATTTTTTACAAATTCTTTTATTTCATATATTCACACATGCATACCCTGTAAAGACCTTTTATCATGGAAGATATGCAGATATAGTACAGTGTATGCCTGGTTTATTTGAAAACTTGTCGGAAGATTGTCCAGGAAATTCAGTTTTTCAGAAGTCTAGCATTATTATAGCTGAAGATTTTAAAGTTACAAATATCTTTTTTTATAACCGGCGAATAGAAAATGGTTTGGCCTGATAAGATAATACAGCATTTTTATACCCTAACAGAGGGTACTATAATTAAAATAACAGACGATGTCCGTCTGCTCGTCTGTTTCTATGCAAGCTAGTCTCTCAGTTTAACAGCTATCATATTGAAAATTGGCACAGATCCTTCTCTTTGCTGAAGGTAGTACATATGTCGGAACAGGCCGGATCGGACCACTATAACATATAGCTGCCATAGGCATGATCGGTCGACAACTATGTTTTTGTAGCACATAGCTCACAAAGGAAAAATCAGACGAAAATTGAGTGTTGTATCAAAAACATTGCTGTCAGGGTTTATAGCTTCGGCATGCCGAAGATAGACGTTCTTTCTTGTTTATATATTAAGAGATTTATATAGAAATAGGGAACTTTCTTTCACATTTCTCCTAAAATATCGCTACCCTATCTTCCTGGCATTAGAGATAAGTAAGAATATAAAGTGCGTTCTAGGGTATATACACACATGTGTATAATCTATATGCATGCGCGTGTATACGAGTGTGTATGTGTATATGTATGTATGTATGTATTTATGGCATGCAGGTTATAAGCCTAGGCCTTTGGCTTGTGAATTGCACGGCCTAAGCTTTGCTGCTGACATATTAATCAATGATGTCCTCATTGCGAAAACAGGTGGCTTATACACACACGCACACACACACACACACACACACACACACACATACACACACGCATACACAGCTGCAGGCAAATTGATGTCGTCATGCGTGTAAGCTTTTGTTATATGTACGATTATTTATGCATGTGAGTGTAGCCAAGGCAAAAGCAGATATAGAGACATACACACACACACGCACACAGAGTTACACTGAAGTACACACACACACACATAAACATACTATTTGGCTCCTTACCATGTCCT
Source organism: Hirtodrosophila confusa (assembly GCA_035043065.1). Classification (NCBI taxonomy): domain Eukaryota; kingdom Metazoa; phylum Arthropoda; class Insecta; order Diptera; family Drosophilidae; genus Hirtodrosophila; species Hirtodrosophila confusa. Next base: position 8,269,747 of record JAWNNI010000213.1, on the reverse strand, counting down.
CCTTTCTTGCCATTTGCTTTACTCTTCGATTTCCTGGGATATAAATGTATTTTGCTCTGTCCACAGCCCATTTTCTGACTGTGCTGCTGCGACTGCTGCTGCTGCTGCGGCTGCTGCTGCTGCTGCTGCTGCTGCTGACGGCGGCGCTGACGTTGACGTTGAGGTTGGCGTTGTCGGTTCTTGTTGTTGTATGTTTTCAATTTTTTATTAATTTGTTGCTCGACACGTTCTGCGTAGTCTGCTGACGAACTGTCTTTCTCTTTCTCGCTCTCACGCGCGCTCTCTCTCCCCCTCTCTGTCTTCCTCTTTTATTTACGTTTTTGTCACACGTCTCTGCAGTTTTTTTGTCTGCCTTTCTTGTGTTTTATTCAATTTTCACTAATTTAACTATGTGTGTAAATTTAATTTATTTGATTTCTTGTTGTTGCTGCCCATGTGCTGTTCTTGTGTACATTTCGAAATCGTTTTTTATGCGACAGCAGCAAGAACAACAACAACAACATATGAGAGAATGGAACATTCCGCTTTGGCCACTTGTTCGAGAATTTCATTTGTCGCCATCGACGGCGACGGCGATAGCGACAGCGACGTCGTCTCTTGACGTTGTGCGTAAAACGCCCGCCCACCCACTTTTCCAGTTCAAACCAAACATAGAAGCGTGAAAACTTTTAACAGTAGCGGAAATTAACTTTTTGCCTTGGCACGACCCACCACCCACTGTCCAACCACTTGTTTCGCCGCTGTGAGCTATAAATTTAATTTGCAGCGTCAATTTGTAAACATGCACGGCACAGGACACGCCAAAGGACATGACAAACCCATAAAAGGGTTTGGCCAGGGCTGCAAAAACAATATTTTTGGCTTCGCTGTTCCTGTTGTTGTTGTTGTTGCTGCTGCGGCTGCGTTTGCTGTTGAGACGCGCGCGTTTTACAGCTTTCAACACTCGCGTGCGTTGTTGTTGTTGTTGTCGCTAATTTAAACAAATAACAATAATAAGCACAACAAATAATGCAACAAAAAGAAAAGAAACACTTGAATTATATTCAATTATTCTCACATAGAGCAGAGCAGCGCTGGCCAAAGCAGAGCGACAGCCCTCTGCTTGTTCGCAGTGGAAATTATAATAGACACACACACACACACGCGTATACAGAGGCTGGCGAATGGGGCAGGCAGCGAGGCGCCAAACAGCCGTAGCCGCAGAGAGCCAGAGAGAGAGTGACAGCGCTGGAGCTTGCTCTCGCTCTCTTTTTTTGCTTCTGCTGCTGCTTACTCCTGCCTGTATAGGTGTGTGTGTGTGTTTTAGTGCGCGCTGCGTGCGAAATTGATTTTTCTATTTATAAAAAAAAAATCAAAATATATATGTATTTTCGTTTGTTGCGCGGCGTTCTTTTTTTTTTTTATTATTGAATATTATTTTGGCTGCTGCTGCCAAAAACATAATTTATGCTTTATTTATGATTTGAGTTTTCCATTGGCGTTTTACAATTTGACCATTTGGACGTTTTCATTGTGCGCGTTTTTATAGAAACTTGTTTGATTTATACGCAGCACCACTTGGGCACACACTCGGCCTCCGTTAGCGATACAGATTCAGATTGAATTGAGATTCAGATACATTTGTTGTGCGGCACATTTGTTTGTGCAGCATTTAGCGCTTACTTTTATTTACACATTTGTTTTAAGACTAAAGGAACTTTTGCGCATCAGCATTCAATTAATATTTACACTCGGTTCTTTCATTTTTTTTTTGTATATGGATTTTCTGCGGAAAACTCGCCGAAAAAGTTTTGGCTGCGACGCGTCGCTTCTGTGTGGAATTTTGTATGCTGAAATTTATGCTGCCTGACACTCCTCTTTGTGTCACACAGCAATTTTTGTGCTTTTCTCATTCGGCGCGCCGCGTCGCTTTGAGAGAGCGGCGACAACTGAGCGGAGCGGAGCGCAGCTTACATACCAACACATGCGGCAGCATTGCGAAAGCTTTTATGCTCAACTCTGCTCTCTCACTGCATAAAGGGTGGGTTTCTTTTTGGGCACTGCGTTTGGATTGTGTGTGAACTTTCTGGGTGGGGGTTTGTTTTCCTGTGAGCTTTCAGCGCCGCTAGGCATGCTTTTGGGTTGTACTCGCATTTAGATGAATGAAAGCTGCATCCAAATACATATTATATTGATACACGGAAAAAGTTTTCGAATGAAGCTTGCGGCATGTGTAGAACTTAAAGCTAATGTGCCCTTTGCGGGCGGTAGAGCTTTACATTTGAAACTGACAAAAGCCCGACGGCAGCTTTTAAAAGTTTATAAATAGTGGTTGGCAACACCGTACGTCAAAAGCTACTTCAGATAATTTTACAACCCAGCAGCTTTAGCTTTCCACAGTGAAATAATGTCTGGGAAAACTATTGTAAAAATTTTCGCACACAGATACAAATATTTGCGCTTTGTCATGTTCAGGCTCATTACTTTTCACAGTTTCCGCGTCCAGCGGGACCCTCTATTTCCGCAAACGCCCAACGGCACAAACAACAACCCCCTAAGTATTCGCAAAACTCGCCCTTACATATACTATGCGACATGTAGATGCTATTATGCGAGTTTGCCATGTGAATTTATTGCATAATAATGAAGTGAGAAACGTTACAAATCAAAACACTCGACGGCATCGAGATAAAGTTCAGCAGCGGGGTTTTGTTTTCGGACTTTTTTTTATCATTATAATATTTTTGGGGCAGAAACGTTGGCAATTCTCGTGCATTTGTCAGCCGCAACGGAATTGAAACGTTTGCGCTTTTATTGCCACGGACGTGTGTCGGTTATCCTGGCAGGGGGTGGACAGTTTGGAGGGGGTATCCTGAATGGTGGGAAAAAATATGAAATGGATAGTGGCATGCAGGAAGTAATATACAACAAATGCGAAACAATATCATCATATTTATCTGGCACTAACATTGCCATGTAATCCAATCGATGACTAAAGAGGGCTGAATTCTACTATTATGTAAACGAACTTACATCCTTAAGTCCTCAAGCAAATACCATACATATACATATGTATGTGAATATATAGTTTAATTTTAAAATCTACAGGAAATATTAAGTTGAAAATCTTCGGCTGAAATCATTACAAGTCAAAATTTTAAGCTACAGTTGGAAATTTCCTAAAAGATCGGCTACATTTTATTTTCACACACATATACAATACACACACTATAATTTTAATGAAAAGTCAATCTACAGGACTAAACATGATCAAAAAGATCTTCTGTTTGGAAATCGATTAAGTTTTTTCAAAGTTATGGGAGTTGGTAATCTAGGAGGTAGAGCCACTGTGGCGTTTACATTTTTTTTAGTTTTAGGCTTGAATTTTGGCCGCAAAACTGAAGATCCTTAGACCCAGGTGTGAAATAATTTTATGTTAGTATAATATTTAAATTAATAGCAAAGTTACAAGATTGAAATTTTTGGATAATTTTATTTTTAAAAAATATATGTATATAGCATTGCAAAGTCATGTTTTAGTCATTTTCGGAATGATATTTGACTTTAGAATAGATCACATCATCATAAGCTTAACAGGTTCGTTTTAATACTAATTTTGGTGTCCAAATTTTGAGATTCTAATCTTATCAACGTAGTAACAAAACAAATTAATATAGCAAATGAAAAATATATGTTTTTACAAGTGGATAAAATATAAAAGGATCCAATCTGCAAGTATTTAGTTACAGCTCTGACAAAGTTCCAGGACATTCATGTGCTCAGCAAATGTCTATTTCAATATTGGCAAGCCATTGTGAATTTGGCAGGGCTGTCAAAGGGTTGCATCCTTGCTACAGGCACATGGGGAACGAGCTTGGCTGCTGTTGATTGTGGCAACATATGTTTCTGTCACATTGTTTGCGTGCAACAGTTTGGAGATGTGCCTGCAGGACATACTCCTGCATGGCATGTCTCACAGTTGGCTATAAAGCATTTAGGCAAATTTTCGCACTCCTTTTTCTGGCTAACCCAAACTCCCCCCCTCGGAATTGACAACAATTTACATAATTTTCAACGTTTTTCCGTTGTTACTCGTTCCACTTCCGCTTCCCGTTGTTGATTGGCGCAGGACAGACATCATCGCTGATGTTCGATGTGTTGGGAATGTTTTGTTAAAATCTGAGCAAAGCGATTGCGACTATCATGAATGTGGGCGTGTCTGGAGGCCACGTGACCGCACGCGTTGCGTTGAATTTTACACGGGCGAAGTGGCGGCCCCAGGGACAACAGCGACGTTTGGCCGGGTCGCAGGATCAGGATGAGGACGTGGACTTGGCTTTGGGGCTGACTCTAGAGTGCAATGCAAATGGGGTGCGGTTGAGGCAACAAAAATTGTTTAAACTTTTTTATTTTGTATTTTGGTGCGCCGGCATCGTTGTCGTCAACGAGGACGCGTGCAGCCAATAAGTCCTGAAGTCCTTCATCACTTCCGCTTCAGTTCAGCTCCGTGATTTTGCACAAATAATGTTTTGATTGCGTGGCAGCGTGACGTGTAATTATTATCGCCGCACACCATCGAATACTACAACAAAGCGCAAGGCTGAAGTTGGTGTCGGCGGTAGGGAGGGGCGGTGCGGTGGGCGTGGCACTGATGCTGCGAAAAATTGCAAAGCAATTAAAATGATTTGCCAGCTTAAAGTAACCAGCAGCAAGGACGAGGACGAGGACGAGAACGAGCGAAACAAGCTCATAAATTACTTTAATTAAAACCGCACGCAAAAAGCTGGTGAAAAACTTCCTTAAGGACACTCACTACAAAATCACAAATTAAAAATGGCTGCTGCTGCTGGCGGAAAGAAAAAATTATGTAAATGATGCGCAGCAAGCAGGAAAATCCTTTGGCAGACCAGCGCGACAGAAATTTCATTAAAAACTGCTACGAAAATCTTTGATAAAAATTAAAAACTTTTGTCGTCAGACGCGCTGAAGGACAATTGACAGCGAATGCTAAGAAAAATGGCGTAGAAAAAATATGAAATCTTGCAACAAGGAATTAAAACAAGCAATAATATGAAAATATTATGACAGCGGGACGAAGGCTGTGCTGAAATATTTAAATATGCCCAAGCTGCTTTCATATCACCATTTTCTTTTATTTTTTGTCAACTTCGTCATTTCTGGTAATTTTAATGCCTTTTTGTGCGCCTCCAAAAGGTCCGACAGGGCCCACCCACTGCGTGTCCAGGCACTGCGCGTCCTTCCCGGCTGCTTTGCATAATTATATTCATTGAAAACTTATTTCCTTCAAGTTTCCAGCAAGAAATATTAAAAAATCCGAGTGCTGCGCCTCGCTGAGTGAATTGAGTTACAGTTACATGCATCGAAGGGGGAAAACGGAGCATTTTTGACATTTAATTGCTAGGTCTTTCGCATAGAGCTGCAAGAGCTGACTAAATGTCCAGCATACGCAGTCGCTGCTCGGTCCAGCCTGGTCCGGTCCGGTCCGGTCCAGTTGCCAAAGAAACTCGTTTCAATGGCGTGGCCCCCAGTCCCCCCCCCGCCCAAGCCTTGGCTCCCGCACCCAGCAATCAAAAGTCGGTGGGGAGCTGAAGATGCTGGAGATGCGGCTGCTGCAGAAGAAGATGAAGCAGAAAGCTGGAAAAAAATGTAACATGATTTAATGACATGAATTATTTATGAGTTTCCTGTCAATCAAAAACCACGTCAAAGCATTTTGATGGCAATGTCAACGCGCCAGTGAACAAAATACAAGACGCTGCACATTGCTCCAGAGTTGCGCGAGAAACGGCGCAAGAATGAAAATAAAATGCCTAGGAAAACTAAACAAATAATGAAAGAAATATAAACTGAAGTAAATGTAAGCATAAGTGCAAAAAATCAAGTGAAAAGCCTTGGTAGAACCTAACAGTACACGAAGAGAAATGTTACGCAGTATTTATGTTTAGCTTAATCATAACCTTGAACTGGAACCTCAATATACTATAGATATGCGCTTTACTCATTTATTGTGCATTAATGTCCATAAATTGAACAGTTTTTAACTCATAATCTATGATTATCAACTTAGGAATCATGGTTTTAGATACCTATAAATTATGCATAAAATGTATCATTTTATAGTTAGTTATTCAAGATTTTATGTTTATTTTAATCCTTGCCTTGAACTTGAACCTTAATATAGAAACTTTGCGCTTTACTCATTTATTTTGCATTACTGTTCGAAAATGTAACAGTTTTTAACCCACAATCTATGATTATTTACTAAAGAATCATGGTTAGATACCCATAAATTATGGTTAGTTATTCAAGGTTAGATCTTATCGTTAATTTTCGTATTTCTCTCCATGTAAGGTCGAGAAATTAATCTGAAATTGATAAAAAACATAAAACATAAGAGAAAACGTTATAAATGTTGCCCAAGTGGCGGAGACCTATAGGTAACTTCACATCGAGATCTGGGTTTGAAACTCAGGACTATTGAGTCAGGAGCCCCATCCTTATTAATTCAGGTCTGGTAATTTGTATTTGTATCATGTTATAGACACTCATTAATACTAAAAATATGACTTTTATTTTAAAATGTAACCAAAGATACATTGATTGTGTCTTATTAAAATTGTTTTCCTTTTGTATACCACACACATCCTTTGGCGTACATGCTGTAGTCTTCAAGTCAGTTAGCTCTATTTATAGATGCTGCCCCAGATAAGAATATGAATACTCGCATTCAACTAAATGATATGCTAATTCGGAAGCTTTTTAATCAAGGCCCAAAGCCAAAGCCAAAGAAAGAAACGCATTTGCATTTTGTTTACTTTTTGGCATTGTTTTCTCTTGTGCTTACGCGCTGTGTGTTCAGCTCCTTGAAGGACTATGTTGCTCTCTTCTTTTATTGCTGCGCTCGAATGAAATCAATCATGTAATTTATGTTAGGATAATATGCCCTGCAACACAGAGGAACCCCTCGAAAATGGACTGTCAAGAAATAAATATTTAACAATAATTGATTTAAAAGGCGCATGCAAATTTCTCGCAGCAATAACAACAACAGACGTCAAGCAGAAATTGTAAGGATGAAGGACGAGCACGAGGCCTGGCGCACTTTTTAAGCAGCTTGGCCTGGCACGTGGGTAAAGCAACGGCTGCTCTTGACGGGGTCCTGGTCTCGAGTGTTTCAGCCAGCTTTTCCGGCTTTTTTCCAATTTCCTTGGCCGCTAAGCAAACAACCTGCAAGTCCATGTCCGGACGTTGCTGTCCTTTAAGCGTGAAATTATATGAAATATCCTTTAAAAAGCTTTTGATTTCGTTTCCTCACTGGGCGCCCCCCAAAACTGTAGCTAGTCCTGCAAGGGACAGGCAGTCTGTGTATGCAAATGTTGTTCATCTGCTTAACGTAAAAGTTGTTTTCTTACTTTTCTTATTTTCAGCTACAAGGCTGCAGAGGGCGGGAAGACAGGATCCTTCTGCAGGCAAATCGCATTTGCATGCCTTTGTCTGGAGTTGACCTCGCCGGCAATGTGGTTGTTGTTGTTGTTGCTTTGCCTTGCCTGGCTGCGTCAGGTGTTGCGCCCAGGATACTAATGCTCTCTGTTAACGCACTTAATGGCATAGAGAAGCTGCCTTTGACTGCATAATGGAGTTGCCATTCTCTGGCTGGGACTCCTCAGCTGTCGCCTGTCGGCTGTCAGCTGCATTCATTCACCTGCTCTCTAATGTTAATGACATCTCCTGGGCCGAGGCATCAGACCATTTTGGCTTGTGTTAGAAAAAGTAGCTCAGCTGCTGGCCAAGTGAAAGGCCATGGTTGAAAGCTGAGAGAAGCTGAAAGGAGCTGGGAGTTAGGGCAGGCAAAAAATTAGCATTACTTCCGAGTGATCACAATCTGCGCATACTAATTGCTTGCTGGCCGCAACGTGGGTTTCATTCATGGCAATCATTGAGTAGCTGCCTCCAAACTTGGCATTGCTGAATGATTCTGCTGTGATTTTTTTCAGCCCGTCTAGACGAATGTCTCCTCGATTCATATAAGGCAACGGCGACGCACATTTGCCCCGATACGCGACTCGCGACTCTCTCTGCTCTAAAGTCTTGGCCAATTCACGGGAAACGTGAACGGTACGGGACGGTTAGGGACCGGTTAAGACGGGAACGGGAACGTAAATGTGTACCCTTGCTTCTTACGAAACAGCAGAAAACACCAATCATCCACATCATTGTCAACACGCCATCGTTGTCGTCAGTCCATAAACGGACGCACCTTTTGCCTTTTAAGGACACAGCTCTGTGGGCTGTCATAACTCTTGGTAGGCGTACCACGAGCTCCTCTCGAGCGCCTACCTCAGTCCCATCCCCAGCCCCGACTCCGGCACGCAATGGTGCTTTATGCGTTTGGCTGAGACTCTTTCTCTGGCTCTGGCTCTAGCACCGGCTCTGGATCTGGTCATTCTCATTGTCAAGCATCCAAAAAAGGCACAGACGCCGCAGCTTCATGACGTGCGCTGGGAATATCAGCCAAGCATCCTCATCGTTGTCGTCATACTTTCGCTGGAGACAGAGTCCCAGGCCTCCTCAGTCTTAGCCTCATCCTTATCCAGAGTTAACCAGCTGTCGTCCGCTTCGCTCAGTTCTCAGCGTTCAAGTGTCAAGCGTCAATTGCCGTTGAAGTTTATTGCTTTGGCAGCAATTAAAGCGATTTTGGTTTGGGGATTGGCCATGTGTAAAGTCAGCGCATTTGATTTGATTTTTGATTGGCTGTCATCGGAATTGATTGCGGAATTGAAATATCAAATTAAAATGGCCGGCTTTCTGAATTCAATACATAATTGTTGGATAAAGTGAGCGGAACGTACTTCTAATGAATGAACAAGGCTGTCAAACGTTGTCAAAGAACTTCGTTCTCTCATAGGTTGGTTTGAATTAATTTCAGTAAATCGTATCCTTTTACTTCATAGTTAACTGCATTGGTTTACAGTTTGAGAAGGTACTTTCGACTTTTATATGGTAAAATTCATTTAGTGGACATTATTAGGTGAATTCAGTATTTTTCATTTCCCTTACTTCACTCTTTATTAAGGGCTAAGCTGTTTACAAGACACCGATTTCGCGGGCTGCGAATATCATACCCACAAATCCCTCGGTGACTTCGCGGGCTACGGGTATTATGTCCTCGGGCGGCAGTAAGAAACCCAACTCGCCTTTATCGCGCAGTTCTATGGTATACGGAATGGTTATGTTCTTCACAGCGTAAGCCCACTCCTTTCCCGAACCCGAAACTGCATCTAAAAGACGGATAAAGGGCTCAAATGTAACTACCTATTAAGTAGATCATTTAGGGAGAACTTACAGAGGGTTGTGGCACTGGAACCATACGTAAACACTGTACCGTAACGTCTTACCAGGGCATCGGCAAAGCCCTTGGCAACACCCATCATTTGGGGATAGTGCTCGGGAAACTCATCAGCGGTGTGACCCCAAGGCGAGAGCACATATTGGCCATAGGAATGCAGAGAAATATAGATTTTGATAGTACCCTCTGGTATAGAGTTGTTTATGTAAGTGGTCAATTGATTTATCTCCGGATCAGATTCAGCAAAGGGGCCGGCATAGGTTTGGGAGCACGGATCATCTGAAGCGCCAATCACTGAAAGTTACAAGAGATTATAGTAATTATCGAAGGTTTAATGAAGTGTAGTTCAATTTGTTAACACTTACTCATCCAGCGGTAGTCAAAGTTACGATTTAAATCTGTACCAATGCATTTGCCCGAGGGGTCCGAGGGTAAACGCGATTTGCGCCAAAGACGCTCCTAAAAGGTAAATAATTAAATTAGTGGTAGCAATATATGGACGGGTGGAATTACAAAGTAGTTGATAAGCCTGAATGGCTCATCGTAAACTTGTCGGAACCTTATGATATGGATACAATCTAATCTATATCGGCGGCAAATCATTTATTAGCACTTACTACTTCATGTGAGTAGACAAAGCCGTCCGTATTCAGCACGGGTATTATGTACCAGTCCACATTCTGGGCAATATCTTTTACACCCGGATTCCGAGGCACCAGAAGCTCATCAATGAAATATGTTATAGTAGCCGAAGTTATCCATTCCCTGGCGTGTATATTGGACTCGATGAAGACTGCACTGTTGCCCTTCTTATAGGATATCTTGATGCCACGTATGGGACGACCTTCGTAAGAGTTGCCAATTGTGAAAGGAGTCACTATGTTGGGATAACGCTCCTCAATCAGATCCAGCCAGGCGTAGATCTCGTCCAGGGAGTGGTACTGCGTCCACTCAAGGTGCCCCATGCGCTGCTTTGGACGCTGTGCATCGATCAGGCGCTGCACGTTGTCGATCTTGATGCTGTAGTTGAAGTTGTGGCTGTTGAGCAGATCTTCGAAATCCGCCTGGCTTTGGGGTGGCAGCATAATGTCCGAGGATTCGCCAACATGACGAGCTTCCCGCCAGCTGCTGAGCTGCAAGGATTGGGTGTTGTATAGACTTTATAATAGGTATTGCTGATATGCTTAGCTCACCTTAAGTGCCTTCTCATTTTCATTGAGCAGCTGAAACTGTTCCACATCTTCGATGTGCACTTTGTAGACCTTATAGTCGTCGTAGCGCACCTCCTCCACTCCCTTGGCCAGGCTGAGACAGGCCAAGAGCAGCACAACCTTTAGATCCATACCTTTCGATTGAATGTCTACTTGAAGACTGTTTAAACTCAGCCAACGCGAAGTGATTGCTGATTAGGCGATCTTATCTTTGGGGTTACTAGTCATCGAAGATAGATAAATAGTAGTGTTGCAGAACGACCAATGGAACTTTCGATAGTATCGATGGAGCGCTCGAGTGTTTGTTCTCCGCTAATGGTAGTTTTCTAACGAACTGTTTTTTTGTTTCTACAAACATAATTACGAGTATATTTTATCTTAAGTGGCTGGAAATGTGTCTCCTTGGAATTGCTGCGAACGTATTTAGTAACTATTGATAAAATGAGAATATTTAAAGCTTTCGATGGTGTGGATGGATTCGACTATTGACTATTTTGGTTACATTTATTGAAATTTTAAACCTTGATACCTCGCTGCATTGGATTCCCTCCGATTCTCGATTCTCTTCCCAGGACATCGCTGATTGCCTTGGACACTTTTATTAGGCAAATTGGATATCCTTCATTTGCTTTACTGCAATTTGGCTAAGTAAGTTTTTATTGCCGCTGTCGCAGCAGCCTCACACCTCCCCACCCCTGCTAGTCCCGGCAGCATAACTCAAAGAGAAAAATTCATCACCGCAATATGCGCAACATATATAGAAGAAAAGTGTAGGAATAAAAAATAGAAAATAGAAAAGTGGCAGCCAGGAAAATTGTCATAAAGGTGCAACTGACAACAGCAGCAACGAGCGAGTCTCGTAAATTTCAATTTATATGCAGAATGAGCAGTGAGTAAAAGGACGAGCACACACTCATACAAAGTCGGCTATACATATGTATGTATATCTTATAAATACACACATACTATATGCCAACCAAGGAGCTGGCGAAAAGTGTCAACGTAATATTTTCTCGAATTTTCCAAGATTTTTTTGCTCAATTTTCATTTTTCTTCTTCTTTTTTTTCTTCTGTTGGTTTCTCTGCAGTGCGACGCAAGTGGAAAACGCAATTTCATTAGACAAATTGAAAAAAATAAGTGCAAGCAACAACAATAATAATAGACATAGCCATTCCCGTTATATGACCAGGTTCTATATGCTATATACTCGGGTATATATGAATGTGTGGTTAGGTAGCACTATACATGGCACTGGGCACATAAGGCAGACAGACGCCATGTTGTGGCAACTGAAGATTTTCGTTGGTCGTTTCCCATTCGCTGCGTTTATTTTTGTTTGCCTACGCGCATACGAGTAGGAGCCGGAGCCCCCCTCAGCCTCCGCCCCGGAGACAGACATACGGCTGTACACACACAGTTATGTGTACACTCTCCGCATGCATGATGAGTTTTCATTGAAAGGACTCGTCGCCAGGATGCTGCGCGCGCGTTGAAAATAGGCGGAGACTTGGCGACCAACGGCGCCTTTTACACTTGGCCAACACACAAAGCAAAAAGGAAAAAAAGGACGAGAACAAAACAAAAGCAGGCAGTGAGCGCACAAAAAAAAATATAATGCAACCGAGTGGCAGCGAGAACCGTTAGCTGTTAGCTGTTAGCTGCTCTTCCTTATCAGCAACAATACTCGGCACAGTTCGTTTCAGTCGTCGCTGATTGGAAGCTTCGGCGCTCTGCTCGTTTTTGGGGCGGAGCAAAAGCTCAGCGCGCAGTGGCGCCGTCTGGCATGGGGGCTTTCAATGGGGGCTGTTTTGTGCATTGCTTTTTTATTGGGGGTTTCTTTAGCTGCTTACAAGATACCGATTCCCCGGGCAGCCGCTATCATGCCCACGAATCCATCGGTTACCTCAAGTCCTACAGGTAATATTTGCTCGGGCGGCAGCAGGAAACCATATTCGCCCCTATCGCGCAGTTCTATGGTATACGGTATGGTTATGTTCTTCACGCCATAGGCCCATTCCTTGCCCGAACCTGATACTGCATCTAAAACAAGGAACGGATTTTGAAAAAGAACTTATCATATCGATAAATTAGACAGGCTTACAGAGGGTTGTGGCACTGGAGCCGCAAGTAAACTCCGTACCATAGCGTCTAGCCACGGCATCGGCAAAGCCCTTGGCAACACCCATCATTTGGGGATAGTGCTCGGGAAACTCATCAGCGGTGTGACCCCAAGGCGAGAGTACCAATTGGCTGTAGGAGTGCAGGGATATATATATCTTGATAATACCATCGGGTATGGAGTTGTTTATGTAGCTCGTCAATTGCCGAATCTCCGGATCGGATTGAGCAAACGGCCCCGCATAGGTATTAGAACACGGATCAGGTGAAGCGCCAGCCACTTAAAATAAGAATGAAATTGAATTCATTACCAAGGTTTTCATTAATATACAGTATAAATATTTATCATATATAAATATATAGTTTAATCAAAAGACAGGAAGAGAAACGTGCAAGGTAAAGTATAGAAACTGAATGATAATCTACGTTTTACAATAAACTAATATACTTAGAAAGAATCAAATATATTTTTAAAGAAAATCGATCGATATGTGTGTGCTAAGAAGTATTACTCACCCATCCACCTATAGTCAAAGTTACGATTTAAATCAGTTCCTATGCACTGGCCCGTTGGATCCGAGGGAAAACGCGATTTGCGCCAGAGACGTTCCTAAAAGGCAATCAATTAAATTAATTATGGCAATTATTGGAGAGTTCAAATCACATTTATGCTGATAAGATTGAATTGAACATCGTAAACTTATCGAAACCAAGGTGATATGGATATAATCTAATCGAAATAGCCGAAATATCATTTATATTCTAACACTTACCACATTATGTGAGTAAACAAAGCCGTCCGTATTCAGCACGGGAATTATATACCAGTCCACATTCTGGGCTATGTCTCTAATACCTGGTTTACGATTCGCGAGCAGCTCATCTATGAAATAGGTAATGGTGGCCGAGGTGATCCACTCGTTGCCGTGTATATTGGACTCGATGAAGACGGCACTGTTACCCTTCTTATAGGATATCTTGATGCCACGTATGGGTCGACCCTCGTAGGAGTTCCCAATGGTGAAAGGAGTCACTATGTTGGGATAACGCGACTCAATCAGATCCAGCCAGGCGTAGATCTCGTCCAGGGAGTGGTACTGCGTCCACTCAAGGTGCCCCATGCGCTGCTTTGGACGCTGTGCATCGATCAGGCGCTGCACGTTGTCGATCTTGATGCTGTAGTTGAAGTTGTGGCTGTTGAGCAGATCTTCGAAATCCGCCTGGCTTTGGGGTGGCAGCATAATGTCCGAGGACTCGCCAACATGACGAGCTTCCCGCCAGCTGCTGAGCTGCAAGGATTGGGTGTTCTATAGACTTTACAATAGGTATTGCTGATATGTTTAGCTCACCTTAAGTGCCTTCTCATTTTCATTGAGCAGCTGAAACTGTTCCACATCTTCGATGTGCACTTTGTAGACCTTGTAGTCGTCGTAGCGCACCTCCTCCACTGCCTTGGCCAGGCTGAGACAGGCCAAGAGCAGCACAACCTTTAGATCCATACTTTTCGATTGTACGTCTACTTAAAGACTAATTTTTTGGCAGTGCTAATTGATTGTTAAGTAGGCGACACATCGCCCAACGTCGCGACGTTATCGTTGGGTTTTATTAGCCACCTACGTGGCACATGGAATATCTAAATCAATTATGCTTTTTATCAGTCACAGTGGGAACTTTTCGCTGTGACTGTGAGGGGCACTTTGGCTAGTCCAACTGGCTGGCTTGTCAGCATGGACTAGGAACTTGAGCTTGTCTGGCCAAGCCCCCGGTACTTAGGCTGTCTCTCAACTTTGCACATAAATTTTGTGCAACGGCAGCCATTCCCATTTCATTGTAGGTCACTGCATAATGAAGTTACCGCCCCGAGGCACATAAATTCAGCGTCAACTGGCGGAGATTTCAGGCTTCAGTTTGACTTGTCGCTGGCATTAGTGCGAAATTTTGTTTAGGCCTTTTTATGCCCTGCGCTGTCCTGTGGCGAGTGCTTAAAGGACTTTCTGTCCTGGTCATATTTTGCGGGGGTATTAGCTGCCATGCGCTGTAGTTTGTGTTGTCGTTGTCACCGCATGAGGTGCGCCAACGTGTGTTTTATTAACGGTTAAGAGTGTGAGGTTTTTAGATGTACCAACTTGGTCATGGGAGTCACATCAAAGTGGCTTTTCAGTATAAGACACTCAAAGGCACTAAAGTATAAGTTGTAGGGCAAAAGCCAAGATTTATGTACAATCAGATGACTGTCTTACTTTGTATTGCAATTTATTCACTAACTTTGGGCTTTAATTCTAAATTTCTGGATACTTTTAAGTTATTGTCGATTGCCTTATATCTTAAACATTTAAAAGTCTAATTGAATGATTATTTCATTCGGCTTGATCGAACTTTAGCCAAATCAACACAAATATAAAAGCTAACCGGATAAAATATTTTAATTTATTGCACTCTTTAACTTGTCTTGAAAGTCTATACGCTTGTGGTTTCAGGCACTTACAAATGATAGTGTGCTCTTATTAACTGAGCTTGCAAGCTTGAAAGCTTGCGGTTGTAACTGTTAACTGAGCTTGCAAGCTTGAAAGCTTGCGGTTGTACAGCTTGAATTATTTGATTTGATCAGGCATGCGACTTCCAAGCTGCTTCGCACTTTAAATTGCGAAAAATTTGTTTAACCTGACCCCGTGAAAGACTTAAATTGATATACAGGAGTGCGACTTTAGTTTTGATCGTAGCAAACAAGTCATTAATAATCAGCTTCCTTTTTATACAGTGTTAGTACATCATAGAGAGTTCTATAGCATACGTTGAAATTGACGCACTTTGCAGCAAACTTTTAACTGAAAACTTAACGTTTGATTTATCATCGTGAATATGCATTTTTTTGTTAAGTATGTATCGCTGATGTTCGTCTGTTGGAGCATCCTGCTGGAGCCCGAGGTGCGCACTCTTCGCGATGGAAGTCATGTGATGTTGCAAGTGGAGGTGAAGAACATATGGCTGTCATTTGCAGAAGCCAACATCTTCAGTCTACCGACATTATATTTCTTTTTCATGTCGAGGGAAATGTGGGTGAAGGCAGTTCGCTACAATATCAACTGGATAGTACTGTGTCCCTTCACTATGCAATGCGTATTGAGTTATGTAACGGGCTTGTGTCATGTGTATGTGATGATAACAGATCCGTCGGTGCTCCTGGCGGAGAATTTTGCCGGCACTTATGTGCGGATGACTATTGTATATGGCGTGCAGGTGTTTTCACTGATGGAAATTGCTATGGTACCGTTCTTGTGGGAGCCGCAGATCAAGCAGAAAGGGGAACGACAACGCTAAGCTCTCAACTGTCTGCAACAATTAGCTGCAGCTTATTTGATTAGCTAGCTAATTGCCAACAGGAAGCCACTCGCACCACCACACTTTAACACATTAATTTCTTATCATCGCAATAAAGCAAGGAGGCAAGCAGGATTAAAGCCGTACTCGGATTACAGTCTTGTGGTGAAAACTTCCGCCAAACTTTCAGCACCTTTGCTGCGGCTAAGGCTGGCGGTGGCGCTGGGGGAGAATTCTGTAAAACTTTTAACCAAAGAAAACTCACGGGTGCGCGTGCGATAAGGCAGCACCGCATTTTTAATTGGTCAGGCGGTGGAAGGATACGCTAAATTGTCTTTAAGACAAGGACCTCTGGCTGCTAGCCGGATGCCAGCCTTTAAAATGTCATAAATATCGCGGACAGGCATTTCCTGCCGTGCATTTTTTCGCAGTGCCATTGTTAATTGTGTAAAAACATTGACATTACATAAATCTGGGACTCCGGGCTGCTTAGCTGGCTGCCTGTCTGGCGGACGCGGCGTATGCGCAATATTTGCAGCTAACTGAGGAAAAAATGTCAATGCCGGAAAGTGCTTAGCAGTGCTTCGTTTTTTTCGTGGTTACATGTAGTGGATTTAATTAGCCTTAAAATGTCTAGAAAGCTCTACACAAAATGGCAACTTTGCATGCCATGCGAAAAGTGTCCACGTGGTTGCTGGGTCCAAGGATAAGCAAAGGAAGCCAGCTAGGAAGGAAGTTGCATGTTTGCCTCAAGTTCAATTTGCTTGTTTCAACATTTTGGACACTTTTCACATATGAAGTGCGCTTAAGTCGGGGGCAAGAGGATGTCAAGGTTTTTGGTCATATGAAATATGACCAAGTCTTTGCAGAGTGTAGGCCGGAAAGTAGTATTACTAATACTAATAATACTCTGCCACATGAAATGGGTAAAGAAGTGTATTAAGATGTTGACAAAATGTAAGTATTAGGCAGAACGAGTCATCTTCAGCCCTATAAGGTATATTTTATTATTTTATTTTATATTTGTGCTGTCTGGATGTTCTTTGAGATCACAGGGACTGCAAGCGAACCAATTTCGCCATGTCCTGTCTGGATGTTCTTCGAGATCTTAGAGACTATACAAGCTACACAGACTAAATTTGGTATGCAAGTTCTCGAATACCATAAGCAATTACTGATATCCAAAATAATGAATTCCTAATTGAAACTGAATCAACTTATAAGGAAATACAGAAGTTATCGCCTCGGTAGATGAGCTGTCTAAGCTACCGAGCTATTAAGGCAATTAAATCATAAAGCATGGTATGGATATTGTTTTGTCATAGCCAAAGGGCATAGTAGTTAGGCTATAATAATACATTTTATTATTATATTGTATAAACCGCCTGCAATAATAGAATTTGTACTTAAAGTATAAACATTATACGCTTGCACAGTGAGGAGAGTAATCTTTAGAATCTACAGACTTAAACAAAACCGTCGAATTATAAGTAGCATTTATGATTATTATGCATACATATACAGGTATTATCTAGAACAATTGGATAATTGGTAGAGCCACGTATTATATAATATATAGATAGTAGTTCTCCCGTGTATGGCTGTCTAGGCCTGCTGCGTGCTCCGTGGCCATTCCTCATAAATGTATTGTGGTTATTATCTTGATAATTACAGCCCGACTATTGTAAGCCGCCTGGCCGTTAATTAGGCCCAGGTTGTAGCAGTTGTAACCTGGTAGCTGGATGTTGTAGTTGCAGCAAAATGGTTATGCGTTGCCTGCACCCGATGCCCGCCCCCTTTTCTGTGGCAGGAACCGGGGCATAATTAATGGGCCGCACACCTGTTGGTTGTTGCCCGCCTTGGCATCCATTTCTAATTGCCAAATATGCACGCTCGTGTGATCCGTGGCACAGTCCAATCTCACACTGTGGCTTCAACAAGTGGCACTTGGCTTTCGCTCCGTTCCGTTTGACTGGGCCTGGCTTTTGGGCGTGGCACGTTGCCGTGTGTCTTTCTTTCTTTCATTGTTCACCTGAGCGCCGGCGACGTGTTCAATAAGCGATTATTTTTTCAGTTGAAAATTCTTTGTGCCGTAAATTGTTTTTACTGCCATCGCTCGGCATTGTTGTTGTTTTAGTTGTTGTTCTTTAACGTCGCTGCTGCTGTTGCGGCTGCTGTTGCTGCTGCTGCTTCTGCTGGCAGCTATTATTTGTTAAATGAAGCGATTTGTTTGTTGTCATTACGCGGCGAAGCGTTAAAACATTTTCGCTTTATTTTTTCTACGCTCGAAATTTGTTTTTCCTGCATCGTTGTATGCGAATATGGCTGCTTCTCGTACATATAAATATATATGTATGTATATATGTAGAAAATACCCTCTGCCTCAATTGGTGGCACACCTTTCGAGTGCTGTTGGGTGGGTGTGCTGGGTGGTGTCTAAGCGTGGTTGTGCATGTGAGAATTCCAAACATGCTGCGCCAGCTGTTGAGCTTGGCACCAAAGTGTTTCTTCCTTTTGAAGATTTATTTTATTTTTGCCAACAACTACTACTTTAGGTAGATCAAAGGATAGACGTATGCTTTTAGATCCGTTAGTAATCAACACAACATTACTTAAGTCTGCATTTTCTCAGCGTTTCTTCGTATTCTTCTGACATTTGATATTCACTGTTATCAATACAAAAATGGAGATAAAATATGGAAAACAAATATTGGTTAAATTGAATATTATGTAAGCTTCAATTGTTAAGCAGCCTTAAATACTACTATCCCAAGTCTAAAAGACTATCTTATTCTATATGTATGAAAGAGCTTAGTCCAAATAAGATCTAGAAAGCTGTAGTTTTCACAGTAGTTAGCACTTTGCAAAATTCCACCCACAAGTGCGGAAAATTTTCCGAAAACTGTTTTATTAAACTTTCTTGTCTATCATATATTCTTTTTTTTTGTACAGCAATGTAAACATTCTTGGTTTTAAGATATTGTAGTAAAAGCGTTTTAAATGAATACGAATTTTAAATTTATTCTGGAATACTTATTTTACATTTTTTCTTATAACTTTTCTTCCTGATTCTGCCTAAGTGATATTTTACTCTTACTTAAGAGTACATTCTCAGAGTAGTTGGGTTGGGCCTCTCTCTGCGCTTCTCATTGCGTTTTCTTGCTGCTACCTTGACATTTAAAGTCAGTTCTTTTCTTTTGTTTATGGGCTTTGCATACGCAAGTCAACTATCAGACATGCACGTTAAGCCTGCAACTGCCTCATACCACCGTGGGCGTTGTGTCTGCCTAATCCGCTTTTAAAGTAAGTAACGAGGATACAAAAAAATAAAAAATAAAAATGAAAAAAAAAACCGGAAATCACAAGTCAATTTGATGAACTGTCTCTGCTCGTTGTCAACGTTGTTGTTGCTGCTGAAACTGAAATCGGGCAGACACAAAAGACATGGCACCTGCAAAAACTTTGCAGACACACATTTACCATGCCCCACGACCCAAAATCCATCAGCTTCAGCTGCTGGCCCCTTTTTCAGTTAGAGATTTACGCATTTATTTTGCATTTTTTATTTACCACACAAAACATGCGCGCAGATTTAAGCAAATATCCAAAAAGGAGTACAATTTATACAAAAAAAAAAAAAACAAAATGAAAATAAAGGAAACGAAGCAAACCAAAACCAAAATCCATGCGACAAGTTGAGAGTTGGTTAGAAAATTTTCGGTTGCCTCTCGATTTGCCTGCGTTGACATGACAAAAGCGCAGATCTGCATACATTTGCATGTCATTGGCCAGTCAACAGTCAGCAGTCAACAGTCGGCAGAGGAGGACGCATCATCAGGCAAGGACATCGAAATCCCCTTAAGACATCGCTGCCTAACATGCCATTGCCCAAGTTAACAATATGTTAAGTTGCCCCAAGTTGCTACGGCCTCAACGAGTTAATCGCTTAATGTCGCCCAGCTCTGATATCATTTGTCAGCTGTCTATTTTTGGCTTTCAACTGGGGGATTGAGGCTTAAACATAATTGTAATTTGTTTGCATTTGCTGTAAAGTTGCCAATTGACAGCCCCAACCCACTTCAAAATACCTCAATTTATAGCCGAGCCATTAGTGGCTGGCCGGAATTGCTTTCGGCCAGCTCTTAGCCCTAATGTCCACTACTGGCCAGCGGTATCGATACCTCCTACTGCTAAACGAAAGGTAATAAATATCAAAAGCACCCTGGAGGCAAATATTTACTTTAAAATTGAAACACTCCACTAGCAGGCAACCCAACCCTCTTTCAATATTTGCTTAAGCTGCGTAAGTGCGTGAAAGGGTTGCCCGACAAAAAAATAAAAATAAATAAAGAGCTAAAAGAATCGCCTTTAATGGTCTTTGATGTTCTCAGAGCTGTGGGTGTTGGCAGCCAATTGAGCAACCAGTTCCTATAGTATTATACGAGTATGTGTAGATAGCTTTTGGCGCTCCTTTACTCTATCTAGGCATCAATAAAACGTAGCACGCATCTTGGAAATTCAATTTGAAGCAATTCTCGAAATTTTATTGCTGTCTAAATTGTTTTTCCAACCAGCAAATTCTGCGGCACTTTAATTTCTTCATTTTCACTGTCTCTTTGCTTAGTCGGTTTTATCTGATTGTTGTCCCTGGTCTTGTTATTGTTGCCATTGTTGTTGGCAATTGCCAGACCATAAAAATTAACAATTAACAGAGCGCTTGAAATGTACAATCGCAAATCGCGGCTTATAAAAACGACGTGAAATAAATTTTAAAAAATTGCTTTAGAGGGCAGGAATAAACAGAAACAATTCGACTTTAAAATGCCCTCATGTAACCAATTTCTTGAAAATATAGTGGTCTTAGAAGCAGAGGTTCCTGGTTCCAAATTCAGTCAAGAAATAGTTTTTTATGTCTTCCATCAATGCTTTACAAAGTATGCGATTAATGCCGTCACAAGGAAGCACATCACTTGGAATGAGAAAAGAAAATAAATAGGCCTGCTTCCATATTAGATTTCACTCAATTCTGAATTCCGAAAAAAACCTTGAAAAGCCTAAGAGTTGAAATATAACTTTAAGGCAATAAATTTAATGGAAGAACGGAGATTTGTAATTCAAGAACAGGAACATCAAATGGAAAACGAGTCGGATGGAAAAGTTCTCGGAAATGTGAAATTTATTTAGTATATTTGTATTACTCGATTTATGATTTCTTCCGGCTTGTGATCAGATTTGAAGTAATTCCTTCCACAAACAGCTTGACAGCGTCGAAATGTTCTTTCATATACTCTTCATTGTATAAAGAGCATAATTATGAGTCGGAAGACTGGCAGCCGGCCAAACGGACATCCCGGACAAAAGGGTTATGAATGTGAAATTGTCATGCAAGAATTAGCCATGTTCTATGTTATGGCCACGTAACGAGTATTTCGTTACATTTCTCGTTTTATTTTTATTTCTCATTTTTTGGCTTGTGTATTTTGTGGCCAGTCGTCACGTCAGCTGACCTAGGCAGGGCCTTTTTATGGCTCCATTCACTCTTGGTATGCCAGCAATTATTTGCGAATTGTGGAAACATTGCTAAATGTTTGCCATGTTTACTGACGCTCAGGAAACGTAAACATTTAGTGTAGCTTTGCACGGGCCCAGACATTTTGTGGCGCTTTAAAAGGGCCGCCCGTGCACGCTGGTTAGATTCTC
Organism: Hirtodrosophila confusa; assembly: GCA_035043065.1. Taxonomy (NCBI): domain Eukaryota; kingdom Metazoa; phylum Arthropoda; class Insecta; order Diptera; family Drosophilidae; genus Hirtodrosophila; species Hirtodrosophila confusa. The sequence continues at coordinate 8,248,053 of JAWNNI010000213.1, read as the reverse complement.
ATATGCATTTATAACTAACATCATGTAAATGCATTTTAATGTGCGCAAAAATCCAATTTAAATTCAGAGCGTTTCTATCTTTTAGCCCGCTCGCAGCATGCAATCACAAAATTAGTTGACGACGAGATAAGAATTTTAGTGCCAGCAAAAAGAAATAAAAGATGACAAAAAAAAAGAAGCATAATGCGTATAAATCAACGAAAGAGACGCAGCAAACAAATTTCAAATAAGTCCTGTGAGAGACGTGCAAAATTCATTTGACAAAATGCACAAAAAGCAATATCCAAGCTGCAGACAAATTGAAATATACTACGTGTAGTAGCAGGTGGGCGGTAGTTGGGCGATGGGGCGGTCGGGGGGGCGTGCGACTGCAGTGACAGTTGGGTAAATAAATATACATAGCCGTATACATAAACTACGGGTATATAAAGAGCGACAACATTCCCGTACATAGAGCCCACGAAGATGCAGCCACCACCTAAAAGTATGCTACGAAAATAGTCGAAGCTGCTGCCGTATGTGAGAGCTCCTACACTTGGCGCTGCTGTGTGTCTCTCTGTGTGTGTGTGTGTGTGTAAGGATATCTGTGCGCTTTCAGTTGCCTCTGTGTGTGTGTATGTGTGCGTAGTGTGCGCTTTGCCATTCGCGCGTTGAAAATAGGAGGAGCTCCAATGCAAAAACTTTCCATGCGCAGTTGCCAACATCAAAAATAAATTTTAAAAAAATCCGCTTTAAGAAATGTAGTGAAACATGGGAAAACTTTTAATATTTATAGCAAAGAGTATTAAAAATTGTGAAATACTTCAATTTTTTTTACTTTGAAACATTTTTATTACACTTTTAAGTGATAATATAATATTTTAGAGCACTTGTAAAAATCTTTTTAACGCTCTTTGAAGTGTCTGTTTTTTAAAAGAAAGAAATAACATTTTAGGCAATCTACTGAAAACAGAGAGCTCTTAGAATAGCATATTCAAATTTGAAATTAGGGCCACTTTACAACTAAAGTGCTGACTTTGAATTTCGCTTGATAACAAGTTTATGATCAGGCATTTTCCTATTTCAAATCACATAATTTGAAAATTAAATTGTATCGCAATTGTATTGTAAAGCTTAGCCTTAACAATAGTGTCAACAGTAAATCTAAAGTAATACAAATAAGGTAAGAGTATAATTTTGAAAAGTAATTTTTATTTTTTTTATTCGGAGAATTTTTATTTTGTTTTTTAACGTTTTTTATTTTAATCAAAAGTTTTTTTACTTTTGAAGGAACTTGAAAACGAGAACAGGCCTCAATCCTTTTAAATTTCTAAGCTTTTAAACCGTTTTATGTTTTAGGCAATGTATTCGAAAAATAGACAATTATAGCATAGTATATGGCTGGATACTAATTAGGACTGTTCACATTTCCGTGCACATTTCATATCAAATGTTTTATTTTCGAAGTAATCTTCGAATAGTTTACAATACTACATACAACTGCCTGAACGGGAAAACTTTTTAATCAGAATATTCAATAGTTTTCCGAAAGCAGGAAGAGATTATAGTAATTTCTAATCCGAACGATTTGATTGGAATGGGAAATGGGTACAAGCCTGACTATATTTTCTACTTTGAATTTCGCCTTAAAAACTCTATCACATTTTTAAAGCTCAGTAGAGTGTTGAACCCTTTTACATTTGAAACACTTTTGGGGTTTTTCTTTTTTTCGAAGGCTGCTCTCAACTAATGCGAAAAAGGCGGAGCTGGTTTTTTGTTTTGTGATGTTTGCCCCAACGGAAAGTCCCTCGCAGATGTTGCCGCGTGTTGTCAGAGACCCAAGTAGGCGTTGTCCGTCGCAACGTCGCAACGTCGCAACGTCGCAGCGTTTGCCTTTAAAGCTGGCTGCCAGCCCGCTGTGATATTTATCTCTATCTATTAGTACAACAGTCAGGCTGGGGAGCACTTTTGGACATCTCTGCATCCGTTGGGCACAACAGGCCGTTTAGCGCCATTAAACAATTCCCGCTGGCTCAGTGGCATTCACGCGTGCGTAAACGGGTTCCACGGGATCAGAGTAGAGCTGCAGTTGGAGCTGGAGCTAAAGCTGAAGCTGGGTACAGCGGAGCAGCACCCAACAATCAGTCGATTGTCACAGATATTTGTCATGTTTCTCAAGCAACTTTCCCTGCTGTTCTTGGCCACAACTCGACATGGTTAGCGTTCCTTTGTAACAACAACGTTGTAAAAATGTCAATTGCATTTTCTGGCTGCTCGTTTTTAGTGCCTGCCTTCTGTGCCAGTGGCCCCATGTTCGATCGATCGGATTTCATGTAATTACATTGTTCTCTGATTCATAATTAATTTGCTTCGATTAACCACACTCCACCCCGCTCCGGTTTCAACTTGCATTTTTCTGCGCTTCCACTGATTTTTATATGAATATCAACGAGAGACACAGCAGGCAGCTGAAAGCTGGCAACATATGCTGCCTCTGGCCAATCGAACATTGATAGTTTCTGAGTGATGATTTAATGAGGCAAACGTGGCATGTTGTGAATGAAATCAATTTTGTGAATGTGCAGAATGGCAGGCACTCCACGGAGCATACTCGTATAGCAAAAACAATACTTGCGCGTAATCGCTGCTTGCAACCTGCAACCTGCAACTTGCCACAGCGCAGCTCATGATGAAAACATCTCGGGTATGGCCAGCATTGGGTGCAGGAACAGACGCCTGGCCCTGGCCAGCATATCAACTGCTCCTGGGTGTCGTAACGAGGCTTATGAATCAATGCAATGTCGATTGAGCTCCTCTCTAGGACTGACTCCTGCCTGCTGCCTTATTAATTAATCGTCTCCGACAGTCGAGCTTTGCTGTGTACAATTCTATATTTGTTGTTCATTAATGAAACCACCTTTTCAAATCTAGAAGGAATGTAAGGAAAGACGTCCGCAGTATAATTTAATGTCTAACATACAGGTTTCAATAGTTAAAGTTAACTACAGATCAGATCTTAATATGTATAACTTTGTTACTCCAGTCTTGTTTAACCTGTTTAATGCATCTTCAAATCAATTATATATTCCGAAACTAAGATCTAGCTCAAAGCTTCTATTGAAGTAGGAAGGAAGAGATACTTACCTGTTTGTGAAGATCTAAGTTTAACATTTATATTCAAACTAAGATTGTTACTATTCTTAGAATCAACGGATTCTCCGAAATCTGTTATCTATAGTTGTAATGATATGCCATAGATTTATGCAACCGATTTCAAACCAATTGTGGTTAGTAGTTTTTGGTATAAAAGATCCTTGTCTTCAACTGATTCATCCGTAGGACTTAATCAACCTCTTAGCTTATATTTCTAAGCATGAGTTTTAACTGGTAATATACTCTTAAAAGGCACAACAAATAGGTATATCAAAATAAACGTATAACTAAGACTTATTCTACTTAACACAAGCTCATTTTTATCCCATCTCAGCTCTTACTTCATAAGAACCAATTGGCATACCACAAATCACGCTTCGACGCCCTTTTTATGTACTGAAAGCAAAAAACGCACGACTTGTGATTGACAAATTAATGCGGATCAGAAATCAACACCTTAACATGTTTATCATATCAAAAATAAAAGATGGAAAGTAATCCCAATCCCGAAGCCCAACAGACGAACCCAAACCCAAACCCAACACCAAAGAGCTGTCAACCAGGCTGCTGGCAACCCCACAGAAAATTAATTAAAAACATCAACAGAACGCGCTGAGATTTACAAATAAGTATCTGGCTGGCTGCTGGAATTAGTGTAGATAATTTCACAACGGATTGCAGTTGAGATTGTGTTGAGGTTGAGTTTGAGTTTAAAATTGGGTACGGGCTTGGGATTGGTTTGGGTATGGCTTTGGGTTTGGGTTCGGCTACTGTGGGTGGCTTGTCTCACCTTGTGGATGCTTTCATAAACGACGAACCGCAAACTGAGCCATTCATTCATGGTTCACAGACCCTGAACGGGCTCTAATCAGCAACCCTTTTTCGTGAGCGACACGGAGAGAGGTCGCATTCTTTATTTTTGGGAGGGCTTTTTTGATATGCAGATTCCTGACAAGGTCCTTCGAATGGAATGGATGATGATGTCACTGCGGGGCTGACAAAACGCTTGACTGATTACACTTGTATCTGTTTTTTTGGTGGCTGGGCGCGTGTGTCCTGGCCCAATATGCTCAAGGATTTTAAATTGTTGACTCCCCTTTTGCTCCTGTGCTAGATTGTGCGCTTGTGATAAATTTGGTTTATTGAAAGGCGTCAGTGCGTGAAATGATGTGTGTCAATTGCATGAATGTCCCCCCCATCCCGTGCGACTTTTTGGGCTTGGCATTGTGGATTTGGGCTTACTACAGAGTTGAGTTGACAGCGATTATGCAAATGACCCAAGAACTGCATTAATTCCTGTGGTCTGCCCCCCCAACTGCTGCCACAAGATAGTAGAGACTTAGACGCAAGACGCTTCTTTTGTGGCAAACTTTAAGTCTTTGGCAATTTGCAATTTGCAATTTGCATTGTTGCAAGCGCCTTGCAACAAAAATTCAATTTATATGCAAAGTCAACTTAACAATTTCTGGCTCCCTCCCCCTCCTGACGAAACAGTTTTAATGAGCAATTTCAACTACTCGCATATCGAATTCATTTAAATGTCCTTTAAATGGCACACATATGAAACAGGCCGACTCTGATTTCCAATCCCGATCCCATTAGTGTTAACACTGTGTTAACTTATTTCAATTGTTGGCGGGGGCGAGGCCGGCTCACCCTAACCAATAAATCGAACTAATTTATTGTTGTTATTTGTCGTGTGCGACGCGTCAACCGCAAATTGCTTAACAAATTGTTGAAATTGTTTAAAATCGCACACTGCCAGCAGCTGGTCGAGGGTTGGCTTACAGTTCGATAACAAATACGCACCTCAATGCCTCATTAAACAGCACTCCCCGGCCGCAACCCCAGTGCCCTGTCCCCTGTCCCCTGTCCCTGTCCCCTGTCCAAGCTGATAAACTGTCAATTGTTTGACCGCTGCGAGGGGTGCATCATAATGTGACCACTGGGCAGTGACCATCAGGTCTTGCCCCTGCCACTGCCACAGACCCCACCCCCTCGGCTCATTAAAATAATTGATACGCTTGTCCATTGACGCCTCTGCGGCAAATTAATTGAACGCTCTTATTGGCTGAGCGTGTGCACAGTTTGATTTTATGGCAGCGCTCAATTAATTAGTTAATAGATTTTTTCACATTTTCTACAATTTATACAATATGAACAAATTCTATTTGTCTGCTTACCATTTTTATAGCGCTCGTAAATTGCTTGCAAATTTCTTGGCAACTCAGCAATTAATTCAACGTTACATGCTAAAATCATAAAAGCTAGAAAAATCAGCGGCGATGATTAAATACGCTATTAAATTTAATGCAGGAATTATAGAATATACTATATGTCAAACAATAGTTCATTATAAACATATTTCCACATATTTGCTAATACTTAAAAAATTTGCAGCCTTAAATGAAATAGAGAAGGTCGTTCCAAAGTGTTTTTAAACATTTCTGTCATTTTAATTTATTTGAATTTGTGGTTCTACGATCAAATTTCAAAAATTGAGCTCATGCAGTGTGTATAGAAAGTTGTGTGTTCGATTTCCACGTCAGACATTAGACAAAAACGTTAATTTAAAGGTCTTCTGCTAAAAATGTACAAATGTATCACGTAAAATCTAGTTAAAGAATACTTTACTAGCTTAGAAATGATGTTTTTTTATTAGTTAAATATTTCTTATTTATTTTATTTACTTTATCTTTTTTATTTAGATGCTGGATTTGGCCAGCTCGAGTTTCAACATTTATTTATTTTATTTATCTTATTATTTTATTTATATTTTGAAATTTTATTTACTGTATTTATTTAACATATTTTATTTATTTAATTTAACTTAATTCAATTAATTTATTTATTTATGAAAGGAAAATAGTGCCTAGATAAAAAAAGAAATATAATAATACTTTGGTTTTCAGATAATAACTAAAAGCTAACACGAAAATAAGTTTCAATCTAAAGCTTAAATCATTTCCTTCTTATTAACTAGTGATCAGTTGAAAGAAGAGCTTTGATCCTTGAACTTATAATACGTTAATTATGATCAGAGCTTATATTATAATATAAAATATATAATTAAATATATTGAAAAACTACTACTTCAGTGTTGAAGCTCTGTCCAAGTAAATGGCATCCTCATGGGACCCCTGCCGGCATAAGAATAGATAAATCTTTGATTATTTAGCAAGAAGACAATTTCGGAGAAATTATTTCAGTTTTATGTCGGCTCCAGTCAGTCGGTCGGTTGGTCGTGCTATAAAACTTCTTCCCGCTTGCTTTTTAATCTATAGCAATTGCTGTGCTTATCAGTTGCGTGTAATTGCTGCAAGGAAATTAACAGAACCAGAGCCAGAGAAGCAAAATGGCGCTGCCAAGGACGAGAAGTGGAGTATTGGGGGTCGGAGCGGGCTAAGATGCGCTCAAGTGCCGAGATAAAAGCTCTTGAGTCGAGTTAATGACTTGCCAGCGCAGTTGGGGGCGTCAGCAACTGACTTAAGACGCCATTTTTATAACAGTTGGCTCTGGGTCTTGTTTATATATATATGTATAGATATATATACACATATAAGTACATAGTGTGTGTTTCAGTTTCTGTTTCTGATACGGATTTTGTGTCCATGTTTCCAAGTGAGTGTGGCGAATGTTTTAATGGCGACGTCGCGACACTTGAGTGCAGCCAAGTGGAGAGTGGAGTGGCAAGCGCTGAGTGCGACCATAAGGATAACACGAGGCAGGCACCCTCAAAGCAGAGCTGCAATGGAGCACCAGTCCCCTCAGACCCCCCTCAGCAATGCTGAAGTGTGGCCAGCATGTCTTTGATTTCATTGCCTGGTATTCGCTAATGAAAGCACGTAGGTCCTCCACAGAGCCAGGCCCCGCCCCGCATAACTTTAGATATTTTTCATATATCGAATATTATTTGTACATATTTGAATTTTAATTGGTATGTGAGATTGACATCTTTGATTGCCTACACTTGTATATTTATTTTTTAACAATATTTCTGCTTTTTATCAGACATCAATCATAATCGATCAGCGCTGTAGCTGGCAAGGATTTGCGAGATGATTGTGCTCGGGATTTGGAATGCGGCTTCGTTTCAGTGAAATACAAATCCCAACGCGATGATAAATGCGTTTCTAAATGCATTCTAATGTCATGTTGCTGATGATGTTCGTGATGTGTGTGCCAAAGCGAAGCCCCAAAAAGTGTGCTATGCTTTTTTTCCTTTGCATTACTCAGGCTGTTGTTGGGCATATCAAATGATATGTCACATGTGTGCGAGTGTGTGTGCGTGTGTGTGTGTGTCTGCTGCAGAGCCTTTGTCTGCCTTGAGAGCACTCAGAGGCAGTGACAACAACAACAACAACAGCGTCCAAATTATTTGCATTTCAGAACTTTTGTTGATGACATTTTTCATGAAAATTTTAATGTATTTATTTTCTGTTTGTTTGTTGTTGTTGTTGCTTAGCTTAGATACGTGTACCTGTACATTCGCATTTGGGATATTAATATATGCAGACCCCTGGCTTTTAACACCAGTCAGTCTCAGTGTGGAGTGGTGGGCGTGGCAGGGGCTTGGGGCTGCCCACTTGTCACTCAGCCGCAAAACTTTTTCATATGAGATGCGTTTTGTAATGAAAGTTGAGCTGAAAAACAGCGGCGGGAGAGATGAGGAGAGGAGAGGAGGCTGCCACATACATTTTCAATATTCATGTGCCAAAAAGTATGTACACACACACATACACATATCTGCGCAAGTGTGTGCTATGTAAATGCGGCCGAGGAACTTTTTTAACATTTGTATGAATATAATTTAGAATAAATTTTAAAAGTGAACCCTGGTAGGCGTGTGTGTGTGTGTGTGTGTGTGTGTGGCAACTTCAACAAATACATTAAAATTCCATTAAAATGACGTCAGACAATATGCATGAGAAATAATCTAATGGCCAATGGCCAGAATTAGAGTGGAATTTCTATTAAAATCTTCAGTCAAATTTTTAGCGCTATTTTTATTTATTTACTGGCAAGAACTCTCGCTGGCCTCGCAGTTAGCTGCCTGCCATCCTCCCTGGCCGAATGTCCCTGAGTCCTTGTCACAATTATTGTATAAATTAACGTCACAAACAAATGTTACAAACGCCGCCAATGAAGTGGAATGATGCGACGAGCGTTAGACTCTCCCTCCTTCCTTTCCCTCAGGACATTTGACAAGCTGACATCCCTGGCGCGCTGTCCGTTTAACCGCAAATGTGCCTAATTTTTCGTTGTTATCCTTTGTGCTTGCCATGTCCTTGCTGTGCGGCTTCTTCTAATAATGCGTAAAATTTAATGCGCCTCCTTGAGGTTACGGCACTGGAACTTGAATCGCGACAAGTGATTTTCAGATTTACGATCTACTGCTTCAAGGGATGTGCTTCCCCGCACTCCCTGTGTCCTTTTTGTTGTGCTAATGTGTGGCGCTTTTATGGCTTGAAGCAAATTTGATTTATTGCCAAAAACTTAAGCGTCGAGTTGTTCGCAAAGTTGTAAAAGTTTTTCAGCGCCGAGTTCATCTTATAATTGATGCGATTTGCGGTTCATAAAGTGCAATTGTCCGTAAATCTGACACGGAGAGCAATGCTTTAAACACATGCGAGATTTTTGAAGTGATTTCTTACTTCCTCTGCTACTACAGAACTTAAATGTTGTTTCTTACACTATTTTAATAAACTATTTATCATTATTAAACTGTATACTCTGTAAACTCTTATCGTTCTTATGTATCATATAAACTTTATATTGTATTGAAGTTTGCTCTCTCATAAGCAGCGTTTGGACATCCCTGGTATAAAGTTTGTTTTTCGACCTTACAGGGGCATCTCACTCTTGAGTGAGTGCACTCATTTGCACTCACTTATAAGTATAGGATAATTTTACTTATGGAACCCGTGTATTCCGTGCTATTTGCGCATACTCATCATTTGTGTACTTAGATCAAGAGTGAAAACTGAAATCTGATCCAGATCTACACAGAATATGGCCAAATAAACACGTACTCACGTTGTTCGTAATATAAGTCTACAAATTACACAAGTTTGTTTTAGATTTTTGAAAACTGCACTTATAAATAAATAAATAAATATATTATCTTTTGGTTTGTTGCTTGCTTACTATTTATTTTCCTTACTTAAGTATCCACGACGCTCAACCAAATACGATGCTAGTCGATTAACTCGCCCTTAATTTGTACCCCTTTTTAATTTCATTTTAAAATTCTATTTTACTCGCCACAGATCACATCTTTATATATAGGTTTCGCTGTTTCACGAGCTAAAAACAATAATGATATATATATATTCGGACAAACGAGCTGCGAAAATGTATTCGCATTAATCAGAATCGTGCCGTTTAATATAAATGGATAGACTTGTGCTATAAAGAGGGATCTTTTACACAACACATTTTAGGCACACTTCGAATAAAATTAGAGACGAGCCCTGACCGAAAGAAAAATACTCGGATCTTCTTTTCCAAGTGCATTGAATATGAATTTTCGATCAGTTGTCGTTTTATACTCAACGAGAAACAACCCGATTCTTTCAGGATAGACATATATCCTTTTTATTCTATAACTGATTTCTCGACTGCTTTAAGATATAGTGATCAGATTTTAACCAAATGTTATTAAGCTATATAAGGTGATAAAACATTTACAATTTCTTTGGTTTCGTTAAAGCCTCCGTAACAACAAAATAGACTTTTCGTAAAACTCATTCCGCATGATTCATCCCCAGAACAAGTGCGTATTTGGTTCTAAATATACCTCTCATAGCCCATCATATATGGCGCTACAATAATCGTCTCGTTATGTCCGGTCCGGGCCTGACCGATCCCACGACGGTACTGAAAACGAATACATTGTTCCGTAACATGCGTGAGGGTTGGTTTAAATTGACCGTCTTCGTGATCAGCTTCTTCTACTATATATACGGCTTGGTTTATTCGCTCAACTCAACATGAGAGGGTAAAGGCAGCTGCCTGGGGATCTCATTGCTTCTACATACATTAATTGCTGAAGTGATCCTCAAATAAAAATTAACTAGGAGTCATAAATTTGATAGTTTAATATTGTATATAAAAAGCAATGTGCGTTTACTTTAAGGCATTTAAGACATAGTATAATACACAAATCTAAGTGGGATATACAATGATCAGTAAATAAGTATAACAGTACTATCTGAAGACAGTATGGTGAAGACCTTTTCGTGTCTCATTCCTATGCCAGACGACAGTATTAAAATCGCCCTCATTAGGTGACCCAAAGTGTCTTAAACTATGCAATTTACATGCACAGAAGGCCGCGGCCGTTAAGTGCCACAGATACGAGCAGAACCCACGAATGTTGCCCGAAAAGCCAATAGACCATGCGAGATAGCACCACCAAGTGGTTGAGTAGCAGTAGAACGGGCAAACACCACCGAACATGAGCTCACATGAAAGGTAGGCAGCCAAATGGCTGGCGAATTATGTTGTTGCTGCGAGCTGGTACAGAGAGGTGGACTGGGGACTGGGAACTGGGGAATGGGAAGATCGTTGCGGGCGATACATAAAATTTGAATGAGTTTTGCATACATTAACCCACTGTTGCCGCTGTCGCTGACCAGGGTCGGGCAGTCAGCGTGAACGGTCAAGCCAAAATACCTTTATTAAATTTTATGATTATTGAGTGCAATTGAGCAGCCGTCTTGGGAATGTGTCGTTGTCATCTATAAAATTCTCTCAGTCTAGTCGTTTTATACCCTTGCAAAGGGTATTTTTATTTTATCACGAAATGTGTAACGGGTCAGAAAATCCCATAAAATATAGGATATATTTGCTTGATCAGCAAGGGGAAAGACTGGACTATCCAGCTATGTCCGTCTGTTCTTAAGCAAGCTAATCCTCAGTTTTAAAGCTACTTATCGAAACCAGCTGGAACTGATCTCAATATCATATGCCTTTAATAGGAACGATCGGAAGAAAATTTAAATTTTTTATGCAAGATATCGTAGAAAACTCAACAAATCAAAAAATCATTAACCTTTTATCATGTAGACCCAATTTGCTCTAAATCAGACCACTTTATCTTATAGATTTCATAGAAGCAATCGGAAGAATGATTTTTTTAACAACTCTGTTGCTTAAATAGGTGTCCGAAGTGAGTGTGGCCTGTGGATGCTGGAGGAGACCATAAGATCGCGATGGAACACTGCGACTTCCCTGAAAACTAAACTTACAAAGTCAGATAAATATCCCCCACGCTAAATCAGCTTTGGCCGTTCTAGCAAGGATGTTTACCCAACAACAAGTTGGGTAAGAGCTTACAAAGATGCCTGTTGGTAAAGAACAGGATGAGATATACTTGTCATTATGAACATGCATTACGTTGATTGTATTATATTTAATATACTGTTCTTTCAGAATTTCTCATATTTCAACTGCTGTTGGTGGAGATATTAGCTGCCCACCCTTTTGAGCCTTGGACCTCATGAAACATCAGTGCACCATAGTCCTTGGAGGTACCAGGATTTTAAGCCCAAGAGGTGAGTCATTGATTGATTATACACTTAATTATAACCTAGAAATAGCTAATGTCGTAGTTAAAGTCACGTCCTTCCCACAACAGTGACAGGAGCAGCTCCACTCTCGCCTTAGGGAGATAATGATAAGCAGTCTAGTACTCGGCGATGTACCCAGTGTTCATCCCAAGATGTGGAAGAAATATGTATTACAAACCGTAGGTCATTCAGCCGGCTGGGAATCAAGCAGTCGATGAGCTAGCTAGAGTGGGAGCTGAAAAGGCTCTAGGAAGAAGATTCAGGTTGCTTGGGAAACGCGTCCTTACAGCAGAGGACGTAGGAATTTCAAGAAAATACATACTTTCTATTGAGAAATACAATTAATTTCAGCTTAAATCAATTCTATTTATATCAATATTGGAATTTTATATCATAAAATTGAGTTCACGTATGAAAATCTTTTCCGTAAGGGTATAAATACATATGTCTTTGGCAGCGAAAGGATAGCTGCTTTGTTGTCTTGCTCTATTGCTATCTTTAACCATATCTGGCTGTCTCTGTTCCGGCGGCCCCTTCGATTTCGAATTGAAATTTTATGCAGAGCAGAAATTCTCACGCGTAACTGGAGCAGTTGGTGGCTGTGTGGAGACGAGTCAGTTACAATTTGTGTTGGTAATTCAATTTACGTTTTTGAAATTTTAATTAACTTGCCAACGAGTTTCTCTGGGTGTCTCGCAGCTTGTCGCTACACATGTAGACACACTGCTTCTTTCCCTCTCTCCCTCTCTCCCTCTCTCTCTCTCTCTCTCTGTTTGTATATCAATTACCAGCCGCTTAATGTGCCACAAATTGAAAGCCATTAAGGTTTTATGTGGCTGGGTTTTGGTTTTGGAAAGGTTTCTGGTTTTTTAGGCGTACCGGGGGCGCTGCACGTTCTCTAGCTGACACACATCAATCAGTTTGGGGCAGCGATCTTCTGTCGCCGGGGCCACCTCATTATAAATGCGGTGTGGCGCTTTAACACAAATACTGGGTTAGTTCTTAAAGATGCAGATATGTATCCGTATCTGTATCTGCGCCGTGGACAGCTGCTACCTTTGTGGGACATTCAACAGTATTGGGAAATTAATTACGAGGTTTTTTGTGTGGGCGCTGGGGGCGTGGTGTGTACGCCTCGCTGCCCAAATTGAAGGCTAAGGAAAGGGCAACTAAATACATTTTTGGATCCAACTTAAAAGTCGCCCAGCAGGAGCCAGGACACACGCCCACAAAATGCGCGGGGAAGGTTGACTAACTGGGGCTGCTTCGTTATGCAAATCTGTGGACAGCATCAGCCAAAAGCAAAAAAATAAATAAAACAAAAATACGGAACGCGAGCTTAAATGAAAATTTTGAGAGACGGCTATATAAAATACTATATAGTGTGTATATGCAAATGGTATATAAAGAAATGCCAAAGACAAATACAAACAACAACAGTAACAACAAACACTGGTCTACAATTTAGATGAACAATTTCAGGACGTTGGGAAACGGACAACGCGAAATACGGCGGGTTTTTGTCTTTGTCGCGGAATAAATAATAAACGTAAACGAATTAAAAACGTTGCCAAACGAATTGTCCTGCATTGGAAGGCACTTGGTTGAGGGGGCAACAGGAAGCTGCTTGAAGGATATCCAAGGAGCTGCCATTCCATTATTGACGGTGCCTTCAAAGTTCTTCTACTTTCGTACTCCTTGCCAAGCTGACTCTGTTTACTTAGCCCAGACAAAGTTTATGCGCTTTTCAATTAGTTTTAATTGAAATTCCCATTGATTGGGTTGCGGCTGTTAGTATGCAAAAGTAAATTTGATTTTTTGGTGTAATTAAAGTTTGCCAGCACTTCACTTCAGCTGTAATTGATAGATGAGAAATATAACAAACTAAGAGCGAAGAGATTAGTTCAAGCTTGCAAAAAGTTTTTACAACGACATTCAGGAAGAACTTTCAAGATGTAGAATACCTTATTAATTTTAAGCAAGGTAGAGAAACAAAGAGATGGGTCTGTTATAAGAAATGGATATTATCATATGTTTCTAGCACCTGTCTCTGGGTGGTTATAAAACTATCAAGCGGTTACCATTCCTCACACAAAACTCACAATCGAAATTGGCTTGGACTGAAAGGTAATCGGAAACGGGAACAGGCCAGACTATAATATAATGTGCACCTTACATTTCTACCCCTATCTATTGACTCTTATGGAAAGGCTTACTATTTCCCAATGAAGTTATTTCTATGCAAAAACCGGACGCACTTACCAACCTCTGCAGCTTACCAATACCCATTGGCAGGAACTACAGGAGAAACTATATCGAAAAGTGCCCTTTCGACTTACATTAAAAGAACATTTTATTCAATTGCGGCCACACAAAAACAAATAAAATTTATTTTTTATATTTATTATATCTTCTCTCTGTTCATTCTTTTTTTTTGGCTACTTTGAGCACATAAAATAAAATCAAATGATGCGTTGAAAGCGCCGCAGCCCCGCAGCTACTTTCTGTGAAGGGTTTGGGATTGGCATTGGTATTGTCCATGTCCTAGAGCTAGCTAGGGGGGAGGGCGGGGCACTCATGTGTGGTTGGCTGAGAGGCTGGAGGCTGGAGGCTGGGGAAGTTTTTGGTTGAATAGACAACGCACATGCCACCAGCCAGGAGCTAGCAGCCAAGTGCCTCCAAATGGATACTCCTGGCCATTTGATGATTTTTGCGTCACCGTTGGTCAAAATCATTTCGAGCGCAAGCAACTGGAAACTGTATAAAAATAATGAAAAGAATAAAAATAAAAAAAATAAAAAAAAGCGTTGTACGCAGAGGAAAACAAAAAGAAGAAGAAAAAGCATAGCAGAGCGACGAGCCAACTTGAAATAAATGGTCAAAAGAAATAAACAGTCCCATAAAGAATAATCATTCAGAATTCTGCTGAATTATGCATGAGGCGACCGGGTCCAGGCTCGCATCCCTGGCTACCAACTGGACGCCAGTTCACCACATCGCTGGCGGGTGCGGGGGCGGGGGTGGGCAGCGAACGGTGAGGGGGTTGGGCACACATATGCGAAAGATCCACACGACCTCAGACCTCAGACCTCGGTGTGGTGCCATTTGGTTTGGTTTGGTTCGACTCGGCTCGGCTTGGTTCGGTTCCAGAAGCATCATTTTCCTCTTTATTATCTGTTTGTTTAGTTTGTGTGTGCTGGATTTTTATCAGGCTGCTAAGCAGTTAGCTGAGTTGGGAGGAGGTGGCAGGGGTTGGGTTGGTGTGGGCTGGGGAAGCTGCAAGTCGCCGTCACCCGTGGTGCTGCCACTTGCCAAAAGTCACCAGCCAGCATTCGCATAATTTTCGATAAAGCTTTTCGCCAAATGAAATTCAAGTGGTTACACATTTGGTGGGGTCTATCTGCTCCTCCTCGCCCCCACTCCCGAACATTCTCAACTCCAAGTTGCCGTTTTCGGGCAGTCATTTTTCTTCCTCGGCCCTGCCATGGCCCCTTTAGTTTTCCACTGGTCATTTTCATTTCCACATTATGCCGAATCTCATTATCTCAGTTTGTTTGCTTGCTTAGCGCTTTGTGTGCCATTTCATTTGTTGTTGTTTATTTATTGTCATTTCTGTTTGTCTCCGATAATAAAAGAAGGTAATGCGCACTTCAAATAACTCTCACTAATAATATGCACAACGATTTTGTTTAGTCTATAGCCAAATATTTAGCCAATACACTCGCTGAGCTGACCTTATGCAATGTGCTCGTATCATCAACAGAATATTTTCTGTCTGTCTGACTCTGGATTCTCTGTAAGCCCTACGTGCTATATAACAATCTAGCTATACTTATACCTATACTTATGCCTATAGTTATGCCTAACTTATATAGTAGAGGCACAGCTTATCAGATTGACAACCTCAACAGTCACTTATGGCTGCTTTTGCATATATTGCATCAGATTGAAATCAGATCAGTCTGTCAGGCAAAGTTGCTAAGCAGCTTCGTAGAACAGCTAATTATAAACAAGTTGTCTATAAACAATATATGTATAAACGCGTGCTAATAATAGATGACTTTTAATAAGTGTTAAATGGTTTTTATATTATCTGTCATAATGTTATTTGTGAGAACTCTAGGTATCTAAGTTGATGCTTTTCAAAGTTAAGGTCATTGGTATGCGATTGTTATTTCTATTAGACGAGTAATCTTTTACTTATAAGCCCGTATTTTTTTAGAACAATTTCATACGATTTTTAAGGATAACTTTATTTGTTTAAAATTCTAAAAAAAAAAAATATTATTTTTTTGACATACAAAAAATCATAAGATAGTTTTGAAATGAACTTCTAATTTTAAACCAAACTTCTTTCCTTCATATACTTAAATTAAAATGAGTTCTACAGATTACCAACGGTTATAAAAACTTATTATACTCCTGCTCAATAGCTTCTCCTTTTTTTGGTATTTCACTTAATGACTTAGAAATGGATATATGGTAACAGATAAAGTATATTTTTAGCAAGGGTGTGCTAGATTCGGCTTACAGCGTAGCGGGATTGCAATCGTCTGATCGTAACTATATATATAAAGAAAACGCTTTGCAGCGACAATTATCGATCTACCCGTGTTGACTTCACAGGGGGTCTACGAATAACTCCTGATAATGCAGCCCATTTATTGGAAAAGAAAAACAAGCATTAATCTGTTATTGTTTACGCAAACGTTGCATCTAACTATAATGCGTCAATGAACGCATTTTTCAACTGAGTGATAAGGTCGCAACAATGTTGTGATAAGAACTATGCAAAAACATAGTGGAGAGTTTCGAGGCACTTGGGATATGTTTAGGAACCTGTCGAATCAAAACTCAGATCAGGTCTATATTAGGCTTAGTTCCATTCTCACAAGTGATCGCTGATCGCATAGATCATTGGCGATGAAATTTCTTGGTTCTCGGACTGTGAATCATTCGTGAATTGCAAAGAATAGCGATCATTGCAAAATTTCTGATGTTTTATGGGCTAAGCAGACATTGTTTATATTTATTTGGCACTGTTTATGAAAACAGTATCATATTATCTGCTGCGGTTAGGGAACGGAACCTTCCGCGATCTTCGGCTTAAAATGCAATCGACGCAATTATCAGCATCAGCTGCCCACATATGTATGTGTATATTTACGATTATGTATACTATATGAATCGCTGATCGGCGTTTCTGATTTTTGAAGCTTTAATTAGACGTGCTTGTAACTTGAACACTCATAATCCTACTGGCATTCAATCAATCCAGACGTGAAATACAGAAGTCGAACTCAATCGATCTCGTGCCAAGTGTTAGGTGTCTCAATTTGTATATAGGAAGACCAATAATAATCTATTTCGGGTGCTGTGAACGAGAACACAAATAAGAAATATATAAAGTAATTATCAACTCTTGCAAAATATGGCGCAAAGTGACTGTGAAAAAATCTGTGGTAAGAAAATACAAATTGAACAAATCAAATATAGCAATAATTGTTTAAATATTTATCAATTAGATGTTGCCGCAGCTGACTCTTGCTGCAGGCGGGAAAAGGGAATAGTTCCGAAAAGTAAAGCATTTCCTGACAAGATTTACAAATCGGTGCAACCCAAAGGACTCGATGTAACGGGAATGACATGCGAATGCGGTGTGTTTGGTGCCATTGCCTGTGGCGAGTACCCCACCCAGGTAAGTGTATTCCACAACGTTTATAAGGGTATACGATACCATGGCAACTGAATGGGCATAAATATTAATTGAAAATGTTTTAAATTAGAGTAATAACATAGTATTATAGAGTATTCTTGCCGTACTCTCTGCTTTATGCTGATATTTAATCAGTACATCCTTAATTGAATCCTCAGATCCTTTTGATTTCGTTAAAGATCATATAAATTCTGATGTTCATCAAACAAAATGACAATGATCTTACAAATTTACCATTTTTAGTTGAGTACTTTTGTAAAATTTGATGAAAAAGTAAGGAATGTTTAAACTGATTAAGAATTTAGACAGAATACGTTAAAGCAACAGCTCTGGGAATATGATCGTAAATAGCTTTCAGTTTTGTGATCGCCTGATATTCAATTATAATCTTAAATAGTTGTCCCCAGATTGTCTATTTGTTGCTACGATCAATGAGAATTATACTCAGTAAACAGTTTTATAGGGTATACAATTGGCAATCGATTAATTTTCCCAAGTGTGGATCACGTGATTGCGCCAATCACTCTTGCCAGCCGATTGCCATTGTCAAGTCCCAAGCCGTAAGATGATCGCAACTGGGTCATTAATCAACTGGTGGTGCCCCACGCCGCGTCTCACCACGCCACGCGCCGCCTGTCCGCCTTGCCGCCTTGGCCAACGCCTAGTTATGACGTCAATGAGATCACAGCTCAAAGATGAGCGCCGCATGCTGCGGTTGTAATCAGTTGTAATCGGTATTAATGTCGTCGTTTGTTGTTGTTTGTAATGAAATGGAAAATAACAGGAAAATATTGAACGCATCATGGGATCAGTCCATTATCAGCTGTTGCCATGGCATCGCAAACGTGTCTGAAGCCACAATTACTACATGCATTGATCAATAGATTTAGATAAAATGAGTTTGTTTCAATCATTTGCAGCTGGACATTGCACAGATGATCTGCCTGGGTCTGGTGGCACTGCAGCATCGTGGGCAGGAGTCGGCGGGCATTTGCACCAGTCTGGGCAAGAGCTCGAAGAACTTCAGCGTCCACAAGGGCATGGGCATGATCAACAATATCTTCAACGATGAGGCCATACGCAAGCTTAAGGGCAATCTGGGCATTGGCCACACACGCTACTCCACGTCGGCTGCCTCCGAGGCGGTCAACTGCCAGCCCTTTGTGGTCCACACCGCCCATGGGGCACTGGCCATTGCCCACAATGGTGAGCTGGTCAACTGCGAGTCCCTGCGCCGTGAGGTCCTCGAACGTGGCGTCGGCCTGTCCACACACAGCGACAGCGAGCTGATTGCCCAGTCCCTCTGCTGTGCGCCCGAGGATGTCTCCGAGCACGATGGCCCCAACTGGCCGGCACGCATACGCCATTTTATGACACTGGCGCCGCTCTCCTACTCGCTGGTGGTGATGCACAAGGATAAGATTTATGCAGTACGTGATTCCTATGGCAATCGGCCGCTCTGCCTGGGCAAGATAGTGCCCTTCGATGCGGGCCATGCCAACATCGAGGAACAGCACGCCGAGGGCTGGGTGGTCAGCAGCGAGAGCTGCGGCTTTCTCTCCATTGGGGCGCGATATGTGCGCGAAGTGGAGCCGGGCGAGATCATTGAGCTGTCCCGTAATGGCTATCGCACCGTGGACATTGTGGAGCGGCCGGACTACAAGCGCATGGCCTTCTGCATCTTTGAGTATGTGTACTTTGCGCGCAGCGACTCCATGTTTGAGGGCCAGATGGTCTACTCGGCGCGTCTCCAGTGCGGTCGCCAGCTGGCAAGGGAATCGCCGCTGGACGCGGATCTGGTCAGCTCTGTGCCGGAGTCGGGCACCGCGGCGGCCCACGGGTATGCCCGTGAGTCGGGTCTGCCATTTGGTGAGGTGCTCTGCAAGAATCGCTACGTGGGACGCACTTTCATTCAGCCCTCGAACCGTTTGCGTCAGCTCGGCGTGGCCAAGAAGTTTGGCGCCCTCGCACAGAACGTGGAGGGCAAGAGAATTGTGCTCATTGATGACTCCATTGTGCGCGGCAATACAATTGGGCCAATTATCAAGCTGCTCCGCGATGCTGGCGCCACCGAGGTGCACATTCGCATTGCCAGCCCGCCGCTGCAGTATCCCTGCTACATGGGCATCAATATACCCACTCGCGAGGAGCTTATTGCCAACAAGCTGAATGCGGCGCAGCTGGCTGATCACGTGGGAGCCGACAGCCTGACCTATCTTAGCGTGGAGGGCTTGGTGAAGGCGGTGCAGATGAACAAGACGCACGTGAATCCCGTCAAGTCGGGCTACTGCACCGCCTGCCTCACCGGCGAGTATCCTGGCGGCCTGCCCGAGGAGCTCAGCTGGTAGTAGGGCCTCCTACTCTCTAGTTAATAACTAGCTTAAGCTTAGTATCTAGCTCATCATCGACTCAATCGGAGAACCACAATGTTCACTCACTTCCACCACAATTATAAATTTGTTATCCTTAAGCTGAAACCAATCTCATTATCTAATTGAAGTTTCAAATAAACTTTAGTTTTCATCAGTTCATTATAATTATTTCGGTTATTTAAATTACAAATGTATGTACATTAACTAACAATATTAATAATTAATAACAATATAACGCTGTTGTGCTTAAATTAATTACTGCATAAGTCTCAACACTGAGATTCGGCGCTGAGAAGTATGCAACATATTCTAAATGCAAATGCATACTTACAGCAGGGGTATTCACTGCCTGTCACATGATAATTCTGAGAACTGCTTAGTGCCATAACTTCAATTCATTTCAATTTATATTTCCAAAGTCTGCTCGGTCCGGATATGGCCGCATATCATACAATATGGTAATCGTGTTTGCTTTTTTCCCGACCTGACTCTTTCCGGTTCGCTCTGTCAGCTGGAGGGCGTTGCAGTGTCGAAAGCGGGGCGTTTAGGGCGTTTAATCCTGCGGAAGATGTCCTTGCGGTTATGTGGGGGTTCCTTTTTCTTTTTCATTTTTTTCCTCTTCTTTTTTATGACCCGCGCGCGGTATACTGAAGTCAACAATGTCATCATTATTCTTGAATATTGTGTTGTATTTTCGCAAACAATTTCGCTAAGCTGCGCAGCGTCGAGAGGGGGGATGGCGCCTGGACTGGGGTGGGAGGGCTTGGGGTGGTAGACCTGCCCTGGCGTTGGGGATGTGCGACTTGGCGCTCTGGTAATGACATGAAGAACAAAATAATATGCGCTGTCATTGTAGCTCGCTTGATTAATTCCTGTGTAGGGCCATTTTGGGCTACATTTGCAATGATATGTGGATTTGCCACATGAATTCCAAAATAGAAGCTTACATTTAAAAACTTCTTTGGTGAAAAGCATTTAAGTTCAAAATTAAGCCATTGGTGCAGTTCTTAACCCACTATCAACATTCTTCGATTATCGATCTATGGTTACCACTAAAACAATTACTTTGGGAAGCTTCAGATATCTTAGGAACATTATTGTATTTAGTTTAGTGTCACTTCCTTTGGGTGTTTAAGATTTGCCGACTTTTGGGCCGCAATATCGATCATTTTCAAGTTCAAGTTTAGGTTAGGTTACAGTGGCTGGAGCAGAAGAAAGAAAAATCGTTAGCCTACTCCACACTTGGGCCAGGAATTGGCCCCTTGTGATACCACATGACGTCTTTAAAACAATTTGTTCCCCCTTAAACCAATTTGAAGATTTTAGGAATTTGAGGATATTGTATAAGTTCTAGTTCTAGTTTACTATTTAAAATGTTGTGTGTCATACCGTCCTGTCTTAAAATCATGTTCATCTAGAGATTTCATAGCTGTGTAGCGCACTCTTTCAGTCAGTGTGGCCGCATGGAGGATAAAATCTCCTTCTTGCCCAGTTTCGCAATTTCCCATTGCCACATACAAGTGGCTACAAAAGGAAATGAAAGAAAATGACTCTGGCAACATTGAAAACAGACGCTGCCACTTCTCTGACACAATCGCCGGTTGCTGCTACAAGGATATAAAAGAAAAAACCGTTGCTTGCTTATGTGCGCCGTCGATCACAAACACACACACACATACAACACACACACACACATATTGGGGCGGTGACAACTAAGCAGAGCCATATTGCCAGTGTTTCGTGCACTCTCCTGTCTTCGTCCTTTGCCGCGCCACAGAACATGCTTTAAATTTTTTAATAACGCCGGGCTACAAGAGCGCTGACGCCCGCATCCGGAGCCGGAGCCGGATCCGTATCCGGCTTCGGTTTCTGGGCCAGGCGTCGTGTTGGTTACCCTGTTACACACCTCCCCCGTCTCCACTTCCGACTGCCATTGCCCGTTGCCCGTTGTCGTCATTTGCACAGAAGTTATGTAAATTAATGTTTACTTAAGTTCCCCATGTTATTTCTTCGTATTTTTTTTCGCCCTGCACTTTCACAATGTTGCCTACTTCAAAAACAAAAGCAGACAGGGGGCGGTGTCCCTCAAGGGGGCGGGGCAGGCGTGTGTTGGGCTCCTGGCTAATGGCAATGCCAACGGTAGCGTTAACGTTAACGGATGAAGGTTAGCTACCAGCCCAAGACGTTCAGGGCGGGCTGCAAACTGAAGCCAAATAGAAAATATTGCAATAAATTTGCCAGCCGCTTCTGCAATTTAATAAAAAGCATTCAGGATGTGGATTTTGTTGGTGGACAGGGGCAGGAGCAATCATGCTTATTATTGAGTCAAATGGCTGGGTAAATACGTCGTGTGTGAATGGTGGAAAAATGATGGCAATGGCATGCAAATGAAGTGGCAACAAGATGCTTCAGGAGCTGCTGGTAAAGGCATCATTTTGATTATTATGAAGCCTTGGCTATAGCCACATCCATTAGTTGGGCAATCCTGGCAATCTTGAGTTAAATTGCTGCTAAATTTACTTTAAACATTGTACGGCCCCAAGGCACTGTCAAGTGTCCTGGCAGTCACCATGGGACATTGCCTGACACTTGATGCAAGCAACAAGTCGTCAGAATAACAAAAGACAAACAAAAGGCACCTTACAACGACTTTTGATATCCTTTGGCAACACGCAAACGTGCCTGGCATTCAAAACACGCTGACAACCGGGGCAGGACGAACAAAGGACAGCCGAAAACAACAAATCAAATGTGATTTTCCAGCCAATATACTTGCCGGAACGTATGCGGTCCGTTAACAGCCTGGACAACTTTACAGTCAGGACATCCTTTCAGTTCATTAGCAAATCAAACTTCCGTCTTGGCCTCCAGATATTCATTCGATCCTTGTGCCCGAAAAGGGCACATACCGTGTTACACCATTAAACAAACGCTCCTTGCATGCCTGGCTAGGAATTTGCATTCCTAACCCCCGACCCGTGTACATGAAATATTCCTGTTTGCTGGTAATTTGATTTAAAGGCTTTTCTTGACCACAAATTGGACGGCAGGATATAATGGCAACTTGTTAGGAAAGGATGCGGAGATTTGGTTAGCTAAGTCGGGTGAAACTAATCTATCTCTATTCGTCTTAAGTTAGCGATAGTTGTGGAGCGCTGCTTGTCATTGTTGTTGTCTGCTTAAGTACTTCAAGTTATCGTGCAAGGATATTGTGCTCCTTTATTTTCGTACATATATATATATATATATCGCAAAAGCAAATACCAGACTAGAGGCACCCTGATCCTCCCAACCACATCTTAGAACACTTATAGACACACAAATATGCATCAAGCAGTTCAGCGGCCTTGTAAGCAGTTCTAGTGATGCTGCTGCTTCCCCTGTTTTGCAGTACACAATCTAGATTCTTGCATACTTACACGATTGACTTAAAAATGCTCTTTTTATCGATTTTTCGTGTTCTTAGCTCTTAGAGTCTCTGACGCCTTCATCCGGATCAACTTGTCTGTCGATGCTGATCAACTCTATAAAATCTCAGATGCCTACTTCAGCCTCTTATATGCATTTATTTTTTGGGTATAGGGTATAAAAAACGGTTGCAAAAGAGTTTAAAAATGGTTTTAAATTTAAAAAAATTTATTAATTAATTTTTAAATATTTTTCAAAATGTAAATTAACTTGGCCGTTTTTTTGGATGTAAGTAGGCCTCTTCAATTAACTTATTATTATAATGAACTGATGTCTCATTAAGCTCATCAAGCATATGATTTAAATGCCTTCGAGGCTTTTGCATGTATTACAAGCTGTAATTAAAACAAAATAATTAAAATAATAAATAAGCCCGCAACTGACGCAAGAATATACACAAAAAATAAAAAATCATACCAAAAATACTTAACCAACGGGAAACTGCAATTTACAACAGGCACCCAAAACAACAACAACATATGAAAAGCTTTTAAAAAAAAAATTAAACTGAACAAACAATTTTCAGTTGAGCGACCATGTAGAAATTTGCAATGGTCGACAGACAACTGCGACTCGGACTGCGACTGCGACTGCGACTGCGACTGCGGATGTTGGATATATCGGTCTGTTGTTGCTTATTTTGTTGTAGAACAACAGAAGTGCACTGAGCGAAAAATAGTGGATTAAATTCAATGATCTTGTCGAGAGTGGGACTGCAGCCAGGCTCTGAATAGGGTTACATAAGTGCATCAAGGATCAATGATATATATTCAAACTTTTGGTTGTCAATAGTATTACTGCAGGACGATCAATGTGCACTTGGGGTGTTCACTTGGCATTGCAGTGTTGCAAATGTGCAACAACTTGTACTGAAAATTTTTTTGCAACCCTGCTAGACCCAGACTTTTGACTTTGATAAATATTCGATAATGGCAATCAACATTTGGCATATTTTAGTGCTAAAGTTAAGGAAACAGCTATTTATCATTAGAGTTATAGTTTGATAAAAATAAACCAGTTTTTATGTTTTGCATTATAATATCTTGGCTGCAACCGCTAAATAGCTGTGAAGCACGCTTATTATATAAATTATCCGAGCATATCCATGCGAATGTGTCGTCCCCTTTCCTCAACAAACCTTCAAACGTTTGTTCAGATGAGCACAGGATATTATTGTGCCAATCCTTTGATTTCTGCACATTTCCCTACCTCGGATGTTTTCGATAAATGTCAAAGCTATAGCGCCTTAGGTAATGGACCCGTCTTCTACTGAGTGTGAAACAGTGGCAGAGCAAGTCTTAAACATCCTCTTTTTCCAGGGTGGTACGCCCAGTCGCTTGAGGGTGGACCACGTGACTTTGGCGATCGCAAATGTAGTGACATTTCTCGGCAGTTTGAAGCTTTGGGTAGTCCCTTCCACGCAGTCTGAAAGTGGCCTTCCTATTAAGGTTTCCAGATGAAACTGAGCGGTAGAGCCGTCTCGTTGAGAGACTGGCGATAGTGAGTGTCGCTGCATTGTTAGTGTATGAGTCGAGCACCTTTAAGGCTTCTGGATTATCCGAGTATTAAAGTGAGCCCTTCCCCTATATTATGGGTATCCAGGCAAAGGAGGGCTTGCTTTATACACTGGCCCTTACTTATACACTGCTACAGCGATCGGGAAGCAGGAAACTGGTTCTGAGCCCCTGCTCGGGAGAGTGTATACCACATCCGAGAACTGGTTGTGGGTGCAAAGATGTGTTTGGGAAATTCAGACCATTATTAGTGGCTGTAATTTCACTGTGGAAAAAATATGATAACCATATGTATATGTATGTGCAATTTCATTGTCTGCTTTTGCATACGTGTATGCTTTTATGTTTATGTAATTTTATTACTACTCTTTTAAAGTTCTGGAATTTATCGATTGCTAAACAATGATCGCTCTTTTTGAACGATCATGGTTAATAGTAGTACAGGGACAGTAGAAGACCATCAATAGCCACAGGATGAGAGCATCCTTATTGACCATAATTGGCCAATAATTAAGCATAATCGTTGTATTATTGATATTTTTCATTTAAGCAAACCGACAACTTTTTAAAGCTTTTTTGTTAACATATGTTTGTTACATTCCCTAAAGACATACTTAAATTATGCTTTTAGCTGATGTGCCACTTTAAACCGACGATATCATCAGTCTCCAACCCGGAATACCAGTTGTGAGCCAGTCGGAGTCATCAAGTGGAAACACAAGGAAAAGCAACGATTACCTGTCTAGTTGCTGGATAACCTGAAGAACTGAAATTTGAATTGCGTTGTGCAACTGTGAATCAATTGCCAGGACAGTTGATGTGGATATAACAAGTGAGTACGCCAAAGTAAGAATAAGATCAACGCATATTTCTGTATTGTGAGTATGAATACAATGCGGATATCTTAGTAGAGTTATTATAAGCAGATAAAACGAGATCATAATCAAAGTATAACAATTTAAGATCAATATTCATCCATCCAATGAATTTCAGACATATTATTATATATATCGTTTCGATGCTGGAGTTTGGGAGCCAACGGTTTTGCAGTATGAATATTATCGACTTCTGTAATGTTATGTATGAGTAAAACCAATACTGGAACATCTATTGGGCTCGACACACCTATTTTCATTACAGCCTAAAATCAATATTATTGTATATCAATATATAATGTTTCGTTTCAATATAAGCCGCCAAAAACAAATGCGAATGTTTGGGCAGCGTAAAAAGGCAACTCCATGAACATTTGAGTATTGTGCTTGGAAGAAACTAAGCTAAACTGAGCTGTCTGTGGTACCTAAGAGTTGAATTTCTAATATGCAACTATTTTTTCTCTCCGTGCAGCAATTACACGCAATGGGATGCAGTCAGTACTCAGTTTTGCTGCATAGAAACTAACAATCAAGTGTCAGCCCATGTTTAAACCCTGGCCTAAGGTCGGCTAGCTCCAGTTGCAGCTCCAGCTCCAGCTTCAGTCATCACGCTTTGTCACACATGTAATAATGGTGACCGGAAGTGAGGGCGCCCTAAAAATGGCGACAAGAGCAGCCGAAGGTATTCTTTGATTGTTGTTGCATGACACTCGAATCTGAGATTTGCCCTGCCACTGCGCGTTTTAATTATTGGTATTATCTTTTGCCTGTGCCTCCAGAATTGGCCAATGCAGCGGGAAAATCACTCGGCGGCACGCGATGTCAAATGGATGCAGCTGCCCCCGTCTGCGCAACGTTGAGGGGGGAGCGCGCTGCATTCTTTTGTGCACACAATGTTCATGCATATTTATTAAGTCGACGCGCTTTTGTATTTGTTGTGCACAGTAACTAACTTTATAGTACACTAGTATAAATAATGCACTCAATTTCCTGACTGCCCACTCTACACCTGCCCACCCCCGTTGCCACACCCACCTGCCGTGGCCTGGGGCATCAACGTCGTCGGCGCCGCTCTGCGTGCCAAGCACTAAAATTAAATTATTTTAGTTCATAATTTTAAATTATAAAATTCAACTTCATCGTCGACTGTGGAGTTCAGTTCGAGGAAAAGTTGAAAAGCTGGAACGTGGCCACTCTGCTCTGCTCTGGATTCTCTGTGGATGTTGGCAGCCTGCGGGCTCCTCGTCTCTGCCCTGCTCGCAAATGCAATTTGAAAATTTTAGAAAATATTTAGAAAATTAACGCAAAGTTGTGGAAATGTTTCGTCTACGTCGCAGGCTGTTAGTTTATTCTGTTCCATCTAAAAACATTATGCTAATGTTATTTTTGGTGTCTGGTATAGGTAAATTATGGGGCATTGCAGAACATGAGAATTAAATGTGCTGGGCATGGGAGAAAATATGTGTGAAACAGGCGGGAAAAGAGAATATTGTTGGTAGAGAGATTTGGAGTTGGGGTTAAACAATGCGAAGAACTCAGCAATATTTCGATCATTCCTATTCCTATAAAGCAGATAGACAACAAATGCCAGCTTATCCATTTAAGTTTAAAATATCTGTGAAATAGGCGGAATAAATAGAAAATTGTTGGTAAGAGATTTGGAGTTGGAGTTAACCAACAAAATATGCAAGAAACCCACCAATATTTCAATCATTCTTATAGCTAAAAAGTAGTTTGAAAACAAAAGGTGATTCTACCCATTTATAACTAAAATTTGATTGGAAAAGTCGAGGAAAATAGAAAATTGTTAGCATAGAGATTTGGAAATGGTCTTAACTAACTAAAAATGCATATTATTTGATTTCTACTTATACCTATAGAGTATATAGGCACGAAAACGGTATAAACAATACCCATAAGTAGAAACAATTCCACTTTGTATATCATTTTACGCTAGTCAAATTTGTTTTAAATTTTGAACAATTCTGCGAATTTATTTTTAAATATTATAAGATTATTTATAAAAATACATAACTTAAACTTATACGGAGGCAACTCGATAAAATTAAAATTAATTCAGAGGAAAGAATTGTTCTTATTTCTAACTAAGAACATTCTTCTTCAAGGATCGGTTTGTCGATAACCTTAAGAAACAACTATAAAATTTGATGATTATAGTATAGGCATACATAATGCGAGAATCTCTGTATTGATATACATTTCTAAACCTATTTTCTTCAAATTCTTACAGATCCACCTGCTTAAGGCTTGCGCCAACCGCATTGTAACTTCCGCCCCCGAACAGCTACTGATGCAGACTGATTCCACTGAAAACTCCCTTGGACTCCACAAGCTCATTCAGCAGCAACCCCGCTGAGGCGGGCTTGGGGACTGGTTCCAGCACGCATGTCCTTTTTGTGGGGTTCACAGGCTCGTTGGGTTTGTGGCTTCACTAAGGCGGCGCCATCTGGCGGCGTGAAAGGTTTTGGATTTGGATTTGGATCCAGGATTGTTGTTGTTGCTGCTGCTGCTGCAAGTTGCATGATAAATTAAAAAGAAGAAATAAAACGTAAGCGGCAAAGTGAACCAAGAAAGAAATCACGTAACTGTCAAATATCTCATCATATCTCATTTTATGTTGATCGACTGTGGGAAAACTTGTTGGAGCCCTGAATAAAGATTGTTGTTACTGTTGTCTCTTTTGTTGTTGAACTGAAACAGATCTTGGCTGGCAGATAAAGCCGCAAATTCACACATGTCTGCCAGATTATAATGTGAACTGGTATTATTTTTATGGAACTCTGTGAGTTTCGGTTGAATTTTGCTGCTGCCCCTGCTGCCCCTGCTGCCGCTGTGGGTGCGTTTCGTGTTTGCAGCACTTTTGGCAGTCGGAGTCACGTTTGAGACAGCTCAGTTTTGAGTGATGATCCAAGGCATTCATTTTGAGAATAGCAGCTGGGCAGCTGACTGGAATTCGTTAGACAATTTCGTTGTGATTAGCACAATTCTCACTTTATCTGGGTGACTTTCGCCAAAGGTTATTTGGGAATTTGCTTATCAGTTAACAGATTGCATTCAGCATTGAAAATCCACCATTTTGAAAGCACTTTGAGCATAGCTAGCGCTGTCACTCTGTTCGATAGTCTTAGCAATCGATAAATATTTCTAAAAATATCGGCTTCTTAAATTGTAGTTTAAGTTTCAGTTTTGATAAAACCTATCGTTGGATCTCTATGCGACTATTTAAACAATCGATAAATATAAATATATATATATATAGTATATGTATATGTTATCTCTTCAATAATTTCAAATAAATGTTCAATCCTTAAGCTAACCAGAATCAACATTCTCATTTTTTTAGCATTGTGCTGTCGTGGAAAGGGGCTATTACAAAGTACCCAAATATGATTCATGTATAATATCAAGAATAACATAGATTATGTAAGTATATAAATACGAGTGCAATTAAATTATATTAGAATATTATATTATATCAACAGATCAAACAATCATTGGAACAATCGCGTTGCCGCAGTATCCTAAGATTTCCATCTCTAACTAGCATGTTCCGGGATTAGCAAATCGCATTTCTAATTGGACAACTTTTCGTATCGCATTCTCATACTCTTTACAGCTCTATCCATTAGCTGGCCATTGCAATGGAATGCACGGCACGCTGCGCTGCGCTGAGCAGAGACCGGAGACCGGAGAGCCATCGAGCGTATCATAACCGGATCGGAGGAGCGTGAACTAAAACCCAAAATGCAGTCCAGCTCCTCGGCAGCTCACTGGAGCGTTGCGTGGCAGCATTATTAATGGACGGGTCCACGCTTAGAGCGCTACGAAAATTGCCCCGTCTGCGTTGAGTGCAAAAGCTGAGAGAGATCTGTTAACGCTGATAGCCACGGTCAAGTTCACGACGCTGACGTCGACGTCGACGTCGACAGCGACAGCGACGTGGACTCTGCAGCCGGCCGCGTGTCATTAGCATGTAAAGCGGCCAAATTGAAAATTGTAACGGATCTGGAGTCGTCGCGGCGGTAGCTCGCGATAAACATCTGAAAGGACCCCTAAGTAGTTTATTGATAGGCCACTAAAAAAAGGACACGCCGGCACAGCGCACCTGCAGCTGCTGGCCGCTGCCCGCTGCCGCTACTGCTCGCTGCCCGATGCCCGCTGCCCGCTGCGTCCTTCCCCTCTTTGAGGTTATAATTGAAAAGCAGCTCCCATGACTGGCACTTTAGACTCTCGTACTCGTTCTCGATCACCTTGAAAGTAAAAGTCGCCGCAATGCATTTTTATGCAAAGTAAAAACAACTTTAGCATTAAATTAAAACAAACAAATAAATGAATAATAAGCAAAGAGAGTGCGCCAAAGAGAGCGCCAACAATTTGCATACATACACATGCATATTTACTGCATTGAATGTGTGAGCGCCAGTGATCGCCAAAGAGAGTGAGAGCGAGAGAGCGCGCAAATAACAGCTGATCAACAGTTTTTTGCTGTGCTCGTTTTTCTTGGGTTATGCTTAGATAATTTTAATGCGCATGCAAAGTGCTTATTATTAAACATGCTAATTCAGACTAATCAGCGGCCAATGCCGGCTCTCGTTACACTTTTTATGCAAAACAACTTTGCAGTAATCAGCTGGCTGTTTGTTTATGTAATTAAGCGACGCTTATTCAGATACAATTCATATTTGTTGGCTGAAACATGTTCTTTTCAGACGTTTGGCGCACAATTCAAATTTGAAAACTGTGCGTGCCAAACAAAGCTTTGAACAGAGTTGAGAATCGTCTTAAGGCCAGCTGGCGTGAGCTCTGCTCACACTGAAAGCGAGCAGTGTGTGTGTGTGTGCGTGTGTATGAGTGAGAGTGTGTGCTTGTTTGTGTCTCTGTCTGGCTGTCGGGGCGAGGGCGTGGCCAGCGGTGAGCGTGGCATATAGCAACGCGCAGTCGCGGCGCTCAGAGAGTGGGCGTTGCCAGAGCGACGCTAACACACTGAGCAGGTGACTGGAAGGAGCAGGCCAGCGCTACGGGCGCTGCACGCGCGCAACAGAGACGGCCATAAACAAAATGGCTGCTATCATTGGCCAACTGCCGATAGATGGCGCCAGTGCCGGCATTTAAGCTCCAGCTGCTTGTGTTTTGGCCCATTCGTAAACTGTAAACTGTTTGGCGCGCTCGCTAAGCGATTTGGGTTAGGAGTGTCGTCGGCTTGGACTACGGATACTGCTCGATACCCCGTCACGCTCCTCCACCCCGTCCCCCAGTGCCTCCTGGCTTGTAGGCGCGCATTTCCGTGCCGTGCACCGAAAGTTGAGCAATTTTTCACTCGAGCACAAAATGCCGCCTTGCCGATTTTCACGCTCCGCCAACTGGCAACAGAGTCCTGCGGCGAGGGGTGCAGCAGCAGCCAAGTGCATTTTGTTAGTCCTGCGCTGACCATGGAGCATAGCGAAGGGATCACAGGATATGCGACTTGCTCAGCTGGCGTTTCTCCTTTGGCTGACTGGCTTGCTCTTATTCTTGGTGGGGTCAAGGGTCGTCTGCTCAATAATTTCAACATTGTTGCCATAATGAAAGCTTTGCTCTTCATTTAAAGGCAGCAACGTCCTGCACAATGCGCACTGCACTCCAATTCCGACGCCCTGTGTAAGGTCCTTTTTGTGTCCGAGACACTGTAAAACATGCTTCCTGCGCTCTGCGCTGCGCTCTCTGCCGGCGACGACGTCGCGCAGCAGTTTGCGTAATAAAATTTGCATAATTTTAAATGTATGTGTGTGTGTGTGAGGGCGTATATACATATATTTGTGTGTATGTGTGTGTGTGTGGGTGTCTGTCGACTGTCTCGCATATCCTTGCTGGCATATCCTTACGCATTGTCTGCTGCACACACAAAAACAAATGAGTCTCGCGGCGAGGCGACTCCAAAACTGCAGCTGACACTGCCACAGCTTTAAGGCAGCTTTAAAGCTGCTGCATTGGTGGCTACGGGGTGCAGGGGGGTGCCAGGGGGCGCACAAGCCCCAAACTTAGCCTCAGCCTCTGCTTACTGCCCAAAATTGCAAATCAGCTGCTGAAATTTGCGTGTCAACATTCATTTCTAAATTGCAACTAATAAATAATAAAATAATCAACTGTGCAGGCTAGAGTCAGAAGTGCTCGACTGCGAGATACCCTGGAATATGCTAATAGCAATTGGGCAATGAACTCAAATCATTTTGTGAATAAACAAACTTTTCAAGCATAATTTATAATATAAGACATTTTTAAATACTTGAAGTCCCAATTAACTTATTATTTTAATTTTAAGGTAATCTTATGATAAATAAATAAAAAAATAAATACTAGAAATAAATATTGTATTTCTATAGTATTTTTCGTTTAGTATTTTAGTTGTTAATTTAGCTTAACCCAATTCCAATTCCCAGTTTTCTTTATGAAAACTATTATTATAAATTATAACACTAATAACATTATAGTTGCTTTATGAGCACAACTTTATTATACCCTTCTTTTTAGGCATTTTGGGGGCCACTCAATATAAATAATTCAGCCATAAACTAAATTAATTTGACTTAATAAAACAACACGCAGTACGAAATATCAAAGTGCATTACACTGCAGGAAAATCATGGTAAGTATATAATTATTAATATCATATCATATCAATTTTAAAATGCGAGGCTCTTATTTACCAATTTAATAATAAACGAGGAAACATTAAGAAGAACTAAAATATTACGAATAATTACTCAAAATTTGTTTAATATTAGAAACTTTTATTAGAATTCTGTTAGAAACCAGACAGAAAACATGAACATACTAGACTCACTTATATCTTAACCTGAGAGAGACTGACTTGTATATTTCTTAACCTGATATATTAACTTTAGTATAGAGTGACTTATATCTTTCTTAACTTGAACATTAGTATAACTTAACCTGGTATCTTAACTTAGGAATCTTATCTTAACTTAGCTTGATAGTATCTTAACTTCACTTGAACAAAAAACTGACTTATATCATAACCTGATATCTTAACTTGAACATAGAACTGATTTATTATAACTAAGCCTGATATCTTAACTTGTTAGTATCTTAACTTCACTTATATCTCTACCCCATATCTGAAACACAGACTGACTTATATCTTAACCTGATATCTAACTTGATAGTATCTTAACTTCACTTATATTATAACCTGATATCTTAACTTGAACTGACTTATTGTAACTTAAACTGATATCTTAACTTGATAGCATCTTAACTTAACTTGATAGTATCCCAACTTTACTTATATCCTAACCACATATCTTAACTTAAGCACAGACTGACCTATATCTTTACCTGATATCTTAAATTGAACATAGATTGACTTATATCTTAACCTGATATCTTAACTTGATAGTATCTTAACTTGATAGTATCCCTACTTCACTTATATCCCAACCCCATATCTTAACTTAAACACAGACTGACCTATATCTTAACCTGATATCTTAACCATATCGTGTCTTCAAGTGAATATTTATGTTTTTGGGGCAACCCACTAATGTTGCTTATTAGGCACGCTTATTGGAGCTATAAAAATGAATTGGAACAAACTATTAAACCTCTTCCCCTTAAGTCCCCACCAAAAAAACAAAAAAATGCGTCAAAGTTTTGTTTGTTTCTTTCACTTTTTGGGAGTTTTCCTTTCTTTGAGTTCTGGCAAAGTTTTGGGCAACATTTTTATTTGTGGACTCTTGTTATTGTTATCAACATTAAATCAAAGCACAAAGACAACAACAATTACAAAAGGCTTTAGCTTGTGAATATACAAAACAAAAAAGAATGAATGAATCGGAATACATATCTATAATGCCAAGCAAGAAAAGCCAAAAAAAAAAAAAGAAAACGCGGGCCGCAAAAAAAGGGGAGGGTAGAGAAAATTTACAATGTCGCCGGCTTCCGCTCAGGGGCAAGCTGGCTAAGGGGTTTCGGGTGGGAGGGGGCGTGCAGGGTAGGGGCAGTTTGGGGGCGTGCCGTTGCGCGTTGCGTTGCTTTGGTTTTGTTGTGGCAATAAAATACATCATAACGGTATCATAAGCGAGCGAACAAAGCGAAAGGCGATACACACACACACACACACACACACACACACACACACACACACACACACGCACACATAGAGAGCGTACACACAAAAAAATGAAATAACAAAAAAGGCAACGAAAATCTGTGGAAAAAATCCATTTGCAGGGCGGCGGCGGCGGCCAGAGAAAAAATATTCAAATTTTGTTACGATGCGCAAAAACAACAACAAAAGCAACAACAAATAACAACAACAACAACTATAACAACAACAACAACAACAATGGGCAAAAAACAAAGCCTAAAGAAAACAACAGAAACAGAGGCGCGCTATTATGGCAACAGCAACAACTACAACAACAACAACAAGGACAATGGCGGCCACAGGAAATAGTCACACATACACTCATACACACACACATGGCACGCACGCACACTTATGTCTGTTTGCATATGAAAGGGTTTTGCGTACCGTTAGTTGTCTGGTATCTGCTGTTGTCCTCCTGCTCCTTGCCTCACCCCCGCCACACTTCCCACTTCCCACTCCTGCCGTGTGCCATGTCCCATGTCCTGTGTCCCATGTCCTGTGTCCTGTGCGTGCTGCAGCAAATAAAATATTAAAATTGGTTCAATGAATTTCAATAACAACAACAAACACGAAATCAAAACTAAATTTCGCTTTATTGATAACGAAACACAAGGTAACACAGCAGTGCGGGCTAGAGGGGGCTCTGGCTAGGGGGTAGGGGAGAGGGGGCGAATCGGTTGCGTGTGTGCTGATGTGGTTATGTACTACTACTATACTATATATATGTCCCAGCACTTGAAATATTTGAATGCTTGATGATTGTGTGCGAGTTTGAGTGGCAACAACAGTGGCGGGGGAACAGGAGGGGATGTTTTTATTGTTTGGAAATATTTAGATTTGTTTAATAGTTAAGTATTATTGCTATAAAGCAGGGCCTATTATTATGTTGAATATGTTCGAATTTATACTGAATAACATTAACTTAACAATCTTTTTCAACAGGTCTTCAAAGATAGAATTCCTACTAGACTTTGTTTATAAATTGTTTCAGTACCCTAACAGACTTAATCATAACAGCGAAATCACTGGTAAATTTTAGAAAAGGAAGAACGTTTTTTATTATCAATGATGTTTCCTGACACTTAACAGCAGTAACGTTTTCTCGACCTTAAGATTACTATAACCAATTTAATTTGATTATCTAAAAGTTTGTGCGTTTCTTTTCCTTTTTATGTTTAACTAAATTAAGCTGGCTATATCTAGTATTATTTATTTGTTATTATTTAAAAACTATTTATTAGTAGTATACTTGTATCATATCAAATAAATATATGTATTGAAAACTTGTACAAATATTTTAACGAAGATCTGTTTAAGTATTTCGGATGAAACTTGGCATTTCCAGAGCATTTGCTCCGAGATTATGAAATATTATGTACTATTTCCTCATTCTTATTTAGTGTGAATGAAAATGAGTTTAAAAAATAAGTTAATTTTATGATACTTGCGCTGAAATTAAAAATAGTATTCCAATTTAACTCTCTTTTTAAAAATTTTTTTTTATTTTATTTATAAAAATTTTATCTTAGAAATGAATTCAAAATTACAATGTTGTTATTTATAGCCAGAGCAATGGAGCTTAGCTCTCTTTTATGTGGATTCAGAATACAGCATCTGATTTATATTTCTGACTTCCCTAAGATATTTGATAGTTAACATTTTCGAGTAGAATAGCTGTCATTTGGAGTTAATCTGAATACTCCCGGATTACCTGTAAGTAAAGTAAGTTAACTTACATTTTAAACTGTTCATTTATTGATAATAATAGCTACTAATAATACTATCTAAACTAGTGTGAACTAACTTCTTATGTGCTGTAACTTTCATCTTGCTTGCGGCCCCCCTTTGACAGCTTTCTATCCGCGCCACTGCACTTCGCAAATACACACACTCACACACATTGTAGATGCGTGTGTGTGTGTGTGTGTGTGGTACACCCTACACACTTATGAATATACATATTCAGATACAAATCTGCACACATTTGTGTGTGTTTTATGTGTGTTTCTGCAATGCCGTCAATCTTTACCCTTCTGCAGTCGTGCGTGTTGAGTTCTGCCATTTGGTTGAGTTCTGCCGTTCTGCCACCCAGCCCCCAGTCCCCAGCCCTCCCGCGCTACGCCCCTGGCCTGCTGGCCTATCTAGCGACTTATTTGCATGTTGTGCCATTTTAATACAGGCGAGTACATTGTGCACTTTGCTTTTTTCGGCAAATCGATAAAGTGCGTTGAATTTGAATTTTTCTGTTGTCACATTAATGAAAAAATCTCTCAATCTAATCGATGATTAACCGGCAAACAAGAGCTGTAGCTATGCCTATGTGTGTGTGTGTGTGGTGTGTGGTGTGTATGTGTGTGTGTGTGTGTCTGACATACGCACAGGGTTTTTCTATTTGGCGACAGTGTCCAAAACAAACACACGCAGACACAAAATGGCAACAAGGACTCTGCCGCCCCAAAGTTTGCGCCCAAATTTCCTTACCCAACTGGAAATACCTACAAGGGAAGGTGCTTGGGGGGGTGGCGTGGGTCGAGAACATGACAGGCAGACGAACGTGCGGCGTTTGCTGGGGGTTGAAAGGACGAACACACACACACCCACACCCACACACACACGCGTACAGAGAGACACGCACATACCAACGCAATAACAAACAACACACAAACTGAAAGCAGTGCCCAGCAAGGCGCAAGGACGGGAGGGAGGTAGGTAGGGGGCAGGGGGCAGCGGCTCCCAACGGGTGGAATGTCGCGTATTTGCATGGTAAGGTGACTGCTGTCCCCCACAGCTCCCCCCCCTGTCAGCTCTACTCATAGCATTTGAGTTTATTGTATGCGTGAATATTCAAATGCTGCGTGTGTTCGTGTCCTGTGTGTCCTGTGTGGGGGTTGCCACAGCAACAGGAAATAGACGCATGCGTATTGCTCTCATTTCTTTTACAGCTGTGTGTGTGTGTGTGTGTGTGTGTGTGTGGACAGCCCATTGGGGAGCACTGCACGTTTGCCCTGCGAAACAAAGCAACGCCAAATAATAAATAATTGCTAGTTGGCATTGAGGTGTACGGCAACAACAACAACAAAATGCGATCCCCCAATGTGCCCTTAATATATAGTATATATATATGTACATACACATATATATTACACCCTGTCCGGGGCCTTGTCTTTATATATTATTTTTTGTAGTTTTTTGTGCCATTTTCTTAATTAAAGCTTATTTGTCGTTGATTGAAAAACAAGCGCCACACGGCGTATGCTTGATATTGGGCTAAGTCTCTTCGGACTGGGTCCTTAAAATCTAAATTCGATATTAAAGCTTATCGATTTGTGGGCGCTTTAAAGCCCCAACTGAACTGAAAACTCAACTCAACTCAACTGAACTGAACTCAACACCCAACTGTCAGCAGCTCAGTTCTGTTCAGTTTGGCTGAGTTTTGGTTCGTGTGTGTTGTCATTTGAAATGGCGTGTCTGTCTATCAGGCGGCTGGATGAGGCAAGATGAGAGGGTTAGAGAAAGAGAGAGGGGCCGCTGCTAGTTGCAACCTGTCTACATAAATACTGTCTGCGATAAGGCCTTTGTTTTTGTCATAAATCTCATTTTATGATGAATTGATATGAGTGAGCGAATGCAGCCAGACACAAATTGGATACACACACACGGCCTGCAGCGGGGGCGGTGTGTGGTTGGGAGGGGGGCAAGGGGGCTAAAGGGGGAGGCGGAAGTGTTTGCTGGGTTGGGCTGATAGACAACAGCGTTTGCTGATTTGTGGCTTGTAACAGGTTGAAATAACGCTTAATAATTACAAACTCTTATAGATTTTATTATCAAGCAAAATGAGAGAGTTTGGGAAAGAATTTATCAGGCGGAAAACCACACATGAGAAGCTGGGGATAGGGAAATTTTATTTTAAGGAAAATATCTTAAAGGAACAGAAAAACTAATCTCAAATTGAAAAGCGACTTAGGGAAATTAAATTCATTGATAGAAAACAAAACTGCTTTGTAAGCATTTTATTTATTTAAAGTTTCTTTTATTAATCTAAGCTTTTCATTCAAAGGATGAAATATAGGCAGGCGTAACAAACGCCGAAATGCGTAGGAGAAGAATTTTAATAAGTAAAATGTAAAAAATGTATTCAAATGAATTACATTGGCTTTATTAAATCGTTGTAATCGTTACAAATCACAATATTATTTCTTAGTTTTCAGGCTAATCTAGGAAAGTAAGATTTAATTATAATATTTGAAAAACATGTTTATTTACTTAATGAATCTACTTTGAATGACCTCAGCATCTGAATTTGAAGACTTTGTCTAGCCAAGTTCCTAAAGTATTCAACGAATTAGTACATTTTAAATTTATTTTAAATATAAACAAAATGCAAACAAGAAAGTCTGGCTAGATACGGTATTTTATTTATTATTTAAAGTGGCTTATTAACTGAATGAAGATCCTTTTGATTGCACTCAACTTCGGATTTGGCAGTCCAGTTCGGAACATAGTTATTTAAAGGTTTGTCCCGACTTTCTTTTGTTTTTCTTCCAGCTTGAGTTGCTTCGCACAGTTGGCGCACAAATCACACATTGTTGTAGAAACTTTATACAGTCTGGCAACGCTGTCTCCGTGCCCGTCTCCGGCTCCGGCTCCATCTCCATCTGCATCGCCGTCTACGTCAGTGAAAGTTATGCTGAGCAGGGATGCAGGATAATGTCTGCCTGTTTGTCTAACTGTCTGTCTCGCAGCCGAAGGCGACTCCCGCCATGTTTGTCTGCCTGTTTCTCTGTCTGTTCCGTTCCGTTCCTGTACCCTGCACTCCATTGCCCCCTGCCTTCTTCCTTCTTCCGTGCCCATCCCGTCTCTGTCTCTATTGCTGTGTGCAAGCGTTTGCACCTCATTTGCATAAACGCTCTGGCAGCGGCATCGCCAAACTTTTGCCCACATTGCACAAAAGAAGGCGGCTAAGAAAAACTGGCAGGCCGGGCCAAGCCAGGCCGGGAGAGTCGAGTGGCCAGGAGAGTGAAGGATTGGCGGACTGTGTTAACTGGGAAGCTGGCAGCGGAGTCGAGAGTGAAAAATGCGCAAACTTGGTAACCAAGTTAGCGCGTTATTTTAACATTTTCCGCTTTGCTGCTGCCTCTTTCACGCTCCCCTTGTCCACCATTCTGGCTCCGTTGTGGCTCTCTTCTGTCGCGTGCGATGTGTGTCCTGGGACATTGTTCAAGGACCTGGTACAAATCACAGCCAGTTGGAAATTATGATCGATGTGGCAGCAGCCGTTAGCCGAGGCCAACTCATGCGGCACTTTGTCAGGAAATTTGTTAAGTTTTGCGATTGCATTGCGTTGATTTTCCACCGCATGATAAGTGGCATAAAACTTTGCTAAGGATAAGACATAGATTTCAATATAGGTATAGGTTATCTTGACTGCTGCCTAAATAAATATATTCATTGTATTTTTCTATATTTATATGAAATGTATTTATACTTCCAACTGAAGGCATACACACTTGTCATGTAGCCTTAGGTGT
This sequence comes from Hirtodrosophila confusa, assembly GCA_035043065.1. NCBI lineage: Eukaryota > Metazoa > Arthropoda > Insecta > Diptera > Drosophilidae > Hirtodrosophila > Hirtodrosophila confusa. The sequence continues at coordinate 8,208,705 of JAWNNI010000213.1, read as the reverse complement.
TTGAATAGTTTTTAAAAAATGAATAAATAATTAATATAAAACTAATGGTAAGTGTAGTTGTATTTTGTATTTTGTATTCATGTATTTCTTACTTATTCTCTTTATTACAAATCACTTTCGTGATAAGCATGTACAATCTTATTAATTAGTTGATTAATTCTTATCATTATTGTTACGAAAATTGAAATTGAAATAAATAAATGTTAAACAATCAAACGATAGTTTTTTATTGATGAGGGATGGGAGCACTTATTATTTTCAGAATTAATTTTCGGTCTAATTCACTGTGTGATCAAAAATCAACGAGAATTACCCACAGGAAACGTTAGGTTCCCATTTCAAATAATGATAATAAAAAAGTGTAGCATACTTTTAGGGGCAGTAGCACCCTTCTGCTGATTTCTGTTCGCCTGGTGTTTCGGCAGTGCCAATGAAGTTTTGTTTTCAGAATTCAACTTTCCAATTTGTGAGCCTCAAAATGCCAAAAATTGGCCAGAAATACCAGGCGAACAGAAATCAGCAGAAGGTCGCTAAATAGTATAACAGTTGCTGATTAATATAACAGCCAATCGACTGTTATACAACTATGTAAATAACAGTAGTCTGTTATTAACAGAACGTTAACAGTGTGATAACAGACAGTTAACAGTGCATTAACAGTATGATAACATAGCATTAACAGAATGTTAACATAGGGTTAACAGCACGTTAACAGAAAGTTAACAGAATGTTAACAGCATGCTAACAGCATGTTAACAGAATGTTAACAGCATGTTAACAGAATGTTAACAGCATGTTAACGGAATGTTAAAAGCATGTTAACAGTAACAGTTAACAGCATCGTGTTCCCCAAAGTATACTGAATTTTCTTCAATCTGCTACTTTAACAGTAAATTGATAAATAACATGAACCCACTATCGTTGAATGCTGATCGATACATCGCCAACCCGAATTTTGGTAAGCGTACGCTTTTGCAGTACACGAAAATTAAGACACGTCAAATTATAATTAACATTTTTGTTTATTTGCATGAAATATACATAAATATGGTTAAATCTAAGTTTGTATTGTATTTAACTTATCACTTAATAAGCTTCACAAGGACTTAGGCTCACTTTGAAGTCAGTTCTGCTGCATCCTCATCCAGCTTGACTAATTGAAGTGCCCAAGAGTGGCCGATCTGTGCGGCGTGTTCAACTGCCATTGGCCATAGATTTAGTACTCATCCTCTATTTGGTACTCCCTGTGTGCGGGGTAAAATATTGATACTAGTCGAACAGTTTGTTTTGAGGCGTAGGCGTGACTTAGTCATAATATTCGTTGAGTTCCTTTGAATCTGGTTTAGAAAGGATTGTAATCATAATAATAGTATAATTATTATTATTATTTTAAAGGCAAGTTTCTTATGAGTTACGATAATCTAAATAAATAATCTATATATATTGGAAATAAGATGCAAATCCTCCTGCTTAGGAGTAAGGTCTAGTCTGTCCAGCAGGATTTCCTATACTTCTATGCCTTACATATTGATTTCAAGACAAATTCTAATTAGGGAAGTCCTTCTTTGTAGCTACTATAATCTTTGCAAACTGTTTCTTAATTATCATCTTCGCCATCATCCTTAAATCTATGCTTTCCATATGGATTTATGTCGCTAATACCCAGTCAAGCCCACTCCCACCCCCCATGCGTTGTCCCCAGTCAAATTCAGCCTTTCGTTGCGCTTCTCAGCATCATTTGAATTGTTGGGAATTCCCCGTCTGTGAGCATTTCATGCAAATTGCCTAAGGTCAAGAGCAAAGCTGCATTTGCTTTGCTCCTCGGTGTGTATGCTTGTGTGTGTGTGTGTTGTGTGTGTGTGTGTGTGTGTGTGCAAAGTGCATAAAAAAGTTTCAATATCAGTGGGTCACATGCTCGTCTGCATCACTGATGAGCCAGAGACGAGCCTCCTCCAATGCGAACCCAATGCCAATGCCGATGATGACGTCGTCGTCGTCGTCGTTTCCCTTGCCTTTGCCGGTGACTGCGTCTTACTCTTCCGATATTAACAACAAATTATGGCCCGCTCATAAAATTGCACAATAAACAAAAGCACAAAATGCTGTGAGTGTGTGTGTGTCTGTCTGTGTGTGTGTTTGCCAAAGAAAAAAGTAACAAATGAGTCGCAAAAAAAGTAAAATTCTGTAATAAAAACTTTTTCGTGATCTACCTCAACGAAGGAGGCAGGCAACGTCTGGAAGAGATGGTATGTGTCTGGGATTTGAAAAGGGAAAGTGGAGCGTACCGGGATGACACTCTATATAAGTGTGTGTTGTGTGTGTGTGTGTGTGTGTGTGTGTGTTTGCGTTGGGGTTACTGCACGATACGCTGAGGGCATAAAAAATCAGCTCTCGTGTAATAATCATAAATTAGTTTATGAGTCGCCGTCGTCGTCGCGTGCGCGTAACCTTGCCCTTTCACACACACACACAATCATATGGACACTCAGATGCAGCAACACACACACACAGACACACACACACACACACCACACACACCTACACACAATTATGTATTTTTGTCTGTGTATCGAGCCAGTTTTATATATATTTTTTTGTGAATTTTTTATTTTGTGCACACTGTTGAGTTTTAACGGCTGCTGCATGCATAAAAATGGCAAGTTAAATGGAAAGTCAAGCAGCGCGACAAAGACAGCAACAGCGGGTGGGAGGGAGGCAGAGAGAGAGGCGCAGTTGGTTGGCAAACCAAAATAAACATATTTGAAATTCTGGAAACGCGCACGTGTGAATGTCGAAGTGGAAAATGTATTCGAAAACAAATTTTGAATTACAAATCGACGACAAAGTTGCCGACTGCTGACTGTCTGATGACGTCATCGAAAGGATGCAGCAAGGACAACGCGAGGCAGCCGACACAGCAGCAGCAGCAGCAGCGGCAGAGGCAACAAAATTTCGCACGAGTTTTGCATTTGAATTACGAGCAACGAGTTCCGCTAGACGACGAAGGTCCTGCCTGTACATGTGAGTGCCTGTCTATGTGTGTGTGTGTGTGTGTTGTGTGTTGTGTGTATGCGAAACAGCTGATTATTGTTTTGGCCTGGCCTGAAGCAAACTAGCGTTTGAGTCACTTAAGATCTGAATACTTTGTAAACGCTTTTGCAAATCCTTTTATATCTTTTTGCGCTCCAACTGCGCAGACGCCGTCAAAACCTTAGAGCTGAAAGACAAAATGGCCGTTAAAATTCGTCCTTTAACGGCAAAACAAAGCTGCCAACTGCTGTCAAGGGCAGACCCCAAGAATTATGGCATTCATAACTGCTTTCAATTAGCTGAGAGAGCTGCCAATAAATTGACTTCCTCTTAAAGTCACAGAGTCTTTAATATTTGGCAGCGCCGCTTCCTCCATATCGACCCAAACACACAAATATATATATTTATATATATATATAGCTATATATATACACGACACCCACTTTCATCATCATCGCTGGCTCGAAAGCCAGAGCCTGTCGAGGATTCTCGTTAGCATGCGAGGCTGCGCTCAGTTCGCAGCACGCGTCTGGAATACAAATGAGGATCGCTTTCGTTCACGTTGCCGTTGTTGTTGCGGCAAGGACAGTGGCAGTGCCAGCATCCGCCATTGACAGTCACACACACACACACACACACACACACACCCCCATTGAGCTGGGGAGTACACAATATGGGGCTCGCTTGTTTTGTGTATTTGTTTTGCTTGGTTTTGCTCGTGTTTTCAGCTTTTTCGTCATTTGGTTAGTTGTGCAGCTGTATTTGTGGCTACAGTGGTTAGAACTGAAGGATATGAATAGCAGGAACTAGTTCTTTTGCAAGTTCATCTAAAAATCTGCTTCTAGCTTTCTACCCAACTAATGTAAATAATTTACCTATTCATAACTCTTCTTTTTTTATTTGTTTACTGCATTTCATTGTTCCTTCTCTTCTAGTTACAATGTGTGATTTTTACTATAAGCCCTTTAAGGACATGTTTCAAATGCCTTATGCCTATAACTAAAACAATATCTAGTCAAAATGAATATTGGTTTAATCTCTTATAGAAAAAATGCAATTGTTTAATTGCAAATTATGCTTTCACAGGTCCTTCAAATTTCTCTTAAACATAATTTTCTTTAAATTTTTTATAGCATTGACTTTTCTCTGTAAATATTTCTAGCAATAACTTTGCCTGGAATCCATAAGTTGTTGACATATTATATTATTTAGGAAATTATTCATCCCAATTAAACCTTTTTTTATTTGTAAGTTTAATATTCCTTATAAAGCACACAATACATGTAAGTTATGGTTAGTTCTTAGCTTGTTCCTATTTATATTCCTCTGATTTTGAAAATGATGTTGACTGGCTTTAACTAATTCCATTTAGCACACTTCGAACTATAATAGTTCTAAATGGAGCATATATCAAACGAATCGATGCAGTTTGGCTTTTCTTTTATGCATAGCTGATAAATATCATCTTTATGCCACAAATACAACAGACAGCATCCATTTGATCAACATATTTAGTTCCAGCTTTGTTTTTCTATTGTGTGTGCTTTCCACGGTGTTTGCATTGGTCACACACACTTGCACACACTCGGACACACACACAGCTGGATGGTCATGTCCATGGTCACTTCCTGGCCGCACACACACACTGCTGTTATCCTGGCAATAGTTTGCCTCTTGATTTGCACTGTTTGACAAGCAAAAATTTTGCTGTTTGTTTTTCGGGGGCTGCCAGGATAAGCGAGTGTGTGTGAGAGAGAGACAGAGAGAGTGGGATATACTTAGTTTTTGTTATTGCCCAGTATTTGCTGATGGCCTCGTCAATGACTCCTCCTCGTCCTCGTCCTGGTCCGCCCTGCGCACTCGCCTAATGAGCCAAGTGCGGAGCGTTGACAGTTGCTTGATAAGCGTAAAACCGTAACGAATGCCAATGCCTAACCAGGACATGGCGCGTCCAGAGAAGGATAATTAAACGTGAGCGCGCACGGCGAACAGCGGCAACAGTCGAAGCGTATTAATCATTTAATTTACTCCTTTCACGGCGAAAGCCTGCGGCAGGACGAAGCTCAAGGCACTTGTCTGCGAGCGCATTAACACCGTCGTCCTGCCAGCTCGCGGCTGACAATCCTTTTCACGTGTCCTCGCAACCCTTTCGTGTCTTTCTGAATTTAATTCGTTCGAGCATGAAATTTCCGCGTGCGTGGCCTCCATCCTTGCCTCCCGCCCACGCCCCCGCCCCCGCCGCCGCTCGAGTTCCCCATTTACAGTCGCCACTTTGCTTGTAGCTTCATTAAAATAAATTTAAATAAACTACGCGGCTTTTTGTGCCTGTTGTTCGTGTTGTAATTATGAAAATAATATCAACTGGCAGAAAGTTTCTGCTTAAGCGGCACAAAACTTGAAGCACTCCTTTAAAAAGGACCTTCAAGGTCGCCCGACGAGCAAATTATTTTGGCATTTGTGCGAAATGTTTGCATTAGAAGTCAATTTATTAATTAGTATAATTTAAACATTTGCGCATCAAGAACTTAAAAACCCCGAAATTCCAGACCCGGACCCCGTACCCGTCCCCGTCCCGCTTCCGAGGCAGTTCCACCCCCCGTTACGCCTAAAATGCTGCAATACAAAATCGATGACAAATTGCGGACACGTTACGCGTAGTTGAGCCCAAGACGAGTTGAGCTCGGGTTTGGGTTTGGGTTTGGGTTTGGGTTCGGCGTGACTGCTAAATACGCTGACAATGCTACCCCGCTTGGAAAGACAAAAGCAACAACAACAACAACAACAACAATAACAACAACAATCTGAACAGCCACCAGCCACCCTGACAAAGGCAAAGTCAGGCCAAGCAGCAAGGATATATCAATGGGCAAATTAAAATAACAACCTAATCATCGTTTTAAGACCGCGAGAAAGGCGACAACCAGGCTCTACAGCAGAGGGGTGCAGGGCAGGCACAGGGGCTGGGTGGTGTGGTGTGGGGGTGGCTGCTAAATGAAACAGCAAGGCCTTTTGTCAACGGCTCAGGATATACACGCTGAACATCCCTTTATACTTTTTTTTTTTTGGCATTTTTATGTTCCGGCGTTTGTTCCGCCTTCTGTTCCTGTTCCTGCTCTCGGGGCTAAACAATTGCCCAAAGTGTTGGAAGTCAAACGCAAGTGCTGTCAGCCACCGACCCGCCACTAATGCGTCCGCTGCAGCAGAGGAGGAGGCAGAGGCAGAGGCAGCATCAGTGGCAGCAACGGCACAGGAGACATCGAATTGCTCCCTTGTGACAGGCCAATATAATGCGCCACGGGGCTACGGGCGACGGATGACGGCCGAGGGGACGTAAGGACGAACGAGCGATTGCACAAAAGATTGCTGCGCTCATATCAAGTTGCAACCGTGCGTCCTGGCCAAGGTCCTGTGCGCTCTCTCTCTTGTCTCAGGCTCACTGATACGTATGATGGATCGCCTTAAATACCTTTAAATTAAAACGACGCTCAACCGAAATGAGTTGTGGGAGTTGGGGTTTGCTTGCCTCATCCTCATCCTCATCCTTCTCCGCATCCGCTTCCATATACGCTTTTAAATGCGTTTTAATTGAACGCAGCGTGACGCTTTCAATCCTGAGATTTTCGCTGTCGGGGATTGGTTGGTTACTTGGACAGTTGAGCGAGTTTTAGCTTGGATGTGAACTACCCAAGGGATTTCTTAGGAAACTTACAGAGTACTATGTAATACTTTTATTGTGAACTGGATTTTCTGCTGTGTGAACTATTTCAAAGATATTTTGACTTCACCTGCATTTGACTACAACAGATTGCAAACTTTCATAACTTGGCCAAAACTAAACCGATTTCCGTAAGGAAGATTTTTATTTCAAAATAAATGTTCCTTCAAACGCATATAACTTTATCAAAACTGAACCGATTTTTATTCGGAAAGTTCCTATGTTCATAATTTATCATTTTAATTGATTTTTCACTTAAACTTATTTAAATTTCTGAAAATAAAAATGATAATTTTTTCCATTTTTCAAAAAATCTGAAAATTGAAAAATTTGCAAATATTATTCGTAATTGGTTGCAACTTTATGCAAGGTATAAAAACAGAGTAGAATCGCATAGAAACAGCACTCATAAAGCCTTCATTGATGTATCTATGAGTTTGCTGGGCCTGTCAATGCTCTCTGTCTGCAATTGAAGTATTCTTTTTTGACACTAATCAGATTAGTATCGCCAACGCGATGGCATATAATTCTCGATGCACATGCGAGCCAGACGCATCAAATTGCAACGGGGACTATCCAACAACCCACACCCACATCCACAACCAAACTCACACCCACAGTCAGAGCCAGGGCAAGAGACAGGGCCAGAGCCACCCATGAGCCCAACTTGACATGCATAGTCGTAGTATGAAATGGACGTTGGAGTTGGGTCTGGGATTGGAAATGGAAATGGGAATGGTACTGGGACTGGGACTGGGACTGTCTCTCGGTCTGGGGTATTGAATGACTGCCTGACTGACTGTTTGACAGACACTGATGTTGATGAATATCAAGTGAATCCTTTTGTGACATCAAAAAAGGCCTCCCGCTGGGCTGCCACATTGCTTGTAGCTTTAAAACCTTGTGGCAGCGAAAGTGACAGCGACGTCAACATCGACGTCGACAGCGACAGCGACAGCAACTGCGACTCTATCGCCCAGAGGCCAAAAGACATCGGCGTAGCCATCGGCACGGGGCCATCGCGGACTTACTTAGCCCACAAAATGCTCAGATTGAAAAACGCAAAAGTTGAGATATGTGCGCCGGCCAGATTGATTGCCAGCGATAGCGTGGGCACATGGCCAGGGCAAGTGTATAAAAAACTAGAGACAGCGGCCGACGGGGAGGGGAGCGGGCGACGGGCGACGGGCGACGGCTTGAGGTTAGGCAGAGCGCAGAAAGATGGCAGATAGGACAGCCCTCTGTCCGTTTCAGTCAGCCTGAAATAGACAGCGGCAAGGACATGGAAAATTATGAAAGTGTTGGCGTAGAACAAATCGAATTAGACATTGCGTAAAGTTGATGCCATGGCAACAAACAGCAGGCCAACAAAAAAAGAGGCCGCCATTAGTGGTCTGGGGAGGTCGGGGCAGCAGTTTGGGCCGGAGTGCGTCCTCCGGGGGCTGAGTCCTGGCCTGAGTCCGGGTCCAGCTCTGTCTGCCATTAGTGCGTGTGATTTCCATTTCATTTCGCTTCGTGACAGTTGGCAACTCCAACAGATTAAAGGCATTTCCCATCCAGCACGCAATTCGCCTGAATTATTGTTGTCAGCAACCAGCCAGGACAACCAGGACATCCACCCAGCAGCCAGAGCCAGCCAGAGCCAGCCAGCCAGCCAGGAGCAAGCCTCGCGACATGCGTCGATGATACGCAAATGCAAACAAACAGAGTTCAGGGAAGAAACATTCTCATGGTGGGGGAGACGATGCTAGAAATAATGCCATGCACATTGTCATCCAGTGCGAGGGAGACAGCAGCTGGCAGAGAGGGAGAGAGCTGTTGTAAGGCATATGCAAAAAGGAGCAACCAGTCGTACGTTCCACGTCCCTCGTTCCCCGTGCGTGCGTCACTTGCGAAATCAGCTGTGAAAATTTTGAAAATTTTCCACGAGGATTTTCGCGACTTTTTGCGTATTTTGCATCAATTTTTATCAGTTGGCATCACCAGCCGTAAGTGGGCCAGCCGGGGGCGGGGGCGGAGGCGGGTGCAGGGCTCTGGGCTTGGTGCACGTTAATGGCAAGGCGACTGCGTAAGTGGCAAAAACTCGACAAACGTCAACGCCATATGAAAGTGCTCATAGGCCGATGGGTAAAGGATGATGGATTCTGGGATTGGTCATAAGTAAACAGTTGCCGCTCGTTGAACGCAAATAGATACCATGAGAAATGGGCTTAATTTGATTTTAAGTTGCATTATTGAGAGTAGAATACTTAAGCAGCTAAAGGACTGACAGAAAATAGGAAATTAAAAGGACTGCAGGAATACGGGAATTGCTCAGGTGCCAGTATTTGAAAGGATGTATAAAATTGAGGGTGTACTTGATACAGTCAATCAAAGCTTTTAAGTTATGCGTGAAAAACAAATCCATTAAAAACTAATCCAGGCCATTTCGTTTATTTTGGTTATTAAACTTTCAATGCTATTTATAGTAGAATATATTTATTATTTAGTTCTAGTGCATACTACAGAATTAATGCGTGAGTTTTTAACTGGTTCTTCTTCCGATTTAGAAATCTCTATTAGAGTCAGTTAAATATATAGTAAAATAAGAAATAAACAAAAATAACTTACCAATAATTTCCCTCCCGTGCCTTATGATTAGTATAGGGTATTAAGTAACTTAGAAGCCGATCTTAAAATAACATTGTCTTACATATTTGACTTTAAGCCCATTTTCCGTCTGTGGGAACGGTGGGAGTAGATTTTTCAAGTTGCTAACAACAGTTTTGCGCCCGTGGGGTAGATTTACGATGTCATCCTTAATGTGGCCTATCAAGACTACATTTTCCTGCTAAAACATTCTTTGAGCGTCAGTTTAGATTTGAATAGCATTTGAATCTAGAAGAATAATTATAAAATTTACCTAAACAGTTCGTTATAAGAAATCATTTCTACAAAACGAGCTAATTTCGACCCGTATAAACAGCTCGTGTGTAGTACCCTTTTAAGATCCAATTTTCGACAGCTTTTGATGCACACTTGAGACTGTTTCGCAGCTTGTGAAGCAATGAAAGTAATATCAGCACTTGATTAATCCAAATGAGGCCAATCATTGCGCTCTAATGAACCAAAACTTGACGAGCGCACGCACCAGCAAAGTCCAACCCAGAGCACCCCCCAAGCCACGGAATACAACCCACCCAACCCACTCACAGGGCCATAATATTTTGGGCAACGCCTTGCGACCGGCTAGGCTAACCCTTTCGGGCCTTTCGGGGGTAAAGTAACCGTCGCAGTTTGTTTTATGTACTCGTACATTTGCGTGTGAAAGTGCCGATATTTGGGTGACTCTGAGGTGGATGTGGATGTGGAGGTGGATGATGTCGCCATCGCCATCGCCATCGTCATCGTCATCATCCTGCTCTGCCTTTAATCACGTGGAAAGGCGCGAAAAGCGGCGCTTAGTGTTTGCCAAAAGCTTCAGCGCGTGCGAGTGCCGAGAACAGGAGCATGAATAGGATGAAAAGGATGCGGAAGCGGCCGATATAACCAGCTGAGAAGGGTTGCTTATTCTCCCAGCTGGGATGCTTATCATTAATCATTAATAATGAAAACGGCGGCGTTAAATCTTGTCGATGTGCCATGCCAAATGCTGGTATTTCATTCATAGTCCAAGCTCTCTCTCTCCTCGGGCTCGATTCAAAGGGGTTGCTCCTCGGATTCTGGTCACAAGCTGAAGTACCTGTTAATGGGCACTCGGCAAGTGGCTGCTCTGCCTGTGACTGTGACTGTAACTGTGACTGTGTAATTTGACCCGGGGCTATAAGTTACGCAATTGTGTGCACTTCAAAAAGCGCAAATTGCACAACAGCGCCACCTATGCGCCGATTCGGGTTGAGTGTGAGAATTGTCATTGTCAGCGGCGTGTCAAAGTGAAGTTCGGTTTCCTCTAGAGCTGAGCGCGTATCGTGTTGTCCTTCGTGACACGAGCACACAGGATGTGTTAGCTACAGGGAAATCCTTGTTGTGTTAAGCACGACTACAGTAAAAATACGTAAAGCACAACTTAACACGACGTAATTCGGGAATAAATAAACATATTTATAAATCGCATCCTCTTTTTGAGTATATTCATCCCATTTCCGAGTATTTTTCATTTCGCAGATAATACAATTTTGTGTTCCCTTTTCGGAAAGAAATAGCAATAGTTTTATCTCTTTAAAGTTATGTCTGAATAATTATCATTCCCCTGACTTGAAAGGCAAGTGGAATCTAGAACATTTAACCATTTCAAATCCGAATGATTTGATCGGAAATGGGAACAGGCTCTCATTATAACGAAATCAATTAAAGTATATTATCCATTTCTATTTATTCAATGCTAACTTAACGTTAAAACCTTTTTCAAAATATAAATTTAAAATTATCGGTATGCTTCATATAAAAAAGAACAATCAAGCAATTATTATTATTATTATTATTTCTTGTATGTATATTTATTAAACGAGTTTTCGTGTACCCATCGTGGCAGCTTAAGCAACTTGTACATACAATCCAGCAAGGACTTTAATATTTATCATTGTTAAAACTCTTCCTGACATACGATAAAGTTCAACACGCGCTCATCTCTAGTCCCTTGTCATTGCTCAACAATTTTTGGGATTTCGGTTCATTTTTTTACGCTTTCAAATTTAAAATCCTGCGGGACACTCGCAGGCTCTCCGCCTGCCACATCCTGCCATATTTGACGCGCGTAAATGAGTCTTAATGTGTTTTTCACGCAGTCTGTCAAAAAAAGCCGACCAACCGGCGTGCATGTGAACATTTCAGCAAGTTTCATATCAAAGCTGAACCTGTTAACGTGTCCAGGATGTTGGCATTTTTTGGGGGCCACTGTGGCGGGCAAGGGGAGACATAGGGCGTTGTAGCATCAAATTGAATTTAGCATTTTTAAGTGCGTTCGCCTTTGATCAGCGACAATCGAATTTGCAGCAATAAAATGTGCCCGAACGTAACGAGTGTCCTCCTGTCGCCCAGAATGTCCTGAAAACTGATTACGCTTGCCGTTTGATCAGCAGCCGCAGCAAGAGAAATAGCAACAGCAAGAGCAACAGCGGCCAGTTAGCCGAATATCCTGCTCATTCATAAATATTCAATCCAGTATCGAGAGCCCAATCCACAGCCTACTCAAACTTCTGTGCCCATAATTACGAGTGCACTATGCATAGCCATCAGGCACTACGATTGCGAATGCGAATACTAATACGAGTAGGATTACGAATACGAATACGAATACGACATCGTAGACGTTAAGGACTTTGTCAACAGGAGCGCCACACGGCTCATTGGCTTCCTTTAGCCGCGGGCCAAGAATCGAGCACAGATGCTGACGATGGCAACCCAAAAGTGGCGGTAATTTGCCAACTACTCTGGACTGGCCTGGATCTGGATTGGGATCTGGAGTGGGCACAGTTCAGTTGCCAGCATCTTCGGCAGCGGCAATTGACAATACAATTGAATGCCAGCCGCTGCCCCGCCGCACAGTGTGCCAATTACAAGGAGTGGCCCGGATTGGCCCAGTTTGCCTTCGGGCTATCCATGAGTTCTATGCAATCTTCAGTGCTCAATTGCACAGCACCAGCTTCATTATACCCTTTAAAAAAGGCACGGGCATAGCAGATGTGTCACAGAGCCAGACATGTGATAGTTTGAACGGTATGAGCCAAGGATTAGCCGCTTAATTTCAATTGGAAAGAAGGAGACGTTCAATTGGGTTGAACTTTAGTTCCATTATTTAGAGGTAATCCTTCTCATAAAACAATGCAGAGCTTAACAAATTTCTGATTCATATCTTATTGACGTTAGGTCATGGATAAGTACATAAGTGGAATTCAGATTATATTATTATATTGAATGGCAAATTCTGAGGCTAGGGATGTCTTCTCAAATAATTTATTTATTTAAGATTATGAAATTCTTACCATTGTTCGGTCTGAGTTATTAAATTTGCCTGAAGGCTTTGGTAATATTGAATTATTTCTATTTATTACAATATAAATATTAAATAAAATAAATAAATAATAATTAGTAAGTATCGCCACACAAATTTAAGCTGAACATTCTCTTAATTCTATATAATTCGTTTATTCATTTTACACTATTGAAGCTGACGATAATCAGACTTCCGCCCCGGGATTTGGGAGTTGATTTCTTGTATAGAACTTAGAAAATTAGTTTAAAGCCGATACGATGGTTGACTAAAAAGTTGCACACAACAGTTTCTCGAGAATTTTCCGCATATGTGGGAGAAATTTTACAAAAAGCCATCTTACTATGCATTTTTATTATAAATGTAATATTTTGTGGAAAATTCCGACTTTTAGCTTTCCGGTTCTTTAAATTATGTATATTGTCAAAGATTATATACCTGAAATACAAAAACTTCCTCCAATCCGCAAGTGTATTTCAGTTTCGTTGGGCAGAAAATATAATATTATTTGCTGCATTTTTTTTTGATTTTTTGCGACAGATGTTTGTCTATAATGCCAGCTCCGGCTATAACTTGGCCTACAATATTTGGGCTATTTGCTTTCACGTGCATAATTATATTGCAATTATTTATTAAGTACATAGAAACTGTGATCGATCACAGTAGAGGGTGAGGGGCTGGCTGTGTCTCAGCCCTTGGGTGAGTTTTGCAGGGGTGGAGAGAGGATGGCTGTTTGCCAACGCATATGTTGATGTTGGTTCGGTTCAGTACGGTTCGGTTTGGTCTGTGGAGAGCTTATGAATTTCTCATTAGCCGGCGCTGTCAGGCAAGCCACCTACGCGAGTGTCCTGTGTCCTGCGTCCTGTCCCAAAACTGTCGCGTGCATGAGCTGATTTTAATGAAAATTCCATCTGGAATAGTTGAGGCCGTGACACAGCAGCGGCGAGAAACAAATCTGGCAACTCAGCGTATTAACTTCCGATTAACTTTGGCCGGTCAAGTAACCCCTTTTGGCAACCCGAATACCAATCCCCTCGCGTGTCCTGTCCCGCTTTGGCAGCTTGTGAAATTGCCAAATTCGATTGGCAAAATCGTTTAGACGATGACGATGACTCTGACTCTGAATCTGACTCTGACGGACCTTCTAATAACTGGAAACACAGAGTGCGCGAGAGAGCCAAAAAATGCGGTCGGGTGTGGTGTGGGGTATAACCCCTTTTGTGGCCAAGTTTGCCCAGCCAGTTCGCCCTAAAAATGCCAAATGCGAATCCTTTTGTGCTGTCGCCGAGCAATGCCGAACGCCTGTCACAATATCCTTTGGGCGACTGTCAATTTTTTGTGCGCGAAATTGAGTAGCGTTGCCTGCCCTCACGCATGACACGGCCACATGCGATGCATGAGTTGGATGTTGGTAGTTGGAAGTTGCAAGAAGAAAAAAGAGGACGCAATGTCGCCAGGACATGGCCAAACGGATTGCAGCCACAGTCTCAATCCCAGTCGCTGTCGTTAATCCTCTGCCGGCAAGTGGCACGCCTGAGCGCATTGCCAAAAGTGCACAAGGCTGTGCCGAGCGAGTCCTGCGTAAGGACATACAACGGCGACGGCGACGGCGACTGCGACCAAAGGCAGATGTCACAATCGAAATTGAATTAAAGCGCAAAGTAAGATTGATTGTCTGCAGTTCGCTGAGGTTATTGCGTGCCCAAGGATAACTGCACAACTCTAGCATATCCTGCACATCCAGCCCCATTCAGTTTGAAGCTTTAAGATGCCGCCATCCTTTGGAGCAGCGTCTGCGTTTATGTCTGCTGATTAACATGCGCCAATTCAGGCAAATTGAATGGCGTATATTGCCGGCGCTATCTTGGCAGGATCTAAAGGAGCACAGCCATGTCAAAATTGTATTGTTACTAAAAAAGTAGTTTTGTTCAAAGAACGAAAGACAGAGAGAGGGAGAGAGAGAAAGAGGGCTTGGCTGTAAATCGACAGCAAATTTGGTTTAATCAGCGTACAGAAAGTGGCCTGGATATAAATAGGCGGGGGCACAAATCCCCCAGAGAAATTGAAATGCTTCAAAAACAAATGAAACGCCAACAACAACAGGCAGAAGAAACACAAGGATACATTCCTTGGGCGCCTAAATTAGACACTCGTCCTTTGGCTCAGTTGGCTGCTGTAATTGCACTAATATATTTTTATTGCTCTGGCCTCCCCCACCCGCACAATCCCAGCCCAAAAACCTGGCTAGACTTACAGCTCGAGCTCTGCACGCTCCCTGGACCAAAACGGAAGTAACTAAATCATCTTTGACGATTGCGCCCGCCCTCATCCTGCGTCCTCCGTCCCCGGCTGCTGCTGCCCCTCTTAATAAACATAATTGTGCAAACGGAAACGGAGTTGAGATATCCTGACTGCCCCCCGGTACCTCTCTTTTGCACTTTTGCATATTCATTTGGGAATACCAAGTTCCAGGCAGGGTGGTGGCCAAGTGCACGCCCAACCACCGCCCGCCACCCGCCACCCGCTGGCAACTTATGACAGGCCATAACCATTTAGCAGGACAACCCACGGTCGGGCACAATGATCATAATGGTGTACAACAATTTCGAAACAATTGATTGCGCTACAAATGCCCGTTTATTAGTTGGTGTTGGTGTTGGTGTTGGTATTGGTGTCGGTGTTGGGTGTCGGTGTCAGTGGTCACTTGGTTGGCTCCTTCTCCCACTCCTGCAACGAGCAGCACTTCCGCCAGGTCGTGTGTCTTGCCACGTGGTAATCGTAATTAATGGCCACTGATACTGTTTCCTAGTTGGCTCTAGGTCTAACTCGGCTATCAGCCCAGTGGCCGTGGGATTTAGCTTAGTTACGTTTCCGTATACTGGATGAGATTTCTCTTGTTTAAGTGCTCGGTCTTATCGTTGCGATTTTTCAAAAACTGCGTTGAAGACTTTCTGTCAGCGCAACTTATCAGTTGGCAATGCCAAATCGACAATTGAAAGAAATTGCTAGGATTAGATTCTTAATCACAGTTGAAATTATTTAATAAATGGACTGGTCTCATCATCACAGAGTTCCCAAATTTATTAAATGAAATAGGAGTTTGCCAACATTTTAATGATTTGTATTTGTAATTCGATTTGTATTAAAGAGAAAACGATTCAATAGCGCTTTCGAATTCTGAACAGCTATATATGCTGTTTTAAAATATATAAAACCCCAACAGTTCTTATGATATGATATGATATATCTGGCACGTGTGAAGCTTTCTCAAGTTATTCAAAACTTTCATTGCAGCAAACTGTTGCCATTGTTGCTGTGAATCTTGTTCCCCAGCGAGCTCCTTCTTTAAGCAAGCATCCTTACATCCATCCATCAATCAATGCGTCAACTTTCAGGGAATGTCAGCGACAAATGTTGCAATGGTCGCTCAATGCCAACCTGAAAAGTGGATGCGCATTTTTGGAGAGTTTTGTTTTGGTTTTGTTGATGACTTTGGTTGTTTTTATTATTTCTTATTAATATAAAACTTATAACTCTCTGATAACTTTATTGACTGAATATGAGTACCTACCTTTTCCAGAAATGTGTTTACTATATAGAGTGAACTAGAGTAATAGATTCACAGATCTTCTACAGTTGTGCGCCCTTCTCTGCGATTCTCAAGAATTAATGGTAGTCCAGTCAACTGTCTATTGTGGAGCTCAGCTGTTATCGCCCTTCTCTGCGATTCTCAAGAATTAATGGTAGTCCAGTCAACTGTCTATTGTGGAGCTCAGCTGTTATCGCCCTTCTCTGCGATTCTCAAGATTTAATGGTAGTCCAGTCAACTGTCTATTGTGGAGCTCAGCTGTCATCGCCCTTCTCTGCGATTCTCAAGAATTAATGGTAGTCCAGTCAACTGTCTATTGTGGAGCTCAGCTGTTATCGCCCTTCTCTGCGATTCTCAAGAATTAATGGTAGTCCAGTACAAATGTCTGCTGTTGATCGCCCGCTCTGCGATTCTCAAGAATTAATGGTAGTCCAGTACAAGTGTCTATTGCAGAGCTCAGTTGTTGATCGCCCTTCTCTGCGATTCTCAAGAATTAATGGTAGTCCAGTACAAATGTCTGCTGTTGATCGCCCTTCTCTGCGATTCTCAAGTATTAATGGTAGTTCCATAAATAAACGGATCTCTCTTAAATAAGCTTGAAATATTTTTGTATAAAAAGTATCTTTATGTAAGATATCTCAATGTAGTAAAAGAGCTGTTCAGTCTTACAATTTATTCACTCTCTTTAGAGCATGCTCTCTTCTCGAGCGTGCACTGTATATTGAATTCCTTATCGATAGTATTGGTATTTGAAGTTATCGAAGGTTTCGCCAGCTCTAGTCTGTGCATCTTACGCTGCAGCACAGCAAGCAGGCCAACACACACTCTGATATAGTATGTTGGTAGCAAGCATCAGCTATAAAGATTATAAACAGCAATTGGTAAGTGAATAGAGGCACGTTGCAGCCCAGACAGCTCATTATAAGGTCGGCAACACTTAGCGCCAGGGAAGGTTCACTTTGGGTTTTGGTTTTGGTTTTGGTTTGGGTTTTGGTTTAGTCGTTGGTTCGATTTGATCAGATGGTTGCTGGTTTGTTGTTGCTGGTTGTTGTTGCTGGTTGCTGTTGCTGTTTTCTGGTTGCTGGCTGTGCACGCTTTTGGGGCAACGGCTGCAATCGCGATTTGACTTTGTAAGTCGTCGGCTTTAATTATGCCCGCGTGGTGTTAATGAGATCTTTAGGAGTTGCCGTCGTCTTTGGGTCTTGCATGCCCAGCTCTGACTAGTTGTTGCGGCTCAATCTGGGCAGCGCAGCTGCATTCTAAGTGGCGCAAAAGTTTGCGTGATTTAAAGGGCTTCATTAAGTTCGTGAATTCGACTAAATCACGCGCTCCAACGCTGGCGCATGTCTTGACACCCCAACACACCGCCACACAGACCAAGTTCTGTTGACCAGACCCAAGCCAAGTTTAAGCATTATATGGCCGCGATAAGGTCGCAAGCCCTGCTCTCCAGTCCCTACCAGCAATTGCAACTTGCAACGCGGCTACGCACTTCCGATCTTGGCCAACACGCCATGCCAGCCACGGCCAAGCTGACCAGCCCGAACAAGCCAACCAGCCCGACCAGGCTGGCCACAAATTCTTGGCCATTTGACAGCTGACGATTTATGTGCCTGCTGGGAGCCTCGACGGCCCGTCTGCACCTTTTTCCCCATCAGTTTGGCGACTGATTTTCGTGTTTGTGCCTCAGTTAGAGATGTCAAACTATCGATTGGAATGTCATCGATAGTTTTGATGATTTTTGAAGTGAAAACTTATATTAGTCGCTGAGTACGTTCAGCAGCACACCCATCGCTGACTGATTTCCGCTGCTTTTTGTCTATTGTGGTTGTAAATTATGAAATTTTATATATGTTGGTCAATAAAACAAGCTAAGATTTTAAAAAATTATCAAAAACAATTCAAGATAAGTCGCTTATCGGAAGTTAGCAAGTCAGCAGAAATGGTCAGCGATTAGTTCTGCTGAATGAGCTTATTGCTTAGTTTCAACTTCACCATATTTCATATTCTATTTGAAGGGTTTATGTCAAATTGCATTTTAGCTAGCAAAGAAAGAAACAAATTAAGGTATTATACATATATGAAAATGAGTTATTAAGGAAAGTTTCCTATTTCTGGGATATACAAATATCATTCTCTATAGAAAGAAATCTACCATGATTTCTTAACCAACTAAGTTTCATCTATACGAAAGTTCCACCTGCAATACTTTGTAAACCAAAAGTGTCACTATTCATTGATAATCTTGGAAATATCGATACTAGTGCCATCTCTAGTGCATGTGTCTGTGTGCAGTTTGACGAGCCGGATGAGGACGAGGACGATCCAGTCTTGAGATGCGACTGGCTGTCTCGCTGAATATGACAAAGGCGATAAGATCTACGAGCGCTTGTTAAATGCGCTGTCTGTTGCCAGACTTTGATTCGTATTTTTGTATTGTTTCATCAAAAACTTCACCGTTATGCTCATTAAATTTGCAACAGCCAAGCTGATCCATTGTTTGCCATTGGCAGCAGCAGCCGCAATCAAAGGTACTACAAGACCCGCAAGCCCCAAAAGATTTCTTTTAAACAAGCGCTTCCGGCGTTCTGCGAAAAATGCGCGCCCAAAAAAAAGCAAATATACAACTTAAGAAAAAAATGCGAGCGCACTGGAAGTTGTGTCAATCAATAGGTTGCTCCTGTTGCCTTCAGCCCTCCTCCCCTCCCGTGCCCGCCTGTTATGTGCTATGCGTCCTGCATGTTAATGTGTCCAACATCTAGACTGTGCTGGCCAAGGAAATCGATATTGAGCTGTGTGAGAGATTCTTGGACATCCATCGACATTGTCACGCGCTTAGGTACTTGCTGATATGTAGGGATATGGAGGATACGGAGATACAGGGATACAGGGATACTCCGATGCTGAGATACTCCTATACCCAGTTAGCTTGGCTTGTCTGTTGATTTAATGTGCACGCTTGGAATTTATAAATTTAAAATGCTTCACATGTCTGGGACAACACTCCCCCACACACAAAAAAACTGTGTGGGAGCTTAACTTTGACCTGCTTAACAGCTAAGCAGCTATTAGCTATCATAGTGGCCAACAATTGGGATCATTTGGGGAGTGGGAACGGGGGATATTACTCCTGTCGATTACTTGTTTACCAGCGCCAAACAACTTAACTACTTGGCGTCGTCCAACTTTGATTGCTATCGCCAAGCGAGCGAGCGGGCAAATCAACTGTTTATTTGTCAAATACGCATTACACGCAGCCAAATGCCAAAAGCAGTTGTATCAACAACAGCAAGAACAACAATAACCAATAAAACCTTATAGAGAACTCCGACCGCCAGACAGGCCCATACAAAACACAGCAAGAAAAAAACACACACACACACACACACACACAGAAAAATCACACACGCGTGTCCTTTGAGTCAACAGACAAATAGCTGACGCTGCACATATGTATGCCGCCTCCCTGCTGGCCTTGGGGTAAACGCCCCCCACATCAAAGACGTTGACATTGCTCTTGATATTTTAGGCGTTAAGAGGGTCCGACCCGGCCACTAAAAAACTGACCCCAGGCCGAGTCTCGCAGCTCCAAACTATTGTTCGACCCACGCTCTATAAACAATTTTCACTTTTTTCTCCTTCGGAGTGACCTGCTCCCCGTCTCCCAACGGCTCCCCTCGGACAATTCCTTTGGGTGGCGCATTTGTGCTGCACTTATGTCAACCTAATGAAGATAACAGCATAATTTGCCAAGTTTTTCTTTTGGGCGGTTGGGTGGTTGGGAGGTTGAGCCCCAGTCTACCAAATGAAATCAAAGTTCAGGGCGCGTATTGGAAATTGATGGCCAATTGCTTTGGCATTGGGTGGTTGGCTAGTTTTATGCGACCATCTTGTGATTTGTCTTTGGTCGAGTGTTGATAGCGGAAATCTGTTAGGTGTTAAACGGCCAACTGGAGAAGTTTCCTTGTGTGTGTGTCCTGTTGGGCAGTAATTTAGGGGTTCATTCTGATAATATGACAATTGAATGTGCCATGTGTGAAAATAAGAGCTCAATTAGAGCTAGGCTACTAGCTCAATGATTTCTGAGAGAACTTGAGGCAACTAAATTAACCTGAAAGTCACAATTTCAGTTGATGAACTAACAAACTTTTATGCAAGCTTGAGGCTCTGCCACTGGAGCTATAGTTAATTGATGTAAAACAGAAGATGAAAGTCAAATGATTTATTTATAGATCTGTCAATCTCCTATTTCCTAAAGTAATAATCGTAATAAGCGGATAAAGTTTGCTATCAAAAAAGAGCTTCCCAATAACTTTAACCTTCTTTAGAAAATGGTTAGACAGGAATAGGAAAGGAATTAATGCATTTAAACTTCAGCATAAGACACAGAGTTAAGCAGCAAAGATCTTTCTTCATCGATTTGAAAAAAGGTAAAGTTTTCAAGGAAAGGTTTTTATAGAAGAGTAAGCTTCAAAGGGTAAGCTATTTACTCTTAGAACTTGGTACAGCTCCCAGCTATATTTGTTGGTATTGCTGGGAGTAAAAGTCAATTCAGGAAGGTGATTCCATCAAAGTTCCTAGGCATAACCCCAAGTTCCTTCTCTGACACCTCAGCTGAGTTCATAGTTTACTTTTAGGGGCTGTAGCTTGTTTTCAGAGTGATGAAGGTCGCAGGTACCCAAACTACCAAACTACCTACACATTATGGCTATTGTTCTCAATGCCTTACCTTATTCATAGCATTCACATACATAAGCAAATTTGTGCTGACAAAACAGAAAACGAACAGGAATCGAAGTAAAATGTTGCTGGCAATTTTGCTCTTGTTGGCTTTGGTGTTGTCCCTGTTGTTGTTTTCGTTGTTGTTGTTGCTGTTGTCGTTGTTGATGGCATCTTCGTTGTTGTTGAGCCAATTTACTGACAATTTCCAGCCACTCTGCTCAATCTAGACTATGCTATATACATGTTCTCGTAACTGCTATGAAGATGACGAGAGCACAGAGCCAGCCATTGCTCAGTCAACCTGCCCCGTGGCCCGTGGCCCATGCCACATGCCTCCCACGCCCACGTTGACGCCTTTGTTAGCTGAAATTTAATGAAGTTGGTTTAATTGAAGTATGGCTGCTGCCCCTCAGCTCTGCCCCAGCAACACACACACACACACACACACATACACACACACACAGTGTTGTCTTTGCCCCCGGTTGCTGTTGACTGTTTAATTTTACAAATTTGCTACGCAGACAACAGTGTAAAGCATTTTTGCATTGTGCCTGCATCCTTTGCATCCATTTAAGGCAACTCGGATGCCAGTTTGCCCGCTTGCTTTGTTACCTGTGTATCTGTGTGGTTGTGTATCTGCGTATCTGTGTATCTGCGTATCTATGTGTCCGTTCTTGGTTCTTCGTTCTCCGTTAAGTGTGACAGTAACCATACGACACACACGCAAATATTTTCACGATTTCATTCTCTGTCATTTGCTGCATGCCACAGTGCGCTTCAAAATTATTTTTTGCGCATTTTACTCGAAGACCTGAGCTCTGAGACCTGAGAGAAAGAAGACCTGCTGCTGGCCAGCATCCAGCATTCGGCATTCAGCATCCAACATCGAGCATCCTGGCAGGCATCCATCAGTTTCACTTAATATTGACGCCAAATATGCGCGCAATGCTGACAAACGATATGAGGACGGGAACGTTCCTCCACGGCTGGGACGCTGCTGCTGCTGCTGCTGCTGCTGCTGCTGCTGCTGCTGCCCCAAGATTTCAAGCTGGACTCCAAGCTGGCGACCAGAATGGCAGCAAAACATTTGCTGTGACATTCATTAATTATTTTATATGGAATTCTACGCATTGCCACGTACGCGCTGGCGACATCGACATGAAACATGTCTAGGTACCTCCTCCAGTTTTAGCCTGGTCTTCGACTCCGTCTGGGCATTGGCAACATAGAGACGGCCATTTAGCCATATCAATTAGAGGCAACGTCGTCGTTGCTGTTGTTGTTGTCTGGCTGCTGCAACCATTGCCATTGATAACCCAAAACTTGAGGCTGCGCTCAGCGCTCGAAATTAACTTGGTCATCTTGCTGCACTTGAGAGTCCGAGTCCCAGTTGGAGTTGTGGTTGTGGTTGGAGCTGGAGACCGCTTTCTGCTGTCTGCGCCACTTGGAGAGCTGAGCTCGTTTTGTCTTCGTTTCTGTAGTGGCTAAGCAAACAGCTCAAACAACCAACAACCAACAACGAACAACGCGAGGCGAACAACCAGAAAACGGCAGCCAGCTACAACAACGAGGAGATCTTGTCGAGAAGTGTCTCTGTCTCGGCGAGTCACTAAATAAGCACTTTTGCCTCTGCCGGCTGCTGGGAGCTGCGAGCTGCGAGCTGGAAGCTGTCCAGCATTGAGTCATCAACGGGGGGCTGCCCGGCTGCCTGACTGCAATCAAATGCACTCCAAATACGAGAGCTCGAGTGGCAGCCGCCAGGAGAAGAGCAGTCCCAACAACAACAGCACCAACAGCTCGATGACCAGCCCAGACAAAAGGCGTGTAACAAATATTAACAATGAAAATAATAACACTACAAGTTTGGTGAATGAACTGCAAGATCGTTTCAGAGGATTCTCAATTGGGGTTTCTTTTACCCTGGGTCTCGGCCTCGGTCTCGGCCTCGGTCTCGGCCTCGGCCTCGAAGCATGAGCTTGCAGTTTGTTGTTATTGGCGTCGATCGAACGTTTAAGGACCTGGCTAAGTAAACACGTGTTAATGAGTGCCAATGGCGACTCCAGGCCACGTTGTGGGTGGGCCCCCAACGGAAGTTTGTCGTCTGCTGCGTACAACTGAGAAGACCAATCGCTGTTGGCGCCACTCGATTGTACCGATAGTGATAGCTTTTACTATCTTTAGTGTGGACAGACATATAAACGACATCTGTTTATTGAATAAAAGGTTTTCTTGTATTGAATATGAAAACCTTTTTGACTTATGTTCAAATTTAGTCATACTTAACTTAGAAAATACCGAATGATTACATTTAAGCTTAAATTTGCATCGAAAATGTAGTAAAAAATGTATAGTAACCGCTTTTATCTATAAAAATATATATAGTACATTCAAATTTAGCTGAAGGCCTCTTGCAGCCAGCGCTACATAAATCTCTTGTTAGCCCAATATTAATAGATTAAATAAATAAAGAAAACAAGCTCAAGTTGTAAGAATATTTAATAAATTTTAGGTATAAGTTGCCTACAACATTGTATTAATTATAAACTAAAATGAATTTAAATAAATCAGAGCTGTTCCTGTTTCCATTTTCGATTCGAAGTCTTAAGTATTTTCTACACTTGTGGGATATTTTGAAAGAGATTCCTTTTGTAGTAAATCTACAGAAAATATTCTTTATAAAATAGATAATCTTATGCAACTGGAAAGACTTGTAGAGAGTACTAGTAATCTCCGCTTGCAAACAATTCCTTTACGACATGAAAAAACCTCGATAAACCTATCGATAGTTTCGATAGTGACATCGATTGTTTGCCAGCTTTAGTGCCAGCTTTCATTGGAGCACTGGCAAATTGATAAACGCCATTGGCAAAAACACTCGCCTCCCTCTCAGTGTGTGTGTGGGTGTGTGTGTGGTTGTGTGTAGCCAACGAAGCATGCGTTGCCAACAATGAGAACGGGTAGGAGAATGGGAATAAGAGTTTGGGCCAACGAAAGTCGCCGTTGTCGTGGATGTTGATGTTGTTGTTGCTGTTGCCACAGTTATGAAACATGTCGCAAAAGATTCCAGCGCTCGAACAGGTAATTGGATTGACACTTTTGGGTCTGATGGAGGCAGCGATGGCGATGGCGATGGCGTCCTCTGCCCGCCTGGTGGAGAGTTGATGAGGCCTCGTTGGTGGTTGGTTGCCAGTCGATGATTGCGTTAGTTCCTGATGAGTTGGGGACGGCTCAGAATTGATGCTCGCGGGCACTGTCAGACACCCCAGTCCCAATCCCAATCCCCATTCCCATTCTCAAACCCAGGCCACAGCCGGGTGACTTTAACTTTGGTTGATTGTGAGGGGGCATGGGGTGGAGGGGCCTGGAGTGCGGCAACAAGACTTGACTGTGTTGTAGACTTAGTTTGAGTTTGTTTGCAACAGTTTTTGAAGTTTCGCATGGAAATAATTGTTGCACTGTTTTCTAATTTGAGTGAACGTCAAAAGTTGACAGCCGGCTGTTTGCACAGCGCACACGACAAGGGCACAGGGCAGCGGGCAGAGGGCAGAGGGTGGGGTGGTGGCTGGCAGTAGGGGTAGCTCGAACAGCAGCGTTGCCAGATTGTCATGCGAGGGGTGGTTGGCAACAGTTGCGCATTGTCTATTGTTTCAATATATTGTGATTATTTTTTAATTTGCCACTAAATATTTACTTAGTCCTTGCAGCAATGTTCTGCCACGCGGCAAGGGCAGTCGCTGCACAGTGGGCGTGGCAGCGCGAGCTTTCTATATTGTATATTGTATATTTTATGTGTATATGAGATATTTGGCTGCGTGACAGCGCAAACATTGAAAGGATTTGCAAAAAACAATGATGAGCTACAACAGCAGACAGACAGACAGACAGAGAGAGAGAGAGAGAGAGAGATTTAGAGCGTGAGAGAAAGATAGATGGGGCAACATTTCAATTGGCTGCCAAAGGGGGTCCGAGGGTTCGGGTGTCCGGGAGGGGGTCCAGCAATTTGTCCATTTGCGTCGCCTCTGACGACACTTTTGCATTTGCCATTTGCCAAGCGGCGAGTGTCAAAATTTATGGCGATAACTGTCGATAGCTGCCACATGTTTGTTTCAATGTTGCTCAACAGGCGGCGGCCAGCAGCGCCCTGCTGCCAGCCACTTACGTAAGCAGCAGCAGCAGCAACAACAGCAACAACAACAGCAGCAGCAGCAGCAGCAATTCAATGCTGCTGTCAGGCTGCCTACCCCGCTCCCCGCTAGACGCCACAGTCAGAGCCAGAGTCTGAGTCTGAGTCTGAGTCCAAGCCAGGCCCAGTCGACGCTAGTCAGACATTCATAGAGATAAACACAACGTGGGTTGTTGTTGTTTGTGGTTGTTGTTGTTGTTGCTTGCAGTTGCAGTTGCGCTTGTGAGAAATGAAGGTCAAGTTGTTGTTGTTGTGGTTGTTGTTGTGGTTGTTGGCGGCGGCTGTCGTTGCCGTTTGACATTTCATATAAACTTGCAAAAAAGCAGCCAACAGTTAACAGCCAACAGCAAACAGTTAACAGCCAACCAACCGTCGGCGTCTAATGAGAAAATATTTTAAACGCTTTACACGCTTCCTTTGCAAATTTTGCCAAGCAATTGACATTGAACGTGACATTGTTGTTGTTGTTGTTGTTGTTGTTGTTGTTGTTGTTGCTGCTGCTGCTCAGCTGCAGCATTTATTTACAGTCTTACCTATAACTTAGCCGCATTCCATTAGCCAACAGAGCAGCGATTGCAATTGCAATGCAAAACGAGGCCATAAACAGGACCACAAAGTGGCCAAGACAGGCAAGAAAGGAGAGTGAAGGACAGAAAGAATCTCAGCTATTGGCGCTATTCCTAATGGACAGTTTGTTAGCCATTAACAAATGATTTTAGAACTTGCTAAGTGACAATAATTGCTTATTTTATTAAGCTTTGTTATATTAGTTTATTTTTATTTTTAATTTTTTTTATTTTTTATTTTTTTCTTTTGTTATAAATCTCCTACATTACTTAGCTTGTGCACCACTACCTTTTTGGCAGCTTAAAATAGTTATACATAGATTTTGTATGTAATTTCATAAAAATAAATAAATATTCAAAACATATTTAATAATATAAAAGTTTATGTTCTGGGAAAGAAAAAATTAGTTTAAAAAATATTAATTTAAATAAACTATATATTTATAATTTTTTTAAAATATATTATTATAAATAAACTCTAAAGATATAACTTGAGTGAGCTAATAAGATATCTACTAAGATAAATATTATTTTCCTATAGTATGGTTTATTTCCAATAATTCTTCCGAAGATTGAAGAAACTGCATCCCCCTGACCTAACCCTAGTACGCTGAAAGCATTCCGTATTTTATTTTAGAGTATCATTCATAATTTTTGTTTTGACTTCCCTTACATTGATGAATAAGACTTTCCCGTCAAATTGTCATAAGAATTTATGTCTGTATGGTCGTAATAAGTTTATAAGAAAAACACGTTCATATTTATATCATAATGTAAGTTTGTATGTTGCTTACCACAGCCTCCAAATAATTTCAAACTGTTGAAAAAGTTAATCCGCACAACTATAAACTTTAGTTTGGAATTATTACTTCATACTAATTTTTGTATTATTCTACAATCAATTAAAAATATATGGATTACTTAAGAATGCATATACATTTCTCCATATCTATATAATTTTCTTTTAGAAACAGTTTATTTGGAATTATATTTAAAATATGCTATACAATTATTTATTGAAGAATTTCCGACTTTGGCTGAGAAGTAACTGCACGGGTAAATAAATTTCACAAGTCATTAAGTAAATGTAACTGAAATACCTGCTCGAAGCAATCTCTAAGTGAATATCCTCGCAGTCAGTCGTGGCTTGACATCAAGCGGCGCAAATTAGACAGGACATTGGCCAAGTGGCACTCAATCACCAGGATATTGAGAGGTCAGGCTCTGGCTAATCAGGCAGCTGTTGGCTGGCCATAAATAAATCAACTCCCCAAGAAGCCAAGGGAGCAACACCCCGCTCATAATGCGGCCAACCGATACAAAAATTGCGAAGGCTAACAAAATTACGGCTTTCATTAACTTTGGCCAAAGGTCATTAATTATTTTGAACTTTGGTTTTGGCGGTCAAGGCGCAGGCTGTGCCTAATGAGCATAAGATACGGATATGAATCAGGCATAACCCACAGCATGAATATGGGTGTGAGTGGGAGTGTGAGTGTGAGTGGGAGTGTGAGCGAGTACTCGTGCATATTCCTGTCCAGATTAATGTTAGTTTTGGCCTCTTAATTACCGTACGCGCCCGTGCGATAAAGCTTATCACTGTCCGCCTTGCCCCAACTTGCCTGGAGTGGCCTGAACTGGCCCGAACTGGCCTCATTGATTTATAGTACACTATATGTTATTTATATCTAACGCGGGCCTTGTAATCGCCCGGGCGCTTACTGTTCGCAGCCACTGTACGACTTGTTGTTAGCGCCCCGGGGGCGGCAGCTTAGTCAACAGCGAAACCAGTTACAAGTCAGTGCGGTTGTTCTCATGTTATTTATAGCTAATTAATATTACTTATAAATGCAATTCTATAATTTAGAATATATATATCGTATTGCATTCTAAATAATAACCAACAATTCTCAATAACAACAATAAGCGTCTCTAAAACATGTTTGCAGTCACGCTGCAAAAAACAATATCACAAATATCTTCCTGTTTAATCACACGATAAATCATCTTTTGTGTTAATGCAGTTTATTGTTTAGCCGAGCTGTGAAAACGAGTTCCACATTCAATGTTCAGTTCGAATGCAACAGCGACAGCAAAACAACAACTAGAGAGCTCTTCTATGCGCTTCTCAAATAAGTTGGGAGCTGCCGGATGTGGAAAAAACTGTACGAAAATGGCAAGAATCGAAATTTATGGTGTTTTTTCTATGATATTTATTAAAAACTTATATTATTTTGAAGATATTCAATCTGGTATTCAAGTTTTTATACTGCCGGACGGGTATTTGCTATTTTTTGTTAGTTTTGTATACATTATTTTATTTATTAGTTGACAATTACAGCTCAGGATGCCAGTTTAATTGTAGTCTTTAACTTTAATAGTTGCCAGTTTGACTTTTTTATTAACTTAAATTGTTATGGGTTTGGTTTGAGTTTTCCTAACTGGGACACATTTCTATAGCTTAATCTGAATATATTTATAAGTTTAAAGTGATATTTAGAAAACTATTAACTTGATGTTAATCTGCAGCATTCCCCACTTTAAACTGCTGCCGGGGTATCAATCTTGGCCAGTCAACAAACCCCAACTGAAAGCTATTATAGCCAAGTTAAGTGCCTAGACTGTTAGTTAGTGAAATATTACGATGTCGATGCCATAATTAATTGATTGCCCCTAGACAGTTTATTTTAATTTTTTTTATAGTTTTGCGTTTCTCTGAGTTCATTGAAAACCGCAATAAAATTTCCTAATAACCCTGGGAGTGGGAGCTGCAAGCTGGGCCTATCCCAAGTCATCTAGTTGGTAAATAAAACGCAGTTGGCTAATTAAACGAAAGCTCAGTGCTTAAACATTGATTTTGCATTAAACTGCAGGCCAAACAAACAAATATGCGGATTGTTAGGATTGTGAGCCCAAAACAACAATCGTGTGCAAATTGTGGGTGAATTGTGGGTTGAATTGTGGGTTGAATTGTGGGTGAATTAGCGCTTAGCGCAACGCCCGCCTAGGCACAACTGCAAATATTTGAAAGCCAACAATGAGGACGACAATTGGGCATTGAAAGCTGAATCCTGAATCCTGAATGCTGAGAGTTGTCCTAGCTGCCAGTTGGGAGAAAAATGTAACAGATTGTGCTGAGCAACACCTACGTGCGTGAGAGGGGGCGGGCTAACGAAGAGTCAACCCTCGGGGCAAAACTTTCAGCGAGTCGTCGTCCTCGTCGTCGTCGTCATCGTCAGTGGGGCAGGAAGTAACTAATTTGAGCAACCCTTGTGGCAAACACCTCTCAAAGCCAGGCCAAGAACAAAAAAAGCCAAAAACAAAAATTGAAGTTGACATGTGTATCCTTTTCATTAACTCGCGACGCTATGTGGCACTGTGGTGCTGTGGCACTGTGATGCTGTGGCACTGTGGTGCTCTGATGCTCTGATACTGTGCTGTCCATGCAATTTCAAAAATCCAAAAACCAAAAACTCAAAATTGAGTTGTACACTTGCCCGGGGGTGGGAGGGAGGCTGTCAGCTCGAGCTGGCAAACTGACGCGCACTGACAGGCTCTGTCGCCCCCGCTGCTGCCCCCACCCACACTTTAAAGTGTCCGTATGAGGGGGGGCTTTTGTGCGGGGGTTGGTGCACGCAATATTTGCCATTTGACGACCGCAAATTTGATTGCATTTCATGGTTTAGTGGCGCGTAGGTACAACAAACCAAGGCCAGCAACACAGGACGACAGGGCGACGGACGGGAAGCGGGGCAAAGCAACCACCGTGCCACATTTATTAAAACATAATTCAAGCATTTCCACCCGCATCGAGAGCCCGGCGAGCCCATTGGCAATCAGGATAAGCAAAGAGCAGGCAGGACTATACAATGCCACTTCGTTGTGATGTTTAAAATTTGATTTAAACACTTTAAATTGGATTATGCTGTAGGCAAATTTCTTTGACCGAAGCGACGTAATTGCAACATTGTATATGTGTATGTGTGTGTGTGTGTATGTGTGTGTTGTTTGTGTGGCTCCATAATGACAGACCTCGTCTAGGGTTTTAGGCAGCAGCAGAGCTGAAAAAGCGTCGCTCATAATGACACTTAGTATGCGGCATGCAACGTGCCAGCAGCTCAGTCACGAGCCCGGGGCAGCCATCAACGCCATCGTCGGCATTCGCCGCATGCATTTAATTGCCAAAATAAAAACACAGCAAATATACAAACAAAAAACAAACAAAAATATAGAAAACCACAAAACCAAAGCCACTGAAAAGCGTGTACAATATGCGCATATAGGGCGCCATTCTCATGGGGACAGCTAGAAAGAACTACAAGTACACGAGGCTCCACATAAAGTAGCGCTCCAAAGGCGACCCAAATGCATGTGACACGCCAGGCCAAGGCAGCATGATCCGGAGGGGGGAGCGGTGGCAGGCAGCAGGCGGCAGGCGGCAGGCGGCAGGCGGTGGGGATGCCAGCCAGCGCGAATCCACTTGAGTCAATGAGGCGTCAAAGTTGCTACGCGCGCTCGCCAAAAGTTGTAAAATTTTACATGGCCTGTCGCACAGGTGCCCCTTGCGCTATAAGGAGAAGGACCCCACAACATCCCACTACTCCCCCCTCGCTTGGCACACACATGTGCGCTTAATTGCATGTGCCTTGGGGTTGTGGCATGCCAAAGAAACGAGAACGAGAACGAGAACGAGAACCAGAACCAAACGAATGCCCAACTCAACTCCACTCAACTCATAAAAGCCAGCCGCAGAAATCAATAAAGCCAAGGTGCCACCTGACGGGACACCAGGGGTTGCTCTAAACTTTAGAATGTACTTATTTCAGCCACAACACGCATTATGGCCATATATCATGTGGCATAGACGTGCCGCATTGATGAAACCGAAACTGAATCTCAAACTCAAACTCAAATTCAAACAATTAACAATTGCGCCGTGCGATTTAATCGAGCAATCAAAAGCGTTTGTCATTTAGTTGTCAAAGGCAATTTCCATTGATACTAAGCGCCTAATTATACAATGGATATAATAATACTCGTACTTATATTAGATAGTAGTAGCTCCAGCCAGATGGGGATGGCGACAGCCTGGCGAGGCATTTTTTGACAGCTTCTGTCAGCGACCGGAGACTGTCGGCTGCCAATTGAAAATTGTCAATTGTTAAGCGCATGCCATTACAGTAGACTACAGTAGACCCTCTATATGGTGAACTAGTCATTAGCTAGTCTTTTACTCTTATGATTGGTGGGGAAAAGCTTTGTTTTAAAAGATAGGTGAATATAACATTATTAGACATCAAAGGAATTAAGAGCTGTAATTTCCTTTAAGTAGAGTTTGGAATCTTTAGAAAGAAGTGCCAACAGTAGATGGGTTAGATAGAGTTGTTTAGAGATTTGTTTCCAAAATTCCATAGAAGCCACAAAGCTAATAGTTGCCATGCCATTACAGTAGACTACAGTTTACCCTCTATATAGTGAGCTATAATCTTTTACTCTAATGATTGGTGGGGAAAAGCTTTGTTTTAAAAGATACCAATATAGGTGGATATAACATTATTACAGATCAAAGAAGTTAAGAGCTGTAATTTCCTTTAAGTAGAGTTTGGAATCTTTAGAAAGAAGTGCTAACAGTATATGGTTTAGACAGAGTTGTTTAGAGATTTGTTTCCAAAATTCCATAGAAGCCACAAAGCTAATAGTTCCGCGTATATTTTGATTTGCATTATATAATAATTGTTTATTTGTATTTCAAGTAGTCCTATTAGGATAACTTGATCAAATTGGTTAAATATACAAGGATACTTCATCTAATTTTTAATAAAATTAAAAATGGGAGATCAATAGTCGATAACGATAATTCAATAAAATGAATAATACATTAATGTTTTTTGCCGGCAATCAGAAAATAACCTAAGTTTTTGATGGTAAAAATGTTAAGCCGAAGAAAACTTATAAAGTATTAATTGGTTGAAACTTCTTAAGTTGAACTAACAATATTAATAAATAAATAAATATATAATTCAAAATCACAGTCTTAAATGCCTTGTGTCCAAAAGTTTCCTTCCTTCCTTCCTTCCTGCTTTATAAGCAAAGTCTTGATCAAAGCACAGATATTTCTACTAGGAAGATATGGCGACAGCTATAGAAGTTGCGGTCTTGAGTAGACATTCTTAAGTCTAGTAGTATTCGCTCTTTTTGGCGCGCACTGTAGCTAGATAGCTGGAGAATGTTGGCTGGAGAATGGAGAACCGTTTTGACCGACTGTTGAACACGTGCGCATTCGTAATTAGAAGCAGCAGCATTTTCCATTTTCCAGCCAGGTATTTTCGCTGAAATTTAAAATCTGAAATGCCTCTCGCCATAAAAAGAAGTAAACTTAGCCAGCTGCTAAGACAAAAGGATTTTCACTTTCAGCTGAGTGCTGTGCAGCAGTTGGCAGAGCCTCAATAAACGCAATTTTTATGACTGCCTGGCTGCGTTAATTTCACAGGCTACAGTTGCGTGACCAAAGGACTCGCTAATGAAGACATTGCGCTGGCAAAAGGGTTAGGAATTTGGGTCTGGGGGGGTGGGGAGGGGGCTTGAGCGGCTTTCGGGTTAAATGAAGTCGAACTGGCGCACGAAATGAATTGGCGGCATTTGTTTTGGGCTTAGCGGCATCTTCGACTAGGCATAAATTGTCAGGACTAAGGCGCAGGATCTGGCTAAGAATGGCTAAGGCTATGGCTCATTTGGTTGAGGGCTTTTTGTCGCGCGCTGGCATTTCAAGTGCCATATTTCTTATGGCAATCGGAAGAGAGAGAGCGAGTCCTTAACAGCGCAAGTCCTTGCACACAATTGTTTTAATTTCGCTTATTGTGCTCGGCTGGCTTTAATATTTTAGGATTTGGCAAAGCAGTTTTTTCGACACATCCGCCGAGGACTCTTCGCTGTGCTCGACATTTATTACGCATATCGTTTGCCGCTCGCCCGTCGCCCGTCGCCCCGCGCCGCGCTGCTCTATTAATGTTTAAGTGGTAGTGCGTCCCTTAGGCTGACAAAGCCAGCTTTCACACACTCCCACACACACTCACACTCACACACACACACACCCACACACTATTCACAGCCGCCTTTTGTTGCTGTTTTTGATTTGCCTGAAAGCCTCCACGCCACGCAGGACTCAGCCACAGCCACAGGACTCGCAACGGCAACGGCAACGGCCTACGCCAGCGAGCTCATATTTTGTATGGCTATGCGTCCCGGAATTCCCTTTTGCGTACGTGATCAAATCAACTTGAAAGGATAATATTTGCCGCCTTGTTGTGGCTGTTGGTTGCAGCCAGCCTCCTCCACTTACGTCTCTACGTCTCCGTCTCTGTCTCTGTCTCTGTCTCCATATCTGTATCTGTATCTGTGTCCTTGTAGCTGTGTATGCGTTTGGGCCTGATTGGCCTGCCTGCAAAGGGCTTAAAGCTGCAATTTATTTACGAATTTATTCATATTCACACTTGCAAATGAGTGGAAAAGGGCTGTGCTTAAACTTATACTCTGCCAATGCGAACAGGCGAGAGGAGCGCGGGCTGAGGACTACTTTAATGGCAAATCAAAGGCAAGCAGATGGTCACGCAAATATAGGATGTGAGTCGAACATGAAAGTGGCTCGTGTTATAAGAGGAAGCTGACAGGAGTGTGCTGAGCTTTGGGAGTTATTGATCTCGAAATTGAGATAATAAGGATGTGTTATTTTCCGTGTGAAACTTGCAATTTTGTATAAAAGATACATTATAAAGTTATTCGATCATGAACAAAATCTGTCAAATACTGAAGCTTTAAGAAACTCTCGGTCTTTGAATAGTTTCAATACCCTGAATCCTTTTAAATGGTTAAGGAGTAAAGTTGTAAAGTTTCTCAATTCAAGGAGGATTGTTCCTGAATTCCGATTAAGAGTGCTGGTTCCTGCGATCCATCTTGTCAAATCTGCGAGCATATGTCCGAAATAGAACTAATTTTCCTAAAAGGAAAAGGAAAGGATAAGATTTTGCGGCCCGCTTTTACTTTGCAGTTATTTACATGCTGTTAACATTATGTTAAGCTGCTGTTAAGATTATTTAAAGTTCTGTAAGAGTATGTTGAGCTGCTGTTAAGAATATTCAACCTGCTGTTAACATAATGTTAACCTGCTGTTACCCTTGTGCTAAAAGGATGTTTAAAGGAAATCAACCAGAATGTTTACAGTATTTTAACACAATATGTTAACAGTTTTAGCATTTTAGAATAACTGATGATTTCCTGAGAATGGGGAGGCACTTTTCCGGGAATAGCATAGGCCGGGGCTGCCGCCGCCCCGCATCGCAAATGGAGCGTAGGTTAAGTACACAAGGATAGTCCTGTCGCACGCCTAAACGCTATCCCAGTTGGCCTTCGGGCACATGTCGCACTAATCCGCAAGGACAATATTGAAAAGTAATAACCCACAAGGACAACACACACATGCGCACGGGAGAACTGAAATGACGAGGGTGCAGGGCAACCGCAAGTTGCAAAAACATTCAGCTATCTTTCTAGCCAGAGCACAACGACTTTAAATCCTTTTAATTCACGACAGGCGTAAGGATAAACGCAGAAACAGAAAAAGCGAAAAAGTGAGAGAAGCCGAACAAACGCACGAATTGATATCGAAAGAAAATGAAAAATTGGGCATAAAATGCGCCTGGCAAGCGTGGCACAAAATAAGATCACGTAGCTGCCGCCCAGGACGCAGAGCAAACCGAACCCAATCCCAATCCCAAACTGAAACCCAAACCAAACTCAAACCCAGCGTAGGCGCAGAGAATGGCGCAAGTGAGGCATATACCGATTGAGACGGGAACTGCGACTGCGACTGGGACTGGGACGGGGACGGGGACGGGGTCTGGGATGCTGAATGGCTGCCTTGTGGATGCGAGCATGTGTACACTCAGAAAAAAGGGTAGTGCCAAAGTCAGCATCGAAGGACTTCCTCACAATACCATTTTGCTTCAACCGAAGACTTTACAATACTATTGTACAATTCTATTGTATGATCTTTGGCTTGAACATTTTAATGACAAGAAAAATACCATTTGTTCGTAAATAACAAAATTTCTCTACCACATGAAGGCGCATCTCATACCACGAAAAACTTTCTATGGGGGGACCCATTCGAATGTACCCACATTTTGCTTGTTGAGCACTTGCTTGTATGTCGTTTGCCACAGAGAGTTGTTGGCAGTGGTGCATTGAGATGTATGACTTTATATTCTTTGCTTTAGCTTATAGAACTACTATAATTATTTTTTATGACATTAAATTTGTCATCATGCATTTATCAAGTGTTTTTGATCACAATTATCTACAAAATGCTTCCACGAAACTCAAACTGCACAATTTTGACTTACCCCTACAATATTTATAGATTTAAACATATACAAATAATTATTGATTATATTACTTTTTATTCAACCGATTTTGGAAGCAAAATATTGGCGATGTTAGAGAAAAGGATATACCAATCTTCGTCTGAAGATGATATTGATATTTATTTGGCTTGTTAGGAAAGCGAATATACCCTACTTTGCCTGGAGAAGCATTGATACTTATTTGGGTTTTCAAATGGTTTTTTCTCTCAGTGTATGGTATGTGCACATGTGCGTGTGTGTGCGGGCTTGCCCGGCGGCGACTGGCGCTGCCTTATTGGGCGGACAGGGACAGAGAATTGGTTGCAATGGCAGTCAAAGTAACGAGGCAGCCGAAGTCAGACTTCAGACTTATCCAGTGCCAGGCGCATCTACAGCCAGCGAGTAAGTCAATTTTGACCGCGGGCTATTGCGTTAGCTGATGAGCGGAGCAGGCAGGAGCTGGGGAGGAGGAGGAGCAGGAGCAGGAGCTGGGAATGGGAATGAGAGGGGGATTGAGCTTGGAACGAGGATGTGGCAATCGCACTGCAGTTGTATTGATTTCCTATGAGCCAAATCGCCAGGGAATGCCACTGAAAAGCAGTTTAAACTTTAAGTTTTATGTGCAACTGTTGCAAAATGTGGCAACGAGGGGGGCGCCAAAGGGGTTGCCAGTTGATCATGATAAATCAATGCGTGCAGAACGCACACGTACGTTGCGAAGAGTTTTGGCGAGGACACACACACAAACACACACACACACTCTGCCACACACACATAGAGAGAGCGTGCCGAAACGTGACGCAATTTACTGCCAGAACTTGACTTAAGTTCCAGTGCCATGTAGTGTAGTGCCAGTCGCACTGTTTCACCCTCAAGCAACCCCGGCGAAGGAAACGAAAACGAATCGTTCGTCCTCTCCTTTTTTTAAGAATAACAGTTACAGTTATTTTTTTAAGGTTTAGCTTAAGCTTTTGTGTAAATAAACGACCGCAGTCCTGCCACCACCAACGAAACGCCTTCAACTTGGCCTCAGAGCAGAGACTGCGACTGCGACTGCGACTGAGGCTGAGGCTGAGGCTGAGACTGGATCTGGGTCTGGGTCTCGTTTCGGGCAATTCATTCATTCAATTTACGCGACACCCCCTTATTGAGGCACAAGGCACCCTGCCCGCTGTCCCCCTCTCATATATTCTATGCCAGCAATTTATATTCAACTATATATACATACGAGCACTACGAGTATATGGCAAAGGAGTGTGCTCTTTGGGTCGCCTTTTTAAAGTTAACTCGCGATATTCAAGTGCGCTTTTGACTGGCACATTCTGGCCACTGTTGCACGTGCAACGTGCCACAATTGCGGCCACGTGTGTTTTGATTTGCAGCGAATGCTTTTGCGCTAATGCCCAGCAGCGGGGTAAGAGAGGTGTCGAGACGGATACGGAGACGGAGACGAGGCTGAGGCTGAGGCTGAAGCTGGAGCCCGCCGGGCACATGATGCAGCATTAAATTGCCGCATTGTGTCTGCCAGGCGGGAGATTGGCTGCGAGTCCTTGGGTGCGGAGGCAGCTATTTTTTATTTGATTAGCTTAGCGCACTGACAAAAGTCCTGCGGCGACGTGTGGCCGAAGGATTTGATGAACGGCTGGCGCTGTGCGCTCACTTGATTAGTAGCCCTCACGCCTGGACCGAGCTGCTTTTTAAGCTTAACGCTGTCAAAATATTTTTAGTAATAAATTCCTTTTAGCATTTGGCAAGTGCCACAAGTCACAAAAAATAGAAAATGAAGGAAAAGCGTGGCACATGAGCAACCACGGCCAGCAGAAATTGAAAGGAAATGAAATGAAATGAAATGAAGAAAGCCCACATAAATCTACTTTGGCCAGCGACAAGGACTAACTGCAGGATAAGTAGGTGAGTGTAAAAATGCAACAGAAAGCTACAGAAAAACGATGCGCCTTTCTATGCGATTCTCATGAGTGATTCCTAATTATATTATATTTATATTATCGTAAATATCAATATATCAATCAAATCTTAAAATCTTCTGTTCTTTATGAATACATTTAAGTATCATTCTTAATATGATCTAATAATGTTACTGTCACAGTTAAGTATAAGTCTCCCAAGGTCTCTGCAGTATATCAAATAATATTATTACATTCTTTTAATTAAATCAAATTTTAATATATCTTTTTGAGTTATTATTTCAGGTATTAAAGCAATTCAAATAAATTGTACTGAATTTGTTTCAAATTTTTTATTAAATATGAGATCTTTAAGATATATTGTACTCATACCAACCCTAAAGCTACTCCATTCATTATTTTCTAAATTCTAAATTGACTAAGGTTTAGCACTACTTTTTTTAAAAATAGAGCTTGCCATTATATACTAAATTTAAAACATAAACATTTACTTTATTTACTTATGTATTTTGGATATATTACACAAAAGCGTGCCAGAAATAGTTTTGAATACGGAAATTCTTAAAACTACTTAATGAATCTTCTTTTAATTGAATTAGCTAATCAGTTAGCTATCTTATCCATGCATATTTCCTTACATTCTTATGGCCATTAATAACAGCCAGCTCACACTTTGTATAATGACATTAGACAACACTTCCTACACAGCTGCCCCTGCCCCCTGCCCACAAAGTGACTTGCTAGTTGGCCCCCCGAACCAAAAGAATAACATTTGTCGAGTCGCAAAATGTTGGTGGGGGGAGGGTCAACGACCCAAACAATCGAACAACCAAACAAACAACCGACAACAAACACTTGAAACACCCACGGCATTCAATTTGACCAATGTTGGATTATTTGAAGCGCCATTTAATCAGCGCTTGCAGCTTTGCTTTGTATTTAATTTGTCTTGAAATTAGAATTTTAAATGATTTTCATGTGTGTGTCTCGAGTTGAGTTTTGCATATTCAGTCGCAGTCGCGGTCGGCGCAGCTGTAGCGTCGTCTGTGACGTCATCAGCATAATAACCCAAGCACATGCACGTTAATTATACGCCATGTAGTACGCCGGCCATTCAGTGTTGCCATCTCTTTCACTGAAATTATTAATTTTTGTCTGCGCGCTGTCTGGGTCAGCAGAGTTGCCGTCTGCTGCTGCTGCTGCTGCTGCTGCTGCTGCCGCTGCTGAGGCTCAGCATAATTTAATTTTGATGCACGTTGGCAACAACGCCAGCGAGCGAGACAGCGCATGAGGTAGAGCGAGAGGGAGCGCCAGCGACGGGCAGGAAATTGAAATTCAAATTTTCAGTGGCGGTGCCAAAGCTACGCAAAAAGCGTGTGGAAAATTAAAATTTAAATGCGCGCCACACATTCTGCAGTCGCTGTCGCAGTCGCTGTCGCAGTCGCTGCTGGCGTCGCCGTCGCTGTCCCGCTCACACTCAACCGGCCACTTAAACTATTCATTTATACAAATTAATTCAATTATGCGTATTACGTACGCGCCTGTAAAGCGCAGTCGCCGGCATCTCTCTGCCCCTAGCCCCCCACCTCCCTCCCTTACAACCCACCACCACACCCCGCTCTTCGAGCAGCCCCTTTACAATTTCTGCTCGCGTACGAAATTTCACTTTAAGTTAATTGTTCAAGTTCAAGTTCAACGTAACATAATAATGCCACACATACACATACTTATACAACAGACTGTTGCATTTTGTACTCTGACGCTGGCGCTGGCGATGGCGCTGACGCTGGCGATGGCAGAGCAGCAAAAGAAGAAAAAAAACAACAACAAAAATTATAATAAATTATTATTCCTTTTCGTTTGATTTTTATGCAGATTTTTAGGCATTTCGTTTGCCTTTTGCCTTCGCTCTTGGCGGCTTTCAGTTGCCGAGTTTTAGCTCAGCTGAGTTTTGTTGACGGCCTGCAATTTGTTTGTTATTGTTTAAACAAGTGTTGTTTTGTTGTTGCTTAAGAAAGCCGCGTCTCATTGGATTAAGTTGCCGTTGTGTGATTTATGAGCTGCTGCCTCCTGACTGCTGCCAATTGCCTGATTGGAAATGCCTCTCCGGGCGATTCTCAGCAGCAGGGAGACCAGAATTGTAAATGGCTGATTCACAAGCCAAACAATTGACTTATGGCTGCGTTTACACAGCCAAGTTACTTCATGACGTTTTTTAAATATTTTCATTTAAAACTGCATGCGTTTTACATCATTAAACCATTCAAAATGGGTATAAGGATTATTGCTTATGAAAGGCAGAGGGAGTCATTTCCGTTTCTATAAAGTCTATATATTCTCGATCAGTATCAACAGTACGACTCTTGATCCAGCCATATGCTGTCTGTCTGTACTGTTGATCTAGCAAACTATAGAAGCTAAGGACACCAAATTTCGCTAGCTAAAAGTGTTTATTTTTTTCATCCGCCTCCCCGCACTTTATTAAAACACCTTTAAAGCCATAATTCTTAAGATACACCCTTAAAATTTGGTACACATGAGTCTTAGCTTAATATCTAGATACACTACAAATTTAATAGCGATCGGATAATAAACACAGAAGCTATGTCATTACAAACATGTTTTTGGGGATTTTAGAGTAGAATTTTGGGAATAAACAATATAAATCTTAGCAGCACTTCTATTATTGAAGTGAAAGTTGTGTGCTAAGTTAGCACTGTTTATCTTAGAATTTAGTGTCATTATTATATTATCAAAGCAAAACGAGACCTGAAGTATTTACTAACAAATTGTATTAAACTATAAAAAGAAACCTTAGAAAACATCACAGAACAACGATCATGGACAGTAATTCGAAATGCACAATCTGTTGGGATGTCGCTAATGTTAAGGATGATATGTTTGCCGTTCAGGCTCTGCGCTGCGGTCACCTGTTTCACACGGAATGCATAGAGCCCTGGGTGAAGGACCACAACGAGTGCCCCAATTGTCGCCACGAGGTGATCAGCAGCGCTCCCAAGGTGCAGCTCAATAGGGAGCTGCTACAGAGCTGGCCACGTCCTCGTCCGCCGCTGTCCACGCACTTGCAACGCATGGAGGCGAGTTCCGCCAGGACCTGGGTTGGTGCTGCCACAAACCTGAGGACTTTGATGCTTGCCAAGCTGACAAATGGGTTGAAGTGGCTTATAGGAAAAATCATTCTATAGTTGCGTTCATTTTGTTTATATATTTTATATGTTATGTTATTTAAATTCTTTAGTTAAATGCGTTCATCACCAAAATGGAAGTGAACTCATTGTGTAAATGCGTCCTGAATTGAGCAGCGTATTTGAAATATTGACTTCCTAATAGTAATTGATGACTTTTACACGGCCGCTTAGGCTTGCAGAGCGATTATTCAGATTCAGATTCAGATAGCTATTGAATCTGAATGAAACATCACTTTTTAGCCGCCTTTTATTGGCTTTGCATTTCTTATACGATACTGCTGAGTATTTGTCATGAAAGTTTATATAAATGCCAGTTTTGAAATTGATTTTTACTTAAATGTTTCACTTCCTGCCGCTGCTCGCGGGCTCATCAGGCAAAACACTCGACCACCCGACAGCAACTAGCAACCTGCTGGCCAAGACAACAACTGCAACTGTGCAACATTGCAAGAGTGCAACTGCAACTGCAACTGCAATATTCCCGCAGGCTTTGGCTAGGCAATTTGAAAGCGAAATGACGACGACAACAACTGCGACAGCGACAACGACAACGACAACGACAACGACAGCAACAACGACAGCAACAACAACAACTAGAACGGCAACCTGCAACGTTGTAGGCCATTTGATTAACAAATGGCCAAACGCAAACGAAATTGATCGAAATTCGCCAAAGGAATACAAGACGGACTGAGAACGAGGACGAGACCCAGGAAGAGTAGTTGTTGGCTAACTCGAGGCAAGGCCTAGAAAAGCCCAAGTAAATTATGGCAAACAAGTTTTGGCCGGCGGGCAACAATTTTGTCGCTGCTCGAAACGGGCCAACTGAAGAGTTTACATAGCCGGGCAGCATGTATATAGTACATGGCCAGATATCTGGCCAGATAGAATCACATTCGAGCAGCGGCGCTGGCGATGTTGTCGCCAGCCGGCGACGCCAACGAGAAGAGATTGCAGCAATTAACGCTAATTAAATGCGCTTCAGTTTATGTTTCATGTGGCGATATTTCAGTTGTCTAGCGCGATAATTAAATCGCTGGCCATTTGCATAACAAATTTGCCAGGAGACAGGGAGACGGCGGAGATGGGGAGACGGGTAGACGGGTAGAGTCCCTGGCGGAGCACGGGTTTGGCAGAAAATGGGTTCAAGTCCACGCGATGCTAAAGCATTTGTGTTTGTCTTTTGGTCATTGTCGGGGGCAAGGATTGGGATTGGGCAGCAACAATTTCACTTTCACTTGGCCCGTCAGTTTTGGCCCGGAGGCGGAAAGTTTTGTTGGCGCTGCGCAACATCCTTTGCATACGGAAACAGCAGCACGACACATTGTCCTCGATTCAACTCTTTGGTGCTGCCAACCTGACCGAAATTCCAAATGGCCCCGCCAGCGAGAGCAACGAGAGCGAGACGGCAGCTGTGATGACGTCGAAGGGGGGCACGGCGGACGCCGCTTGCATTTCAAAGATGGATTTTAATATTCTGCATGTGTGGAAAGGTCGAGGAACTGGGAACTCGGCACTCGCAACTCGCAACTCGCAACTGGCAACTGGGATAGTCAGCAGTTGGTAGTCGCAGCTTGGAGCCTGTCACTGCTGTTGTATCCTTTTTTATGCCCCACTGTTGTTGTTTTATAGTGCTGTTTTTTATACGTCACCTTGATTCTGCTGGCAATGACCATGAATTCATATATGTATGTGTGTGTGTGTATATATGGCAGCTGGCAGGCCATGTGCATAGCATAGTTTGCATGGACATTGACTAAAGTCCTGGCGTTCATAAAATGCCTTGAGAAACGAGCTAAGCGCATTTTACAACACATTATTTAAGCTCTGGCCAACACTGGCACTGGGATTATGGATTATGCTGCTCAATTTGTAGCTGTCATTGTTGTGGTTGTTAAATTTTGATTTGGAAATATGGAAATACGGCCACTGGACACACAGGACACAACATAACAGGACAGCGGCAGAGGACGTGGCCGGCAGAACACACAATAAGAATGAGACCAAGCGGAAAAAGCACAAAATTAAACTTAAACGCTACAGGATGCACGGCTGGAGGCCAGCGCAGACAGATAGAGATAGAGAGAGAGAGAGAGACGGAGACTAACAGCAGCACAAAGGACCAAAGGACTCTCTGGTCAGTGCGAGACAATGCCAGTTAATATATGAAGATATAATAACTTCCGGTAATTCCAATTTTATGAGTGCGCTCTGGAGATGTCATGTCAGGCTTTGTTGAGCCTGCAGCCAGTGCATATATCACCGACCCTCCCGCTCACCGCCCACCCGTCGCGTCGAGGGGCCTGGACAACAGCTTAAGCCAGGACATAGGCAAATGAATTGCGCAGCGTTTTGGGTTTGAAAAGCGTGAAAAATTTGTGAAAATACAGTACGATAACGATAACGATAACGAAAACAAAAACTGCACATGTCGGAATAGGGCAGAGCGGGAGTGGTGGGGAGGGCAGCTCCTGAATAGAGCCGGGGGCATGACGAACCCAGGTCGATGGCTGTCAGTGGCAAGTCAACTTCCAAGTCATTTTACTTTTTCTTTATACTTTTTTTCTCATGTTTTTTTTTTTTTTTTTTTTTGTTGGTGCGCCTTTGCTGGCACGGCTGAGCCCAAGCTGGGGCATTGTAGAGCTTCTTCAGCGGCGGCTGCTGCTGCTGCTGCTGCTGCTGCCTCGACACTAAGAAGCAATAAACCTAAAGGGAAATGTAATAAACGAGAAAATCTTGTACGTGACCAACCGCACCAGGGGTGCACAGGCACAGGCATAGGAACAGGAACAGGAACAGGAGCAGGCCAGGGCATAGCTCGAGCTCTAGCCATCGGGGTGGGCCTGGGTTGGGATTGGGTTTGGGTTTGGGTTTGGCATGGAGTTCGAGCGGGAGTTGGGCCGCAAATGGACTTTTACTGAAGCGAAATTGCAAAAGAAACGAAACGAATAGAAAAAACAACGCCAAGCGGAAGCATTTTAAAGCGTAACAGCAAAAAACTGAAATTCAAAAAAATACAACAAAAAAAAAAAACAAAAACAGAAAAGAATACAATATATGTGTGTAGTATATAGGAATATTCCTAATCGATAACGTGTGTGTGCGTGGCAGAACGTGGCCCACACGGACAACAGACGCAAACAGTCAAAAACAGAGCCAGAGCCAGGGCCACACTACTTAGGCACAATTTGGTTGGTTATGGCAATGGCACTCCAGAGACCATTCCCTGCCAGCCTCAAATCGATTTCACTGAAGCGTTTCTCAGCCAAAATTCTACGAATGAATTTTGTTCGCCTGGGCGTTAAAGAAACTTGTGGCCAGCATCGCTGATAAGCAAAAGCCAAAACCAAAGCCAAAGATGTGGCCAGAAGAGTTGTTCCGAAACGTTCAGAATAAGTGCGATCGAACTACTCACTAAACTCAACGAACCAACTATGTTTCTGACTATAGTTCATCTCGTTCAATACTGAACAGTGTAAGCCAACTCAACGAACATAACAGTCGACGAACTTACTTACTTCAACGAACTAAACCAACGAACGAATGAACTAAGCAAATAAACGAGTAAACTTTACAAATGATCGGACCTAAACAATCGAATGATCTGAATAAACGAACAAAATAAGCGAACGAACTAACTGGGCGAACAAGAAATTTAACGAACGAACTAATCAAACGAAGTAAGGTAACGAACGAACTAAAGGAACGAACGAACTAAAGGAAGAGCGAGCAAACGAAGGAGCGAATGAAGCAGATAAGCGAATTGAAGGAACAAATTCAAGAAACGAACGAACTAATCAAACGAATGAATCAAAAAAAAAACGTAAAAAAGAAACAAACAAATCAAATATAACAAACGAACGAAATGAAGGAACTATCAAATGAAGTGAGCAAACCAAGGAGTGAACTAAGCAGATAAACGAAAGAAAAGGAAGAAAATAAAGTAGCGAACGATATAAGGGAACAAAGGAAGGAGTGAACTTTATAAACGAACTTAGCGAACAAATTAAAGGAAAGAACGAACTAAAGGAACAAGCAAACTAAAGGAACCAACTATTTTACCGATTAGTTTGTTCATCAAAACTTCAACTG
Organism: Hirtodrosophila confusa; assembly: GCA_035043065.1. Taxonomy (NCBI): domain Eukaryota; kingdom Metazoa; phylum Arthropoda; class Insecta; order Diptera; family Drosophilidae; genus Hirtodrosophila; species Hirtodrosophila confusa. The sequence continues at coordinate 8,164,308 of JAWNNI010000213.1, read as the reverse complement.
AACCGATTCCTTGAATTGAACTACTAAACTTAAACGAACGAACTGAAGGAACGATTAGTTTATTCACCAGAACTTCAACTACTAAACTTACTCCTTGAATTGAACTACTCAACTATTTCCGTGAATTGAACTTATTCAATTGAACTCCAATGCACAACGCTTGTGGCCAAGTCCAAGGTGCAGTTGCAACTGGAGTCTTACGTGGAAATCAAAATCACAGCTCGCTGGTCATATGGCCAAGTCAGCCAGCCAGGCTAACCAACTGACCAAACGGGCCAGCAGACGTTTGAGCCTTAACTGTGATTTCTTTTTAATGGCGTGACACTAGACAACAACAAACACAACAACAACAACACAAGCAGCAGAAACAACAAGCTGCACAACAAGGCTTAATTACTCACTCGGAAATCGGGCATCGGCAGGCAACGGAGCAGGCAGCGATCGCCTGGAACACCCAGGCAGGATCTGCAGTTGCCTGATGCGGCTGCCAAGATTTGCATGGGGCCAGTCCACCGGGCACTGGGCCCCCCCAGGACAGGCTAACAGTAAAAAAAAGCAGAAAACCATTGCGAGGCATTAAACGACCATAAAAATTGTAGCCAGGCTTTGGCTAAATTGTCATAAGGCGATTTGTACAATCGCGGCCATTAAACTGAAGCGCATTGTTAATAAAGCGTAAGCAGAAAAGTGAAAACTTTGCATAGGAAAAAAAGAAAACGGAGGGAAATAGAAATAGAAATAGAAAAAAAGCAAAACAAAACCTCCCCAAACAATTGCAGAGTTCCAGTGCGCGACAATTTTAATTTAATGATGCGGACTTAGTCCTTGTAATGGCCGCGTGTCCGCATGCTTCAGCCACATCCTTGTGCTCGTCCTCCCGTCCTCCCGCTACGTTTGTTAAATTAACAGCCGCGTTTGTCATTGGGCGCAAAGAATCGAAAGAAAGCAACGGAAATCCAACTGAAAATAAAAATAAAAAACAAATAAAAGCATATGGAGCCGCACTCTGGACCAAACAACTGCAAATTAATTTAAATGATTTTTATGATGTCATTGCGCAACTGAGCCAAAGTCTATGACTCTGCCTAGACAAAAAATGGGCGCCCCCAAATTGAAAATACAAATGAATATATACAAGCACACACAGATATTCATATATATATATATACACACATACATATTTATATATTTATCTTTTACTACAAAAGGGAAAACAACGAAAAAATGAACAAAATTGGCGAGGTGCCCTTTAGCTGCTGCAGTAGCCTACGAGCGGTAACGAAATTCACGGTAGGAGATAAAAATGTAGCAAATCGAAGCGACGATCAACAACCCGAGGTGCCTGGTAGGATGGACCAGCCCGCAAAGCTGGGAGACCGCAACCGACCATGCCAAGCAATTGGATGCACAGCCAGCAGCGGCAACATCCAGCAGAAAAATGTATGCGGAGTGCAACGAAATAACGGATACCCTACCATGACAGTACATACTTTTGAGAGCCGGTTCAGAAAAGATTAGTATGGATTTAAGTATTGAGCAGCATTTGTCCTGTTCCCACATGCGAAGGCGAAATCATTTCGAGTCGTAATTGTTAGCTAAGTATACTGAATTGAAAAGATTGAATTTGCAATGAAAATTAATCGATAACTTTCTTATTTATTGACAATTGACAATATTTTGGCAGTTTTTGATTATTCAGTGATGTTGGACAAGAGCAAATTTGTAATTTGTAAATTAGGGATATGGCTGGATTTGGAACCTCTCAGCTTTGCGTGTCAGGAGCTTAAACCCTTTAAAAGGGATAAACTTTTGGTATTTTAATCGGAAACGAAAACACGAAATCGAAAAAGATTCGGAAAGAAAAGTACACTGAAGTAATAATATAAAGATAATCTAACTAATTTACTTGATGAAACTTCCAAGAAAGAACATTTTGCCAATTAAGGATGTTTCAATTTAATAGATAGGGTAATAATTGAAAACTTAACTTTGCTTCTTCTACATTTTATAAATTAGATTAAATTAGATAGAATTTATAAAATAAGAAATATTACAAATAAGCCAAAATCTTCCTTAAATAACATTGTTTTTGTATTGTTTTAGGTCAAATCATTTTTTCTATCCATACTCATAGTAATCAGCTTATTTTAAAAAAATGAGTCTTAGATTGGTAGACTCGAAACAAACTGCGTCAGTAATCTGTAATACCCTTGGTAAGTGTACAAAAATGCGCTTTGCTTTTGGGTCTGGAAGGCAACGAAACTGAGACAAATGTGATAACCACGCAGCGATATACGACGAGGAGTTTTCAGGTCCGGAGCCAAAAGACACGACGCCAACGATGACGACAGCATTGAGAAGCTGAGAGCTGAGAGCTGAGAGTTGCGAGCTGCGAGCTGGGAGATGTGAGCTGCGAGGAGGTTGCAACTTGCAGCTTGCAACGGGGAATCATTTCATGCACGGCCGTTGAGAATTTATTGTCGATTTGCGAGGTGTATCGACAAGGCAACTGCTACTGGGCACAGAATGCAATCGGTGGTATGAGGGGTGTGGATGGGGAATGAGGACGAGGACGAGGACGATGACGGGGGCGCTCCTTTGGCTATCGGGCAGCGTAAATCTGCATCCGAAAAAAGTCTTGTGCTGAGGTTTTAATTTGTACGCCGCTGCTGCTGCTGTTGGCTGCTGTTGGTTGCTGCTCCTGCCAAGGTGATGAAGTTACTGGGACTCGACTCTGGGCGATCCTCGTTCCTGGCCTGCACACAAGTTGCCTGATGTGCGCACTGATAAGCGGGTCGGGCCAAGCGGTGGCAAGTGGCAAGTGGCAGTGACTCCAACTTCGACTTTTACTCTGACATTGTGTTCGGTTCTGAGACTGAGCCAGAGCCTGAGCTTGAGCTTGAGTCTGCCTCTGAGCTGGTGCTGGTGTGGCAAAGTTTGCTATTGGGCTTGCGGCTTCTCGGCATGATAAAGCCTCCAAAAGTGTGGATTATTTCATTTTTGCAACGTTTTGTAGTCGCCTGCCGCCTGCCGCCTGCCGCCTGCCGCCTGCCGCCTGGACTGTCCTGCCGTCCTCCTGTCCTCTCCTCTGCTGTGACTTGTGTTGTTGCCCCTTCCCAGCTGCTGTTGTTTTGCGGGTAATGAATAAATTTGCGCAATTTGTTAAGTGAATTCCTTTGTAGCGCGATTTTTTACGAATTCGTTCGACTGTCTTGGCCTCTTTGCAGTGGCGCTTTCATTGTGCACCCAAAGGGGGCAAGCGGAGGGGAAGCACTGTGAGAGGCATCTACTTAGAATGCAGCATAACAAATAGGCAGCGATCTTCGATGCAACTTTGATGAACAAATGATATACTATGTATGCAGCAGGCGTCAGTCTTGAATGTTTTCAATTTCACGTTTCAGTATTTTAAAGTTTCTTAAGACTCTCCTTGTATGTTTAATATAAACTTATATATGTCTAAGTTTACTAAAATGAAGAAGCCGCTTAGCCAACATTTAAAATGCCTCGCTTGCGCTGTCGCTTGTGTGTGTGCGTCTTTGTGTATGTGTAAGTGTACGAAGATGCGATCGGTATTGTGCCAATTTTTTTTACTTATGCAGTACTACGCTTTTGGCAGCTTAAGCTATTTGTAAATAACAGGTAAAAGGATTACAAATTGGAGCCAAGTTGCAATTTTAGTACCTATGTTATCTATTTTAGGGTGCAGGGCGTGAAAAAACTGAATATGTCAACCAAAAAAGTAGGCAACACCTTCAGTTGTGTCAATTTTATTGTGATGCATGCTATAATTCCCAAGTAGTTAAAGCTTAACTTGCCTAAAGTAGAAACAAGATTCTCATAGGGACAAGCATCACATGATTCATATTTCTTTCTATAGTTCTTGTGACTAAATATTGCAAATGTGATAAGTGTTCGCAGATGCGGTTAGAAATTTGTGACCGGGGTACAGGGAGTTTTGTAGTCGGGTATACTCGACTATAGCATTTATTAAATATGAGTAAATTAGTCTGTCGTTTAAATAAATAAAAGAATAGGTCAAAATTATATAAAAGTTGATCTTAAGTTGGTACATACTCTTCATATAATGAAGTTCAAATGTGAAAAATTCTATATTTGCTATGAATTTATCACGTTCGTCTAGAACCTTTTAATTACCAAAAATAATATTACTATACTCTTTTATTTGCCAGTTAATTGAAACTTCCGAAGCGCACATTTTAAAATACCGAAGTATTTAAAAATTAAAAGTATGGTTTGACCTTAATATAATTTTGTAACCTAAATTAAGACTTGACATTATCAAAAGTTGTTCAACAAACGAAGGAAATTTGAGTTAGCCAATCGAAAGGCTTGACTTTTAAAGAAACGTGTTAGGAATTTACATAATGTAAACTTGTTTATTCCGCAATTTAGCCAGACAAACCGAGAACACATCCGAGAACATGCAACCATGCACCACAGATGCAACTCGTAGTCACCTCGTTGCTACTCCAGACCAAACCCTTGCTTGCATTTCCCATAAAATCTTAGCACTTCCGGTGAGAACAACAAGAACTATGCACAAGAAGCCACCCTGGCTGCATTGAATGTTCGTTCTTCCTGCAACAATTTCCGCTTTGGGTGCAGCAAAGTCTAACAAATTCAAATTAGAAAATCCCAACATAAATATCTATGCATGCGCATAGTTCGCTTGTACAACAATAGATGTCGCTGGCTGTGATTGCCGCTACGGTTTACAACCCACAAGTATCACTCACACGGAAGGGTTGCAAAATGCACCCCTGTGTCGGTTCAGTTCCGTCCGTCCGTCTGTCTATCTATCTGAGTGTGTGCTGTCTCCATCTCTATCTCTCTCTATCTCGCTCTTGTGTGTGTGTGATTTTTGTTGGAATTCAAAAGATTTACAAATACTTGTGCACTTCTTTGGCTGTTGCGCTTCGACTGCACTTAAGTTTTGTACGTCTTTAAGTGCAACCCCCGTAGAGAATCTCTGACTGCTCCTGCCCCTGCCCCTGCCCCTGCCCCTGCCCCTGCCCCTGTCCCTGTACCACCGTTGCCTGGTCGCCACTCGTCGCGTCTCCTCTCACCTCTCACCACTCTCTCCTTTAGAGCGCGCTGAACCAATAAAAATGTACGTCCAAGTCATTTTTAAAGCACATACTTGTTGTCAGCACAAAATTTTTACCTCTTCACTTGGGCTGCTCAGGCACTCCTTGCTTGTTATCCTTTTAAGCGAGCTCTGGTTTTTTACAGCCCCCCAGCGTCTTGTCAGCCCGCCTGAACCAGAACCAGAACCCGTACCAGAACCCAAACCCGAACCTGCGCTCCAAATGTTTGTTTTGTTGTGTTCTCCGCTGTATTTGTCTTTGCGTTTTTTTTATATTTCTCGATTTTTTGTTTATTTCGCTGACGAGGCAAAAGGCACAGCAGCCGAGTACGCCATGAAATTGTCAATACAGCGGCCAGAGAGACAGCGAGCAGCAGAGACAGCGAGGGAGAGAAAGTGGGCATAAAAAACACAAGCAGGAGGCCAAAGGACGCACCCACACTGTGGACTTTTTTTTATGGCGGGAACCTCAGCGTGCCACTCGGGGAAGGGTTAACAATGACGCTCCGTCCAGCTTCCTCACCTCGCCCAACAATTGCCGCTGTCATATGCAAAAATCGAGAGCAGCAGGGGGGGAGCTGGGTACAAGACAAGGACTACTGCCAGGAGCGGACTGGCAGCAACACTTTTGATAACATTTTATTACAACGTACTCGTAGGTGTGATTTTTATGGTTTTTGCTATGCTCAACGATTTTTTTTATGTGCCCGGAAATATCCTCGTTGTTCTTGCTCTTCTTGTTGTTGTTGTCTATGCTGATTGCATTGGGTTCTTTTCGCCGGAGAAGGTGGCCCAACTAAATGGGTTGATTCCTGACTGGGATTGGACGGGGTGCGGGGTACGGTCTACGGGGGTCTAACATACGTAGCAGACCGCATTTGATAAAAATACGCTGATTAGAAAAAAATAAAGTGTCTTCCACTTACCACAGCTTAAAGGTTCGCACTGAAGTTGCAAAAGTTAAAGGTTTAGCATGTGAGATTGAATTGGAGCCTTTATCCTGGCTTAATGCGAAAAAGAAAATAGATTCTTCAATAAAGAGCTTGGATGTTGTGGTACAGAGATAGAAATCATTAAACAGTAATGTGCAATTCGAGAATTTTAGTTTAGGAATTTCATAAGACAATCATTAATATCTAGACGGTATTACATTGATATATGTTTGAGTATTATATCATACTAGTCCCACTCAATAGGTTTTGATAGTCTATAAACTGAACTATTCGATACTACTTCTTTAGGAGTATTTTGATCTTAGCTTTAGAGATTGGGAATATGTGTAAACAGAAAACGCTATCTTAACTTTTTCATTTTATTCACATTTTATAATCATAAGTTTCCAGTGAAAGGACAAATATTTTACACAATTCTAGCAATTGTATCATAAATATAACCTAGACATTGTTGTGATAATAGATAGTATTGATAGATCTCTAATCGGACAATCGATACTATCGATAGTTTTGTTACACTCTAATGTTGAATAATATAACCCGTTGCTTCTTTGTTTTTTATTTTATTTATTTATTTTGTTAGTGGTTATGATCGGCACATTGCGATCATGAATAGACAATCGGTTTCAATATTGTACAGTATTTTAGTAGCTCTTTTTAGTAAAATATTCACTGATTTACATAATAATAATCTCAGAAATATAACCCAAAACAATATCGATACTACCCCGTAAGATCAATTCATGGATCGTTAAACGCAATTTATAGATCGTAACTCATTGATCATTACCATTAGATCGTGGAGTTCACGATAACAATAAGCTGATGGGTTTCCACATGAATTTCAATAGCAACTACTCGTATATGTATATAAGCTTTGCACTTTAATCAACTTGCCATCCATAACAGCAGCTATATGCATTATATAGACCCGGTAATTTGTCAGCCAGGCTGCTCGCCATTTGCTAATTAACTGAACAATCAGACAATAAATCACTCGCAGTACAAGCTCCCATGTCAACTGCTGATTTTCACGCCACATGCAATTGTAATGTTTTTCATGTGTTTTTCATGCCACTAAATATTAATATCAATATGAATTTTACAGCCTTTCCCCGACCAACAATTCACTCTGCTGTTTTTTATTTCTTTCTGTTAACTAAAAACAAAGACAGCAGGCCGCAAGCCACTTGAATTATTCATATGCCTAATACAAATAAAAACCAAAATAAATTATAAGATATTCACAGCAAAAAAAAATAAAAATAAAAATCAAAAAAAAGATATATACACAACAACTAATTATTCATTATTATGTACGAGATTTGCGCATAAAAAAGGCGTTTGACCAATAACCCAACTCCTGCCCGTCCCTGCGTCCCTCTCATCTGTCAGTCTGTGCAGAGCTCTCTAGTTTAGTGGGTCAAGAAATCCAGTTTATTAACATTCAAATTAATACATACAAATGACGTCTGTTGCCTTTATGGTGCATAATAATTAGCCGGCATGGCGAGCTGGCGCTAATGCTGCTGCTGCTGCTGCGCTGGCCAAAAGGACCAAAAACAGGAGCATTAGCATAAAATTAGAATTTGTAATTGCGGCGGCGCAACAGGCTGCGAGGACAGGACAAAATACGCTATACGCTGCCTGTCTGCCTGTCTGCCCCTAGATGTGGCATGCGTCGCGCGCTTTGCTTAATTAAAATGCAGCCAGCGATGCTGAGGCAGAGCCACAGTCTGTGCCAGAGTCTGGTAGCCTTCAGGAAGCGCCTGCGCAAAAGGACAATGCGCCAGCTTTTGAATTATTCAAATGGCAGTGCGCAGCCTTTTTGGCGTGTTGACTTTTTGATTATGCGCATAATTTCTCATAGGATTCTCGCTTCTACTGGCGTTTGTTATGATTGGGCCAGACAGGCGCGAGCCAGTCTAAGCAGGCCACATAATTAAGCCATAACAATTAGCCGCAAGTGCAGTAGAGAAGAGGAGAGAAGCGTAGAGGAGCGGCTGTAGCTGCAGCCAAGCCCTTTTGGGGGCAACACTGGGGGGGAGGTTGTGTGCTAGCAAATCGAATCCGCCACTGATTCGATTTCCATGCAATTTTCAATGAAAGTGCGGGAAATGTCAACCATAAACTATGCCGCCAGGTAAAAGGGTAGCTGGGAAATGTTTTCCAAATGGAACTAAGCTCGAGCGCTTGTCGCACAGCGGCATTTGCATGTGTAAAGTCATAAATAACGAGACAACATAACACTTAAAGCACACACAGATACAAAAGGGACACACAATGGCGGATATATCCTGGCGCTATCGAGATGCGACGTATGACAGCAGCCCCAAAATGCATGAGCTATGTGTGAGGGACAACACGTAAGAGAGAGAGAAAGGGGGAACGAGATTTTGTTTGGGGCACATGCTCGTATCGTAGTCTGGCCCAAGCTTATCAAATGCAAAATAAAAAGAATTTATTTCGGTTAGGAACTTCGCTCGCGGGTTATGCAAAAATTTGCAAGGGCTCTAAAAAAGTAAGGGAAAGGTGGGTGTACTGGAACTGGGACTGGAACTGGGACTGGGAGTGGGAGTGAAGTGGAGCATAAATAAAAATAAGTAACGAGCGCCACACAAATTGATAAAACAGTGAAAAGAAATTGCCGCACAGCCAGCACACAATCATAACAAAGATGGTTAGGGGGAGAAGGTGAGAGCGGGGCAGCGATAGAGTGGGAAATTATTGAACAAAAGCGTACGGCACAAAAATGTTGGAAATTGAATTTGATAAGAATGGTAAACAAAATTGCGACGAGGTAGAATTGATGAATGCACTGCACCAAAGCTGAAAATAATACACAAATTTCAAATATTACATACTTTACGGAAGTAAGACAATCGACGATGTAAATGCTACCATATCTTGGGAAATTTGGGTATCTCATTGGTAGAAAGCAAGACCATACAAATGAATCTTATTTGTTGCCTGAATCATATTCTTTTGAGATTACTTACAGATATTCAACAACCTAAAGTTTCAGAACAAGCTTCTTAAACGATTAAAACCGATTGCTTTAAGGGAGAAAATCCTTATCCTTAGCCTTAAAACTAAATATTAAATCTCAATCTAGAAAACGCGATAATTATTTTATCTTCTAGACTCACCTGACAAAAAGAATCAAATGAAATTTTGAGCATCTATTGAATTTATAGCACAATACTAAACATTGAGCTATAATTTCGATTCATAAATAATTTTCCGAGATGAGACACCCTTTATGTTACCAAGCTCTTCTATCTTCTCAGAACTATTAATAGATTAGGTTTTAGTCAAATGAACTCTATCCCTTATAAATAAGAACTTCTCAACTCATATATTCTCTATATTCTATGAAAATATTTTCTCTTTTGCGTAGATCTCTCAAATTACAGAAATATTCCCGAAGATCTCAAGTACAGCATGTAACAAAAGTTACTTTCTTTTGATTATCCTGCATAGCTTGCCAAAATATGTGCAGGGCACATGAGTTAAACCCTTTTTGCATACGACGAGCACAAAACACGGCAACAAGAGTAGCAAACAGCAAAAATTTGTAACTGCCCCCCGGTAACAAAATATAAAAAGAAGTATAACGAAAAAATTGAAAAGTAAAACTGAAAATAGAATTGGAAAATAGAAAACTGGCTACAATGCATTGGCAGCAGCAGCGGCAGCGGCATCGAAATAAATTAAATTTTCTAAACGATTGTGCGACGGGGCAAAGCACCTAAGGCAGGACCCGCACCCGAGCCCAGAAAGGAGTTGCCATCCACAGGTTCACAATGGGATTTGCATACGCGAAAATGTGACAGACCACCAAGTGTTGAGGAAACTCAAAGATTTCCTACCTTCTTTTCACTGTTTGCGCCGGTCTCGAATTACGCAATAATAGCGATAAGGATGCGGAGTCCTGAAAAAGGAGTTGCTGGCGAAATTGTGTTTTGCATAAATTAAAAATTAGCAAGGCATAGGCCTCACCCTCGATACCCAGCCAAAGGTGACGCATTTATGCATAAATTAAGGATCAATACCGCGAGGCTCGGCCAGAGCCTGCTCAGCCCTCTGGGCCGCCTCGCATTTGCATTACAAAAGCAACTTGCCAAAAGGATTGCAAAAAGACGCGAGCTGCGTTCTCGAAGGATAATAATAGGTCATCCATTAGGGGCTGTTGTTACCGAAAAGGAGCAAAAATTTCGCTGGCTGTTGACGTCGCCAGGCAAAACATCAAGGAACTACCCTTAAGACGGCCAACGCAGATTAACGCTGAACCCGGACGACCCCGACCCCGACTCCGACCCTGAAGCAAACAGAGTTCGAACTCCAGCGCTATGAGTCCGATCTCATCTCGATCCGCAGCTCGCCTTTGATGTCACATTTTGTTATTTATTTCGAGGCAGCATTTGATTTGCATGAGAATAGAGAAAATTGATATTTGGTCTGGTGAGTTGTCTGCGCTGCAGCGTCTTCTTTTCCTTCCTTAGGGCACACGTGTTGCCTCAAGGGTGCGGCAATGCAAGGGTTGCGAGACGAAGGATCACCACATATTGTGAAAATTATGCAGATGAAGGAAGGCAGTCGAGCAACCTTTTATTTTGCGCAAGCGGAAGAAGTTGAGGATGAGTATTCAAATGGGTTGAGGCTTCTTCATCCTAAAGAATAAGGGGGTTGCTGAGGTAATTTGCCTACGGGAAAGATAGGGCAACATCTCGGCTTCGGCCCCGGCACCTAATGGGATGACATCTGTGTGGAAGGGTTTTTGCATATTATTTAATTTTCCCAAGCCTTGGCGATGCCCAAGCAAGGGTTAAGCCAAAGAGGAAGATTTTTCTTTCCCATGGAAATGCGCTAAGCACAAAAGACAATATTGATCGCATATTGAAGATGCAATCAACTATGTAAAATGAATATAACCCTTGTCTTTTGCATGCGAAAATTTAAATTAATATGAAATTCGACAATTCGAATGTGCAAAAACGTTGATCAAGGTACACAGATCAAAGACACAATGACAGATAGATTTTGATGCGCTGGGATATACAAAGGAGGGTCTCTAAGAAAGATGATCATTGATGAAATGTTTTGCCAGGTTCTTGCTGATGATCATCAAGCATTTTGTAACGTACTTTTGGCTTGGAGAATTCTCACGCTTTCAGCTCAAAGTCAAGTAAAGTAAAGTTTGCCCAAAGGGTTGCAACCCTTTCTGGCATGCTCCGCCCCCGCCCGCGCTACACGTTGCGTGCAAAGTCAAATAAAGCAACAAAGGCAAATAATAATTTAAAAGGTTTTGTTGACGTTTCGAACTGTTGTTGACTTTGCCGCGCGCGAACCAAACAGAAACACAACAGAAATCAAACAGTCGACACACAAACTCAAACTGCAAGTGGCTGAGGTTGCGGCTCCGGCAACCATCCGCAACCACCCGCAATCGCCGACAACCTCTGCGACAGCCACCACCAGAGCAAACAATGCCCCTGCCTCTGACTCTGCCTCTGCCACTGCCTCTGCCACACAGACACAGCATTGATGGCTGTGCTCTTGTACAAGTTGCTGCTCCTGTGGCAGCTCCTGTTCCTGTTGCTGTTCTTGCTCCTTCATTATAATTATTTGCGGTTGAATTTTGTGGCGCTTTTAGACTCGAATAATGATTTGATACGGAAAGGATTAAAATTAAGCACCAACTTTGTCTGCCTGTCAACGCGGCGTGAGCAAAAGCTGAAGAGAACTTGCGCATTTGTTGATTAACTTTTTATTTAATTTATTAGCGCAAACAAAACGCAAAATGCTTAACGCGCCGCGTATTTCCACACGGGTCATGAACTCGACGAGATTCAGTGAGTCAGCCCCAATCTCAGTCCCAGTCTCAGTCTCCGCCTCCGTCTCCGTCTCAGTTCGGGTCCCGAGTCCCTCTCAGAGTGCCTGGCCAAGTGCTTAGCGCGTTAAAAGTCGCGTAGTTGTTTAACGACGACGACGTGTTGCTGGCACACGCAGATCGCTATCTGTCGGATACAGATACCGAGTATCTACTAGTACATACGCCACTCAATGTGCGGGTGTTGCTGGCCCAAACAATTAGCAGCTCTCCCGCTGCAGCACAACTAACACACTGCACTACAAGAAAAGTAACTATTTGGGACGCTGAAATCCACAAAATTATACATTCCAATATAATGAAGACTTTCCATATCCATTGCAGCTGAGGAAGAATATTTTAGATACATTTACGAGCATTAAAATAATCATATTCAATTGAAGGTAATTTGTAGTTTCAATATTACCTTATAAACATTCCCAACGCAGTTCGACAGTGTAATTCAATTTGCAGTCAATTTCCGATACATCTTCCCCTCCCTCTCTCTCTCATCCGCTCTTCCCCGCAGGTGGGTGTCTTACGCACCCAGAAAGGTGTAAATCATGATCATGTCAATCAAGAGGGCAGCGGCCCAACCTTGGCGCACACCTCGACTCAAATTCACTTTTCATTCATTAAAAGGGGCACGAGAGCAGCAACAACAATATTGAGAACTGTTGCAATTGTCGCGCCTACTTAAAACTTGAAAACCGCTGGCAGAACCAGCCAAAAGAGCTCCACAAAGAGCTCCACAGAGGCGGCAGTTTAAATAAAGCCTGGCTTAATGATATCCGTTGGCAAGGCTCCAATCCAGCCGTGGGCTGCAGTCGCTCCAGCCCAGACACTCCATGGGCCCCAAGACGGATCTCTTTGTGAATGAAAGACAGACGACGACGGCTTGTAATGATGATGCTGGGCATGATCATGGGCATGCCCAGGCCCAGGCCCAGGCCCAGGGACGAGCTCCAGACTGCGACTCATTCATAAAGCTTGCCTCAGAGTTGGCTGTAATCAGTCCACGCAATAAAATTGTTTGCAAACCTGGCCGGGTTCTTATTTTTTATTGGCATTGTTGTTGTGGCTGCTTTGAAGTTTGCTTTTTTGACAGTTTTCGAGGTGTGTATGTGTTGCTTTTTTTTCTTTTGCCAAGATCTTGTCGTCGTTGCCGACATCGTCGCTTTTCCTGCGTGGCAGTCAGTCAAGAGTCTGTCGAAGTTGGAGTCTCTGACTCGGTCTGAGGCCTCAGTCTCAGCCTCAGTCTCAATCACAGCCTCAAGACCGTGCCTCAAAAGATGTCAATTAAATTAATTATTGTTTTTTGAATTTTATTCGTTTTTGTCTCGTTTAATGCAATGCAAAACTGTTGCATGCCAAACGCAGCCAGCAAAGGTCGCCGGCTAAGCCAACACCAACACCTAGGCCCGTTGCTTTGAGCCGCTTTCTGTTTTTGTTTTTTTTTTGGTATTATTATTCTGTTATTTTCGGCCAGACTTCAAAAGTATGTCAAGCATTTTATGCCCGCGTAATTCTTTGTTTAATTAATCGCCAGCCGCTGACATGTGGCTGGTTCCAGTAGAGCAAGCCAGTGCCGAATTAATCGAGGGTTGATAACAAGTCAGGAAATAGTTAAGCCCGAACCAGCCGAATAACAGGTACTCTTCTCTCTCAAATGACTTTTGCTAGAAATTCAATTCATTTAATATAGAAAGCTTCAAAGGTTGCTAAGCCTCAAAGTCTTAAGTTTTAAAACCTACGTAACCTAGCAAAAAGTTTAAAAAATAAACAAATATATAAAACCAAATTCACGTATCACAAATAGCTGTCAAAGGCTATTATTTTAAAGCAATTTGCTGTCTTGTCAATAAATACTGTAAGAAATTAAGCAATCAATAGGAAAATATGACAATCTTCTGGTTAAGGTAAGCCTACCTCATTTAAATTATAGAAATCCATATGTATGAAGATAGAATATTCTTTAAAAATATTTAAATTCAAAAATATATAGCCAATATTCTATGAAAGCATTTCTAGCCATTTATAAAATAAATTATTGTATTTAATAAACTAAAAACAATCCCAATTGTCAAAATAAAATCATTTGTAGTGCACTTTTAAAATAGTAAATATCGTAATCCCTTCTTATACAGCTCACAAATGTTATCGATAGTATCGATAATTTATGCAATGCCCAATAGTTCTTAGTTTTAATTTTAGATAGTACCACTATCGATAGCATTACGTCTCCGATTACAATCGCAACTATCGAGTGGCTGCACTATCGATGACTTGTCTTAAGCTGTACTGTGAAAGTGGCCATACCCTAACCAGAAACGGAAACTAACAAGCCGAAGCCACTGCGATGGCCCTCCAAAGTGACTCCACTTCAGAGTGACACATTTTCCGCCCCTGTAGGCGCGATATGCGCATAATTAATGAGCCTTTTATGGTTTATTGAACCGCAACAGCAACACGAAAAAGTCATGGCTAAAAGTAAGTTGGGAATAGCTGCTGATGATAAGGTGGCCACCATTCAGCGGGTTGCGCTTGGCTGACTTCTGGCATGCAGACAACGGGCAGGAGACGAGTGGAGGGAGGAGAGACAACGCACTTGACTTGGAAATTAATGTAGCCTCCTTTATGGTTATTACACGTTGTTTTGGGCCACAGCTGCGCAGGGCTAAGAGATAGATAGTTCCCAGTCTTTTGGGCACATTAGTTAGGCCCAAACGAATAAAGACAAAGCTGCTCTAATTGCTTAATGCGACTTCCTCTCCAAGCTTCCTCGCTCTCTTCCACTCTTCCACTCTTCGTCTCTGATTTGTGCCCATAACTTCTATGAGCCATTTAAATTAATAATTTGTCACAGCGCAGCGAATGATAATCAAGAATTTTTATCAGCAACTGAAATTCGCTTAATGAGAACCCGGAGAGCAACAGCTACCCTCTGCTCTACCCCCTTCCATTTATTTGATTCGGCTAGAATTTTGAATTTTAATTTCAAGTGTTTCGAGTGAAATTAATTTCTGCAGACAACAAACCGCAACCCTTAACCCCCGTGCCAGGACCCTGTGGGCGGACTTTTGCCAGATAGCGTCGATTGCTGTTGGTGTTGCCTTTTGTTGTTGCTCATCATCATCATTTTATTTCATTTTATTTTTCCATAAATAAACTGCGTTGATTGTCGTCTGGGCTCCCCCTTTAACCCTTGCCTGCCCTTTCCAGGGTTACGGCCAGCCCCTTGAGTGCTTTTAAGCTGATGTCGTTGCGTTGATAAAACTGCAGACACAACTCAAACATGGGCAGGTCCTGTTAGCTGGAGCGGTACCGTTGACGGTTCCCAGTTGCCGGTTGCCGGTTGCCGGTACCAGCTCCAGTTCAGGCACCGTTTAAGGTTACGCTTCGTATCTTTCAAATTGTTGCCAGTTGCTGCCTGATTGTTGTTGGGCAGCTGAGCGGGGGCTGCTGCGGATACATGAGGGTGCGAGGGCGTGGCAGTCGCATGTGTGCTTAACAGACCGTTTGCCATTTTTGCATACAAGCACACACACACACACACGCTGTGATTGTATGGCGCCCACTCGCACACATACTCACATATATATATTCCATATATTTAATTGACTGTGGACATGTTGGCTGTGGTGGGTTGACGTGGCGGGGATCAGGGGGATTTTGGGCTCGACTCGGGCTGTGATTCTTGAGGTTTCTGTGTGGTTAAGTTTAAATACTCGACAGCCATCAACAGCGCATAAAACATTTAACAATATTATTAAGTACAACATAATGCAGAAGTGAGTGTGCGAATGAGTGTGTGAGTGAGTGTCTGAGTGAGTGTTGGGGCAATGTGTGAATGAATGGAGAGCGCGCTGTGAAAATATCATTGCATATCCACAGGCGTCCGACTACTCAAAGGGTGTCCCAGTGGGTCACCCAAATGGGATACTAAACATTCAGTGAATTGTCAGGACTCTGTGAAGTGCACGATGTAATGGTATGAATAACTATACTAAGTTAAAGCTATGGATTCACATGAGTACAGCAAATACTCAAAATAATATCACCAGCATTCAAAAATATGGTATTTGGGGAGTAATTAGTAATTGACTGTCCGATTCCGATAACATAAAGTTGCCTAATGCAATTCAAACGACATGGAAAGAACACACAACGATGGATATTCGTTACGTTTGGTGAAACCATTTCACCAACACTTATGAGATAGAATTTACGAGTATTATAAGCATATTTGGTGAATTCGATAAGCAATTCGATAACTTTCGATTATATATCGATCCAGTCTCACCACAACATAACAACTCACCTCTTTAAGCTACTAAACATTTGAACAATATTTAACACATAGAACCTTCTAACCTTTTACAGTTTTACTTCTGATAAGATGCCTCTTGGCTCTTCATAATTTGAATACAACTTCAATTATAGTCATCACAATTGGATTCACAGCACTTCATCAGCGTGGACCAGGAATGTAATGAAGCATTCACATTCAGCCCCCGGCCACATCAAAGACCCAAAGACCGCCATCGTCAAGGATGCCTTGGCAGCCAAATACCCTAAGTTCAAGTGAGTCCAACGCAATTGCCTTACGCACGTACGCAGCTCAGTCATCTTCTTTACATCTTTTCTTCATACATACATACATATATATAACTTTTTTTTATTCCCTCTCTTTTTTTGTTGGACCTCAGACAGGAAGGCAGACGTCAGTGACAGTCGCGCAAAAGAAACCTACAGCAACACGTAAAAATTAAAACACCAACGCATTTTTTGTATGAATCCCAACCAACAATGTACTATATTGCATTTTGCTTATAATCTGTTCTTTTTTTGGTTGGTGGGGGCTGTATTGTATTGAGTGCCACTAAAAATGTTGAGAATTGTGCGAGTGCCAATGCCTCAACATACATATATACATATATACTTATGTATTTATTTATGTATATATATATGTTGTGTATATATGTTTTTGTTGCTGTTGCTGCTGTTGCCGCGTCCAAAGTCAACGTTCCTTCTGTGGCAGCACGCACGTTTTTCATTCAAACGGACGCTGCCGGTTCGCTTTTTCATTATACGTATCAGCGCTCATCGTTGACAACAGCGCACGAATGAATGGCCCATGCCCATGCCCATGCCAAGAGTCAGAGTCAGACCCAAAACCCAAACCAAAACCCAAACCCAAACCCAAACCCAAGCCCAGTTCCAATCCCATGGACATGGAGCAGTAGCTGAGGGCGAGGGCGAACGCACAGCCGCAAACCAAACCGTTGATCACGTTTGGCGCAGGCTTCCGGTTAATGTGAGACGGGCCAAGCCATAGGAGCTCAGCTACGAGCTGCTGTCGTTATCACTGACTGCCTTTGGTCATACGACAACTGACGACTGACGACTGACGACTGTCGACTGATGACTGAGGACTGATGACGGCGGACGGACAGACGGACGAGCCACAGTGGGCCAACTGAGACTCCCGCCAGTGTGGATCAACTTACAAAATAAAGTAAATATAATTACCTAAATATAAGAAAATAATATACCTTAAAACAAGCATTCTAACCTCACTTTCATTATTCTTTAAAATTATAATAAGAACGGCGATTTAAATAAAGAAATGTACCCTGTTGAGATCTGAAGAACCAGATCAATCTGGTTACAACTGAAAAAAACCCTGATATTTTGGTAAATCATTAATTTCCTTTTGATATTTAACCAAAAACTGCTATATTATATCATAATCTTATCCTAGGGACTACTTGCTGGAATTTAGTGAAGAATGTTCACTTTCAAACATATTATGTATGCTGTTTGTCTAAGTTGAGCACTACGAAAGACCATATAATACAGCTCTTCCTAAGCTTCCGTCTAGAAATATCAAAGTATTTTATATGTTTTTCCAGAATTAGCTCACAGCAAGAACAAATGTTTTGGTTTCCATGTTATTGTAAGTAAACTTTATAGCTATCGGTATTTTCTACATGCCATGATCTAAATGGATCATATAACCTCAATAGGAATACTCCTTAAAAAGGGGTCTTCGTAGGAAATCAAATTAATACTTCATCAAACCTATAAGACAGCTTTCCAAAACTTTTCTGGTACTAAATTTACATTTAATGAACATACATACACAGATGTTTCATTTCAATTATTAACATTAAAATAATTATGTGTATTTTATGTGTGTCCTAATATTAATACAATAGAGTTCA
Source organism: Hirtodrosophila confusa (assembly GCA_035043065.1). Taxonomy (NCBI): domain Eukaryota; kingdom Metazoa; phylum Arthropoda; class Insecta; order Diptera; family Drosophilidae; genus Hirtodrosophila; species Hirtodrosophila confusa. The sequence goes on along the minus strand of JAWNNI010000213.1, from coordinate 8,146,146 downwards.
GACTTCATAGCCTTTTCTGCCTAAGTATAAAGATCTAATCAAAATTGTAGCTATTAAAGACATGAAAAGGTAGGGAAGAAATGGTTTAGGAAAACCCATGAAGAATATGCTGTTTAAAAACTGACATACTACACAGATGTGTTTACTATGCTATATTAGAGATTCTAATGCAAGGTTAGTTGTGATTTGTTGTCAAGTAGTTGTGCCACCAATTGTAGACGCCTTGCCCCACTGTGCGACGCCCGTGCACGTTGACGGATCGCAACGCACGCGCGTCTCCATTGCCAAGTGTAAGAAATTAAAACGTTCCCAAGTTGGACTTTGTTTGGCTTGCTACGTGTTTGGCAACACGGCGACGATCCTCAATTTATTTATTGTACTTAGTTTTCTAGCTATTTTGAACGCGAGGGAAGTCATAAATTATGTAAGAGTCCGCCCCAAACCAATCCGATTCAAGCCCTAAGCTCAATCCCAATCTTCAGCCTGGAGCTGCTCTTTTATGAGCTGCGTCTTCTCTCCAGCTCGTTCAGGTAATTGCAGCTGCACGCCTTCTTATCACCAGGGGTCAGAGAATTGGGCAGCTCGTAAATGTGTTGTATTGTTGTAGTGCCCATTTTATGGGACACACGACCACAGCCAGTCCATTGCACATAATGAACTCGAAACCGAGCCCGAGATACAGATACAGATACAAATGTATCTGGGCATTTGCGGCACTCGCGACTGATAAACAAGCGTTGCAAATATGCAAAGTAGACAACTCTCTGACGACTTTAAGGCCTGATAAGACGCACAAACAAACAAAACGACACCAAAAGAAAAAAAATAAAGAGAAAAAACATTTAACAAGTTGCACAAAACATTTGACAAAGAGGGGGGCGGGAGGCAACTGTCAAACAACTTAAAGTCTCATTTATCATGTGGTGTGTGTGTGTTTGTGAAAACTTTAAACAAAACCAAAAACATAACAAACAAAGTGCGAACAATTTATGCAGCAGCAAGAAAAATACTTTCGTAAAAATAAATATTTTTGCATAATTTTTTTTTCTTTTCTTTTGCAGCTTGTTGCTGGCAGGGGGTTGGGGTTGGGTGGAGCGTCAAATGAGACATAAATACTCAGAGCCAAAGCCAAGACATGACCTACAGCAAAGTCTGATCAACAAGTGGCACACACACACACACACACACACAACCATAAAACTGAATCGCAGACATGGCAGCAGCAACAATGAGAAATCCATAAGTCAATTTTCAAAAATTATGCAAAATTATTTAAATTGCATGAGAACAAGGACGAAGTAGCCAAAAAAAAGAAGAAAAGTATAAAAATCAACAGGAGCAGCAGATAGAGAGAGCTTGTTCTCTCTCTCGCGCACACACACACACACACAAACTGCATGCAAATGCCAAACGGAAATGGCAAACAAACCATAATGTGACGACGACGTCGCTGTCGCTGTCGCAGTCGCAGTCGCAGTCGCTGTCGCCGTCGCAGTTGCTGCCAGCGCATAAGCAACAACTTCCGCTGTCGACGTCAACGTCATTTTGTGCCAAAATGAAGTTCTTCTTCACTTGTTGTTGTTGCTGCTGCTGCTGCTGCCGCTGGCTTGGTGAGCAGACAAAATCGTATGCAAATCAGTCGACGCTGTGGCAGGCAAAAGTTCAGCGTACGCTTAACTTTCAGCCAACAAAACTGGGCATGCCTCCTCCTGCCTACACCCAAGCAGCTCCTCTCTGCCCCCCTCGCGGCTACCCCCTACAGAGAGCAGCGCGCATGAGCGCCGACATTGTCTGCCTCATTTGCGCCAATTTTTTACATAAAAATCGGAGTGAAGAAAAAAATAAAAATAAAGTTGACGCCTCAACAAAGGCAACCCAACCGCCACCCCCCACCATCGCCCAGCTGGCCCCCCTTCGGTGCTACTCTCTCCGTTCGTGCCACATTTACATTTTTTACTGCTGTTCAACTTATTTTCGCATTTTGTTGGTTACTCTCGCTGTGTGTGTGATTGTTGTTGTTGTTGTTCTTCTTTTTTTTACATCGATTTTGCATAATTTTTCAAGGTCGTCAGTCGGCGGCGGGTGTTGCATACATTAGCATGTTGCCGACGTTGCAAGGCGTCTGCTGCGAGCAGCGAGCAGCGAGCAGCGAGCTGCGCTGCCAGTTGACGGTTTGTGCAACCGACTCGGCTGTTGCCTGTCCGCAGTAAAAGTCGCTGCCACAGTTTTGCATAGTTGGCATATTAAGCAAATTTTATGTTCAGTTTGTTGATTTGCAATGATTGCGGCCAGAGCAGCGCCGGAAAGGTGCCAGGACTGGCCAACTGAACATGAAGGATGAAAAGTGTGTTCGCCTTGAAAAGTAAGTCATCCGTTTGGGGATAATACATACATATATGTGGTGTGTTAAGAAGTTTAAGAAACTTTGATTGTGCATAGAAGAATAGCAAACTTATTGAACTCTTAGGGATTCTTATTTAGTTACTGATATTTGGTTTTTGAATATTTGGTTATAAAGAAAATGCGAAAAACATACAACTTTAACTTAAACAGCACTATAATACCAATATTAAGTACTTCCGCACAATAAGAATAAGAGATTTGTCAACAGCAAAGAAGATAATAATCTATACTAAAGTATAGCGTTGCAGTCGGACGTATCCGACAGCAGAATACTCTGTTCCCAGTCCGGTACTATTTGCTTGTTTGTGGGTTCGGAAAGAGACGCGAAGAAAACAGTAGTCTGCATGTAAAATTTGATGACTATCTGTATAGGTGTGGGAGATAAAGATTTTGCTCATTTGCGGGGGAGGAGGTGGGGGAGTCAAACATTTTTTGATGCAGATTTGTCTAGGGGATCAACATTAAGCTGTATGCCAAATTTGGTGACTCTACCTGTACAGGTGTGGGAGATATAGATTTTGCTCATTTGCGGGGGAGGAGGTGGGGGAGTCAAACATTTTTTGATGCAGATTTGTCTAGGGGGTCAACATTAGGCTGTATGCCAAATTTGGTGATCTACCTGGGGCGATGAGGGGCGGTGAGGGTATACACCAACATGTGTTCCAAGTTTGGTTGCTCTAGCTTCAAGGGTGTGGAAAAAAATTGCGTTCATACGAACAGACGGACATTTCGCAAACCCAATATAATCTTTTTCACTTCGGGAAGAGAGTATACAAATAATTAAATAAATTCACCATCCGGAAGCTATAAATCTATTTCTCACATAATTAAAAAAAAAAAAGCATTCCTTTATCAATATTATATTATTGCTATATTATTACTGTTTTTGTAGATCTCCAAGGATGTGATTGTTTAGAAATATAAAGATGGAAAACCATTTCATTTCAAGTATTTCATCCTATTTATAGTAAATGATTTCATGCAGTGCTGTTTTTCCTAACTCAAAATTAACTAAGCTTTATAAATAAATGATATTCCATTAAGGGCATATAATTGAATAATTAAATGATATTTATTTAATGTAGTCAACTTAACACTTTGTTGCAATTTTTCTCAACTCATTTGCATAATTTTGTATTCAATATTTTCTCAGAATAAATAATAAATATCCTTTCATAACTTAGTTCTGTTACTTTGCTGTCAAGTTTTTCAACGCTTGATCAGATTGGTGTTATAAAATATTAGATACCATTTGAAATCTTATGATCTTTTAATGTAGTCAACTTAGCAAATTTTTGTTATTTTTCTCACATAATTTCAATAATTTTTTATACAATAATTTTGAATTGATTTGCAGCGGCCGCTGTTCTTGTGGTGCCATGTGGTTCTATGTGGTTGCCTGTGGTTGTTCTGGCTGCATTTCAAAAACCACTTTGATCGCCAGGTGCGCATTTAAGTTGTTCTGGTTCTCCTTGTTGCTGCCGCTTGTTGCTAGTCGCTGTTGCAGTTGTTGTTGCAGTTGTTGTTGTGGTTGCCTACCTGCATTTGGAGCCGAAAGCGAAAATTGTTTTGGAACCTTGTTAAATGTCATCATTCGGTATGCGACCTGAAATTCATAAATCGCCCAAATGCGTGTGCGTAAAGCGCCGTCAAGATCGGCAGCTAATTTGCGATATCTTTTGCAATTTGTGGGCCTTGAGATTGAATCATAAACTGTACCAAACAGCAACTACTATCTGCAACTGGTTCTCTTTAAAAGAACCAGTTAATTGAGTTTTCATAAGCCAGCCAATGCACTTTTCGAGTGCAATTTCTCTGCCTTGACAAAATGTTATTAATTGTGCCGAGGACAATGCGCCTGCCTGCCTGCTCAGCGAACACTCAGTTCACAGTTCTCAGTTCTTAAAGTTATAAGTCGCGTGATTTCTCGAGCCACAAAATGTGCTAATAATTGGTCAACAATATTGGCTTTAAAGAGCAGACAATGGGACACGCCAGATGATTATCGATCAGCAGCGAGGCGAAGAGTGAAACCGATAGCCCGAAAGGACCACAGAGGCACCAGAAGCCACAGGGATAACTACACTCAGAAAAAAAGCGACATTTTGTTCGTTCATTTAGGTTCACAAAAGGTGGAAAACTTCTTCGCTGAGTTCAGTTTCGCTCTCTGTAGATGAGATGTATTCTATTAGTCATCTACTCGACATAAAACTAAATATAGATGAGATCTAGAAACAAATTCATTAGAAATGGGATTAAAAACGATTATATAGAACTAAATTGAACATTTGTCCACAACTTTAATCGAAATTTTATTCATTTTAAACCGTTTTAAAATATTGAATATTCTGACTACAAAGTTTCAGATGCCTAAAACTATTTGGACATAAGTTTTAAAAGGAAAAGCGATGAATTTTTCATTTATAATACTTGGATTGTATTATTAATTAAATTCTAAAAAGAGGAGTACGTAAAAAAACAATTCAAAATTATGTTACTTTTGTCTACATAACGTATAGATTTTGTTACATTTTTGACAGATTCAAAGTATTGTTTTTTCTCAGTGTAAGGACAGACGCAGCCTGGCCAAAAAGTAATAAAAATACAGCCACGTCTGCTGAACTGCCCGGCAGCGTAACAAAATAATTTGTGTACCTGTATTTTGGAGTGTGTGCGCCTCTGTGTGTGCGTGTGTGTGTGTGTGTTTTTGGCCAATACAAGGTGTCTGAGGTGTCTGTGCTACCCCGAGCACGAGTAGGAGCTCAGTGGCAGCATTCACCTTTGTCAGCGATCAACTGAGCGCGTAAATGCCATAAAAATTGTTCCAGCCACGGTAATTAGTTGTTGTCCTGCCGATGACGTTGCCGATCGCTGTGGCTGTGCCGCAGTTGCAGCCACGGTGTGGCAAGGTGTTTTTCAGATAGCCCCTGGGCCAGTCAGCCAGCCAGCCAGCCAGCTAGCCAGTCGCGGAGCGATCGCGGCTGTAATTCATTAACGCTTCGTTGGGTCGCTGACACGGCGAGAAAGTATGCGACTTTTTTCCATTTATCCATGTTGTTGTTATCAAGGGTGCAACAAGAGGCAGCAGCTGCAGCAACTGCAATTGGTGGCAGGTTCAAGGCTGCTGCTTCCAACCAACTGAAGCTCTTAATATGGCTTACTTTCATATTGCTATAAAAGTTGGCAACTCCAACTCATTAGACTGAATCAACTGGCAGCTTGACTGCTTTCCATTAGCATTTGACAAAATCAAACAATACCAAGAGACTGTGAAATCTAAAGATGCTCCGAGAGTGTTACTTAAATTCCAATGAATATCGAAAACATTTCGAGTGCGAGACTTGGAATTGTCGTGTTAGACTTTCAGGCAGCGCCAAAAGATTTCATGCTATTTATGAAGAGCAAACAGAACTGAGGACTGAAAACTGAAAACTGAGGATTGAGGACTGTGAACTGAGAACTGAAAACTGAAAACTGACAACTGCGAACTGAGAACTGAGCACTGAGCACTGAGACTGAGGCCAGGGCGTGCAAACAGTAATAAAAACATGACGACAGCAACAACATTATTGTACAGCAATTTAAACAGGCACGAGAGGAGAGCCAAACGTGGCCAGAGCTGCGACGACATAAAAGGTCAACAATTACTTGGCTGTCTGTCTGTCTGACTGACGAATTGTTTGGTCTGTCTAAACTTTGGCTACCAAAGAGTCTAGCTCGACCACAGCGAAGACATCGACATCGACAACAACATCGACATCCACATCCACATCCACAACGGCAACGACAACAACTGACGCTGACGACGACAAACAAGGCCCAAACAATTGTCAACGCTCTCGACGAGCGTTTAGAGCAAATTGTGGGCAATGTTGTAAGTTCGAGGCCCAGCTGAAGTCCCCAATACCCATTCACATTCCCAGTCGGTTGCCAGTTGCCAGTTGCCAGGCACGCACATGTAAACATCAATAAATCAATTAGGCAAGCATTGGCAATACAAGCCAAGTGAATGGTTAGCTGGAGAGGAGCTGCTGGCCTTTGCTATTTGCTGCTTGCTACACTGAACAAAAATAATGCACTCAAAGGAGCACACTTGACAGAGCACTCATAGAAATAACTGAAGGGTTTAGCGCCATATCTAGTACAAAATAAGAACGTAGGTACAAATCAGACTAAAATGTTACAACAAAAGTCAAAAACATCTCTAAAATGCACCCTATTTTGATTCGTGTTTGTTATTAGATAGATACAAATGTAACTTTGTGTATAATAAAAAAAAGTTGGAGTTCTCAGTATTGTAGAAAACTCTGTATTTCAGGAAAAACCTATTAATTGTCACAATTGTTGGCATCATGGAAAATGTATTGTTTTTTGATACAAATTTGATAATATTTGAATAAGAATATGCCTTTGATTGTTTCATAGAAGTTCATAGCCCTTTTTCTCAGTGTGCTTGCCGAGGAATTCAGCGCCAATCGTCGTCAACAAAAGTGTGACAATATTTCCATGAAATTGTTCATTAACCGCTTGGCACACATTGCACTTGGCCATCAGCTAGCTACCCATTCTCTCATCTGCTGGCCAACAAATTCTGGCAACTGGCAACTGGGATGCACACTAATTGATTGCGCCAATAGCTGCTCCATCTTTGGTGACCAACCCAGCGCCATCCTAGCTGCATTTCTTCGGAAGCTCCATAGCTCACATTTGCACGACAATTCAACAGAAGTTATTGCCTCACTTCTCCGAACATTTGTGGATCGCTTTCTGTGCAAGGTGTGAAGATTAGTGCGCCCCAAAACTGATGGATCGCTAATTGTCCATTCTTTGATACACATGCAAGTGGACTTGCGAGAATTCTAGGAATTCCTCTTAACCATGTGCTGTAGAGTTGAAGGAAGAAAAAGCTGTGAAATTTCAAATGTGTAGACTGAATGGCGGGAGATAGAATAGAATAGAAGTGTAGAAGCTTGGAAAGAGACTACTTCTAAAGGTTCTTCAAGACAGGATAAGTTTCTTGTAGGTAAATAGGTTGCATTAGCTCTAAGACTTGACTTAGCAGTTTCCCAACGCTGACTGAAAAAGGATATATATTCTTAACTTTTAAAGGAGAAGCTTTGAAAATCGGATGCCTAATTAGTTATTTTGATTAGTTATTAGGGTAAACACTATACTATCATAGACCTTTTATAACTATATCTATCTACATCTATATCTAAGGCAACCAATCGATGGATTTAGTTGCCTGTTTAAGCATTATTCCCTTCAATAAGCCACAAGTTCTATGGCAATGGGAAAGCCAAAACAACATCCATCACAAAGCATCGTGTCAGAATTTCGAAAGCAACACACAGAAACAGCTGTAAATGACATTCGGACAAAATCAAACATTTTAACACGCTTCAAAGTTGTCCGGACAGGGAATAGCAAAATCAAAAGTGAAATAAAAAAATAATAATAAAAGAGAAATGTCAAAAACGCGTCGTGAAAAGCTGGCAGGCAAAACTCCAACTCAATCAAAGGCTACATGCCACACAACGAACGTCGCATAATGTGGAAAATTCAGCAACAGCAACAACATGAACAACAGCAACAACAACAACAGGAGCTGTGGCAACGCGTGTGTCCTGCTACGTCTGGGGGTCAGAATGAGGACTCGGCCCGTCAGCCTGTCTGTCTGCCAATCTGTCCGGGAACATTGAATACGCATTACAAGACCGCGCCGAAACCAAAACCAAAACCGCGTTACCACATGTCAGCGGCTCCGGCATCAGCTCCAGCTCCAACTCCAACTCCAGCTCCTGCTCCTGCTCCTGCTCCGGCCTCAGCCCAGGGGCATATGGGAATACGAGCGTTGAATGTGCAACACATGTTGTTGTTGTCGCTGCTGTTGTTCGCGGTGTTGCCTCGCCTGGCTCTGACTGTGACTCTGGCCTGGCCTGCCCTGCCCTGCCCTGGCCTGTCTGATTTTGGCCCGCTTGATTGGTTGAAAATGTTGCCCCACCCTTTCGCTCTCCACCTTTCCCACCCACAACAACGCCAGAAGTTTTGTTATAATTTTTGCGGCTGTCATTTTGTGCTTTGATTTTGCAACATGTTTTGCGTTGAAGTTGCGGGGCAGCTCTGTGTTGCAACAAAAGGGCGTCGCTCTTATTGAACAGTAATCGCATTGTGTTGTGTCTTGACCAAATCGAGAGCTGCGTTCTACTTTAGATGCCAAAAATGTCATATTTGCTCTGTAGGCGTGAGATTTTTGACAATGCAAGGATTGAACATCCTTTCAAAGGACTGCAAAAGCGGGAGCTGCTCGCATTTTAGAGATGTGCAGCAAATAGCTCTAGTTTCGCTAATGAATAATTGATTTATCGATACTATCGTTTACTATCGATCGTCGAAGGGAACTTCAGGGACTGTCCATTTGTGGTATCAAAATATTAATGTTACTATCGATGTTATCGATAGTTTATTATTTTATAGACTATCTTTATGCATTGATTGTTTATTTTTTACCAACTATCAAAACTATCGCTGGTAACACCTTTTAGTAATAAAATACTACAATCTATTCGATAATTGAAAAGAAATACCAAGCTCTATATTGCTTAGAAACAGAATGAGCTTCTCATTTTATGTTTCAACTTGTGAATCGCTAAGATTCGATTATCTGAAAAGATTCTTAATAATATACTTCCTTTTTGTTATAAAATTGGTAATAAATAGTAAGTTTAGAAGAATTGTATAGAAAGACACAGCTGCTGGTAGATTAAAGTATCTAAAATTGATTGCGAATTATGATCTAATATTCCCCTACATCCTTCCTATATACCAACTTGCTCCCTTTGGTGCTTATCAGGCAGCTCATGTGACTGGTTGTTATTACTAAAGTGGTCACCATAAACTGCAGATCCTTTGTGATTCTGTTTTTCATGTTTGCGTTGACTTTTGAAGTGCCTGGGCTAATGTCGAGGCCTTTATTGGCTGGCCATAGTTTTGGGCTGGATAGCTAGCGTTAATTTACGACAAGTCCTTTTGGTCATGGGTGCTGCACTCTGAACTCTGGTCCCCCTGTACCTCGCCTGCTTTCAGCCAGATGCGTAGCCTGGTTGCATGGATTATGGTTAGTAAAATGCAAGGCTCACAAATGCAGGGCAGGGTCTCTCATGTTCTATGGTCTCTGAGCCGAGTGCGCCTGAGTGCCACCTGATGTTCGTGGTCGATAACGATTTATGACACCAACAGCAACAGCAACAGCAACAGCAACACACAGTGCAGCAGCAGCAGTAGCAACAACAATGACAACAACAACAGCAACAATAGACTGACAGACGACTGCTGTTGTTGTCAGTTTGACATTGCGCCTGTCGTTGGGTTCCGTTTGACATTTCCACCACAATGCGAGCCGAGCCGAGCCGTGAAGGATATGCGAGCGTACGACTGTCGCGGCTTAGATGCTTATCAGGAGTCAGGGACAGAGATACAGAGGGAGAGGAACGGGAACAGGAACAGGAAGTCTATGGCCAAAGGGCTTAGCCATGCAGCCAGGCCTTGACTTTGGCTCCGTCTCCGTTTAGTCGGCTTGAGTTTTGTTTGAAGGTTAAGCAGGTGTATCTCAAAGTGAGCACTTTGCAATTGAATGCAGTAATTCAATTTAGCTTATAGGCAACTTGTCGGGGCATTCCACATCCATATAACTATATAACCAACCAGTAGTAAATTGCTGCAAGTCTTATCTTCAGTATTGTTGACAATCGCATGGAAAATTCTTTTTCAAAACAAGTTTTACCCGTTTCTCAGCTGTTCTCACTGTGTGGGGGCTAAATATACAAAACAAAACCTGAACGCGCTTTAACTAAAGTGATTTATAATGGAACACATGAAAACCTTATATAAAAATATACATATATATACATATATATATGTCTTGGAATTTCTAACTGGAAAAATCACAAATATTTTAGCAGCTTAATTAAAAAGCATAAATTACACTGCTCGACATATTAGGCTGACATTTTTTTACCCAACCTTGCCATAATATTTTTTCCACATTTTCCTACAGTTTTTTTTGCCTTTATTTATGTCTCAATTTTTCCAACAGCAGGTGCAAAAATGTGTGCGGCCAGACTTAGGTTAAACCTAAAGCTAACCCTAACCCTTTTTGTTTTTTTTTGTTTTTTGTTTTTTGTTTTTTGTTGGGTACTACAATTTGCCACGCTGCCAATTCTCCGACCCCCCGGGCACTATAATTAACAGCTGTTGGGCTGGGCCTGCGGGGGAAGGTGGCGGTGTATAAAATTTGGACTGTATAGTACATATATATAGTGTGTATATATATTTTGTGTGTACTTTTTTCTTCGACAAGCGACTGCAGCGTAAAATTATGCAAATTTCTTTGTTGCTTTGCGTGTCAATAAACAATTTTTGACCTACATAATTATGCCAAATGCCGTGCCATAAAATCTCTAAGCTCGAGACCAAAAAGGAAGCCAGCAAGTGGCATAATTATTTAAATTATGAAGGACGCCGCTTGAAGGGACGACGGCGCAGGACAACGGCGAAGGACGCGTGTTCCTCGAGTGCCAGGCAAACAAAATGCAAATCAACTTAGTTCCGGCCCAGCTTCCATGCACAATATCGCTTGGGATAATCCTCAGTGTGTCTGGCCACATTTGCATAATTATTGGAGAGTCTTCGATTTGGTCCACCCCAAGAATCAACCGAATACCCCGTCGGCAATGGCGGCGTCTAACGATACGTTTGATCGCCGATCGCTTTCTGAGCTGATCAGCTTCAGGACTTGGTAACCAACAACAAAAACTACAAGAATACCTGCAGAGGGCCAACTAATTTATGGGCCAAGCTGACATGCGTGCAGCAGCTAACAAAATTTGGTATGCCCAGTGCTCTGTGGGGAAAGGGCAAGGAGAGTGTGGGGAGCTGAGCTGAGCGAAGGTGAGAGCCCTGTTAGTTGCACTGGCTTTCTCGCTGCGCACCTTTCTCCCGGCTGGACACTTTAATCCATTATGTTGTTTTTCTTCTTCTTTCTAGTTTTCTAGTCAAATTGTCAATAAATTTTAGTCTCGGCGCGGCATTTTTCTTATTTTATTGTAATCTCGCTGAGCACTGCGATCCCCGAGATTTGTTGTAATGAGTCGCAGTCGGAAAGGTCGACCGTCGATAAAGTCTTCATTGATTTGTGACCTCTAATAATAGCGTTTAGCTGAGCAGTCTACATAGCATTGACCTTTTTCGTTTTTCCTTGGGTTCCTCGCAGCGTGTTGAAAACCATACTTCTAAGGGTTGCCACCGACAACAACTGCAGCCGACCCGAACAGCACAGAGATCCCAAAGGTTCCCAACACTGCAGTCTCCAGTTAATTATGTATTTGGGTCTCTAGTTTCTGGACTCCGATTCCGACTCCAAGCAGGTGTGGCTCCGTTGTAACTACTTATGAGTCGCAGTATCAATTAGCAAGCTGCGCTTAACTACCCACTGCAAGTCGCTGACTCAGCTGCTGATTCATTTGAGGAGTGCAAAACTCAAGCGTTACTTCCCAGCTATCAATAGACGTTTTGATAAATGAGCTTAGTTGCGAATTGTGTGCTTGATTGTTGTTGTTGGCCAACAAACAGGCAGACAACAACGACTCGAAAGCATCACAAAATTCCACAATCAAATTGGCCGCCAGCTATGGGCCAAGCAAATACAAGACTTTAAACACGCATTTCGATGCGCATTTGAAAGTGGCGAATCCTGGATGCTCTAGAGTTCAGAGTCTAGAATCTAGAGAAATTAAGCAACTTTTGGGAACTGGTCAAATAAACATGGAAGTTTCCTTAAGAACTTTCTTACAACATTTAAATAAGTCGAATTCTTGTTTCTCAAACTCTCCATGTTTTAAATTGTTGCACTGGGTATCGAACTTGTGACTTTTTCGTTCTTTCATTCATTCTACACATCACAGAAAACTAAATATAATTCATTATGCTTTGATTATCATATATGAATATAATATACACAGTTATCTACTATAAAATGTTCTTGCTCGAGAACTTCCTAAAACTGCAAAGTTTCCTTTGGTAAAATTATATCTAGTGGCTCATAAAATCAACAGAAAAAGAGAAAAAAGAATACAAATTATTAAAATATAAATAGTGGTTTATAAAATCAACAGAAAATAAAAAAATACAAATGAATAATATATAGTGACTTATAAAATAAAAATAAATAAGTAAAAGTAATGAAGTCTGTGGGTGTCGAACTTGTGAACTTTCGCTTATGCTAAACTTATTTTAAATTGCAATTTTATTTTATTTTTAATTTTTAATTTTAATATATAAAACCGAGCGGATCATCTTTTGTTTAAGCGAACATCTTAACATCTTGATTAAATTTAATGACATAAGAAAGAAACAAATATACAAAAGCAAGTTTACAAATAAGCCCTCAAACATTTATTTCCAATTGTAGTTTTAACTATAATGATGTTGTATATATATGTAAACTAATATTAATAGTTACACCTACCTTCTAAGCATCGCATTGTAATCTTCCTTCTATTGTCAATAACATTACTTTTTACATCCCAACTACTCAACTAAACCTGTAACATAATATATAAACTATAAACTACTTATTAGTTTCAGCTTTTTAAGTTTAACTATCAATATTAATAAATAAATAATAAAATAAATAATTTATAATTCTATAAAAATAAAATTTCTGCAGTTTGTTTACTTTTCTATATTTCTTATGAATTCCAAATTTCTGCTCAAGTATTTTAATCAAGTTGTCGACTTCAGCTCTGTCTTTAAGCACAGCAAACTTAGTCAAATAGTCAATATACCTCATCTAAGTAGGGTGTTTCATTTGAAGCGCTTTGTTTTTGGCACTAGTCAGTTGGCCAGATCAAAAGTGCGCAGTCCATCTTGAGTTAACTTGGCTTGTAGTTAATGATAGCTCCGTAGATGCCGCGACTGCTTGTTTGCTAATCAAAGATCGCAGCTTCTACAAAACAGTTAGCAGAGATTTTGAGCTTGCTTTTGGCGTTTGAGTACCGTAAGCTATGTATTTGTCCAACTTTTAACTACAAGACTTTTGGGTTTTTAGCGGTGTTCATGATACACCCCACACCCCACACCCCCGCCCCCCGTTGCCCTAGCCAACATACAGTATATAGCTTTCTGGCTGTCTTGACGTCATCGCCATCTCTTTTAGCCGCTATCTGCGCGAAATCAAATGCCAGCGTCGTCAAGCACAAAACTTTCGATCGAATTTTATGTATTTATTTCAACCAAAAAAAAGAAAAACAAAAAAAGATAAAAAATAAAAAATAAAAATAAAAATAAAAAAATAAAAAACAAAAATAAATAAACGACGCAAAAACAAAAACAAGTCAAGCCAAGCCAGACAACGGCCAGCGGGCAACGCATCAGCAACAACAACAGCAACAACAACAACCACAACAACAACAACTTGACTGGAAACCTGAAATGTCTCAACACTTGGACCCCCACCGAACACCGGCCAGCAGCAGCAACAACAACAACAACAACAACAGCGGCAACCGATCGCCCCGATCGAAGCGTGCAATCGTCTTACACACACTCACACACACACACACACACACACACACACTCACACACACACACACACCTTGACAGAAAGACGTTGCGCGTTTCTAGCCGCGCCAAAGTAAAGGTCTACCGGTGGACATAAATTTAGCTGTAATGCGACAGGTGTATTTTTTATCTATGGAGCGGCATAAAACGAGCGTCGCCAGCCACAGTCGCTGCCGCTGCCGCAGTCGCTGCCGCAGTCGCTGCCTCAGTCGCAGTCAGCTTCAACACAGGCGTCACCTTTTGCTGCGCATGTGCAACGCATTCGAAAAAATAAAGTATATAAATATAAAAGTTGCTGTATTTCTCTCGATTGTGTAAACAATTTCAATGCTATAGCTGAAATAAATTCTTGATGGCAACTTTTGACAGGCGGGCGCCTCAAGTGGCTCCAACTAGCTCTATCTGGTGGTACAGGTGGTTCAGGTGGTTCAGCTGGTGCACTGAGACAGCCAGGCGCGTTATTCATCATACCAATAACAACTTTAAGCCGCTTGCAGTTTTCATTATTTACTTTCAAATAGACAACGTTGATTAAGGCCAATCTCTCGCTTGGCTTCCGTGATGGCTAGAGATTCTGGTTATTGCATAACTGTTAACTGTTTGCTACTGACCGCTGCCAAGGACAAGCCGGCAAGCTCTGATAAGTGCAATCGTTGATAACAAGCCACCAACAACCTGATGAGCAGTTGGCCAATAACTTTTCAGAAGATTATTCAGTCATCTTTTTAAATGTTTAAGCGTTTAATTAGAGAACGAAACAAAGCACAAAATATTCAGTGAATGTTTAGGATCAAGCTCAAAGATTTTAATTAGCATTTTAAGATTATAGTCAGCTTATGTTTTCTTGATTTTAATTAACAACTTAATTAATATCGTGTTATTATGACGTCTTTGATAAAATCAATCTAAACTATATGTTGTCTTTTAAATAAGAAATAATAATAAACACTGAAAACTAGATATAAGATTAAATACAGAAGTAACTTTAGAAAATAAGTTAACAACAAAATAATAATAAATAAAAAAAATAAATAAAAAAATTTAAAAAAAAAACTCGCAGAAATTTCAAGAATTTCGAATTATATTTGACTCTATTTATTTAAGCAGTAGAATTTAAGATGAAAGAGTCGTTATGATTGTAAACAGGTAATGTATCTATTAATTATCCGAGCGGAGAGTCTTTTGTTTAAACTGTTTATTATGAATTAAAATTAAAATGCCAAAAAAAAAAAAATGAAAAAAAATTTCCGAAGTCATAAAATCACGAAATGTGTATTAAAATCTTGTAGTTTGATATAAACAGAATTACTCACGCATAAGCATTCTCATGATGTATTTCTAAACACAGCAGATCTATATCTAACCACATAAAACACAAGTTACTCCTTTTCCTGTCAACTGTTCAACTTATCCTCCCACTTCTCTTACCACTAATACCCAATTCTGTGCCACAAATAACCCCCTGCCGCCGCCGCCGCCGCCGCCGCAGCCTCTACTCATATTTGAACATATGCGATTTACACGCTGACAATAATTAACCATAGCAAAAATAAAAAGATGAATAGATGAAAAAAAAAGGGAAAAACAACGCCCCGGCTACTTAGTAGCCCCTCAATAGTGGCACTGTCACAGTAGCAGACCACGTCAACGACATATGTCCAATATAAAAACCACCACCGACCCACAAAGACACACACACACACACACACACACAGCACACCACATGTGTCGGTGTGTGTGTTGATGATGGTTTATGGGTGAGTAGAAAAAACCCAAAAGTAAACACACACAATTTGCGATTTTTATTTGCAATCAATCATAAAATAAACTGCCTGTCTGGCTGACTGGGTTGTCTTTTGGAGAACTGAACTGAAAAACTGAGACTTCGACGGAGAAAAATGAAATCCAAATGGAATACAAAGGGGCGCGCGTGAAAATGCGGCTAAGGCGTGGAAGTGCGGATTACCGCAGTACGCAGCATGTGATCGATCGCCTGACCAGGACCAGGAACAGGAACAGGACCAAGACCAGGACGAAGACCAGGGGCAGCTATAGGAGTAGACGCCGCCTGTGACACGTTTTGCTGCTTAAGCCGCAACGCTGGCGGCACAGGAAGTGTGGGTTGTTCTCAGCTTTTGTGGCAACAAACAGAAAAGAAGCAACAAAAATACAAAAAACGAAAAAGAAGTCGCCTTCGTTTTAGCGCGGCAAACATGCAAATGCGGCTTAATTAACTTGTTGCACGTCGCCTCAGTTCGCGACGACGACGACAACAACACGCATGCGCACTTCTTAGCCAGGCTACAGGCTACAGACTACGGGTTCGGGGTCAGTCTCCAAGCTGCAAGCTCCAGTCTCCAGTCTTCCAGCTCTCAAACAGAATACAACACGGCCGCCAAATCAACAGCAATTTGAAGGCGGCCGCACAAGGTGGCATTCAGCGCGGCATCGGCAATCCTTGCAACTAATTTCCCAAAGCTGCCTCATTTACATTTGGCGCCAGGCATTGGCAACAGCTTTTGGCATTGGCATTCCCCATTGCCAACTTTAGTTACGTTCAGCGATTCTTTTTATTTTAATTAATTCGATATCACAGCAGCGCTCTTTTCGGCTACCGGTCTTTACTTGAGCTACCCTTTTTGGCAACAGAGATCTGGCTGAAAGCAACCTGGCATGCCATTTGCATTTGGACAACAGACTGTCAGACAGAAAGACAGAAAGACAGACAGACAGACAGACAGTCAGTCGGGCATCGATACGTATTTTGGCATACGAATTTCATTCAGAAATAATTTTTTATGTCCAAATGTTGTGAGTTGATGGCGGGTCTGTTGCTGCTGCTGCTGCTGCTGTTTTGGCCTTATCCTTTTTATTCAACTTCATTTGCATAAACGGCATGAAATAAAATCAACAGTTGCAGCATCAACAGACAACAAAACGACAACCGGACATTCGAACAGTGTCCAGCCGACAGGTAGCAGCAACCTGACCAGCCAAAAATGAAATATAAAAAATGTCAAATAAAAATAATAATAATAATACTCGTACAAATGTGTCGCTTGGCGCAAGATAAAGCCATGCAGGAGTAAATAACAGGCTCGGATTGCAGTTGTTTTTGCTACTGTTGCCATTCTGATTTGCCTTTGGTTAGGTCCTGCAAAAATACTAATATTCAATTGCAATTTAGATGCACACATTGATATGTTATAGGCCTGTGACGTCTTGCGGAAGTGTTTTCCACTTAAATCTATTTTATTTTCACTTTTAATATGATCTTGCGGATTGAATTTAACTGCATTTGATTCAAAATTGAATTCATTTTCCATTAAGAAAGAGTTCATTTCTGTAATTCAAAGGCAATTATAACAATTTTAATATGCTTCCTAAATCTCCCTGAAAGCGGAAACCAGAACGGGCCGGATAAGAGCTATTTCTTGGAGTTCGCACCTCGGAACTTATGCCTTATCTTAAGTCGGATCACGATATTCTTTTAATTCTTATTTTAATCCTGTTGGGAGAGTTCTTAACTTATTTTATCAGAGGTTTCAGAACGTCCAATCCAAAGGATGATTTCTCTAGAATTGAAGGATCTGCCGACTGGGCATTATGACTTCTCAACTTATTCTTAACTAATATCAACTTTAAACCGTTTATAGTAGCACCTTAAGTAATATCCCAATTTTGTGGGAAACGTTGGCATAGAAAGATATATAAGAACTATATAACTTTGCTGAGGTTAGAACCTTATCACTAGGATTGTCGCTCTATCCTTTCAATGATAACATTATTTCCTTCATTGAGGAAGGCTTTTAATTAGATGCGCTCACTTAGCCAACTTCCTTGACAACAAACCTTAAGCAAAGGCTTTAAGGATCTCTCAAGCTTGAGCTATGTAAACTCCCAGCGTTATACATTGTCGAAGATCCAATTCAAGCCGCAGCTTAGCAATTAGCAAATCTCTTAGCACAAATCACATCATCAGTTGGGTTTCTGCTACTGTGCTGTGTTCTAGCACAGCATGTGGCTGCCTGCCTGCCTGTTCATTTACAGCATTAACACTTTTTTGCAAGCATAATCCTGGCAGTTTTGCTACCAAAACACCAGGCATTAACATTAACACTAGGCAGCCTGGTACTGGCCCTGGTATACCCAGGGACCATTCACAATGATCAATCAGGCGCATGTCAGGCGACAAATGGCAGGACAGGCAGGACAGCAAGACTGGCAGGACTGTAGCTGGCATACTACTTGCTCATTCACCGCAGGAGGGCGTGCAAAAGACACGATCACGCCTCTTAAACGCATTAAGAGACCGAAGACCACAAGACGATGACGATGATGAGGTTGAGGTTGAGGGTTTGTGGTTTGAGTTTGAGTTTGAGTTTGAGTTTGAGCAGCGGCCCAGTACCGTGCCAATTAAGGACTAATGTGTCAATTATGCGGCTTTCAGTTGCCAGTTACAGTAGCCAGGTTACAGAGACAAATGAGCCGATAATATGGGAAAATTGTTGAGCCCAGCGAAAAATTAAAAAAAAAAAACAAAAAACAAAACAATGTCGAGTCAAAGACAGACAGCATTAATTCATATGTTCTCTCGCTGGACAAACAACAAAATGATCTTTGCTTATCAAAGTCTTAATCAAAACGCTTCCATTTCCATAGTCATTAAGTTGAGAACGGTTCGCGGTGCGGACGACAACAGGTTTCTCAGCTGAAATGAACTGAACTGATCTTCCCAAAAATCATGCTCGATTTCCACGAAATTAATTTTCCCATGATTCACTTTGCTATGGAGAGTTGAAGTAGTGCACGGTGGAGCTGTGCAGAGTAGTTCAATTGATGGAATAAGTTCAGTAGTTCCATTTTGAGTGAATCAACTAATTTGTCAGATCAATAGAACGAACTAAACGAATCAACGAACGAGCTGATCGTTAAGTTCGATCGTTCGTTCGTTACTTAAATTGGTTCTTATTCTTATTCGTTGAATTTAATAATTAGCTAAAATTTACAAAATGTTAATACTTATTAATCTGACCTATTATACAAAACTACTATTACGGAAATTTTAAAAACATCTGGCATCCTTAAAATTCCAAATAATAGTACATATTTAAAATTCCATAAATCCATAATTTGTAATCTGAAATATCAATGGATATTCATTTGATTTTTATTTGATTTATTAACATATCCTAGAGCTGCAAGCTTACAGCTTTTACGTTAATCGACCTTAATACTGAATAGCTTATAATTATTAAAATATTTCAAATTAAAGTATGGATTTACTATAGAAGCAAGCAAATTTTACTTATGCTAATAATTTTCTAATTTTATTTGTTTTGCTTTATTTAGTTACTTTTAAATATCTATTTATTTTTTCAATTATTTATTCAAACAGTGCTGTTATGCTCAGTGCTGTTATGCTCAGTGCTGTTATGCTCAGCATGGTCTGTTATGTTACAGACTGTTAATTCTAGTTATGTTAGTTATGTTACAGACTGTTAATTCTAGTTCATCTGGTTCGTTTGAATGTTTTACTCATTTAAGTTCAATCGAACTTACTCTGAACGCTTCGATACAACTCCAAAGGCCAGAGTGTTCGACGTGTTGTGCCTAATTGAAATTGATTGTCGAGTGATGGGCAAACAAAGAGGCTTAGATAGATCTACTTAAATGGGGAAACTGTGCAACTGCTGTGCATAATTGTGCGAGTATCCCGTGCTCTGGTTGCATTGTGGCGCTTTTAATTTCTATTACGCCAAGGAAGTTGCATTTAATCGACTGGACACCAAAATATTGTCAGACAGGCACACACACACACACACACACACACACACACATAGTGAAACATCTATGCAGCTGGCAAATCAGCACGTATCTGTGAGATACATAAAATATTGCAAGGCGGCACGCTAATTTTGTTCGCGTGTTTCCTCAAGTGGCAGCCACTATGCCACTTGCGGCGCGGCAATCGCATAAATACGAATAACTTGTGCCCAGACCAAGACCGAGACCCCGGCCTGGGGCATGGGCTGAGCAAGGAGACGGGTTTGTGTAGGGAGGGGGAGGGGGTTTCTCTGTTGCTTTTTTGCAGCAATTTCCCGCTGCGCTTTGTTTGCTCATTGGGCGCATCCGCTGCCGGTCTGTAGGTTGTGGCTGGTCTCTGCTCCGTCTTGGACTTGGAGACTATCAGTGCTCATTGTTGTGTCAATTGTCGTGGCCGTGTTTGCTGGCAACTTGCTGTACTTAGTTATTTGTCATTTGCCGTGCAAAAGCGCAAATCACAGAGAGATTGCACTTTATCAAGCCATAGGCTAAGATTTCGGTACGGGCGCCTCCTCCTAACTGGGTCAGCCTGCACTTAAGCGAATCGTGCGTCCAAAACTCTTGGCATTGGCTGCCACTTGAGCTTGTTTTCCAGCTGCCGCTGCTGCTACTGCTGCTGCTGCTGCTGCCGCTGCTGCTACTGCTGATGCCGCCTCCGCCTAGGTCAAGCAGCTGGAGCTAATAATAGAGCACAGTTCAACACTGGGCGCACAGTAGCGCACAACAAATCACAAAATCGTTTAACAATAATTTCATAACAGCAGCAGCAGCAGCAACTGATCCCTCCAATCGTTCCACAGAGAGCGGGGGCAAAAATTATAGCGCGATCACTTAACTCACGATCGCGATCAGTTGGGGGCATTAAGATTACCGGCTACTGCCACAACCGGTAGCTCCATTGGTAGCTGGAGCCTGATCGCCGCCTGATCAGTCGTCACCCGCGTTCTCATCCTCATCCTCGGACGAAACGCACGAACAGGCGGCTGTGGTGCAGCGGTGCATTGCAGCTCCAAAGCTGAGCGAACATCTTTTGGCGCGTCGTCCACGCGAAATAATTTTTATTGAATAATTTTTCATTATTTTTCGTTTGAATTGAGAGAGGCCGGCCTGGCTGGCTGGTTGGCTGGCTATCTGGCTGGCTGGGCAAGTCGGGACCAGGCAACTGCCGCTGCTGTCTGAGCCACCGTCTGAGCCTGGCCCAGCGACGTAACCGTCAAAAACAATAAAGTCCAAAACGAGCGAACAATGTAAATGGCAAGTCATGATTTTGCTGTTATGCGCTGTTAAAAGGGGGCGCTCGCCGTTCGACACGATCAAGAACAAAACCAAAAACCAAAAACCCAACAAAAGTGTAGCCCTCGTCCCGGGTCCATCCCATCCGTCTGTCCGGCTGCCCGGCTGTCTGTATGTGTGTGTGTAGGATGCTACCGTTGCTACCAACGCCAACAACAACAACAACAACAACGAAGACGATCAACATGACCCAAAACAATGCACTGAACAGAACCAAAAAGAACAACAAAATACTTTACTCATACTTTATGCCCAAAATGCGCCTGGACCTCAAGAGAGAGAAAGACCCTGATCAATGCAATTGTTTGCCCCTTTTAGTCAAGTTGCGCACTTCATAAGCAAATACAACAAAACCCAAACAACAACAACAACAAAATGAAAATGAGAATAAAAATAAAAATAAAACCAGGGCCAAAAGGCAAACAATGGAAATGGCCACGGCCCACGACGAGTGCATAAAAGGGGCAAACAGCAAGGGGCAACAAACCCCCAACAACTTTGGCACTTTGATTGCAACAGCCAAAAGAAAATAAAACCTTAAAAAATTAAGAGACAAATAGTTGGGAGTAAATCTTACGCATGAAGGAAAGAATTTATGGAATTCTTACATATTTCATCCGAACATAAGTTAGTTTATTTGACTGATAATTTCAATTGCACTCTTAATTTTTCAGGATTTGTTTAAGTTGTAAGGTTCTTCTTCCTTAGTACATCCTGTAATAGAAAAAGTTCTTCAAAAAATGGGAGATAAATCCTATGTTTAAATAATGATATATTTGGAAAGAGAATTGAATTATCTGATTTTTCTAGATCAAGGAAACTGAAAATCTCTGGTTGTAACACATTGATATATGTACTCTCTAGACAATGTTAAAATTGGAGCTTAAATTACATTTTTTGGCACCCACAGTTTATTATGTTTCAATTCGTTTCTGGCTTTCAGATTCCATCCAAAGCTCTTAAAACTTAAGCCTATTAAACGTTACTCAGTCGCATTTGACACAGTGTGACGTGTTTATAAAGATAATGCTCCTCCAGACCAACAAAAACGACATACACAAAACTCTTTGACCTTGAAGAAGCTGCGCATCTTGGAAATTTTATCATTTGGAGCGGACATTTCATTCTTAAACGTGCGCAACAACAACGAAAAATAAGTAAGAATGCTCTAGTAAAAGCTGCGCGACCAGAAGATACCCTGTTGGCAATTATGATGTGCCAAAACATTCAGTGGGACGCATACGCTTTAAGCAGTGCAAGTTGTAAGCAGTGGAAGCGGCTTTTTTCCCAGCGCAGTATGGAAAACAATTTCTTTAATATAATGAATATGTATTCTCCGATCCTTATCAAATTTTTAGGATAGATAAGAAGCATGCTTAAATATATGTGTACTAAATTTCAAAGCATTATCCTTAAAGTTGTGATTTTAATTTGTATAAGTATGCTTTACGAGAACTTACATGCCAAATTTTATGTGTCTAGTCTCTAAGATCAACGCGGCAGACAGAAGGACATGGCTAGATCGAAAGAACTATTCCTGCCGATTAAGAATATATATTAAGACTTTATTGAGTCGGATAATTCTCGTTCTGCTAATTACATACTTTCGCAGAGCTTTATTATACCCCATTGAACCATTTTTTATGGTTACTGGGTATACAAACTGCAACAATGAAATGCGGCGACAAAAAGCCACAGGCTCCATACTCATCATACTCAGCACACCGTTTGCCCCTCCTCCGATGCCCACATGATGGAGACAACCCAGACCCGCTAGCGGTACCGTTTAGTGCGCATGCGTTGCGAATGGCGGTTGCGTCTCAAAGCGAATGCCGCCACCGCGTTGCACCACCAAACCTTCCGACTGCGAGCCCCGACTCCGACTCGGACATGACTTTCTGGCCGCAGACGGAGGCAGCTAAATTTACGCGTGTGCTAAACACGAGACTTCCACGAACCGGGGCCCGAGCCCTTTTGACTGCCTTTATGTGGCATGGCCAAAGAGCCAGCAGCCGCAAATGCCTGTCTCTTATTGTTTTCTAAAATGAAAGAGAAATTCCTGTTGCTGTTCAACAAAAAGCATTTCAGTGCCCAAAGGATTTCTATTGTTTCAGACAGCGACATTCGTCAAATGGTTTTTTTCAGCAGCAACAGCGCGTGCACAAACCATATCAAAGTATTCACATTTTGGTGCCCTGGCTTGGTCAAAACGAAAACGAAATTCTTTTCACTCACAGACCTAAGGCCAATATCAGTTCAAATACAAAACATATTTCCAAAACAAACAACGCATCAGCTTCAGCTTCGGCTGGGGCTCATTAAAACCTGGCCAAAGACATTCCATTTGGACGCTGCTGTAGGTTTATGGACTTTAACGATTACAACGCGAAGGTCGCTCATTAAATGCCAAATAAAATTGGTATAAAAACATCAAATTGGCTTGAAGCAACGCAGCCCAAGACACTTGCGTGATCAGTTGCGGTCGTAAAGATCTCTCCGAGCCGAGCTCTTTGGGGCCCCATGCCCAAGTGTTAGCACGTTCTATGCCCAAAAGCCACTTGACCCAGCGCCGACTAGCGCCAGTCGTATTCATCCATGAAAAAAGCTCTAACTGAAAACTGAAAACTGAAAACAGATAACTGAAAACTGATCTCGGAGCACTATAAATCATGCCCAGCAACAGCTCGCACCAACGAAAAACTAAATCAAAGTGTGCTGCTGGAAGATTTCACAAAACAATGCGCAGATGAAGACGATGAAGAAGAAACCTCTCAAGCGCCCCAAGCGCATCTACTAAAACTCACACGCACCCATAGATATAGATACGCGCAGTATTCATTCGCTATGAGTAACAGAACATTAAGTCACTTATGTGATCATTATATTTTTTAAAAATTCCATTTAGTTGAAAAGATAGTTCGATATGTTTGAGTTTTCAACATATTTCACTTTAAAAGAATTGAATGAAAAATATAAGCCCAGCAAATATGTAAATTCTTAATTTCCGCAATATTTTGCGGTTTGAATTCACTTGTTTATGGGCTAGAACTAGTTTTACTAGCTCAAAATCGAAAACTATACTCTAAATACTAAGGTCATTCTATTATATATCAAAAGAATGCAACGTAAATTATTGCAAATTGGAATTGCATCCAAGCTTGTTAAAGGTGTTACCACTTTTAAAGATTTTGCGGTTTGAATTCACTTGTCAGGGTTTTATTAACAAGTTCAACGGTAATAACGAAATTTCAATACCCAATTTTGTGCCAAAAGTATAAATTTATCCATAATAAACAGGAACATAAATTATACTTCAACTGAACATAGATTACCTCATTAAACCATATGCATACAATGTTCACTTTTCGATTCCAACGATTGTTCACTGTACTCTCTGCATTTGTGTATAGTATGTGTGTGTATAAATCTTCTTTTAATTTGTGACAAGATCAACAAGTTCAAAGTTGTTTCAATCAATTGACCTCGCTGCTCCCAGAGGCTACAAATATTGTAACAGATCAGACCAAATTGCGCTGGCAGCGACGTCAGCTGCGCTGCGGCCGAGACGCGTCACAACACTCAGCTATCAACAATTTAAGCGAAAATTTGCGCAATTTCATCGTCATATGCACGTGCAACATTGTCATCGCTTGTCTTCGGGGCATGCTACGGATCACAACGGAACGGATTGGATCGTATCGTATCGGATCGGAACGAGGCTCACTCGGATTGCAGCTCATTGCAGCTGACCTGCATTTTGTCGCGCGCAGATTTGTGTAGGGGCTTGAGCTTATTATTCAATTAAACGGACGGACATGCCCCAAGACTCAAGCATCAAGACTCAAGTCGATCGTCGTCCACTGCAGTGAAAGGCCATTGCGTATACGCCGCGTATGTCGTGCAACCTGTACTCAGCTAAAACAGACCCATTAACCCAGTTTCTTTGTGTCAATCTGCTGGCTGCTGCTTCAGCTGCTGCTTTGTTTGTCTCAATTTAAAGTTCAATTTCATTGGCCCTCGTCGTGGCGTTCAAATTGATGTGACAGTTTCTGGAACGATACGTGTGGGTCAATGAGCTCAGCTGCAGTCGCTCTCTCGATCTGAATCTGAATCTGAATCAGAA
This sequence comes from Hirtodrosophila confusa, assembly GCA_035043065.1. Taxonomy (NCBI): domain Eukaryota; kingdom Metazoa; phylum Arthropoda; class Insecta; order Diptera; family Drosophilidae; genus Hirtodrosophila; species Hirtodrosophila confusa. Next base: position 8,120,882 of record JAWNNI010000213.1, on the reverse strand, counting down.
AAAGATATTTTGCACTGTGCGTAGCCAGAAGAGAGACTCGTTTAGTGGAGAAAGTGACAAAATCACATGCAAATTAAACAGAAGTCAACTTAATGCAACATTACTACTTACAAATAAGTAGAGGCAAATAAAAATGATCTAGCCAGTAGATTTATTAAGCTAACGATAATATCAATTGTTTTTCTTTAGCAAACTATCAATAAGCATATTTAGATAGATTTCATTTAAAACTATTAAAATGATCAAATAGTTTGTCAACTTTAATAACCTGCTCAAACTTTAATTTAGAGTAAAATATTTTGTAATATATATCTATTTAAAACCTGAAAATAAGCGATATATCGATAGTGCACTCTAGATTCTATATTTACATAGATTTTATTTAAAACTAATCAAAATTTTCAAACCCTGTTTCAAACTAAACTTTGTAGTTATATATTTTCTAATAAATATCTATTTAAAACCTGAAATGTATCGATATATCTATAGTGCACTCTCGTTGCCAGCAACGATTGTTTTTGCCACTATCAATAGGTTTTAGGCATACTGTTCTCAGTGTTATAAAGATTGATTACAAATAGGAGAACACATATTTAAGATAGGCTGTTTTGCTTCCGAGAATGAAGAGTTGGATCTACTACCTCGCATAAGAAGACGAAATATCGAAAGCTCAACACTAGCTTAACTAGCGATAGTATCAACTGTCGATGTAATCGAATTAAGCTGCAATCGATTGTTTCTCAGCAGTATTTTTAAGAAATTTAAATATACAAAGAAAATGATGTTTATAAAATCAAAGTAAAGTGTTTGGAATATCCCAATTTCTAATAGAAACACTCAACTTTCAGTGCACTGTAAGACCTTATACCATGTTGCATATTGCATATACTTACCACACCATGGCCCCATTAATCAGCCATGTTTCTGGCAGCGCACGCAACTGAATGGCGCTGCATGCAACAAGGGCGACATTCATACAAAGCAACAGCTTCAAAATGGCGCCCAAAAGCACACAGCACAAAATTTTATGCAGACGTCAGGCAAAGTTGCAAGCCGCCTCAGCCCCCGCCACTGCCGCAACTCCCACGCAGAGGAGCCCCATCAACTTTAATGCATAAAATATTGAATTTTTGCAGACGGATTAACCTTGACTTTCACTTTCGCCACGATGTGGACGTCGACGTCGACGTCGACAGCGTCACTTGCTGCACTGCGTCCTGTCAAAGGATATAACTTTGACTGGCGCGACAGCAGCAATACAAATGTAGCCAGCCAGGAGTCTAGCAGGCAGGACACCAGACCAGACCAGGACATTTGTATGTACGACTCGCAGCGACGACGACTGCGCCGGCAACACACACTTGCTTACACACACATTCGCACACACACACACACATGTAACTGGTGCCTGCCTCTAAATCCAACTGTTAGCTTTCGTCGCCTGGCTTGCCTTTTTTGTATGCCGCGCAGCGCTTCAAACATTCGTCCTTGGCGGCAAACGAAAAATGTTACTTTTTTGAATAATTCATATCGTTACAGGACATTCAAAACACACACACATACACACACGCGATGCGAGTCGAGGCGATGCAATCTGAATGCCAAACGAGCCGGGTACCAGAAAGAGGTGTGCCTAGCTCTAGTATACAAATATATATGTGTGTGTATGTGTATATAGGTGTATATATTCCACATGTTGCTTGTCAAATTGAGACGCATTGTGAGCAATTAAAAATTGCACTCGCTGCTCAAATAGTTGCGCGAGGTCCTTGCAAAGTTATCGATAGACAAAAGCAGCAACAACTTCCGGTAGCTCATCGGGCAGCTATTTGGTATGCAGGATGCGTTTCACCCCCACACACAGAGACAGACAGCAGGCAACGACCTCGTTACGAAACTGGAGCTCAGAGAGAGTGAGAGAAAGAGTGAGTGAGTGAGAGAGAGAAGGAGAGAAGGGAGAGTCTAAGAGCCAGGCAGCGTGTCCTTTTGCACGCCCCAATTTGGCTGGCTGCAGTTTTATTTGATTTTTCTTCTGTTTTTTTTTTCAGTTTTTGTTGTTGTTTACTGCATTGACTGGCTGCTTGGAGTGTCTCGTCCTGTCGTCCTGTCGTCCTGTCGTCATGTCGCCCCAATTGCCATTCTGTGCCTTGTGTGTAGGTGTTGCGTGTTTGCGCATTTGAGCATATGATTAAACTACATTTTTGTATGCGTATGCCCCGCGTGTTAAACAATGCCTTGTTGTCAGCCAAAGGGTTAATGACACCTCCGCATCCTTTTCACCCTGTGAGAAAGACACCTGCCACCTGACACTCGCTCACAGAGCTAGCTGAGATAAGCATCAAGGCAACGGCAGAGGGGGAACACACAGTTACAGGTACACACAACAACAAATATCATATATATTGCGTGTCATTATCCTTGACGAGTGCTCGGTTCTCACGCAGTCAAGTTGAAGCCGTATGCAATACCGTTCAATAATTGCAATAGAAACACCGTTAAAGGATTGCCAAAACAGTTAGGTATAGTCATGGGAAAAATGCATTGATATGCATTCGAATCATGTGAAGGATTCTTGTAACTGTTACTCAATCGACGCGGGACACACAAACCCAAACAATCATGATCTATTAGTATTGTAAGTGCGTGGGAACTTGTCTGTATAGTAAAGATTATTGGGATATCATTAAAATATAAACGATACTTAAATTTTAAAAATTAGTATCGATAGTATCGACTTTTGCTTTGTATTTTGTGCAATCAATAAAGTTTCTATACTATCGTTATTTATTCTGTCATTTAATGAATAAATTGCTTTGCTTAAACTGATAGAATCACACAAAAATAAATAACCATAGCAGGTGATAGGTTGTGACACATAAGTTCCGGGTTCGAATCCCAAGAATAAGTTCTTTTAAGTCTTTCAAAAGTCAATTTTCCCACCGTAAATGCGATTTATACTGCCACAAATCAGGCGACCGTTTAAACACCCTCTAGTGTATTTACTAATTTGATCGATACTATCGATAGTAACAGCAATAGTTAAAATTATCAATATCGAAACTATTTATCGCTGGTTTGTCAGTTATAGTAATGTTAGGATACATTAGATATCCTCCAATTAGACTTATTGATGCAGCTTTTTATTTAATATTTAAGAATCTATCCCTAGCATGCTTTAAGGCATTTCCAAGTCGAAATATTTGTGTCATCGCTTCTCCAATGATACCAAAAGCTGCGTCAGTTCGAACACGCACATTCAGCTTAGATTCGAGCCCCAAACCCAATCCCAAATACCCAATCCCCGTACCCCATTGTTAGAGCAAACGACTTGTATCAAATGTTGCCCGTTTATACTTTATAGTAGGTTTGGAGGAGAGACTCCGTAGAGCTCTTAGCTGAATGCCCCTCCCTTTGGTATCACGGTCGCATAATTTATGACATTTTTGTGCGTCTTTTGTGTCGCGCTTGTATTAAATTTTCAAAAAACCAAACAAGTCCAAGACCAAGCCAAGAGTTGGGGCAACATTTGCCTGCTTTTCACTGCGAGGTGCTGTAATAGCCGCCATAGAGACGAAGACGAAACCAAATTTTAAAACGCACACTCAAAATCTAAACTAACTAGGGAGGGGGAACAAAAAATAACTAAGCGACGATCATTTGGATATATACATATATATATTTTTTTTTTGGTTTTCGCTTTTGGTATCGATTTATTTTTTGGTTTTTTTTTTGGCCCTTTGCGTGGCCACGGCAACGAGTAGAAATAATAATAATAATAAAAATAATGATAAGGTTGACCTGTTGTTAAAAGGCATTGAATGCCCTTTGGGTAATAATTTATTAGTGGGACACAAGCGCGCTTAGATTCGGCTTGTGTGTATTTATTATTATTATATTGTTGTTGCTTAAATTCTCTGTTGACCAACGAAGGAGAGGAAAATAAAAACTTGTTTTAAGTTATTGGATTGCTGGCTGGGCACTATGTAGGTATCTTGGCCATAGATATCAGTGTTTGTTCGGGCCACTTCTTTGGCATTTGTTAGTGAAAGCTGCAAGAGGCACTTTAAGACGATATCACTGCGTCTTGGCCCAGACTGATATATAGACCATGGATACAGGTTGCCCAAAACCCAGCTGTGGAGGGGAGGGAGATGCAACCACAAAATCAATTTGGATCGTGTGACAAAATTGAGTTCGATTTCGAATGAACTTTTTTGTTGGTTCGATTGGTTGGATTTGGAATTGGATTGAATCTAAGCCGCTTGTCGTGCAAATCTCTGTGATTATATGCAATTAAAGAAAAGCGTTTAAATCGCAATGTGTCACTGCAATTGACAACAAAACAACAATAGTAAACAATACAAAGAGCAATCGCTTGGCAAGCTCGTAAAAAATAAGTTGTTATAAGGCTGGACCAGCTAATTGCAGCTGCTGTCTACACAGAAACAACATTAGTAACAACAAAAACAACGTCAAACGTTTAGAGATCGGCTAAATGGAATTAAGTACGTGACACAAACTGTAATTGGATCTATTAGAGAGGCGGTTTGCTGCAAACTCGAGGTAATTTGCAATGATCGCTGCATGCAACAACAAAAAACTCGAATCAAATTTAATATTAGAAGATTATAGCCCCAAGATGTAGCATTATCAGTTGGTAAATAGGAAAATCAACTATAAGAAGAGGTTTCAATTTCAAGGAGTAAGTCGAAGTAATCTAGCGATCCCATTGTCATATGGTGAATAGGTAAATCCATACAAAAATAGCTAACTATTTCAAAAGGTCTCTTTTATAACGTACAGTTCGCATTCACATGTGGAAGGGAAAAACCTTCCGACAACGGGTTGTTGGGTTAAAATCAAATATAAATAACTCCCGCGAAAAAACGAAATAAGTGGACAAGTCCATAAAATTGTATTCTAGGCAAAACCCAGCATATGCTCAAATATTCCCAAAGAATAATAAAAGCCTCGGATAATTAGAACTTTTGTTGTAAGTACACAATTATATTTTATAATAAGGAAGACAAACTGAAGAGGAGTTAAGAAAATTCCTATAAACATAGGCTAGACATAAATAATATTTTATTTTATTTATAAAAGCTGCTTCAATTCTGAATTAAGTTTCATTTACGGTTGCCTCAGTCAAAATAAATATATTTTATTTTATTCTATTTAAAAAGTAGCTTCAGTTCTAAATTGAGCTATATTTAAGGTTGCCTCAGTCAAAATAAATATATATTATTTTATGCTAATTATAAAAGTAGCTTCAGTTCTAAATAAAGTTTTATTTAGGGTTCACTCAGTCAAAATAAATATTATTTTATTTTATTTTATTTATAAAAGTAGCTTCAGTCCTAAATTGAGTTATATTTAAGGTTGCCTCAGTCAAAATAAATATATTTTATTTTATTTTATTTATAAAAGTAGCTTCAGTTTTATTTAAGGTTGCCCCAGTCAAAATAAATCCCTAAATCAAAAATATTACAAAATTTATTCAATTACTATTTTGTATATATACAACAAATTAAAACCTTTTATCAAATGCTCAATATGCGAGTATAATAATTGAATTTGCATCAATATTTCAATATAATCACTTAGTAAATAACAATAATCATAATGCTATTTAATCAAATTGAACACGAGTAGTTATCCACCTTTCAATTAGCCAACAAATAGCACGCATCATTTCAATAATTAACAAATCGAATATTAAAATGCGAGTAATGCAAATAAAAACAAAAATAAAAAAAATACAAAAAAGCTCAAAATCGTGACAGTTCATTTGGCAATCTATATAGAGATACCCATCCCCAGTAAGCCAGAGATGATAATTATTCACTTGCTGCCACCCAACCTGACTGGCCAAAATGCTGCCTGACTGAGAAATCATTCATTAAAAAAATTAAAACAAACAAACAAGCAGCAAACATGTGTTGCCCCCGTATGAAACGGCACTTTTTTGTTGTGCGAGTGTGTGTGTGTGTGCTTTTATTTATACAAAAATTAAGAAAATAAAATATACAAGAGACGCGTGCCGTAGCTGCGTGTATTGCTTAAATAATTAATATTTTAACACTTGGTGAACGAAAAGTTTTAATTTATCTCAAAAAATTAAAAAGCAGTGAACAACAAATGACTGCGTTGTATTTTACATTTATTATAATAAATTAACACAAATAAGGCATAAGTGTTTTGAATTGGATTAGACAAAGCGGCCTCAACGATCATCAATCAATGAATGGATGGACTGTTTACTCCCTGTACCCATAAAATGGGTAAAAACGGGGTACTAAATCTGTGCAAATGTAGGTAACAGGCAGAAGGAGACATCTCCGACCCTATAAAGTATATATATTCTTGATCAGTATCAAAAGAGATTTTGATTTGGCCATGTCCGTCTGTCTGTCCGTCCGTATGTATGAACGCAAGGATCTCAGCAACTATAAGAGCTAGAGACACCAAATTTGGAATGTAGGTTCGTGTATAGCGGGAGCAGGTCAAGTTTATTTTAGATTTGAGATATCTCCCCCGTTTCCCCGCTATTCGATAAAAACCGTTTTACAGTTACAATTTTCAAGATATAGCTTTAAGATTTGGCATGTCCAATACTTTAGTCACTCTTAATTTACTGTCCAAATTTCAAGTCGATCGGATAATAAACACGGAAGTTATTCACGAAAGAAGATTCAGTGCTGCAGCAAGGGGAAGAAGAAGCACAGCCACCATTTAAAATGCTTCGCTTGAGCTGTGGCTCGTGTGTGTGCGCCCTTGTGTATGTATGTGTGTGTATGTGTAAGTTTACGAAGATGCGATCGGAAATTTTTGACCTGGGTACAGGGAGTTTCGTAGTCGGGTATACTCGACTATAGCATTCTTACTTGTTTCAATTTGGATTGATTCAAATCACAAACAGAAAGTCTAGCTGAGATATACTCAAGAAATTGAATATGTTTTCATGAATGGCCATTCAGATTATAAGCAATTCTATGAATTTTTTGATGAGTTTCCTAAAGGAACTAAATTTGCCAATCCTTAGATTTCGAACTGCCATAACTTGGTCAAAACCTAACCGATTTTTATGTGGTTTGCCTTTTTGGTCATGGTTTGTCCTCGAGATTGATTTGGCATTTCCATTTTTTTCATTACTGCAAATAAAATTTTGTCGACATTTTTGGATTTTTTTCCATATCTAACCCTTATCAAAATTTGGAAAATTGTTGAAAAACTTGTATTCTTGAATTTTCATTTTTAATCGATTAATGACATCAATATTATTATAAAATTGTGTTTCAAATCTTATTCTAAGGAATTGTATACTTTTGGTTAGGATTTATGCCAGAAATCCAAAAAATTTACTTGTAAGTTTGCCAGATACAAAGCACATCTACACTCAGAAAAATAAATGCCAAATAATTCAGAAATAATAGGGCAATATTATTTATTTATTACGTGTTCCTATGCATTGTGAAAATTACATACGAGCAATTACCAAAGCTATAGAGTAAGCCTTAAGCTTAGTTCATTTACAATTATTTACGGTTCAACTATGTTATTTATGGTAAATTTATGAGGGCAATATTTTGAAGATCAACCTTTTGTTTTTTTTTAAATATGGCGATTTAATAGAGCGTTTCATGATAATATTAATTAACAAGTAAGAATGCTCTAGTCGAGTATACCCGACTACGAAACTCCCTGTACCCAGGTCTAAAACATTCAATCACATCTAAGTCCACTTACACATACACACACACATACACAAAGACGCACGCACATAGGCGGCAAAAACGACAGCGCAAGCGAGGCATTTTAATTGGTGGCTGTGCTTCTTCTTCCCCCTCTCGCTGCATCACTGAATCTTCTTTCGTGAATAACTTCCGTGTTTATCATCCGATCGACTTGAAATTTGGACAGTAGATTAAGAGAGACTAAAGTATTGTACATGCTAAATCTTAAAGCTATATCTTGAAAATTGTTCCTGTAAAACGGTTTTAATCGATTTGCTGGGGAACGGGGGGAGATATCTGAAATATGAAACAAACTTGATCTGCGTATGCTATACAGGAACCTACATTTCAAATTTGGTGTCTCTAGCTCTTGTAGTTGCTGAGATCGACGCGTTCATACGGACAGACGGACAGACGGACAGACGGACAGACAGACGGACATGGCCAAATCGAAATCTCTTTTGATACTGATCAAGAATATATATACTTTATAGGGTCGGAGATGTCTCCTTCTGTCTGTTACATACATTTGCACAGATGTAATACCCCCTTTTACCCATTTTATGGGTACAGGGAGTAAAAACACAAGCAAGACTGGCTTTGACGGCGAAAGATCAACCTAAAAGTGTGAAATAATTTTGGAGAATTTAATTTCTGAGTGTAGATCTACTATAAGTTGGTCAATGCCTGTCTGTGCATTGTTTCTTTTCTAACTACATGTTATATTAAATTGTTATCATTTCCAAAAAAAAACAAGTAAGAATGCTATAGTCGAGTATACCCGACTACGAAACTCCCTGTACCCAGGTCTAAAACATTCAATCACATCTATGTCCACTTACACATACACACACACATACACAAAGACGCACGCACACAGGCGGCAAAAGCGACAGCGCAAGCGAGGCATTTTAATTGGTGGCTGTGCTTCCCCTTCCCCCTCTCGGTGCATTTCTGAATATTCTTTTGTGAATAACTTCCGTGTTTATTATCCGATCGACTTGAAATTTGGACAGTAGATCAAGAGAGACTAAAGTATTGTACATGCCAAATCTTAAAGCTGTATCTTGAAAAATGTTACTGTAAAACGGTTTTTATCGATTTGCGGGGGAACGGGGGAGATATCTGAAATATGAAACAAACTTGATCTGCGTATGGTATACAGGAACCTACATTCCAAATTTGGTGTCTCTAGCTCTTGTAGTTGCTGAGATCGACGCGTTCATCCGGACAGACGGACGGACGGACAGACGGACAGACGGACAGACAGACGGACATGGCCAAATCGAAATCTCTTTTGACACTGATCAAGAATATATATACTTTATAGGGTCGGAGATGTCTCCTTCTGCCTGTTACATACTTTTGCACAAATCCAATACCCCCTTTTTACCCATTTTATGGGTACAGGGAGTAAAAAAGTATTCAATGTATAAGAAATTAAAAAAAAACCTACATTTTATAAAAATAAATCTCTTTCGAAAAATGAAAAACTGCAGATCGATTGCGGATATCAAAAATGAGTATATAACGTTAATGAGCTTCATTAGCAAAACAAACAGAGAACTTAGAGGGTCCAAGGCGGAGTCTACTTGCTCGATAGCAATCGGAACTGGGACTGGGACTGGGACTGGGCCAGAAGAGAGCGAAACTGAGCCTCTCGGATGACTGACTGACTAATGTGTGTAGAATGGGTAGGTAGAAATGAAAATGGAATACCTGTTTGCCGTTTAATTATTTCGTTTGCGTATTTATTTCGTGCCTTTTGAGTGATTGTCATTAATTAATTTTGTTGAGTGTGCCAAGCCTTGGCTTTGCGCGCTTCTTTTTTATTTGGCATTCATTCATAAATCCAGCGCTGGCAATGGCAAATTGAATTGTTTTTTAAGTGCATGGCTGGCAAAACCATCTGGGGGCATTCCTGTGCAGTCATTAAGCGGCGGCGGCTGCGCACGCGCCCAGCCCCAAGACAACAGGCCACAGACAGCAGACTCCAGTCTAGAGGATCGAGATTTGAGTTGCATGAGGCAGCTCAGCGGGGCAGGCAGCCGTCGATGATTGCGCAAATTGCACCTACACACAACAAAGCACAAACACACACAGACACACACACAACAAAGTGCGTGGTACTTGGCAGACAATGCAGTAAACGCAGACGAAGACGCAGTATCCGACGCAGACCCCGACGCAGACATTCATCACAGATCAGTCGGGGCACAAGCTGTTGCCACAAACTGTGGCACAAACTGGGCCGGCCAAGACAGATAGCAGACAGGGCCAGCAAGGCGACGACGACGACAAAAGGCAGTCAATTTTTCTGCACCAAACACAAGAAAATTAGTTACCAACTGCAGTCACTGGGATTGGGATTGGGATTTGAACTGAGACTGAGACTGAGACTTGGACTGAGACTGAGACTGGGACGGGCTCTGAGTTGTATGCCTGGCAGCGCCATTGGCATAAATCACTTGACAGGAAGCGTTGCGAGCCTTGTTGCGCCCACAACAACTTCTATGTGGCCATTAAAAGACATTTGTTTGTTGGTTTGTTGGCTTGTTGGCTTGCTGGTTTGTTTGTTGTGTCCGTTTTGGCTTTTGCATTCCACGCGCTTGGGACGAGGCCATTGCAAATTGAAATCGAAATCAGTTAGCCCCAGCTACGTAGCCCACAGCTCGTCAGCCAGCTCATCATCTTGTGGTCATCCCCATCCGCATCCTCTTCTGTCTTAGCCCAATCCTGTGCCGTTCTGGTCCTTTCCTGGTCACAGCTGCGTAAGTGCCCTGGTCGACCACAGACCACAGCGCAAATATGTTGCAGCTCTGTGCGTTCTCCTCATTTTTTCATGCTCTGCACTTTGACTTTACTTCACCGAAAGGACAAACTGGCCCTGGACCTGAACCTGAGCCTGGTCGGCTGGCGCCCCCAGGAGACAAGCCAGCCAACCAGCAGAAGCACTGAAAATGCCACAGAAATAATTATTTCTGTTTGCCATATTTGTTTTTCTTCTGTTTTTATATATTTTTCCCTCTTTTTTTTTGCTTTAAGCTGCAAATGCGCTTCGAGGGCTTGGCGCTATTGTTGTTGTGTGTGTGTGTAGGTGGTGTGCGTGTTTATGTGTGTGTGTGTGGGTGTAAATGTAGTTATGAATCTGAATTGATGGTGAGTGAAGATATGGCACTAAATGGTGTGATATGTGGCAGAGCGAAGCAATTGAACAGTTTCGCGACACTAGCAAAAAAAACAACATTAATGAGAATCGCAAAGAGAGGCGATTGTTGGTAAAGATTGGTAAAGAATATGGATATTTATAAAGAAAAATGGGAAATACATGATACAGAAGATAACTAGAGTTAACATAGTATATAATATACGTGATATAAATTATAATAAATGTTGTTGCTTATTCAAACTAGAATATCAATTGGTTAAGTAATTTTATAATCAGTAGAAAAGCGTAACGAATGATATAAATTAGAAATAGTTAGTTGTTTATAATCAAGGTCATAGATATGTCGAAATCAAATGGGAAAAGGGCTTAGGTTTTTTAGAGGCTGACAGGTATTAGAATACTGGGAAGTACATATAATTATACATTAAAGTTGCCATAGGTCGCATATATTTATATATATATCACATTTCAACAGATAATGAATAAAAACACGCCAAATCCTTAGGCTATGGGAAGTACAAATAGTTTTACAGAAAACTTGGCATAGGTCGTAAATGTTAATATGTCACATTTGAACAGATAATAATGAATAAGAACACGTTAAAACCTGTACATCAACTTGATGTTGGTATGCATATAGTAAATATAGCATTGAAATTCCCATTTCTGATCACGGGAGTTTTCAGATCACTAACAATGATAATTCAGCGCCGGGTAATGCACCGAGACTTATCTAAATATATCCAGATGCAACTAGAAAGTGGAAGTGAGGTGATAATTCAGTGACGGGTAATGCACCGAGACTTGTCTAAAATATCAAATAAAAGTGGCTTGAAAGTGGGTGTGAGGAGTCGTTGGGTTTTTCCACCCAATTAATCGCTTGATAAATTATCAACACATCACTTAGCCATAGGCCGTAGAGCACAGCTGGGATTCACAATCGATTTGTTAAGGGCAGTCATCTATTTTTAATCCAAGCAATTAACTTTTTAACCGCAACACTTTTCGCAGAATTAACCACATTGCGTATACGCCGCGTTGCCAATTAAAGAGGCTGTCAATCGAGGCAAGAAATTAAGTGTGCTCCGGTCACAAACTGCACATTCTGTGTGCCGTGTGATCAAACCAGATGAACTCGGCTCATTTCAAATAATTATAATCGAAATGTTTGCCGCACGCTTTATACATTGCCCACATATTAAAAGATCCTACATTACATATACATAGGTACATAAATATGACAGCTTTGTTGTTATTGCCCCAACAACAATTATCATTTTGCATAATTTAGGCGTTTAAAATCGATTACGCGTGCACATCACACTGATCACTGATCACAATGTGAGAGCGAGAGGGAGCGAGCGTTAGAGTGAGATGAAAGAAGAAGGCATTATCCCAAAAACGGGTGCGCTGCGCACGCGCCTCTGATTACACAGCAATTCATTTTCAATTCAAATTTCAACTAAATACGATCGTAAGTAATTTTCAAATCGTTGCCCACGCAACCTTAACCAAGTCCCACTTGCCCCGTTGCCAGCAGAGGAAAATCCAGCGATAGGGCAGGCACTCGATACTTCCGATAAAGATAGGCTAATCAATCGAGTATCGAGTATTGGCCAAATTGGTACAAACATCGATATCATTAATTATATGCAACATTCACCAAGTTTCAGTTCCCCGATGCCAGTTGCCAGTAAAGACTGCTGGAAGACTGCCAATCGATAGTTTCGATAGTAATAGAAGGTAGAAACGATTAAACACCATCCTTAGTGTTCTGCGAAAAAGATAGTTGAAAGATAGTATCGGAAACTTTGAAAACAAAATACCCAAACAACAAAATCTCGGAACTACTTGAAGTGTATAAATACTTAAGATATATATATTTTTTTATGATAAAAATATTTATTTGAATTTAAATTTGCTTTTTGCTATCCTTAGATTTTGACAGCTTGATCAAATTGATATATACTTAAGATATAAGACTAGAAATTCATTCATAGAAATTCCATTATCACACGCAAAAGTATCGATGTAGTTTCGATAGCATCGATAGTTTAAAAACTCTGAATGGTGGCTTAAAATAAAAACCATTGATCTATCGATAGTTCTGTCGACTGTTCTCCAACTCTAACTACTTGTTCCCTGTCCCCATCCCTTTCAGCGCCATCTCCGTCTCAAGCAAATCAAATGTGCCATAATCAATCAACAAACACTTGACAAACTTTGCAGTTTGTTTTGACTTAACGTTGCAGCTGAAACAAATATGCCACTAATTACAGTCTCAGTCTCAGAGTCAGTCTCAGTTTGATTGAGAGCCTCTCGGTTTGCGGTTAAGAATGCCAAGACATGGCATTATGTGCATTATGTGCATTATGCAACGGCAACCCAACCTATGTGCAATATTTTTATATTTTTTTTTTAAATTTTTTTCTTTTTGCTTCTGTCGTCCATTGTTTGCCGTGACTCGCCACAGCGTCTGTGAATCGCCTTTTTATACACAATTACATTATTTATCGTTTAATTAACTCAACCCGCAATTATTTCAATTAAAAATGCTGCTCAGCCGCCGCTGAGTAATGCACACGGCTCAAGCTGGGACCTCAAGCCAAAGCTGCGGCTCAGTCTGAATCTGAATCGGTATCTGAATCTGTGACTGGCACTGGCACTGGCACTGGGACACAGATACAGATACAGATAGCGACTGCCATTGTAGGTAATGGTGCAAGCTGCAGGGCTGACTGGGCGTGTGCCTGGGCACTGAGTCAGCCCCAAAGCGCTGACAATGTTGCCTCTTTCCCATAACCAATAACTGAAACAACAAAAATACATTTTATTCCGCATACTAAATCTGTTTATTTTCACCCAATTGAATATAAAACATGTAAACAACAAGCAAACTAATAATGAATAATCAAATGTAAAGCTGCGAAACCAGCCATAGTGCTGCCACTCGATAGTTACAGCTCAAAGTATCGATACTATCGTCAAGATTATAGACAACTAACAAAACTTTGGAAAAATCGAAATTAGTTAAGAAGACCCCTCGATAATGGATAAACAAAAAAGCATTGATATTATCGATAGTTCGCTCGATAGTTTTTCAACCCTAAAATTTATGAAACTCTAGAAGGATGATTAATTAGTCAGTCAGTATTATTTAAAATTTATTATAAAATGTTATATTTTTGACAATTTACTATAAAGCATATTAATAAGTCAGCCTTTTCTGCAATCGAATATACCAAAATTATGATCTTCAAGTATACCAATATTATTTATTACCATTTTAATCTGTCCCCTAAGGAAAAATAATATATTGGGGTTTTTTTGATTTTATTAATATCAACAAGACTAATTTGTTTGTTGTCACATAATAATAAAGTGAAATATTTCTACGCTGACAGGAAATTTGGATTTAAGTTGTCAAACCTATAAAATTCTGTACCCAGACATCTCAGCTCCTATAGAGTATAAGCCTGGCTACTAGCTCAACCTACCAGTTGACATATCTGGAGAAAAACCGACCAAAACAATCGCCAAATTAGAGCGAACCCAAAGTCGATCAACTCGATCGATAAACTAGGGCCTAATCAAAGAGACACTTGTTACCAGAGAGAAATATACGTTTTAAGCCATCGACGCCTTATCGAGTTTGTAATTAAGCCGGCAAAGCTTGGGTCACGAGGCTTACTAACGAAGCGCGGATTGGAGCCTAAAAGCGACTTTGAATGTGGCCTAAAACTGAAATTTATGTTAGCTACCCCAAGTTGAGGCCCGCCTGCGACTTGGTCATGGTGTTGATTAGGCCCGTTCGGATCAGTGCCAGAGCCAGTGCCAGTTTCAGTTCCAGTTCAGGTCAGTTCAGGGCACAAGTGTCACAGCATGGCGCAGAGGCAGGGACAGGGGCAGCGGCAGGGGCAAGGGCAGAAGAGGCAGGCGCAGTTGTGGACTCCATCGGTGCTGAATGACGTCGGCGGGGCCTTTGTGTGGAATCATTTGCCGCCATTTGGCTTGAGAGTTTTCAGCTATTTTTTTCTTCGTTTTTTTCTTCATTTTGGCCTTTTTGTAAATTTATGTCTCATCGAGTTGACAAGCTAAAGAATGGCTCCCCCAAAACAGTAACAACAACAAAAATGTATCTATGCGTCGCTGTATTTCAATAAAAAGGCGTACCGCTAAATTCGAAAGTTACATTTTTGGAAATTGGAAGAGTCAAGCGAACCAAAGTGGTTGCCATCAGGTTTCTTTCTCATTAAACTTTTGTCTTCTTGTTGGTGGCTTTTTAATTTAATAGATTTGTGCTTTTTACGATCTTAGCCAAAAGAAACACATATAAATACACATATATGTAGTTTGTATATAAATAAAAACTAACTTGAAATGAACTAGAAGTCAAGTTCTTTTTGGCGCGCCCCGAAATGTCGCATAAATTTGCAATTCATTAGCGAATTTGTGCTTAATTTTTTCAACTTATTACTACTACATTGGAATTTGTTGTTGCCAGTCGCATAATTTATGCGACAAGTTCTACTTTTATTTACGTGATTGGGATTCAACTTTAATGGGTTCATTGATTGCTACGAGAGAACTTTTTGGCCAATTTACACGTGGCCAGCGAGCCAAAAACAAGAAATTCATCAATGACCACCCAAAAGAACTGAGCAAAGTGCTTAATAAATTTGTTAGCTAATTTTGTTAAATGCAATAAATTTCAACGAAAATGTGCTACAAACACATATCTATGGGGGAACGGGGCTAAAAGATCGCCATGTACGCACATTTGCTGTACATTTTCCCATACCCTGTACAGCAATAAAGAAAGTGGATACAATGGCTTGCCAGAGCAAAATGCAACACAATATAAAACTAAATAATATATAAGATTTTTATTGTATACAATTATCAGTAATGCAATTGACTTTACATTATGAAAATGAAGGCTCAAAATCAGCTTACATTTAAAACTATTTTCAAATAAACTGAAAAAACTATAGGAAAATATTCTGTAAGTTCGTCCTAAAGAAAACTCTGGGACTTGAGTAAATATGTCCTCTATGTTTTGTTTATAGTAGATCAATATATATCTGTAGACATGCTAGATATTTGTAAATTTATCAAGTAAAGAAACCACTTCTTGTTCCTTCTCAATTTTTTTCCTAAAAGAAACAAGTATAATACATTTTCTATATATAAATATTTGAAGTTATAATATGTATATCATGGCTTTAAACTTTAAGCCAAATCGTTCAAGAAACTATCCGATTTTAATGCGGTATGCAAGAGTACCATAATAAATTCAGAGCTTGGAAGTTAGAAGTTAGGTTTTAACTTTTCCTTAATTTTTTCTAACACAAATCCTTTTACTGATATTTCTATATGTATGTGAAATATTAATAATATGGATCGCATAGGTATTAATTTTCAATCAAATCGATCAAGAAACTATTGTTTGAGAACACAATACGCAAGACTCGACTCTAGTTTTTGCGTAGAGGGCATTTGTCGAGTCGGGCAAACACTTGAATATGTTTCGCACTTGTTTGTTGTAAATGTTGTTGTTGTATTTGGTGCGCATAAAACAAACTACATATGTAGCAATAAAAGAGCTGACCAAAAAAACAAAAAGACAGTTGAGCCAATAAAAACAACACCGAGCAGCGAACAAGAAGAGCAAACAGCAAACATCAAACACGATTTGCTCAAATGTACGCAATTATTTATCGGAACCAGAGCCGGAGTTTGAGTTTGAGTTGGAGTTGGAGTTGGGAGCTGGAGTCGGAGTTGGAGTTGGAGTCGGAGCTGAAGGTGCGGCCGGGGCAGCTATTGGTGAGGAGACTTTGGGGCTGCAGTTGGGTACAAGCCTCAAGTGGAGATTTATGCACTGCGGCAGGACCCTTTTGTTGGCGGCGCTGCTGCTGCAATTGAGTAGTAAAAAATAATTTCGCCTTATGAGATTTATGTGGCTTGTTTGCACATTTGATGTACACTAAGCCCCAACACCTCAGCAAACATGGCCAAAAGATGCCACAGCCAGAGTCAGAGTCAGAGTCAGAGTCAGAGCCAGAGCCAGAGCCAGAGCCAGAGCCAGAGCCTGAGCCCTTTGGCAGCTGATGATATTGGCGTGGGCTGAAACTGGCCACTGGCCACTGGACTGGCATATAAATCGCCCTAAATATGAGTTGAAATTGTTAAAAGAGAGAGAGAGAGGGGGAAGCAGCGGGCCGATCATTTATGTAGACTGGACACGCCCTACTTTCTATTTCTAAACGGCATTTTGGAACGCATCAACGCGCAACGAAAACTTTCACCCAAAAGTGTCATTGATTTTAATTTTAGTACCTTTACTCTGGTTTCTTATCAGTTTATAAGCCACCGAGTGGCAGAGAGGCAGGGAGGGGCATAGTTATAGTATGAAGAGCAAGTTCCACTCAGAAATTAGTACCACTAATGGGCGAATAACGAGCCCATAAAAAACCACTCTAGAAAACAATTTCGTGCAATTGCACAAATGTTAACTAGAATAGACCAACAGAATAAAAACAAATAAACATTTAAGTGCTAATAAAATAACGAAATGAAAGAGTATATGCAAATGAGGCAGGTACGCATAGGAAGATAAGTAAGTAATAGTTGGCACTGTACAAAATCTACTCATAATTGAGCTGCAATTGTTTCCAGAAATAAACATTATTTTACGATTTTATTACTGCTGAATAAGTGAGTGTACGAGCGCACATTAAACAAATTAGGCCTTAAAAAGAATTAATTCTAGATCACTGATTAAAACTAATTTTATATAACTTTAAATTCTTAATTGCAAAAATGCAGCTTCCACCAAATATTGTTTATATTTGATTGTCTTTAAAACTGTGTAATCTTTCTCAAAAAACTTACTAAATTCGCTTAGTTGAAACCCTTTTAAATGTTGAGAAATTTAGTTGAAATTTGTCACTAAATGAGAAAGGATTTATAAAAAACACAAAGAAAGAAATCAGTTTGAAGTATATTACCTATAAATATATAGCATTTGCTATTGAAGACTCTTCGTGTCACATCTTTACAATGTTAATAAAAACCAAACTTTCCTTAATTTACTATTAGTTAAACCATATTTAAATCGCATGCCAAAAACTCAAATGTCACATCTGTAGCCCCAATAAGCTGGCAATCATATATATTTAATCGATTTTAAAACGTTCATAAAAACAACAGATCTCATAGACTTACAGAATGATATTTGTGTCTTGTATTTTGGGAACTTGGGGGCAACACTAAAGTCAAGCGCCTTTTGGTTGTTTGTTGGCAGCCGAAATAAAATTTGGTTTTTTATATCGTCGTTGACCTTCGTCTAATAAGAAAAAAACCAAAAACAAAAACAAGAAAACTAAAACTTTGGCTAATGAAAGAAAACAAATTTATAGGCATCATAATTATGCGAAATTTCAACGCAACGTTATCGAAACCCCAATACAACAGCAGATGATAAAAGTTAGTTAAATTTTAGTATCTACTTTTTTATATTTGTTTGTTTTTTTTGGGATTTTTTTGTTGGTTTTTTATACACATGTTTTCGGCCAAAGCTAATGGTAAATTATGAAGCTGAGACAGAGCGCTCTCGACCCATAGCCATAGATGATAGCCGTTTGGGCCAATCAATTTCTGGTTAATAAATTTTGGCGCAAAATTGTCAACGCTACAAGACGGTTAGGTATTTACGATGCTGTTGTTGTTGTTGTTGTTGTTAATATTTGCTATTGTTGTTGTAGTGAAATTATTGTTGTCTCTGCTGTGCGTTTAGTATTTTTTGCGCTTCGATTTTTCGGCTTATTATGTGTGTAGTGAGGCGTCTCAGTCTCAGTCCCAGCCTCAGTCTCCGAGCATTTCAAAAATGGCACGTGCGCCTGTGTCAGGTTTTTAACGATCGGTTAATTTTGTCTTTTGGTTCGCATTTTGGCCAGAGCTTGGCGAATCTGTCGAACCGCTAAGTGCTTTGTGGCTTTGACTGTGTTTTTAATGAATTAAGTGACTACTAACTAACTAAATACATATATTTATATACTAGCTGGCAAAACCCCAGCTTTGCCCGGCGAACTATATAGATTTAAATGCATTATGTTGAATTTGACTACTTTCAACAGTAAGAAATATACAAAACTAGCGCACTACGATTTTCCCGAACGTGGGGTTTGATTTCCTAAGAATTTTGACCACCACGCCTACTATGTTTTTATGTAGAAGCTTGAAAATGCGAAGTTTCTCACCAATTTTCCGACCGTGGGGGTGAATGTTCAAAAATTGGTGAGACACGTGTCGAATGATTTAATGTGTAGAGCTTTGAAAATGAGTTTGAACCAGATCGGACTAAATTTAGACTTTTGCTCATACAACCTTGAGATCCCCATTTTCCGAACATGGGGGTGGATTATCCAAAATCGGTGAAATATGTGTCAAATGATTTTTTGTATAGATCTTGGAAAAAGAGTACGTAGCCGGTTGGTTGAAAAAAAAAAAGTTCCATGCAACAGTTTTCCGCGATTTTCCAAGTTGAATTTTCCAAAAACCCGCTTGAGTGTGGATGGAAACTATTGTGAAAATTTCAGCAATTCTAGCTCCTCCTCCAATCAGTCAGTCAGTCAGTCACCAATCAGGACAAACTGTTTTATATATATAGATATACATACACCCATACTAGCCATAACTTGCTTGGGCAATAAAAGCAACCGAAAGACGTCTTCTATTTTGGTCGAAGTGTAAATGGCCAAATAACTGATGGATTGATATGTCGAGTCTTTGATTAAGTTGTTGGCCCATTCAGAATGCCGCAACCCTTTTATATTTGCATACACTGTATCAAAAAAGCTTTTTTTGATTAAAGAGTATATTAAGTTTGTGTCCATATGTCCGTAAGAACACACCCTTAAAGCTAGAGCAAACAAATTTGCCACACCGGGTGGCATATAACCTCGGTAAATCAACGCATTCAACAAGAATAATCATGTTCAATTGCATCTTATAAATTAAGATTATTAATATATGTATATTTTGTATTACGAAACAAATGTAACTTATCAATTTTGATGGATTCGGGATCAGTAATGCATTAGAGGATTGGAATGATAATGATGGATTATTGGAATGATAATTGGCAGAATTGGCAGAATAAATGTTAACACGCCTACTACGATATGTGAAGATCCTCCCTTTCCTTTTTTCTTTTTCTCCCATGCACACTTGCAAATTTGATAGCAGGATTTGCAGATTTCTTCTACCCTATCCTTTGAGGAAGTCGTAGCATAGGTAGTATTTATGAGTGTCTGACATCCCAGCTCCTTGCCAAATACACAGACATATCGCCTTAGACTACCTATAAAATAGGTAGAAAACTCATTAGCTTTAATGTTGAATGGCAATCAGTTTAACTAATTACCAGTTATAAGCATGCCATCAATTACGCATTTAGATGTTGCTGGATCTTTACCTTCACCTTCAGGGAGTCCCTTAAAAATTGTTCGTCCTTCCTATATTGCTTAATCGTCTTATAACCAGTACCTGCCCTCACCCTGCACTCATAACCTTTTATTGTTGGATATGGTGAGCAATCGAGACACATATTATTCCACTGCCCATTTGCCACTGCAAGATGTTATATTCCATCATTGTACCACACAGAGCAGCAAGAATGTATCTATACCCGAGTATTTACCCAAAGATCAATACTTACTCTCCATCAAGCATCCTAGTAAAAATCCAAACAAAAATAGGGAAACAGCTGCTAGATTTTTAAACATTTCTTAAAAGTTAATAAAAATTACTAAAAATTTGGAAAATTTATAAAAAATTTGTTCGGTGTTTTAAGTATGTAAGTGCTGAGCTTACTGAAAGTTAGGATACAAAACAAAAACCATTGAAGCATTTGTCACGCCTACTAGGTTCCCCATAAATTGTCTTAACAAGTCAAAATTCTCTAGTCGAGTATACCCGACTACGAAACTCCCTGTACTCAGGTCTAAAATTTCGAATCGCATCTTTGCTTACTTAGACATACACAAAGACGGAGATATGTGGATAGTAGATTAAAAGTGACCCAAGTACTATACATGCAAGATCCCAAGCCTATATCCCTAAAACTGTTGCTATAATTCGATTTGCGGGGGAGTTTCTGAGATCGACGCGTTCATCCGGACGGACAGACAGACGAACATGGCCTTTCGGTGTTGGGTCGGAGATGCCTCCTTCTGTCTTTTACATGCATTTGCACATTAATCTCACTTTTACCCATTTCATGGGTTTGGGGAGTAAAAATGACTGGAAAAGGCGTTTATGCCGTAGTCGAGAACTTCAGACTGCAACGTTCTTGCTTTTATAATACAAACATTAATATTATAGAGACATTGATTAAAGTCGACAATTCTGATCAAGATATCTGAAAAAATTGTTTAAGCTTTGAGCTAAACACATAATTTTTTGATGGATTGCTAAATGAGTTTTAAGTGCTTATATGTATGTTTTTACTCCCTGTACCCATAAAATGGGTAAAAGGGGGTATTACATCTGTGCAAATGTATGTAACAGACAGAAGGAGACATCTCCGACCCTATAAAGTATATATATTCTTGATCAGTATCAAAGAGATTTCGATTTGGCCATGTCCGTCTGTCTGTCCGTCTGTCCGTCTGTCCGCGTGATGAACGCGTCGATCTCAGCAACTACAAGAGCTAGAGACACCAAATTTGAAATGTAGGTTCCTGTATAGCATACGCAGATCAAGTTTGTTTCATATTTCAGATATCTCCCCCGTTCCCCCGCAAATCGATTAAAACCGTTTTACAGGAACAATTTTCAAGATATAGCTTTAAGAGCTTTTAGTCTCTCTTAATCTACTGTCCAAATTTCAAGTCGATCGGATAATAAACACGGAAGTTATTCACGAAAGAAGATTCAGTGATGCAGCGAGAGGGGGAAGAAGAAGCACAGCCACCAATTAAAATGCCTCGCTTGCGCTGTCGTTTTTGCCGCCTATGTGCGTGCGTCTTTGTGTATGTGTGTGTGTATGTGTAAGTGGACTTAGATGTGATTGAATGTTTTAGACCTGGGTACAGGGAGTTTCGTAGTCGGGTATACTCGACTAGAGCATTCTTACTTGTTTTTTTTTAAATTATGTATGAAATCATTATTAAAACTAACTTAAATCATTAGTTTATTCTTTTTATATTTTTAAATGACAATTGGATGGAATCGAAAATTACTTTTACAATATTTTTTGTTATTTTATAGTTCCTTAAGCTGTAATAAGCAAACTTAGCTGGCTTCTGAAATTCTAGCAGGCTTTTTATACAGCTTTTATTGCGCAACGTATAAACACAAACTAATCTGGCAAGCAACTTGCACAGACACAAAGCAGCTTTCTATTCGCGGCAAGAAAACGAGAAACATTTCTATAAATGTTATGAAATGAAATGAAATTTAAACTCACTTAAGTTCTTCAACTAAGATCTGGACAGTTGCACGCAATTATCATGCAAGAATATTGCTTAAGCCATCTTATTTAAAATTATTCCCAATAACTTGCTTAGCTTGCCAAATATAGTCTCTGGCATATTGATTTGTCTACACTCGGATTGACATTGACAATTCAGCAGAAAGTTAATGTGACCATCATTGATTTACAAGCTGACACAACACAGCCACTTAGCAAATCTTAAGCAGCACAGATCAGTTTTTATCTTTATGAAACCTGGCACTCTGAATGACTGGGCAGCTTCCCATTCATGCAAACTGGTAGCCAATTGTCTGTTTCAACTTATTGGCGCCCATCAAATTGGCCAACGAACGCTCCATTAGCTGCCCCTCAGCCTGGACCCCCTTGACGTGTCCCCGCTCTTTGTGTAATTGTCAACTGGCACGATCAGCAACATCAACAGCTCATCAGGCTGGCCGGTGGCTTGGGCTTGGTCCGTGTCTGGGTCTGGGGCTGGGACTTCCTCCAGCCTGCCTGACAACTCAATAAACATACACATACATACACACAGGATTACACCTGACCAGAAAATGCCATTGCCAGGGCCTCGTCTCCGTTCCACCCTGCCTCATCACAAGCCAGTTTGATTTCATTTCGTGGCTTTTTTGCATGCTTATTGCCCGTTTTGATTGCAGGCGCTACCAGAGCCCAGTTGCCATCCCAGTACCGAGTTCGAGCCACAGTTCGAGTCCCAGTCCGAGTCCCAGAGCTGTTAAGAAGGCGTTAAATGCATGATTTGTGGCCACAGTCGGTTAATGGTAATGAAGCTGATGGTCAGTAAGCCAAACAGCCAAACAGCCAACAGCCAAACGAGTTGATGACTTGCCCATCCACATACGACTTGGCTTTTTATTTCAATTAAGCCGCTTTTTGCGAATTGTTTAACTTTATAGGGCTCTCACGATGGTTGTGCGATTCCCTCATCCAGCCTGTTACCTGACATAGGAAGCGGAAATGAACTACATCAATTCACAATGAATAATGCCATTCAAAAATTGCTCACAACAAACTTAATTGTTTTATGTTGAATATCTTAAAGTATTGAAATATATTCAAAAATAAATAAATGGCCTGTTCCGAGTACTTTTCATTCCAAATTTCGACTTTGTGTTCCTATTTTCGATCTTTATTATGATTTTATTTCAAATTACTTGCTGTACCCCACCAGGCTTCGCTGTGGCACATTGTAGTTGCATGAATGAGAAAGTAAGGAATAAACAAAAATAACTTTCCACTCTATTTCATCCCGTGTCTTAAGATAATTTTATATAGGGTATTAAGAACTTGAATCTAACAAATACCTCCTCTCGCACATTGGACCTTAAGCCCTTTTCCCATCCTTAGTGACGGGTGGGAGTAGATTTTTCAAGTTTTATACAACAGTTTTCCTCCCGTGGGGTTAGATTTTCCAAAGTACCGGGCCCGGGACCGAAATCGTGTCAAGCTTTAAAAGAGAGTCTTGCAGATAATACTATCGCAGCTCCACCTACCGGGTAAAAACTTAAGAGATACCATCCTCATCACCAACTTATCATAGGTTTGAAATGTGTTCCAGTTTCTGTAATTCAGAACAGCTAACATTTTCGATTCCGCATGATTGATAGGCATCGAAAATAGAAACAGAACTAATTATCTCGATTTGAAAGAGACACAATATGGTTACCAAACAATATACACCAAAAATAATTAATATACATTTTATACATATATGTATTCTATATATACATAAATATTTGTACATTACACATAAAATGCATTCCGCAAAAGGTTTTTTGTTATAAAAAATAAAAGGCTATTGGCAGAATATATATTATCACGCCTTCTAGGATAGTTGAAGATCCACTCCTATTCCTATTCCATTTACATCTGCAAAATTTAAAACAAGAATTGCAAATTTGTTTTCCTGTTCTTAATGGGCGCTCGTTCAAAAAGGTACTATTTGCGAGTGTCTTACATCCCAGTGAAGGACCATAAAAACAAACAAACCTCTTCAAATTACCTACAAAATCAATAGCACATTCAATAATCGGTTATGTTAAATTGTATACAATAAGATAAACTAATTACCAGTTATCTCTAAGTTATTATGTACGCAGTTAGATGTTGCTGGATCTGGCTCTTTATCATTAGGGAGTTTTCTAACTAATCTTTTGTCCACGTGAAATTTATTAATTGTATTGAAGCCAGATTCTGCGGTCACATCGCACATGATGTCAGTAAATTTAGTGTATTCATGACAAGGGACACACATATTGTTCTCTTGCCCATTTGCTGCTGCAAGATGATACACAAGTACAAATATAAGCATACTACATACATCACCACTTACTATTTATCGAGCCCTCTAGCAGAAGACCAAACAACAAAATAGAAACAGTAACAAATTTTTTAAACATTATTCAAAATTTCGAAATCTTGTGTTTTGAGCAAATGCCAGCTGAGTTTAGAAAATGTATGATATATATATTCTTGAGCAGCCAATTGGGTCTACCCATCTCCCTCTGCCTGTCTATCGAACTATAACGAGCTTGTTAACAATCGATGGCGTTATCGATAGTTTTCATGATTTGGTTCTCTTCACTTTAGAAGTTATCGATGGTTTTTCACCTCGATCGTAAAAACATACTCATTTTTATAAAAACATAAATAAATACATAAACTTCAAGTCAGGCTTTGAAAAAAACACCATTACCTTAATACTTACCATTATTTCATTTCGATAACGTCAAGTTGAGATAACGAAACGCATTTTATCCAAAAGGTAAAAGGTTAAATGATATCCATATATACAGACAGACCATTTTTGAGATACCTTAACGCAGTTTTCTCTGCTCAAACTTACTGTTACGTTTGATCTCTGTGATAGATTTGATCAAAAATATTCTTACCACCCCTGAGCCCTTTCCTGGAACTATTGATGAGCTCCTTGAATGATTTGTCAGTGTATACGCCTAGCTGGAATTTCCGACTGCTACGTTCTTACTTGTTTTAGAATAGTTGAAAACTTCTCTAACACAAATAAACAATATATCAGTAGCAGAAAAGTATACATCAGCATGAAAAACGTTCAAAAGTCGTAGAATAGATATTTTCGATAATCGGTACTCACAGACACTCCAAAGTCTTAGTTTTTTCATAAATATTTGAGAAGTTTGTAAAATAAAGAAACAGATAAAAGACACATTCTGAGATTTGACATTTACCATATCGATAGACAAAAATTCAACCGATAGCTTACTATCGATATAATCTTGTTACATATATCATCATTTTAAGCCTTAAATCAGCTGTGGTTGAGTGACTTCAATTCATAATATTGTGCGATAGTGTACAATAAATTTGGCATAGTAGATAAGTGGCTTCTTCAATATTTGTGGATATTGAAGGGGTGTGGCATTGTTATTGTTTAGAGACCATCCAAGTCCGGCAATGACGTCACGCCAAATTTGACACAAACGGCGCAGTTTGAGCTGCCAATAAGTAGACGAAACGAAGTCTGTGACTTCAAGTTGAAGTCTGTACACCCAGGGGCGTCATGGTCGCCAAATGGATTTTGTAGGTCAAGTCTGGTGCCGGGCTCGGGCTTGGGCTTGGGCTTGGGCTCGGGCCCGGGGTCGCTGGGAGGGAATCGCGGGTCTCTCTTTTGTGTGTCTGTGTGGGTGTAGGTGTCGCCGCCGCCGCTGCCGCCGTTGCTGCATAAAGTTTTCGCAGGCAATGTTCGTGTTGTTGTTGTGGCCAACCTTGTGCAACTTTTCAGACAGCATAAGCAACTGCAACAACGGCAACAACAGCAACAACACTGGCTGCAAATTTAACTGCAGTCGACGGCGCGACAACCGACAAAACTACAACAATTGCATTGGCAATGGCTTGCTTGGGCTGGCCAAATGGTTAAATGGCCAAATGGCCAAATGGCCAACTGGCTGCCACGGCATCATAAAATTTAATTTCCTGCGCTTAAAGCTGGCCCAAATATGCCTCGACTTGAAGTATGCCCCCAACTCCCCTGCCCACTGCAGCCCTCGCGGCCGCCCACTCTCCGGCAGCCCGTTTTAATTGCGCTTTCATTAACGCGACTTTGATTTATGGCTACCGCGTTGCCAAAGGTTTTTTTTTCCAACGATTTCTTTTGCAAATATTTAAACATTTTTTTTTGTATTTATTTTTATTTTTGCCTCCGTTTGCTGCGCTGTTTGTATTGGTTTTCGACGCAGTTCGTTGCGCGCACTCCGAGAGCTTTTTGTTTAATACTTTTCGGTAGTCAATTGCCTCAACCACTGACAACAACAACAACAACAAACAGCACCACAGCACCACAGCAGCAGGCAGCCAGGCAGCACCACCAACTGAACAACCGCACTCAAATGCGTTTACAAAACTTCTATTGACTTTAAAGCTGGCCGATTAGATGAATCAACTGATATTTTTAGACCCATGATGAGCAACCCATCCTACAGCAACCTGAATAGTTTTAGAATGGAAAGTCTAGACGATCTGTCGACGGCTTTTAGATAAACCATGTCCAATAGAGCTGAGGCTGTTTCAGCTGCTTCTTTGTGCTAACTAACCAACAATAGAGGCTTTGATTGATTTAAACCAATCTATTCGACTGCCTCTAATAGTTGACTTTTCTAAGCAGAATACTAACCTTTAGAGTTCTGGCAGCTCACAATACTAACCCTTGGAGTTCTGATATGGCAGCTCAAAAATAAAAGGATTACGACTGTCTTTATTGAACACAAACACATATCTATACATATACTATATATTACTAATCAAGATAAATAAATCAGTTTCCAATTTTGATGTATTCTGGATCAGTTATGCATTAAAGAAATGGAAAGACCAAAAGCAGAATAAATATATTATCAAGCCTTCTACGATAGATGACGATCCACTCTTAAGAAAACTACAATTATAAATAATCCTAAAGCAAGCTTCGTAAGTTTAAGTTGCTCTTAGTCTCCGGTAGTCCCCATAATGATATTTAATATGTATTTAAGACTCGCTTGCATCCAAGTTTGGGAACATCAAACAAACAAATCCTTATAAATCACCTGAAAATCGTTAATTCACTACTTACTGTTTATCGAGCATCCTAGCAGAAAGCCAAAAAAACACACATATGGGCTATAATCAGCAATATTCATGTTTCAAAATCTTCTACATTAAATGAATACACTTTCGTTCCGAACTGAGTAGAGCAAATTTCGTTTTGTATAAGTGCCTAAGCTAAGCTTACAGAAGATTTATCCAATCTATTGAAAGTATATAAAAAGTATATATGTATGCATATATGCTCTGATCTTCATCAAAAGCCGAGTTGGTTTATCCATCTTCCTCTGTCTATCTAAAAAACTGGTTAACAATCGATAGTTTTCATGATTTTTTCCTTTTTACTCTCTTAAACTCTGCGAGTCACATTAATCTTAGCTTCCCATTTGATGAATACATTTTTTTGGTGACTATAATAATCATTAGCCGAATATCAAATGTGCAATTGTGCTAAGTTTACTGAAAGTATCGATAGTTTCGAATATCCAAACTATCGATGCTATTACACCTGGAATGTAAACGCATTCTCATTTGTATAAAAATAAAACCGAGTGTCCATTAAATGCTGTATGTATCGATAGTATCGACCGCTGAAAGTATCGAGTGGCGGCACTATCGATAAATTGCCTGCACTCTTCCGCCGCTTCTGCCTCGCCTGCTCTCCGCCGAGGTGCATGCAACGCCCCCAAGTTGCATTGCAATGCAAAAATGCAAAAAAATTAGAAATGCAAATGCGACTGACAACAACGACAACAACAACAACAACAACTATGACGACGTTGTTGTCTTTTGATGATGCGCATGCGCAGCTCAAAAGCGCTGAAAACGTGCAGCCACGTCGCAGTCGCCGTCGCCGTTGCCGTCTCCGTTGCCGTTGCCGTTGCAGTCAACGCCAACGTCAATGCTGGCGTTGGCAGCGCACATTAAGCAGCGAGCACGTGCGCGCATGCGCAGCAAATAACTCGTCCGTTTGGCGGGGCTTAGAGTGGACCAAGTGCTGCATCCCGGCTTTCAAGAGATAGAGTGGGGTAGTGGGGGGAGGACAGCTGATACAGGTGGGGAGGGGCAGGAGTGGGGCATGCCAACATGCCCGGCTACTTTGTTTATTAATTCTTTTGCGCATTTTTTCGCGCTTGGCGCGGGATTTTTGTCGGTTTGCCGCCGGCGTTTTGCCCAAGTTGGCCAAGTTTATTGCCGGTTTTCATTAAGAGATTTATTGCAGCTGCAGCAGCAGAGGCAGCAGCAGCAGCAGCAACTGTTGCTTGCACTTGACCGACAACGCCGCTGGCCTGCGTTCACGGCCTGTGCAATAAAAATTTAAATTTGATATTCTACGTGTATGCTGCACTTGCTCCGCTAACTCCGCACTTGGCTGCTAACTTGGCTAACTGCTGCCTGCTGCCTGCTGCCTGCTACCAGACTGGCCACTATTTGCCTATCGATTGAGATCTGAGCTGTGAGCTGTGAGCTCTGGGCGACCTTGTTGCCTTCCATTTGCTTGCCAAAATGTCAAGCGCCGCCGTCTGCGCTGTGTGTGAGAATTATTTTGGCTCCCACTGTGACTGCGACTGTGACTCCGACCTGGGGCCAGGTTGGCCCACACACCACTGGACACCACCAAGCGTCTCAGCTGTGCACTCTAGTAGAGAGTACTACAAAATTGTCACTAAATGTGTAACAGATTGATGAAGGAGTTACCGGATTCATATGATTATATTCTTGATCAAAAGAAGGAGCTGATTCGATATAGCCAAGCTCTGTTTTAAAGATATGATTGAAACTAGATATAGACATAGAAACTTTTATAATTATCAAGTTTTCTCCATCAAACTTACCAATTGTAAGTTCTTATAAACATTATATAGTTTGTTTACATGTGTTTGAAATCGTATCAATTGGGAATTGGGACGATTGATCAAAGATAAAGTTTTATGAATAAATTATTATTTTTTCAGGATATCCTGAATGATAATAATGAAATTTGACAAATCGACAACTCAAAAATTTAGTTACTTTATGAAAAACTCAACTTTTACTTAACCAAACTCACCAATTCATCAATTCTAAAAATTTGATCATAATAAGACTTCTGTCATAAGTCAAAAATAGTGTTCTATTTGGACTATTTTTGTGGAATTAGCTGAATTTAATCAAAATCGAATTACTATATCTTATGGCCACCATGACAATGATCTTTTGCTATAGAAACATTTCAATATGCCTGCAAGGGTATTTCAGCTTCGGAGATGCAAAGATAACTATTCTTTCTTGTTATTTATACGTTAAAAATGTGCGCAAACAACAGCGCAAAAAATTGTTATGAAAACCGTGCAAAGTGGTTGGCTTTGACACTGCGCCGCTGCTGTTGATCAGCGATCAGCGATCAGCGATCAGCGATCAACGATCAGCGATCAACGATCTTAACTCTTAACTCTTGGCTCTTGGCTCTTTGACTGACTGCAGCTGCCTGGCCAAGTGGCCCCTCCAATTTGCTTGCCAAAGTCTACAGCAGATTGGCAACGCTGTGTGCCGTCTGTGTGCAGCTTATAAAGCCATTAATAACCCGCGCATTTTCAACAGTTAACTCGAAACTGCACACGAGACAATGTCATGGTTCATACATCAATTGAGTTTGCTTATTAGAGAAGCGAACAGACGCGAAGAGCAGAGAGAAGAGAGCCAGACAGTCAATGTGTGTGTGTGTGCTGAGAATTGATTGCGAGGGCGGTTCAATAAGTTTGCACAGTTAGCTGAGAGTTATACGAGTTATAGTTATCTGGCTACGCACTTCCACACCAAATCCGGATGCAAGCTGCCACTATACCATCATTATTCTGCTTAACTCCACGCTGAGAAAACGAAGTCCAATTTTTACCTGTACGACAACTGTCCTGAACTTTACCGCAAACTTAAGAATATTATGCCAGAAGAAGTAAGGAGACCTTCTTAGAGCTATCTCATGCTTATATGTCTGTAGTATTCTCTATTTTTCTATTTCACAGCTCTAGATTGTCAGCCAATGTGCTAACTAAGGAATAAAATTAAAATAGGCATAGCAAACATATTTTCTTATAATAAAGAGAACTACAAGCACCATGTAAGTACTATATTGCATATAGCATGTTTTGAGTTTTTCAGATTTTGAATTCAATCAACAAACATATTAAAGTTTATATATATAATGTAGAAACCACTTATATATATATATATACAAACGATGTTTGTTTTCCATATATTACAGACTCTGCAGCAAGCAATTTTAGCTTCCCCAAGTTTGATCAATTTATGAACTACTCAAACTGCTCCTTAGTTTTATACCTAGCTATAAATGTAGTAAGTATATCACAGCAATCTTCCATATATAGCAATATACCCGCATTATTTTTCTAGGTGTCTGACGATCAGCTCTGTAAGTGCCTTGTCGAAAGTGTTGCCTGTCGCTCGTCTAGTTCTCTCTCTCTCGCTCTCTCTCAGACTATCTCTCTCTATTGAGATAGAGCATCTCCGGGTTTTGTCTCGGTTGATTCGCTTGCATTTGGAAAAGTCAGAGCTTAATTCGCTTGTGGGTGTCATTGTGGGTAGTTAAAAATATGTTCGTCACAGCATTCGACGCATTCGCTGAATGCTGTAGAGCTGCGTTAAAAGCCCATCAATTTTTTTGTAATTAGTGTAGTTTGCCAGTTTACTACAGCAGCGTAAAAAACAAACAGTATATATAGTATAACCCTAGCTATGCAATTCATGACTTATATTACTAATTCCAAATGTGTCTGTATCACTTATAAAGGGAACTTTTACTGTTATAAATAAGAAGAAGAAAAGATGCTGAGTTCATATACTAAGTTGAAGGCTCTGTAAGTCATAGTTTCTTCATTTTGCAAAGTCAAAAGGGTTTTATTTTGTGCTTTTCATATTACATGAACTGCAGGCATTTTCCATACAAATTTACACTTTAGAAGTACGCTGTTAAGTTGGCTGCGCCTCAAAATTTCATGAAAATATGCTTCATTTATATGCTATATTACTGCTTTGGAATTCATGACATCTTTACACTGAAAACTAAGAAATATTTCTACTTATAAAATGATACAAATTAAAAGTACTGTGTTAAGTTGACAGCGCCTAAACACTTATTTATTAATTATTTTTATACTATGTTCCCGAAGGAACCCCAGCAATTGGGAAAACCTGTATCCTCCCCAATTTTAAAGCTATAGTCACCAAATTTGGCACACAGACTAATGTTGACCCTCTGGACAAATCTGCAACAAAAAATGTTGGACACCCCCACCCCCTCCCCCACAAAGGAGCAAAATCTATATCTCCCACACATGTGCAGTTTTTTTCGCATCTCTTACTGAACACACAAATAACTAAATTATATAGGACTGGGAACATAGTATTCTGCAGTCGGATGCGTCCGACTGCAACGTTCTTACTTGTTTTTTTATGATTTTGCATATTTCTTTAAATTTTATGAAACCATAACAAATTATGATTTTATATTTTAGACCAAATATGCTCAGTTTATGCTATGAAATTACTGATTTCTTTTATGAATGATTTATGAAAAAATAAATAATTGTGATTTAAGCTCATAAAATTAACTGTGGAAAGATGTTACATGCTAAAATACTGAGTTAAGTTGGCTGCGCCCTATAATATCATGTTGAAGTTAATGATTTATCATAATTGTTAATGCTAAGAAATTTACGATTTCTTTTAAAAGCTGTTGCACTTTATACAGATTTATAAAAAGAACTATTAGGAATACTTGTGAAGTTGGCTGCGCCTCATCAATTCATGAAACAATGCTGAAATTATAGTACATTTTTGCGTGCAAGTGAAAATGATGTTTACGCACGCATTTTATGAGCACGTTTCTTGAAATGATTTTGCAAAACGAGCATAGCAGGAAGTGAGTGTAGTCAGTATAGTATATATATAAATATATATATATGTATATGTATATAGTACTTATGTACACACTCGTATATAGCCAAGGCGAAGTACGAGTGTATCTGAAAGTTTGTTTTCTCTGTTAGTGTTTGTTATCTGTGCTATTTCTTTTTCGGAACTGTCGCACACGAACGCACAGCGGCGAGAACTTTAAAAGAAAATGAAAATTCCCAAAGGAAGCATAGATAATGAGCACAATGCCACCCCAGTGGAGCCAAGCCACTGCCAATGCCCTGGCAGTGAAAACTCGCCCAGCTGGAGTCCAAAACAGAGCAGAGTGTGACCAGTCATTCAGTCATTCAGTCAGTTAGTCAGTCAGTCAGTTGGTCGCTTGGACTGTTGGCCAGTTCGTCAACCGGCGGCTCGACTTTGGCCAGTTGTGTCAGCCATTTTAGCCCTGGGCACAATGGCAGCAGCGTTGCGGCGTCCAAGCATATTGCCATTGTGCCTCCTCCACTTGTCCCTCAACTCGTCCCGTACCGCCTGCTCCGCCTGTACCACCGTCCCGTCTAGTCTCGTCTCGAGTCGACTCTCTCGACTGGGTCGCCGTCATTGCCTGTCTCTGCTTTTGTTTTTAGCCATTGTTAGTGGGCTCTGTGGCTGCCGCTTTTGCAACATTTGAATGATTCTCGTTGGTCGTGTCAGTCCCACGGGTAATTATTGACACGGTTGTATGCACGCAGCCCAAAAACACATACACACACACACACACACACACACACACATTCACACATCTACACAGAGAGAAACTGAGCAGCAGCAGCTACAAAAACGAGCACACGCGAAATAATAAAAAAAATAGCCAACTCAAAATAATAATGAAAATGTCGGCATTGCTACGGTTAGGGAACTGAGACGTTACAGCAGCTGGGGGTAATCGTGTTTAAGGTGGTGCCAGTGGTGCTGCCAGTGGTGCTGCCAGTGGTTACGGGGGTGGCTTCGATGTCGGTCGCACTTAACACGCACGGCTACATTAAAACCAATGAAAACTACAATTTGCCAGCTTATATTACTAATTTTTTATCATATACCCGTAATGTGTTTCTGAGTTTATAGCCTATATTCTGTTGAGGGTATTAGAACTATGCCATTACGTTTGTTAACCCATAATGCACAAATAAATATATATATATATATATACCACTTGCTGGCTTCGTTCATCATTTAAATAAACATTTACATTGCTCTGTCCAACTCAATTTAAGTGAAATATTCGTCAACTTCAAAATTAAAGTCAACAAAATCTTCAAAGACAATTTAAGTTTAGCTACGAACCGCAGCTAAGTTTGTCTAGATTTATTCTCAACTTATGCTTTCATTTCTAAGATATATCTGATTATATCACATACTATATCTTTACTTTTTTCTTCACTATAACTCTGATCTGTTTGAAATACACTGGATAACAATATATATGAAGTAATTATACAGTCAAAAGGTTGCAGGGCAGAAGCATTTGTGTATGAAAAACTAAAAAACTGAAAAACTGAAAAAGAACGAAAAAGTTGTCAATTTTTCATAATATATTCACACTTCTGACAATAATAATAGATCTATACTCCATAAGATAATTATAAAGTAAAAAGGTTGCAAGGTAGAAGCATTTCTGCATGAAAATCTAAAAAAAAGAACGAAAAAGTTGTCAATTTTTCCTAATATATTCAGACTTCTAGAAAGACCATAGCAAATCTGTTACTAGCCCATAAGACTGATTAAAAATATGATTAAAAATATTACAAATATGTGATTTAAAGTATATAAAAGCATCTTTAATCTGGTTTTGGCTTTCACCATAGTTGAAGCTCTTAAAAATCAATTTTAATCAAGAATAACAGATGGAAAGCTGTTCCTAAGAAGGATAACCATTCAATTTATATATATACATATATAAATAAAGTCTATATAGTGTCTTTTGGCGCTTATCTGGAGAAGAGCAATACAACTTCGATGCGTCTCATCGAACATTCCTATCTGGTTACTTAGTTGAATAAGTTATATGGCCTAGAGTCGGGTTTTATCTACACACATCGTGGGTGTGTTTGCCTGTTGTGTGTGTGTGTGTGTGTGTGCTCTCAGCAACCCCAAAATGGCAGGTGGTGATAGATATATGGCATATAGGTACATATATATGGATAGGCTCTGTGGGCAGCCATGTTGTTTTTGTTGTTCACATTAAATTTCATTTTGTTGTCTATTTTTTAGAGAGTAATTAAGTGAGCTAAAATATAAATATATATATTGTTCGAGTGCACAATGCGCATCGCGTGGGCGGTAGATATAATTATAATTATACACATTAAAATCATTTGTGCTGTACGCTGCCAAGCAACTTAAAGAACCAAGAGACAAAAGTTCAAATTATAAAAAAAAATACAAAAAATAAACAAAAAAAATTATTATTTTTTGATAAACATGAAAGCCCCGACGCATTATTAAAAATTATTGCAATTACGCTTCTGTGTATAAATTGCTTGTTTACATATATTTCTGGGGCCTCAAACAGGCTTTCGATTATGCGCATTTGGAATTTGTTTGTTTTATTCAGCATTGTTTTTTTTTTATTCACTCGTTTTTTTTTGTTCAAAATG
This sequence comes from Hirtodrosophila confusa, assembly GCA_035043065.1. Lineage (NCBI taxonomy): Eukaryota > Metazoa > Arthropoda > Insecta > Diptera > Drosophilidae > Hirtodrosophila > Hirtodrosophila confusa. Next base: position 8,085,860 of record JAWNNI010000213.1, on the reverse strand, counting down.
TTGTCAGGCTGATGCAATTTTTATGCAAAATTACTAACCGAAATTTGGTGTATAAAATGCATACGAAATTGTTAATCAGCTTCAAAAATAATATGCAATATAATATATGCATTTAAATTATGAGCTTAATGCAAATATCGTGCGCCACATTAGAGTAAAAGGGCAATGAGCAGACAAATTGACACTTTAATGATTTTGTTTTCAGAGAAATTACTACATTTAAGTGAAAATATTAAGTGATGACTTAAATGGCTGTAAATTATATCTTTAAGCTTATAGACTTTGATCGAAAGCATTAGCAGATGCTATATAAGATGGTAAATGATGTCTTTTAGAGTTACTGTTTCACCAGACAAGTTGATGATGAAAAAACCGCAGATTAAAAGATAACTAACATGATTACAGACTTCACCTTGATTCACCTTTTGAAATTTGCAGGTAAATTAATGATTTTATGTTCGGAAATATGACTATAAATGTATATAATAACTTTTGGTGTAAATGGAGTAATTTTTATTTTGATGAACAACTAAATGGTAGATGGATAACTACAGGTTTGATGAAAAATATTAACTGTTGGTATCAAAAAATTGTCAAATATATTTTGAAGAGTAACTAAATTGTTGAAAAAGTATAAGCTGATGTCTTAAAAGACTTAAAGACTTCACCTTTTTATATTTTCAGCTTAAATTAATATTTAATGATTTTGTTTTCGAAAATACATGACTTAAGGCAAAAAATACAAATTGCTGAGATAATATATAAACATAAATTATATTTTGAAAAGTAACTAAATTAATTATAGACATGATTTTGAATCAATTGTTGATATTTACAGAACGATTAAGACTTTATGGATT